>CM057151.1:15350532-15567529 GCA_029962745.1 Echinometra lucunter
TTCTTTCTCCATCTTGTCTTGTCTTGTCTTGGGTTAAGTCGGCATATGCAGACTTGCTGTACTCCGCCAACTTTATTGATGTGTGAGACCACCAAGTAAGCAGGTCACTTGCTGGGTTTTTGAGAGAGTTTGGATTTAAAAGAGTCCAATGAGGTTATCAATGTTGTGTCGATGTTTAACTCATTCCAATCCTTCGTAGTTCGAGGAAAGAAGCTGTATTTATGAGCATCCCTTTTGATTAGTAGACGCTGGAACTTGATACTATTTCCTCTGGTCTGCCGGGTGGTTTGCTGGATGAAGTTTTGGGGGTTGATGGCAACAAGACCTTTGATTATTTGGAACATTTAGGCATTAGGCCATCTTTCTCACATCTCGTGACCTAACGCTTTTTTTTCTATCAAGGAAACCACCAAGGCAATATCTCTACAATCTATAGCCAGCATAAAAGGAAAATGGAATTCCAGAACAAAACAACAAAATACATATGTGCTCACTTCCCCCTTCCCTCCATTATTCACCAAAATGTTTTCCCAAAACCACAAACAAAAACCTGATTTCCATATTCCACTTGCTAGAACTGCAAATTGAATTTCAAGGAAATCTGTCTTGGAAGGAAATGCATGTTTTTAACTTTTAAGTATATTTTGTCTGCATCTCATTATAGATACTACTTGATTTAATAATGTCTCCTGATAAAAAGATACAACTGGTTCATTTGATATTATTTACTGTAATTTTTCATCCACTAAATAATGAATATCAATGATTATTCATACCTTGGAATAATGGCATCATAAATATCACATGATTTAATAATATCTCAAGAGAAAAATTGTCTAGTAGCACATTTGATATCACATACCACACTTATATCCATCTACTTTTTGAATAATCAATTCTTTGTCTCCAATATTTGAGAAGCAAAAAATAATAATAATAAATCAATTTAAAAAAACAATAAGTATTCCTTTCTTTCAACTGTGTTTGTTGTGTTTTTTTTAAATATAAATTGATCAGCAAGCTCTAAAGCAACATCATAATGTAAAATTTCACTTGTTTTTATGTTAACCTTGAGTATTTCTAAACCACACTCTTACAATGTCCTTAGAAGACTGTAATTACAGTTATAACCAAACTCTATCTTTTATTCCTGCAAGGACCAGGCACCAGGTAATCTAGCCTAAACTAGGGTCCTATAATAAAGGCATGGCTCGGCAAGTAATCGAAAGACTGGAGAGTGAATAGGTCCTTTTCAGGACCACACTCATTAACAAGAAAGAATACATGGTGTCCTTTCTCCTGCGGATGGTAAGAACATGCTTACCGAAACGTCCACAGTGAGCAGGTCCTTTTCGGGACCACACTCAGAATACATGGTATACCATAAAGCCTTCTACTGCCATAATCAAAGGACTGTTGTAACACCCCACAAAGATTGATATCTGAATTAAACCAATGAAACTGACACTAGATCAACAATAGACAAATTCAAAAATTTACACTACTGTAAGTGGGAATATTTTGCGGTGTTGAAATTTTTACACATTCCATGTGGCACAACACTTGCGCAAAAATAAAACCAAGCGAAATATTTTTTTTTGTTTGAATACAGTTATTCTGTCTGCAAAATTAAAAATGCGTGATTGTGTTAAACTTGGCAGAGGGCGAAAAATTAATCGCGCGAAAATTACCATTTTTACGTTATTCCAAACAGACAAGAATTAGTCTCTTTGTAGCCCACCAGCAGATAAAGGGTATGAAAATCCTAAGGGTTAAGGGGATTGAGCGGAGCCATTATTGTGAGAAGGTGCCAATTTCATAAGTGGCAGTACCGTTTTATATGAGATTGTGCAGATTTCAATTAAGCACCTTCAGCACCATGAAAAAATAGGGAGGGCCCCTATGCCACCGTCCTGGATGCACCACTGTAGCTGGTGTGGAGTTGGTTGGGCAGTGTGACTCCAGTGGCTTGGAAGATGCTTTACGGCTGTTGTAGCACTTGACACAGGATGATAACCCAGTCAAACCAACAAAAAAAAAAACAGATCGACAACAGTTTGATTGAAAAATTTACACTACCATGAATGACCTGAAATTGGTTTGTTTGTGATCAGTGCAGAGTCAGTTTGCCAGTGTGACAGGCGTATAAGACACTGCAGATTACAGGTATTTCTCTCTCTGATCAATTCCTCTGCCTCCAGGCACACCAACCTTGCACCTGTTTGGGACATACAAACTTTTCAATTTGTCAACATGGTAGAATTTGTGATGAGAACCTCTGGGGGATATTGCAGACATGCGTCCTCTTGTTTGCCAAGCATACGTGAAGCCAACAATAAAGAAAAGAGAGAATACCATCGCTCTTTTCAAAGGACAATTCAAAAGGGGGCCCCTCCGAGCAACAGAAAGGAAGAACCTGGTTACTGAATTTGAATTACAAAAAAAAGAAAATGGTGTAGGCAATAGACAGTCACTCTGCAATTTAATAACAAATTGTGATGAAACATCTCTCAATGCAATTATAAAACAATTTCAGAAAATAGCAGCAAGAAATTCTGAAATCATATATTTTTTTCCCTATTAACAATGTAAGGAGGCAATGCAGTGAAGATGCAGCACATATATAAAGGAATGCATGTATAACTTAGCCTGTGGGGGAAAAAACCCTTTTTTTCAGAATGTTCATCTGGTGTTAAACAGCATTGGCTAACTTTGTGAGTAGCTGATTTAAAAAATTATCAAACTAAGAAGAAACATGTGTATGAGTACTTGTATTTGTACTCAAAAACCCTGAAACCAACCATAATCTGGAATGAAAAAGTGTAAGTTAGACGCAAACAACGATTTTATTATCCTTCATCTCACGAGACAATCACTAAGAGGACCACTTCGCTTGAATTTGAAAATGCCGTTATTTGCCTCCCGCCGCATGATACGCCAATACACACAGTACGGTAAGGTAAGCAATACGCGCATGCGCACTCCTTATGTCTATTCCTGTGCAACCGACCATCGTATATTTTTTAAACATTGGTTCACTTTTTTTGATATTTAAAAATACTTCCTGTGGATATCATACTTTGAAACTTTCAGACTGGTATTTTTACACTATAACCCTTATGTTTATCCCATTTTCAAGTAACAAAACAAGATTTTTGTAAATCATAACAATGTTAACCAATGTCTTTAACTGATACCTTTAAATTTCTTTGACCTACTGTACTTTTCCCATGAATGCTGGCAGGCAAGTAACCAGCATACGGGATGAAGACGAAAGGTACAAACTAGGTCTAAGCATTCTTCAAAAATGCCACAGCGGAGGAATAAAAGGGCACTTGTCCATTGCAGCCAGGCATAAAAGGGATGCACCTTCACAACGGGGATGCCACAAAACTCATGCACTCGCATCAATCGCACGTGAGGGGGGTCCTCGGTGAAGCCAACCGAAAAAGGGATTGCATTACCTCCTCGTAGGGTCAGATGTTTACATCTTAAGCAGGATGCATGGAAACTAGTCTGGTGCAACAGTCTTCATAGGAGCTTTATGTAACTGCTCATGCTAAGAAACACATTTGTCTTACTGGTTATAAACTCTGAATCAATCTTTACTCTGCATGAATAATTCATACCAGAAAAAAATATATGATTTTTATACAAAATAGTCCAGAAAACATTACAAATGTAGATACTTAAATTCACGTAGGCTTTGATATGTGGCCTTCTGGTGATGCAACTTGCCAAGAAAATGATCATAAGATGATAAAATCTAACAGAAAAAAAAAGAAGCGTCACTTGGGGTCACTTTCTCCTTCCATAAAAAGAAAGCAAAGGAATAGTACTGCTGATATAAGTCCCTTTTATCATGTGCTCCAAGTCAAATGTGCTTGATCATTGTCGAATGATTAATTTTCAGGAGCATGCCAACGATATTTGCTAAAGAGAAGTCCTGCATTAAATCCACAGACCAAAAATCCCTAATACCTCAGTCATACTGCTATACTGATTCCATATCGACACCAAACTAAGTGAATTGCGGCCATTTGAAGTAATGTAATGTTTCGTTCAGTATGTTGTCAGTCTTGATTCAGTGTAGCTGGCGTGAATGAAATATAAGCCAAAACGTGAGGAAAGCGCTTTGGTATGCTCTCTGCAGATGTAACATGATAGTGAACAGTAATGTCACGTTCAAACATAGTGTCTTAGAGGAATTTGATAAACTGATCTTCTCCATGCAACAAAAAAAAAGAGTGAAAAATTCTCAATGTCTCTGTTTCGCCGCAGGGGTAGGAAATAAGGACCACTGATTTGATTCGGTATGACCATGGTCATTAAATTCATGAAATACTATCTACAATACAGAAAAGGTTGGCTGTGTTTGCAGTACATGTATGTGTTTATTTTCTCCTAAAGTAGAATGGGAAAAAAAAAAGCTTTGGATGTCCATCCTTCAATATGCAGATAAGTACTAACTTATATAATATAGTAGAGATCTCTGCAGGTATTCCTTAAATCCATGTGAATATTCCTTTTGGATTTTTCTAATGTCAAGCTAGTATATAAATATTGAATGCTCTACAGTAATATATGACAGAACATTTGAAGTGACAGATTTAGAATTTCTAGTGATCTTACATTCTATCAGGTCTACACAAAGAGGTGGAAATATAATAGCAAAAGCTAAATATAATAGCAAAAGCTAAATATAATAGCAAAAGTTAAAGTCTTCAGGCTTATTCAGATATCCAGTGGCAACCTCCCACAGAAAGCCCCTGCATTTTGTTTTTTCCTCACCATTTATCGTTGGTTACCCAGCAGAAGGGAATGAGCGCCCTTGACCAGAAAAAGGGAACGAAGAGACATGCGGTCAGATATTGAGATATTTTAAGAAATCTATGAATAATTACTTCAAGAAATTTATACCAGAATTTATTCTGGAATGTTCTTGAAGTAATTATTCATAGATTTCTAAAAATATTTCAATATCTGACCGCATGTCTCTTGATTCATTCGCTTTTTCTGGTCAAGGGCGCTCGTTCCCTTCTGCCGGGCAACTGATGTTATATGGTAATGAGATATGCACATTAATGCATCAATAATAGTTCACACTCAAATGAAAGAGAGTTTTGCCAAAAGTTGCGCAGACAAACTTGTGACCTCATATTCTGCGCTAACTTTATAACAATTGATTGGTTCGGACCTTTTTTTCTACCAGGGCATAAAAAGTACATTTCTATAGAGAGTGAATAGCCTTCTGGCTCTCCGCGGACAACACATTCAATGGCACATAAATGTGAAAAAGAAATATATTTCTATAACAGTGACATTCAGGCACTAAGAACAGATTCTCAGAATCCATAATATGTAGAATGCTACTTTCCTCTAACCTTGAGTGTTCCTCTGTGATGTATCCTAAAAATAAAAATTCATATCTTCAGCTAATATGGGGCCTTTTTATTGACATTTCATGTTTTCCAAGGGCATGCCATTTTAACCATATTCTAGAGACAAGAGGAATGGATGAAGAAATTGGGATAATAAATGGATACACTTTACTGGGGAAAATAAATAAAGCCCTCAGGATGGGGAGAAATTGTGTTTTTTCCCATTAGCAGCACTTTCTGTTCCTCAACAAGATTATTGCAGTCTGCACTAGCAAAATGGAGGACACTCTCTGATAAAGGAAAGAGCCTGTTATCACTCTCCTCATATCCCGATTAAATGAACAGTACTTGAATATCAATGACTCCGATGCTCATTTCGTAGACATTTTATTTTTTCTTGAGTCATGAAAATGAGTGGTAGCAAATTCCATTCTCTAATTCATATTCACGGCTCCAACTTAATTTTATTTTACAGGGGTCCATAAGGACATTTAAAGAGTTCTTGTGCAAAAGCCCCCCCCCCCTCCCCCATTTATATTTTGAATTTCATGGGCTCAGAGGTAAAAATTGGAGGCACCATTAGTTTCAAATCCTGCATCCCATATTCTTTACATATTACAAACTGATTTGTAGAAATTCTACACGTTTCATGAAATCTTCTTAATTATCCTCCCTTGCTGATCTCATCATCCTGCTGATTGCATTACCTTATCCTCTTTCAAGACTTTCTTTTGCTGGTACATTTCCTTTCATCTTCCCTTTCATATGGTGGCCCTGAAGTACGCTCGACAACAGGTCATGTGCGACGTGAATTTCGCGGCCAACTTCGCGCCCCAGTCGTGAAATTCGTGACCTGTGACACGAAATTCATGACAACCAGTGACGCGAAGTTCAGTACCCGGGGTGTGAAATTCAGGACCTGGGATGCGAAATTCAGGACCTGTGACGCAAAGTTCAGGACCCAGGATGCGAAATTCACGTCACACATGACCTGTTGTCGAGCGTACTTCAGGGCCACCATACTTTCATGTTCTCTCCATCATCTCCACCCCTACTCTTTTCTCAGATACCATCATAGATTCTACCGATTCCTTAAAATCCTGTTCAGGGCATAATGTCACCTACTCTCCCATTCCATTGTGCAAACTCATCAGGTGCCTTACTCGCACACTTTACACCATAGTCTTAATCTATCCCACCCCTTCCTTCTATCTCTAAAGCTCTACCATTTTCTTTAAAACTCAGATCTTGATGTTCTATATCTTCACCATTCATCCATGTATCCATCTTAAAATAAACCACAGGCAACTCCAATCTCCTTCTCAATTCCCTCATCTCTCTCCTCCGCCTACCTCTCCAATGAAAGAAAAACAAATTAGACAAACGAACTCTTTTCAAGCTTTATAACAAATTCCATCAGAGAAGGCTGTTTTGAAAAGCAAAGTAAAGTGCTGTTCCCATTTGCCATTACAGAATGGTTTAGTGGTAATTAGTCTCAAGACTTTGAAGTACCAGGTACAGGGTTCAATTCCGTGCCACAGTATAGATATCCTTTGACATGACTAGGCCTAGGCAAGGCATTATTATACATTTGCCACTCTAAACCCAAGAGCAGTCAATGAGTAACTGATAATAAATTAATTCCTTAACCCACAGCCTACTGAAAGCGGGTGACACCTGCATATGCCTATGGGAAGGATAGAATTCAGCAGTCAACAGCTTAATGTTTTGCTACCTGTAGTCAGGTTTTTTTTTTCAGTTCACTTGCTCTTCATTTACAAGTAAAATAATCTTTTATTTAGCTCCAGCACTTTTCTGAAGGTTCTGTAATTTCTTATATGAACACAATTTAAAGATGCCTCCATGATGGATATCCAGAGCACTAATTTCAGCTGTGCCTTCTGCATTGTAACGATGCATTGTAGCAATGCGGTCAGTAGGAAAACACTGCTATCCCATATCCACAAGCATCTGTGTCCCTTTCAGATGGCATTGAATTAACACTTGTACCTATCCCTGAGATGGGTTTGTGGAGAGTGAGGAAGATGTACCAATTACATCTAAAAATATTATCTCGTTGAGCACGATTAGATTGCAGTATAACGCACATTTTCCAAAATCCCTGGCATGCTTTATCTCATGCATAGTGTTCAATGGGTTAAAATGATGCATGAGTTGATTCTGGTGCCTGCATCTCCCTCTGTCTCTTCATCAATCTTTCAAAAATAATTCAACCCATTTCCTACATCTCATGTGCATCTCTAGAAATCTGAGAGGGTTTTTTCCCAATTATTTTGGATGACACAGACTTTCTCTGTACATGTACGAAATTGTTTTTACTCATCCATAAAATACTACAAATTTTCAAATCCTTAATTTGTATAAAATACTTAACAGGAATGACATGTATATGGCCACACTGGACCTCTTTTTCTGGGAACAATTTCATTTGTACTGTGCAGTCTTTCTTTTCAAAACATAAGAAACCTCTTTTGTAACATTTTGAATTGTATTGAAAAGCATCATGTTTATTGTAATTTTGGAAAGCACTAAAATAAAAGCTTACATGCTGTAAAAATATAGTTTTTGCTTATGTGTTAATTTTCCTATACTTTTTACAAGTCCTATTTGAAAAAAAAAATCAGTATTGATCACAGATAAAGCTTCTCTCAAAATAAAATTTTAGTACTTGCACTTGAGGTGACCTACATATCAAAACTTCAAAAAAGACAAACAAAAGAGAAAACTATGCAGAATGATCATATGATGGATGGATATAGTTTTTCTCTAAACATGATTTCACAGTGACTAATCAATCCCAAGATTATATTCAAACCAGCATTTCTCAAAGCTATAAAGAATACCATATGTTTCTCTCACAATACAATTTCTAACAAAACACACAATCCCATTTACATGATAGGTTTTTTTTTTCTGTAAATCTATATACATGCATGGATCCATACATAATCTTTCCTGTCATTTACAAAATCTGTAAAAAGTGATTAGTGCAGAGATGCTATCATCTCTCCATAACTGTCATATTGCTTTATAATGACATCTAGATGAAGAGAGACATATGTTTCTCTCAAAACATAAGCCACATAAAAAAATCATCCTCATGGATTCGTCAGAGATTCTTCATCTGTTCAACCTGTTTCTCTTTATCCTCCTCCTTGTGGTTTGTGGTTTTCTATGCACAGAATCTGTTCTTTTTATATCATTGTAGCTATTAAAGGGAAAGTCCACCCTAGAAGTTTCACTGTTTCAATAAAAGGAGTTAAATTTGAACAGCATTTTAAAAAAGAAATGAGCAAAATCGGTCAAAGAATAAGAAAATTACACTCATTTACATTTTCTAGTAGACTACTCTTGGCTCTGCAAATTGTCAACACTGATGACATCATATGCGAGCAGGTCTCCATTCACTTTTTACATGAAATTTCACATTTTTTCAATTTTCTTGGAAGTTACAGATTTTCTCACCCCATAGTCAAAGTATGTTATGTAAAAAGCAATTCTTCTGAACATACATTGATTATGGGGGTTAGAAAATGTGTAACTTCCAAGAAAATTGAGAAAATGTGAAATTTCATGTACTGATTTTGCTCATTTCTTTGTTTAAATGCTGTTCAAATTTATCTCCTTTTAATGAAACAGTGAAACTTCTCGGGTGGACTTACCCTTTAATGATATTTTGTTGTTTTTCTTCATCTAATAGGCAGTGATGATACTGCAAAAAGGGTAATTTACCCTTTCTTGTTTTTAAAACACATTTTTAGAAACAACTTATTCATTTCTTATTTCATGCATACTCATCTCCTTTCTGTCCATATCATGCACGTTCAATTTGGCGCGATCTGCAAAATAAAGCCTAAAACCGCAGTATATGCTAATGCCTGCCTTACAAGCAATCATCCACGTCTGAGGTAACTGCTGTATCATAATCCATCAAGGGTGTATCTGGAATTTTGTAAAAGGTGGGGGAGGGGACTTTCAGAAAAATCTCTGACAAAAATAAGAAATTTGGGTTGTATTCAAGGTCTAGCATCTGAGATGGTGCAGAAACAGAAAAAATTAAGGGGCATATTTTAGAGTGTACATAAAGGAGGGGGAGACACTTGTCAATTTTGCCGCTGAAATCCACAAGCATGATCCACTAACTCCGACAGCCTATACTTTCCATGGATCGAAGGAAAACCTGTGCACTGCCCACACAAACCCACAACTGGCTTTACGGTGGACTTTAAATCTTCAGGTGATGATACTGATATAACTACTACATTACTGAGGCCTCTTGGCATTTGGTTTAAATTCATGGGGTACGCTTCATGGGTGCTCTCTCTCACCCTTTTCCCATCTCAAGGGCAATCAAGATGAACTAGTTTTGAGAAAGATCTCACCAGGAAGTAAGATTTATCACAAACTTATACCTTTACTGCATCTAGCCTATGCCTTATCAACTGTACATGATCTTCACATTATCTAAGAATTTCTACTTTTCGCGACTCTCTTATTTCCTATCGCTAAATTTTCATCATTTATGATTTATCAATCTATCCCTACAGGGTACAGCCTTTAAAACTAAATTGTTTCAGCTCCAAGTGTTTGGTGATTTTTTTTAATCAAACTCAATCTGCTAATGATTTCTCTTCCCCAACATGTGAACATCCTATGCAAAATCAACTCATCCGTTTTTACTTGCCCTATAAACTGTGGAATTCCTGACCAAAGAAAATAAAGATTTAAGGTTGTTTTATTGTTTTGAAAGTAATATAAAAAAAGAGTAGATTTTCATAATTGTTTATCAATCCACCCATTCCAACAGGTTTAACCTTGTATAATCTAAGTGTTTGCAATGGTTTGTATGGCTGCATATTAATAAAACATGAAAGTATGTTATCAATTTGCATATGATATAATCCTAACAGTATCACTTTGTAACTATCAGCATGATCAAGCCCTTCTAAAATAAACTTCTACTGACTTTCAATTAACAATTTTTCCAGCAATGTCATAATGACACTAATGGATTAATATAATTTTCTGATTAGAAGCATTCTTCATCTTCCTGCCTTCTATAATGATGAACATACTGTTGAATAATTATTTTAAAATTGCATTATAGAATCCTTTATTGCAATTATTTCAATTATCTAGTGTAGACGCAAAAAGTGAAGAAATCTGCCTCGGGGAAAAAAATAGGGGAAAAACAGAAAAAGTCACAGCCACATTCCCTTGACTACACTTCCAAGAATAGAAGTAATAACTTGGACATCAGCTTGAGTTCTGACTTCGTCAAGTTGACACTTGGATGAATACTGGGACAAAACGTAATATCAAGGAGTGCAGCTTGTACGGATGATAGGGAGACTGGTGGGGTAGATATTACATAGAGGCAGAGGAGACTAGCTCTACGATCGGTGTAACACAAGATGACAGATGCCTCAAGCTCTGTCTCAGTTTGTAAGCTTGGTGAAAAAAGAATAGAGTGAGAGAGAGAAAGATGGGGTACAGAAGATATAAATATGGTTCAGAACAGAAAGAGAAAGAGAGAGAAAGAAAGAAAGAGAGGGAGAGAGAGAGAGAGAGAGAAGGGAAGGGAGCCCTGTCTCAGTTTGTAAGCTTAATGGGAGTAAGAATAGAGAGAGAAATGGGGTACAGAAACATAATACATACATACATACATATATATGGTTCAGAAGACAGAGAGTGAGAGAGAGAGAGATGGGGTACAGAAGTGCAAAAAGAAAGAAAAAAGGAGCTTTGTCTCAGTTTGTAAGCTGTGTTGAAACAAGAATATAGAGAGAAATTTGTCACAGAAGATAAGAAATAGGAATAGGGGAATATGTGTAAATTGGAGAAATAGGAATAGGGGAATATGTGTAAATTGGAGAACTAGAAACAATGTTTAAAACAGAGTAAGAGAGAGAGAGAGAAAGAGAAAGGGAAGAAGAGAGCCTATCGGCTGGAGTAAGCATGAAAAGATAAATGAGGGAAAAGGGACAAAGAGAAGGAAGGAAGAGGGGGAGAGAAAAAGAAAGGGAGTGGGAGAGAAAGAGTGTGAAAGATCTTGGGTTCAGAAGAAAAAGAGGGGCAGATGAACAGGAATACAAATACATGCGATATAGAGAACTGGAAATGGTCATGGTTTAAAGGTAATGTGAAAATTAGAGGAAAAGAAAGAGACAAAAGGGGAGAGTAAAGAGGAAAATATAGAGAAAGAAATAAAAAGAAAAAGAAAGAGAGAGAGGAGAGAGAGAGGAAGAAAGCGAGGAGGGAGAGGGATACTGTGCAAGAGACAAGCAGAACTTGTACAAGCAAAGCTGTCATGGTGAAAACAAATTCATAATCTGGCGACACCAGGACAATTTCCCCTCTCTCTCCTAAATTTCAGCATCCATCATAGTGAATATATTGCTCCAAGCATGTTGACAAGATACATAATTTGCACCATTATCCAGGCACTTGCTTTCCACCCCTGCAAAAATCTATAAGAGATATAATATAAAAAGTATGATCCAGAAAGAGAAAGCTGCTGGAGGCACAAAATTTCCTTTAAAAGCCATCACACTCATATTCCAATCCCATGCTAGAGAGAAAGAGAGATTTTCTGCTCTAGGTTCAAAATATTTATTTTAAAACATTTCTGAAGACTTTTTTTAGCATGTTCCATTTCTCATCTCTTCATTACAATGAAAGAAAGCTTTTACTAAATGAATTAAGCTAATAACTTTTTACATCCTTCTATTTTCTCAAAAGAAAATATCAAATAATTCATGTTTTTATTTTAAGTAAAATGTATAGAGGATTGCTATAAACTTCTTTTCATGAAATGTCAGCAATTCCCAGGATATTGCTGAATTTAATAACTGTTCAAGCTAATCAAAAATAATTCTTAAACAAAAGAATTTTGAATGAATAGGACACCGAGTGGATATGAAAATAAATTTTAAAGGCCTGATAAAATTAGGCAATAAACCTGTTTTTATAAAGGAGAAGAAAAAAACAGTCTCAAAATGAAATGGAGTAAGGGGAAGAATGCAGATTTTACAGAACTACACAAATCATATTTTAGAAATGAGCAGGTTGCTGCATACTTCAATGCATTCTTACCCTCAAACTTTTGTCTCTTGCCAAATTCACTTTCATACCAAACTTTCCCACAATGATCATTTCATGCAGTTTTACCATTTCAGGTGTAAACAAGGTCTACATTCTAATAGTTCACTGGGGAAAAAGTATGCCATTTTTCAATTTCATATTTTGACATTTGAAATCCAAAAGCAAATGTCAAGAATGCCTATCACAATAATGGTGCAAATACATGTATTTTTCCTATAATTACAGTTGGAAATGAGCAACTGATGCTTTGATTTTCACATGAAATTGTAATCTGAATGCATGCTTAAATGGTTTCAAGTGCGAACAGGGCTTTGCATTTAATTTGTACATTTGAAAAAAAATACATTTCTTCAATTTCATATTTTGCCATTTGCAATTCCGCAGCAAATGTCAACACTGCCTATCATAATAACGGTGCCAATACTCTTCCTATTACAGTTGGTATTGGGAAACTGATGCTCAGATTTCTACATCCAAGGGTAATCTGAAATCATTCTTTCTTGGCTTTTCTACTTTATGAATTGTTCATGACATTTAGGCCCAGATTGCATTTTACCAGTTCCATTCTTTCTACTCCTTCTCATGATCCCTTTTGATTTTCTCTTTGAAGAGAAGGAGTGGATCATTTCATATCTGATTTTGATTTGTTTTATTGTGTAAAATAATGGTAACAGGAATATGTGGACATCATCTCAAGAGAGCCAGAAAGATGTATGAGCCAAATTGGTAAAGAGTGACATTTTTTGTCTGTCTATGACGTTGATCATTTCTGGGATTCTAGTTCAAGCAAACCACCAGGGCAACCAAATTTTATTAAGTTTCAACTCTTGTATAGTCATGCCTTTCTTGATAAAACATAAAACAGCTCAACATATTCATTACTTATCTTTTGCAGGCCTCTAAAACTTTTCAAATGTCTGTACGTGGCAACCGAACAGGCTCATATATTGACAATCTTTCTCTAAAAGTTAAGAACCTTCTGGCTCTCAGCTGATGAAGTTCAATTGCATATTTGCACTAAATAAATCATATAGTACTTTTCAAACAATTCTAAGTAAATTCACACTTCCAAGAGAACTGGTGGGTTGTTGTTTTTTTTTTTGGGGGGGGGGTGGGATCAGTAACAAATCAGTTTACAATTACGTATCTGGGAATCCTACAGTGCTGATAAAGAGACATGTCTCAATGGAAAGCTTCTCATGGATTAAACAAGGAGAAAATAAAATTTCAAACATCAAGCAAATGTACGATAATATCCCAGTAATACATTCATATCTGAGTACCTCCTGATTTGAGAAAATACCAAATTGGGAGGGTGTCTCCATCAAATATGATATGTCAATCAACAGGTGGTTCCCTAAATGAAGCATCAGAAAAATATTTTTTGAAACATTAAAGGTTGTTCAGGTATGATGTAGCAGACCCTGGCAATAAACCCTGTGGCTGCTTGTGTAATAAGTGAATGGGATATGAAGCAGCAAAAAAAAAACCAACAAAAAACAAAACAAAACAAAAAAAATAAAAAACACTGAGGCAAGAGTCATATTTTTTGCCTTCCGGTGGCAAAAAGCTGTTGACCAATCAAATTCTTAAAAAGTTAGTGCAAAATATGATGTCATGAGCTTGTCTGCACAACTTTTGGCAAATCTCTATTTTATTTGAGCGATGATGCATTAATGCGCGTTCATTGACATAAGTGGTGTGGTTTACAGCACCATATGTGAACACGGAAGAAAAAACGGTTGATGTTCGTTATTCTGAAGGTTCGTTATTCCGAAAATGAAAAAGGGTTTGTTAATCCAAACATTTGTGGCATTATTCCGAAGGTTCATTCTTCTGAAAATTAAATAAGGTTCGTTATTCCGAAGGTTCGTTAATCCGAAAATGAAATAACGTTCGTTATTTTGAAGGTTTGTTAATCCGAATATGAAATAAGGTTCATTAGTCTGAAAATAACTAGCGATCTAATGAATCTTATTTCATTTTCGGACTAATGAACCTTCAGAATAACGCACCTTATTTCATTTTCGGATTTAACAAACCTTCGGAACAATGAACCTTATTTCATTTTCGGACTAATGAACCTTTGGAATAATGAACCTTATTTCATATTCAGACTAACGAACCTTCGGAATAATGAACCTTCAGACTAACAAACCTTTGGAATAACGAACCTTCAGAATAACGAACTGTAACCGAAAAAACAGCAGGGGTTTCCCTCTTCATATTTGAATCATCCTTTACTGTAAAGAAGATAAAACTCTCCCCAACTTAGACATTACTCCCTTTGGGTTTATGTGACATTATTCTTAGTGAAAATGACAGATGGACGAGGATAAAGGAGGAGAAACAAATCTTCAAGTAGAATATTTGATATCTAGGAAGTCTACATCAATCATCATTCATGTTACCTGAATAAAACATGATTAAATATTCCTTGTATAGGAAGAACTATGTATCAAAGTAGATATGTCAACTAGCCTCAAGGGATGAATTAAAGAAAGGACAAAGGGATGGAATAAAAAGTCACTCAAATAATTTTCCATGAAATCATGCATTTTTCCGTCCTCTTTTAAAGTGTACTAATCACTCTACGACAATTTGCTCCATATGTTATAGATTCAATGTAGCTATACTATATATTAAACTTTGACTATTACTTCTATGAAAAGATAATGCATGTTAAAATGCTTTCAATTAACACAAAAACAACAAGCACAGCAGACGAGTAGACATACACGCAAGCACGCACATGAAATGAGGTATTCACGGAATCTAATAGCCAGATGAATCTGTGCGTTATTGTCTCATATATGTTATCCTTTATTTTCTTCAAACTCCTCTAATTCTAATCCTTAAAACACCAAATAAACTTTTTCTTGGTGGTCTTTTTTTTTTTTTTTTTTTTGGGGGGGGGGGTTATTTCACAAGTACTAGCTGTACACAAATTATTATTTTTTTTCAAATGACTGGTACACTTTAAAAGAGTCATATCCTCTAAGCATGAATTTTTTTATATGCAATGCTCTATTGGGATGGGACATTTACATCTACTGCTCATCTTGATGCAAACTAAGCCAAACTCATGCTTGTCAGCATTAACATCTAAGTTCTCCAACATGACTTAGCTGGAAAATGAACATTCATAAGTTTTCAATTTGTATTAATTAGCAATGTTAACTACATGATTGTGACATGGACATATCATATTACCTCCCAAGTAAAATCTCTGAATTATTCATTCTAATAATATCTACAAAATCAGCTCATTCTGGTAGATAATGTGTATTTGCTTCTACAAAGTCAACAACAAAATGTCAGATGAAAAATTATGGATAATTGTGGATTGAACCTCATAGCATTTTTTTCGAATAAGAAAATTTATCGCAATCATTACAACTTATATTAATATATTCCTGGAATTTCAATTACCAGAGTAGTTCGGCTCTTGGTTGATTTTTTTATTTCTTAAATGACGTCTACAAAAGTCAGCTCATTCGGGCAGATAATGTACAGTTACTTCTAGAAAGTCAACAACAAAATGTCAGATGAAAAATTGTGGATTGAACCTTATAACATTTTTTTGGGTAACAGAGTTTATTGCAATCATTACAACTGATATTAATATATTCATGGAATTTCAATTACCAGAGTAGTTCGGCTCTCGCTAGATATTTTTTTCTTTCAAATGATATCTACAAAAGTCAGCTCATTCTGGCAGACAATATACAGTTGCTCCTAGAAAGTCAATGACAAATTGTCAGATAAAAAATTATGGATTGAATCTCATGACACTTTTTCAAGTAAGAAAGTTAATTGCAATCATTAGAATTTATTCATGGAATTTCAATCACACAAGTAGTTTCCTCTCACTTGATATCTTTTTTTCTCCTCGGTTTATCTAAAATTTCCCTTGAACGGTATACATCTGCGACTCCGATCCAATTCTGTCATTTCAATATACATCCTCCATTTCTCAATAATAATAATTACATTAATGAACCATTCTTGTAAAGCCCATATCACAAAAGTGAATTTAAATCCCTATGCACTCAGAAAGAAAGAAGAGAAAAAAAAAAACCTTTCTTAATCCTTTATGTTCCCTAGAAGGAGTGCCTACTAAAAAATTTGGGTCATTTAAACCGAATTTTCTGTTTTTGTGATGAAATGGAACAGGAAGACTAATGTGAAATTGAAATATCATAATCTCTTACTGGTTAACAATGAAGACAATAATGTACAATCCTCAATATGTTTTCAGATGAAGGCGAAAAACAAAAGCTCTTAACTTTCAAAATTTGTATTTCTCGAAACAAATGTTCATCCATTAGCTGTTCATCTGTTGTGTCTCATATAAACAGCGATCTCTCTCTCTCTCTCTTCCTCTCTCTCTCTCTCTCTCTCTCTCTGTTAGAAACATTCTTTCATGTTACTCTTGCTCCATCTTTTCTTTTCCTCTTTATCTTTTTTTCCCTTTGTCCCATTCAAACTTCATTTTCCTCTCCGTCTCCCCACTTGAACCCCTCACTACCCGTCGAATCAACAAACAGCATACTTTGAAAAGCCTAAATTGGGACAATGAAAAGGATTGAATTGCACTCGTCAGACAGAAAACACCAAACACCACCCAATTTTCTGCTTTGTTGAAATTAGAGCAAGTAATGGCACCCTGGAATGAAAAAATGAGGAGTGTCACTCCACTTCTGATGCAAAGCAGTTATAAACAATAATGTTCACTGATTGAGTATACATGTATTGAACAAAGATCATTCATTATATATTTGAAATGCTTCTTACTTTATCATAAAGCAGGTTAGATCCAACATACAGAGCGATGGCTAACATGACTGACTGCTATTGATCAAAGGGGAAAAAAGATAACCATCAAAGTGTTATCTCCAAAATTGCCTTACAGCTGAAATACTCTCTTTCTTCATTTGTACCAAGCAGATTTTTTAAAAAAGACAAAAAGAATATTGAAGGTCTCTATAGAAAGAAAACGAAATCATGAACTAAAACAATTTAACTTCAGGGATTTATTTGAATGTATGATTTATTGTTTTAGATAAGGTTCACTTATTTTGATTTTTTTCTTTTCTATACCAACTGATCACTCAGTATGACATGCTAATTTAATCTCACATTGGAGAAAAGTTTTTAAAAAGAAATCTTCTTTATTACCTCCCAGAATGGTAAAACCCCTTCTGTACTCTTTACATTGCTGAATTGCACTGCCCATCATATACAAAAATAATAACAAAAACAAAAAACAAAAACAAACTTGCATGCTGTAACATTGTGAGAACATTATCTTGTCATTCTTTTAAGCACACGTTACAGTTAGTGCTTCTTGGTTTGTTTCTTGGTTGGTTGTTGTTTCTTTTAAGCAAAGAATCAGATTCTTTTAGAGCATTTTATTTTGTAGGTACTAATGGCTTAAAATGTCAGTGGCATTTTGACAAAGATTGCCTAGAACCAACCAAAAAGTCAACTGCTTATACCACTTAAAGGGCTCCACAGTTAATAACTCAATTGCTTTTCATCAAAATGGCAAGGTTCATCTATGCAGAATTTAATTACAGTTTTCTAAGAACAAAATATTGGAACATCACTAATACAAAAACATGGCTCCTTTACCACTCTTTAAAGTTTGTGAGTTTATGGCTTCTGTCTACCTGTATGTTTCATTTTTCACTTATCTGGCCTTTTTTAAAAAGATAAACAACAGAACAATTAAAAATGAATACTTTAAGTGACTTTTTTGCTTAACCAGTTTGATGTAATTTGATTGTAGTATAACACATAGCCTCCATAGATTCCAGTCTTGAGTTATCTTTGGCTCAATATTCCATGGGTCAGACACATTTTTCACTTCTTTTTAGGGCAAATTTAAGGTACTTTGCCCCATACTGTTACCAATGATACGTTGAGTTGCATTAATCATGGTAAGAGTACCTTGTTTAAAACTCCATTGTAGCTTTGATGAGATTAAATATCAATGAAAACAAATCTTCCAGTATAAATCATATCTATCATTTTGGATACTGATATCAAATTGGACAGAAAATATCCAAAATACCTTGGACATGCTTTCTAATTATAAACTCAGTTACTGAGGTTAAGACTTCTTCAAAACGATTTTGAAAAATATAGTTTGACTATAGCTACATTTAGAGGGCACCATCCTACAAGAGTAGCTTCAAACTTGGATAACTTTTGGAGTTTAAAACAATGGACCACCAAAAATGAGACAGGTTCACGCACCAGCCCTTTAATGACTCATTCCAGTTAAAAAGGATTCACTGTACATGTGATAAATACACGCTGACCAAACTGCCAAGTTAATAGTGTCCACACAGCATATCGAGGACCAACATCCCAAGCCATTTGTAGTTACCGCACTAACCATAATATCCCCCATGGAATCAAACTGTGAGTAAACTTTACATTTTTTGTTTTCATGGTCTTTCACTACAAAATAACAAGGAAGTTTAAAACCACAGGGTTAACTCTTTTAAGTTTACTGCCTGCATAAAAGTGATGAAGATGTGAAAAATCTGCTGGATAAACTCACCTTTCTTGACCTGCAGTGTCCCATAATTGTAGATGTACTCTTTGACCTCTTGTTGTAGGATCTGCACCTTTTGGTCTATGTGTCTGCAAGGGAAGAGAGAGTGAGAGAGAGAGAGAGAGAGGAGAAACTATCTTTAAATGCAATTCTCTAAAATGGTAAGCTATAAAGACTGAAAAAGTATTACATTCAGTAATTTCATATCTAGCGTAGATGACATCTCGAAGTACAGCATTAACATTAACAGTACTCCAGAGTAGTATTGATTTATAGCATGTATGGTGATATATAATACAGATCAACTGATTTCAAAATACAGCAGCATTGATTTTCAGTTAATAAACTGCAGAAACCAGATTTTGCGCAAATTTGTGATAAATAAGTGATTATTTGAGATCTATATCTTTCCTGATGAAAAAGGCTTATAGTGAGTTATCTTGCTAAATCAAGATATATAGGCATCTGTTGTGATTTGGTATGAGCTTTGACATGTTGTAACAGAGGAGCCATAGCAGACAGACAAAGACAGCTCTAGATAAACTGTGTAAACTGTGGAATATGGTATACAGGGATGAGAGAGATTAGAGAAGGAAATAGAGAGAGTGAAGTTGGGAGAAACAGTGATAAAGAGATAAAGGGAATAAAAGGGGAGAGGAGGAAGAGGGAGAAAAGCAGAAAGGGAGAAGGACGGATGATAAATATAAAAACCGCATAAGAGGAGAGAGGAGAAAGAAAGGGTGAGATAGAGGGACTTTAAAAAGACATTATGCATCTTCATGTTCCCCTAAAAAATTGGAAAGATGAATAACTGTGAAGGGTGATCTTAAAAGAGAATATTAGACAGAGCAAGAGGGAGACAGAGACAGAAAGATACAGAAAAAATAGAGAGGTGGAAAAATTACACAGACACAGAGGTGTGAAGATGGATAGACAGAGTAGTAAGGAGGGTCAGGGAAAAAGATCAGGAAAAAAGACATAGCAACAAGTGAGACACATAGAGGAAATGGAAACATGCGACACACAATGATAAAGAAGGAGAATGGAATAGCATGGAGAGGCGACGTGAGACGAAGCGTAATACCTAGATAAGATCATGAATGACCTGGTTTGAAAGCAACATTCAGTTCATGCCTCACAGCATCTCTACTTATCCCACTACGTACACCAGTCACGCAGATCTTGTCTGACTTCTAGCAATCCACGGCCATTCTCCAGTGACTCAAGAATTGAACATGCAAATTTCTTCTGACACCTCAGACCAAACTCCTTCAAACTTGGCAATGTGGGCAATAATGTGACAGGACTCTCATGCTGAGCTCCCCACTGTCTGATAGGGTCATCTGGTAGGTGTTTTGGTTACACTCATCTTCCAACTTTGCACGCCAGTCACGCAGAACCTGCTTGACTTCTCACAACCCATGCCTATTTTCCCATGACTCAAGAATTATACATGCAAATTTCAAACTGGCCATCGCAGCAATGGCTTGACACAACTTTCATGCTAGGCAGACTTCCCACTGTCTGACAGGTGCATGTGGTAGAAGGTTAGGCATAGACTCATCTTCCAGCATTGTCCACCAGTCACGCAGATCTTATTTAACTTCTCGCAACCCAGTGACAGTGGGGTGCCAGGAGTGTCAATTCTGACAGACATGAGCGCCATACAAGAACCCACTATTATCATCATTAACCCATGCCCATGCTCTAGTGACTCAAGAATTAAACACGTTAATTTCTTCCAATACTTCAGACCAAATTTCTACTACATGGCTGATGAGTCTGTGACTGTGTGACATAGCTCTCGTGCCAGCCTCCTTGCTGTCTGACAGGGCCATACAGTCACTGTAGGTGTTTACGTGTACATCTGCATCTTGCAACATTATACGCCAGTCTTGCCAGACTCACCTGATTTCTTGCAACCAATGGATATCCTCCGGTGACTCAAGAATTAAACATGCAAATTTCTGCAGTCACTTCAAACCAAATTTCTTTCAACTGTAGCAACTGCATGACACGACTCTTGTGCTGGGCTCCCCGCTGTCTGACAGGGATAGACAGGAGGAGTGGAGGTGGACAGATATAAGCACCAGGATGTCCCAGAAATGTTTGTCCCCTTTCTACTCATGGGATTCGATGGGCATATGGGATGAGACTTGAAATTGCTAATGGGGAATACAGGAATCAAAGTTTCTCTGACTTGCAAACAGCATTACAAAAATGGAAGCTTTCTCATTTTAATCTTCTCATAATCCTACAAAGTGAGTATGAACAAGTAATGAGTCCAGTTTTAGTTCACAGACTACCAAGATTAAAAAAAGTGAGTGGGCTATGATGTCAATGTATACTAGGTTTTGTGGCAAAGTTTTCAGGGTCACACTATTTCTAGGTTTTTGATATTTCATTAGAATAAGACCTCAATTAAAAAAGTCAAAATGACACAACCAGAAATAGATAAACATATCATCGGAGTCAGAAGGGCATTAACATGTATCATTTTATACAAATGTCCTTCTGGCTCGAGAGAGATGATATGCTCTTTTTCTTAGCTCTTATATTTAGAGCATGATTATGATCTTCTATTAATACATAAAATTGACTCATTAAACCCCAAACCTTACAGATTTTCCAGCAGTTAAAAGGGGTAAACAAAAATTGCTTGTCCATTTTGTGTTGTCCATTACATTTACAAAATTCCATTTACTCTTTAACTATGCAGCGAAATAATGTAAAATTTGCTACGTCTAAGACAAATACATCCGATTCATGTACTGAAATATATTTCATGACTCTTCAATTCACTTAAGACTGTTGTAAATGAACAAACATAAATCTCTAATACCTTATACTGGAATTATCGAAGAGTTTCATTTCCTGGAAAGAAACTTATGCCACAGCCAGCCTTTTGAATAATCACAAAGAGAAACGCCTTTTCTAAAGGCCAAGTCATTACCATGCTAACATCGTTGTTGAATCCATCTTAGGACTACCAGGAAAAGGAAATGAATGATAGATTATACATCTTATAAAACAAAAAAAAAACGATGTGTCTTTTTGTAAAATCCTATCCCATCTTGGTTTTGACATGGTAGATAATAAGGAAAGAGGAATATGAGTGAATGACAGCAAAGCATGCTGATATCTATGAATTTTTACTTAACCCTTAGACTAATTCAACCTGTTGACTACAGAAAATGCACGAAAATAATAACGGACTGTGATTGGCCGCAGGAAGATCATGGTAAATTAGGCGTGCTGCCAGCCGGTTAGTACATCAGAGAAATTACTGGAACAATGCAAGCATTCTCACAAACTCTATATTCCATTATGCAAGTCAATGACCACAATTTAGAATAAATGTCTATTCTTAATCAAAAGGGTTCACTAATTTTACCCCATTGACTACTGGTTTCGGATGGCCCTTGTGGGGGAAATTGAGAATTCAGTAGTCAACAGGTTAAGATTAACAGGAAAATAACATCACTGAAATGAATTGATGGCAAATAGGCTCCCTCTATAGTTTGACATAATTATCTACCTAAAATGAAATACCTAAAACCCATTAAGTCGAAACCATTACAGCCTCAGTACCCTCTGTACAAAGTGATTACCATTAAATTGTCAATGCCAATTCACTTCAATTACTGTTATCCCAACGTCTACTTATTCCATTAATCGGCTGACTGCCAAATTATCTCATTACCATTGACTTCATGCAGAAGCTGTCTAGTTTTCCACAAGCGATGGGTTAACAGACATTGTCCATCACAAATTAAAAGCTTCCACTCCAAATCAGCTGCTGAATCATCAATAAGAATGAAGAGCAGGTGACTCAATCGATTGCTAGATAGAGTCTCAGTATGTCTGCCTTTTTCTGTCACCCTAGGGATTTTGAAGGTATCAATATTGGTAGAGTTCAGTACATTAGGATCCTCAAGTGGCAAATATCTCATCTAAATCCTTGGGAGCATGGCCTTTTGATCATTTGCATCCCTCTTTACATCTAAAAATTCTGGATCAATAGTACCATTCACATTCTAATCAAGGCTGAGATAGTCTCCAATGGTCTCTGTCTGGCTCCACTGGAGGGTTCTACATGTTGTAATACGGTGGAGTTTGGCATATCCGGATCCAAATGTGGAATATAGCTTGTACAATTTGTCGAACTGGCAAATCATGTTTAAATGGCCAGTGCTTCCTTATTCTGAATCAATGTACATGATAACAAAGTTACAAACACCATTTTGAAATTAAAGTTACAAGTTTTCTTTAATTTATATATCAATACAAGAAATTATGCAAAGAAAGCAAATTCCGTTATTTAAGAACATCTAAATCTATACATGCATTTTATGCTAATTCACATTTCCAGTTATAAAAATTACAACGAATTAAGTCTTCTGATCATGACCAGCCTTTCCACTTCATGAAATTCTGAATGAATGCTTGATAGAGAATCCCTGTCTGTCTCTGTGTCTCTGGTAGGCGAGTTCTACAGGTGCAATATTGGTAGAGTTCAGCATATTAGCATCCCGTCAGTGGCACATATCTCAATAAAATTTGGATCAGCCAGGGGAAATTGGACTTCTGATCAAATTCATCGCCTTTCACATCAGAAAATTCTGAACCAATACTTGACAGAGTCTCTCTTCCTCTATCTCTCTGTGTCTATACCAAAGATTCTATAGGTTTCAATATAAGTAAGGTTCAGCATTAGAGGCACACATGTTAACCAAAATAGGATCAACCTACAGAAAATTAGTTTTCTGTTCATTCAAACCACTTTCACAACAGAAAAAATCTAAATCTTCCTTCAGAAAGAATGAGTCTCCACTTGTCCATCTCCATCTAAACTTTCATCATCTAGGGACTCTACAAGAATTTGGAATGATAAAATTCATCATACGAATATCCTCAAGAGCCATATAATTCTCACAAATGTGGATAAGGCTCCCAAAGTGTTTTTTCCAATCATTCCCACCCTCTAGCACCAGAAAATTTAAAAATCACTGCCTCGTTGAATCACCGCAGGGACTCTGCTCCAGACTGTGCATATAACATTACTGATGAGTCCACAGCACATTTGGATCCTAAAGTTGCACATATCTCATTCTAAATGAGGATCAGCCTTTGGAAATTGGTCTACTGATCATTCCATCCTTTTTTATATTGGAAAAGCTACTTCAGAGAATTTCTCGCCTGGCTGGCAGAAGGGCATTAGCACGCTAAGCGAAAGGTACAGTGTGCGTGTGCATTAACGCCATTCTGCCAGCCAGGGAACGGATTGTTTCGAGTATATTGATATAACAAAGATTTTCCTTTTATCTTTCAACAGTGGCATGCAGGGTTCAAGCATATCACATGGCAAATATCTAAACAAAATGTAGATTAGCCTCCCAAATCTGGTCTCCTGATCATTCCATCCCTTTTGCATCTGAAAATTGTGCATTATTGCAAGATAAGAGTGCTCTAGCCATCTGTCTTGGGAGATTTTACAGGTTTCAATATTGGTACCGCTCAGCAGACTGGCATCTTTTAGTGGCACTTATCTCAATGAAATGAGAATCAGCGTGTAGATATTGGTCTTCTGATAGTTTGGACCCTTTTCATATCAGAAAATTCTAAAATCGATGCTTGATAGGGTATCCATCTCTCTCCCTCTCTCTCTTCCATCTTTCTCTGTCTCAGCTAGGGATTCTACAGATATTGGGGGATGTTTCACAATAAGTTAGGTTGACTTAGAGTCGTGCTTAAACACTAATGCACATCCGGTATTTAAAGCGTAATCTCACTGATAAACTTTCCAATAGTGCGCATCCCCTGTCCATGATTCTGACCAATGTGGTGACATGTAATATACAGCACGCAAGTAGGAACTTAAGTGCGACTTTAAGTCAAACTAAATCTGAAACATTCCCCTGAATTGCCAGAGTTCAGCACTTAACTTAGGATCCTCATAAGGAACATGTCTATTCAAAGCCAGAAGGGCATTAACTCATGTCATTTTATACAGATTTAGCACCTTTCTGGCTCCAAACAGACAATATCATCTCATCCAAATTAGGATCAGCCTGTGGAAATTGATCTTCCGGTCATTTGTACCCATTTTATATCTGAAAATCTATTTTTGCAGAAATGCTTTGAGTACCCTTTGAAACACAAGACAGATATCTCACAATTCTGATTCTGTGGGTATCAATATAGGAAGAGTTCAGCAATTAAGGATCCTCAAGTGGCAAATGTAGATCAACCATGTTCAATACGGGTTCCATTGTAAAATTAATATATAAACATTTTTAAAATCAAATATCTGTACAAGCTAGAAATGTTCTGTGAGATAAGGCGTTGCCAAGGCTGAACACAAAAAAAGCATGAAAACATTACCCAAATCTGTTTTAGTTACTAGTATGCTAAGTAATTTTGTTTATTCATTCAGATCCATAAAGTGTAATGAACCAAAATGACTTTTCACATAATAGTGTGCTAAAAAAAGAAATCTATTTAAAGTTCTGTTAGGTTTTAAAGAGGCTTCAAACTTTGTTCATGATGGAATGCATGCAATACATCTTTCTACAAGCTTTTGTGAGTCAATCATCAGGCAAACTTTTAGGGTCATCATGAGCAATAATAGTGACAAAAATGTGCATTTACTTACAACACATTTCTGCAAATTGGTCTCTTTGCTCAAAATGAATGGGGCTGAGATACTGCAGAAGCATTCAAAGAGTTCCCCGCATTTTGTGACAAAAGTCCCCAATTCTCTGATTTTTCCCTGAAGGAGTTTCAAATTCCAAGATCATCAAGGAGGCACTTAAAATACTAAAAAGGTATCAGATCAAATAATCTGGTAAATGCTGCGCATGAGACTAACAAATTGGAGACTGACTACTTTCTTTTCCTGCCATGAAATTCCATCATTTCCCCCTGCTTTGAGTGATTTTTCAAACTCGATGACTCTTTCATGACTGGAGAAAAAAACCCATTTTCCAGGTTTTCCATGATTTCTGAGAGAGCCGGAAACTTTAATTCAGGATGTTTCACAAAAAGCAATGTCACTTTGCAGTAACTCCATCACCAGCAGCTTTTCCAACTGCTTCCATTACTCCCACTTGGGAACTGTTGCTCATGCCAAGCACATGGTGGCACTATATCCTAATTTTCTTGTTTTTAAGTGGTTTCTGAGACAGGATATTCATCATCAGGGCAGACACAATCAAAATGCCTGAAGGGAGAGACATCCTCTGTTTTTCATAGCAGTAGCAATAATACTGATGTAATGAACTTATTCCCTGTATTACCCCACATATCTAGTTACCTATTCAAAGGCATATGAAATACATGATCCCAGGAGTTGCACTGCTGCCCTGATAAGGCACGAGGTAGTCAGTTTATACCCATTCCTACCCATTCCCACCTACATTACCTGAGTTGGGTGTGGCAAATGTAGATTAATGTATTACCAAATGACATAGTGCTTTGGTAGGAATTCAAAAACTACACACTGAGATCTACAATCTGCTTATTTAACTTGCAGACTATAACAATTTCTTCCCCTATCGATGCTCAGACTAAGATTTGGTTCATGCACCACTTACAAATTAGAGATCAGGGCCGGTATTCAATTTAATACTTGGATTAAGTAAAACTTTTACGAAGTATTTTGCTTGGCTAAGAAATTTGCTCAAGTCATATTTAATTCAATACTTTGAATTTTACTTTAATAAGCCAACTTTAAGCCTAAATTCTTAATAAGCATTGTGATGTCAATGCGCAATTAACGTAGCTCTTGATGACTGCATGTAAAAACCTATGCCTGCCAATCAAGGCCTCCAAAATAATTGGCTTAAGTCTCCTAGGTACATGTCTTAGATTTAGAGTAAAATACTTAGCCAAAATATTGAACTGAATACCGAAGTTTGCTAAGTATTTCATCTAAGTAAAATACCAAGAAAAATACTCATATTTCTGACATAAGTATTAAACTTAATACCGGCCCTGAATCCTACCCCCCCCCCCTTGACCCTAATCATCCCCCCTCCCTCCAGATATGAGCACAAATGTTTCATTTTAGTATAAAGAGATTATCTGTGATGTATGATAAGTCGGCACAGCTGATTCTTTCATAAATCCCTGCACAATCCATCCATATGTCATCCCAATCCCTCCATTAATCACATTTCCCCCTCAAATCTTCTTCTCTTAATCCAATATCTATCAAAGAGTTCCTCAGGCAAACCCAAGTCATCAAACAGATCGAGCAAACAGCATTTTGGAATAAAAAAAATCTTCAACTGATGAATGCAATTTAGAATATTAAGATAAAAAGAAACATAATTAAGCATTCAACTACAACACCATTCTCAAGATTTTGAGGAGCTTGTGTTAATGCATGTATTTATGCAGCCAATCCCATGGAATAGTATGCTTAATGATGCATTTCCAGTACATACCGGTACCCAAGCATCACAGCCAATACCAAACAGTATCGGCATGTTCGTATTGCCTGTCAAGCTTAATATTTCACCTAAAAATTACTCTTATGTCTTTCCAACTTCCTACAATTTAAGACTTATTAAGTTCATTACCCCCTTTTCTTCTCTTCCTAACCCAAGGGCTACTGGAACCAGGTGACCCCTGTAATAAGCCTATAGGAATGAGAGAATTAAGTAGTCAACAGGTTAATTTAAATGCTTTGTCAGAGCCTGACATTTGGCATGTGTGTCTGTAATCATATGGTTCTCTAGAGTCCTCTCCCCTATGAATTTGATCCCATTAGTGCTAGTTGCCCATTCTACGATTTTCGTATGGCTACCCTTAACATGGATTTGTATTGAATAGGTGTAGGTACATGTCATATGCTTCATTTCTTCTCTTCATCAAGTGACTATCCCTTTTTCACCCCATTCTCTAGAAATCCCTTTTCCCTACTTGTGCATCCAAGACCTTCCTTATATTTCCAAAGGGCTGTGTCTGATTGGAAGCAATGTACTGTGACAAACCTTCATATCCCCTCAAACAAGAAGCTACTGATCACCTCATAGCTTTTTCTTATGGCATAGAAATTACCATCTATAATTTCTTAGCTGCACACATTTATTTTTGCATGCAGATTACTTAGAGTGTTGGGTCAAGTGTTGCAGTTTATGGGCCTTGTACAGTGTTAAAAAATTGACCTTGGAGCAGTTGCCATGAGAGCCTTTGTCATATAATGAAAGCAATAAAAGCTTCATAATAATAATTTCATGCTTCACATATTTCCAAGTGTTAATTCCATAACTAAGCAGGAAGCATTTTCAAAAGTAATTCTGATGATTCTTTGAATAATGTGTTTACATCTACTTTTGATAAGGTAAAGGTGATATATACTGTATAAGCTAGAATTTTTGCAGTGGTTTAATTTTTGCTTAAGTGCAATTATATCCTTGCTAAAATTTTCACTCAATGAATGCCAGTATTTAAGTATAGGAACATCATTCAAAACATGAAAATAATCACTTGCTAATATGTCAAAATTGTCCTAAATTGCTAAAATAGCTATAATTATGATGAAATATTGGCTTATATGGTATCTATAGTCAGATTTTTAAAAACACACCAGCCTTTTGGAAATGAAAGCAGCGCATTAATACATTTCAAAGTAACACAGATTCAACAGTCTGCATAGCATTAACTGGTATGTTTACACAAGAAATCTTCAAATCCTCTATCATCTCCTAACACACTACCAGGATTTTTCTTCATTTTTATTTCACTTACGTACAAACGTTACAACATACCATGAATGAATAATATACTCATTTATGCCTGTGTAATTTTGCTTGATAATGTTGCTGGCATTTGTAGAAAGCAGTATCATAAAAAAAAAAAACATTGAAGTTGACTTGTAGTTCCAAAACGTTGATCAGTTGTTGTTTTGGTCCATATCGAATCTCAGTGTTGTTTAACTCCCTGTCCACAACATCAACATTTCACTAATTAAAAGTGTCAAAACTACGATGGCTGTGTGAACATAGCAAATAACAGCTGCTCGTGACAAGCTGTGCTGTGAGTGTGTTGTCTTACCCTATGAACACTTGAATTGAAAAAATCCCTTCTGGAATTCAAATGCTGACATTTAAAGCTAGCCAACTTGAATCGCTCCATAAATAGTGCACACAAGCTGTAAATCACTGCTTTCAACTCCGCTTTCTAAGTTTCCTTTGTTTTCAAGCATCCAAATAGATTTCCTTCTTGGGAGCTGAAAGTAAAGTAAAGGTTACTTTATATTTCACAAATGGCAAAACTGTGCTTCGCTTCAAGACAGTTTTTTAAATCACTTTTCTCATAAGCTGAGTTTGAACTTTTGAGAGCTGTCCGTTCCAGTGTATTTTTGCGCTGGATGAAAAAAAAAATCAAGGCTTAAAATCTCTGTATCCCTGGATGTTCATTAGCGCATATTTTCAAATAATCGGGATGAACTGGTGAAACTTGCTTTTTCACTTATAATTATACCTGAACTTTATACTGAAAAGTATGACTTTCATGTGCATTAGGGTAGAGGTGAATAACGGCTAAGAATACCTCAACTGTCACCTTGATAAACCCCCTTTTAAGGGATCAGAAACAGAGAGAAATGTGCATATTCTGACATTTTCAGTTTCAAAGTTCTGAAAGTGCATTATACACCGATTTTAAAGCAGATATTCATGAATAAAACAGAAGAGTTTAAGAACTACTGTATTAAAAGCAACCATACATACTGCCCTTTGGAACTTCATGCAAATTTCGAACAACCCCAGCATTGGCTACTGGTTCTTTTAAACCCCATCAAGAACTTGCCCATCTGTCGAAAATCTTTTTCAAATGATCAAAACGAAAAATTTGGGTTTTTAAGCATTCAAATAATAGATGCAGAAGACTTAAAAGTGATTCACAATATATAACCTGCAAAGAGCTCGATGGGTATTAAATCCTACATTTTCAAAGCTAATGTCCATTTTTACAGATTTCATCATTTGCTAATGACAAAAAGCCAAACAGTATCCCTTCAAAGTGAATGTCCTAACTAAATCAGTTCATTTATGATTAAAGCCAATATTTTTCTGATCTGATGTCAAGAGTGAATAAATGGGATCAAATTGTGGATACTTAGAGAGCTTTGATTAGAGACCAGTGACATTTATTCCGTCAATATGTCAGTCAACATAACCCTGTAGACCTGCAATCAGTAAACTTTCAACTCTGCTTTAGTTGAATTTCGGAGATTTAGTCTTTCAGACCATAAGAATAAGAAAATGATGTATTTTATCACTGTATTACTTACACGTAAGAAAGATACAAAAGGTAACATGTGACTTACACATACACATATATTACATTGCCTACTTGAAGCCATTTAACCAGTTGAATACTGAATCCACTCGTTCCCATAGACGTAATACAGGGGCCACCTGGTTCCAGTAGCCAACTGGTTAAGGGACTTAAACGATCTTTTTCCACTAAACATTCTCTCTTTTGATTAATATATCATTTGCTGAGAGTCAGAAGGGCATTAATCATATCATTTCAGAGGTGTTTTTTTTTAATGATTTGAATAGAAACCTACTAGAATAAAACATTCATCAGGATTTCAACCATATTTTTCTTATCGGAGGTCAAGAGTGAATAAACGAGGTCAAACTGTTGATCCTGGAGAGCTTTGATTAGAGACCAGTGACATTTATTCTGTCAATATGCGACAGTCAACAAAACCCTGCAGACCTGCAATCACGACAAGTACGCGTTCCACTCTGTTGCTGGTGAATTTCGGAGACTCGATCGGCAGCGCTGTTTGCTTTCTAATCTTGGATTACCTCTGTATAAAACAGTGAACCTGAACCGGTTAAAGATAACACTGAGTACTGGTAAAGAAATGATGTTGTGAAAGGATAGTAAGAAGTTAGTGCTAAGGGCTTGTTCACATATACTCCCTGTGTTTTGCATGTAAAAAATAATGCCAAGGCAAAAGGCATCCTTTTTTTGCCTCCAGGCAGCAAAAATGTGTGCATCAATAGAATTCTTAATTCTTATCAATGTTAGTGCAAAATATGACGTCACAAGATTGTCTGAGTAAATTGTGGCAAAAAATCTCTTTCATTTGAGCATGAACTATAATTGACGTGTTAATGCACAACTATAATTATCAAAAGTGCATGGTAAAAATCAGGGGATTTCCACAAGCCTTAAATGTTGAGGTAAATGTGGTAAATAAGTACATTTCTACAACATTGTACCATAGAGTATCATAATAATTATGAGTCATTACAGGATCACAAAAATCAGAATAAACCGACTGAACTTTGTTGAAATTCACAAACACTGAATATGCAATGGCCACAGATGTGGGCACATAGGGCTACCAAAATATGTCCCCAGAATTTGGTTCCAAATTATAAAATCTTTTTACTCTTATTTGAAATTTGAGAGTATTTCCAAGGCAGTCCTTTTCTAGGGGAATCACTAGTATAACTAATATTCTTCTGCATAGAAATAAAAAGAATGGCTAAGCTCATAAATCATTTTTATCTCTACTAGAACTCAATCTTCTTCTAAAGTAGAGCTCATATTTATTTTTTCTTCTGTTCTTTCTTTAATGAAAATGATTAAATATGGACAGGGATGGGGGTGGGGTTGAGGGGGTGGAGGCGATCCAAATTCATTACTAATGCATGAAACAAACATATGGAGATGGATTGTCCTACAAAGAAATATGAATTATAGAATTTCATCTATGGAAAGGTCAGTTTTTTTCTTCATATTTTTCATTTTTCCCTTCACAGAATTTCTTACTCACATTGGCAATTACCGTATTAATCTGTTAAATATGATCTGAAATTTGAAAAGAAGTGATAAACATTCTCATGATCGATTATGAATTATTTGTCAACTAATTCATTTTTAATTTCTCTGTGGCTGTAAACATCATTAAAGAGCACTTGCTCTTTGAAATATTCTTGTATCAAGAATATAATTCAACATTATCAATAAATCAAACAGGGCCTATTACATTTCATGGCGCCTGATGCTCCTTTTGAGTTTCACTAAAATTCCACCTATCATAATAAAAGATGTACCACTTGGAACAATCTTATTACAGCTTTAGATAGCTTAGCAGAAGGGACTGGCACAAGACGATGCATAAAGAACACAAGCTATACAGACAACATATATTTTGCATTTTTCATGTGTCTTTACAGGCTACATCATTTCACTAAGCTACCTCACTACATGTATAAATACATTCCAATACCTATCTCTTCAAATATACATGTGGCATGTTTCTCTAATCATGTGAAGAATGAGAAAGACCATATCGTCTGTTTGGAGGTAGAAGGGCGTTAAGTCTGTATAAAGTGATACGAGTTAACGCCCTTCAGGCTCTGAACAGACAATATGTCAAACTGCCACTTAAATGTCCCCAATGGCTTCAAGAAGAATAACAAAATATGTTTCAATGATTACGATCTTTTCAAGAACCTCTCAAATTTCCACCGGGAGAATCATCAAAAAGTACAATCTCATTTTGTACTGTCATTGAATAATGTACTCCTAGGAAATTTTATTAGTCTGATTAATTGCCAATGAATAAAATTTACAGAGCACACTCCTAGGAGCAGAATAATTCTTCATTGATCTGAAGATATATTTTGATTGGAAATTATTTCTGCAGCTGTGATGCTACTACAAAGTAGAATCTTTTCAATTAGCTCCTGAAATTAATATTCATCAAAAAAGTTTTTCAAGTCTCTGGGCAAACATCTTCCATATGATGTGCATAAATATCATCTTTAAGTAGTCTGTTACTAAACCAGTCATGTTTTGAGTATTATAGTTGCTCAATATTAACTATTATATCCCTTCTATGAATATTCATGAGTATTCTAAATATATGATTGGTCAATTTGTGCCCACGTGATAAAAGATAATTTCACTAGGAAAAACAAACCTCTGCCAGAGCTCCAAATATCTTTAAATATTTTTTCCTGGGCAGAACTGCGCATGCTATATTTACTATTTTGATCCAACACACTACTGCGCATGCTCACAGTTCATTGACAAACTTTATTTCGAACACGCAGATTTGTACTTGCATGCAGAGTCCGGTCCTAATACGGACTGCTCATAACCTTGACGCCTGCAGTATCGGGGCAAGTCACCCGTACTACGGCACTGCGCTCTAGCGCCCGATCTGGATCAGCTAGCTGCACTGGTTTGGATCGGATATATGTAAACAAACATGGCGCCTCCTTAGACCTTACCTAGTTGGGCCTTTTCTTCGAAGATTTCATAGGAACTGAGAGTCATGCGTAGGGCATGATCTATATTAGAATGCAGCAAAAAGTTGCAGACTTTCACTGTTCACTGTGCATGATTTCGTCCATTGAGGATCTTCGAATAGCTAATGTTAGTTAACGTAACGTTAGTATGGAAAGTTCAGGTTAGTCAAACGTCAAATTTTGCCTTACGTTGTGTTTTTTTTATATATTAGTTGTAAGAAGAGATATAAAACAAATATACCAAGCATTTAGTTCGAAAGTATAGTGGAAATTATGTATCTTCGGAGGGACTGGCACTAGTTGCTATCTTTTCCTCGGGGCGGCCCCTCGGAAAAAATAGCACTATGCCAGTCCCTCCTCAGATAAATAATTCCACTATATTTTCTCACAGTAGACCACTGTACTAAACACGAGGGCAACATTTTGCCATATTCCACCCTTTCTTGTCAGTGTGCAAATACAAAGATATGCAACAAATGCATTACATATGATATGCGAATACCTATGGCAAATACACAGATGACATCACAAAAATATATGAGCCATAGGCCTACTTGTGTGATTGAAATCAAAGATCATAAAGAGCACGGAGTGCGGGTAGTAGAGTAATGATTTTTATTTAATTTTACATCGTTTTCCAGTGGGGTATAGATAATACTAGTAATATTGACTGCAGCGAATGAGATTCTACCTAATTGCCCTCTCTGAATCCAATATTGCCCACACCTTCAGCTTGAGCAATATTGGATTCAGATCAGGCAATATAGGTTGGTATATCATTCAGAGCCATGTCAATATCATATATTTATAAATATATCCTGATACAATATTAGGGCAGTTCATTCAGAGAAATTACTGCAATGTGAAAATTATTTTTAGCCACATTCATAAACTGCGTTTTTTTTTCTTGGGTGAACTAAAAAATCTCACAAATTGCTGAGACAGGGATTGAGACTGAAATTGCATACAGATAATGTGCACATTATATTGTGTGAATGACCGCAATTATGCGATAATCATGGGGTGTCGCTACATGAAGAACTGTGGAAGTGAGGTAACAGTATTGGGTTTACATATCTCAAAATGTGACAGGCACTCTTGATCAGTGAGGAGAAATTCTTAGGCAAAATAACACAGAATATGCTTTCAACTTTGAATTATAAATAACATATAAACTGCATATTTTTTTCCTTAGAGGGGAAAAGTGAAAAGTCGGGGTCTGGTCAAATATACACAGAGAACATTCTAGGGCAGGCTCCATCACAAAAATAAAAGAGTCAATCTGCCATATAGATAGACAGGTAGCAGAGAGAACCTTCCTTTAAGTAGATGGCATCTAAGAGCATGGGAGTCAAATCAATATAAATGGTTGTATGTGTAGTCCTCGGGTAATGAAGCAAATATGAAATGAAAACAAGAAAATGAGATCTGCATACACATGGGTAAAGAAAGGGAAATGAAGGCAAATCTCAATCAAAAGCAGAGCTGGTGATATATTTCAAAGAGAAAATCATTTTCTCTGTTTTCTCCTGACTTATGAATTCATTTTGACAATTGCTTTGGTCTATAATGTTTTGTTCCACTTTGCTACATTTCTCAGAAAAACAGACATTTATAAGGGATCATGACAGATAGGTTCAAAATACCAATGACAACTCTTGTTACACTCTAAATAGGAAAAAAATTTAAAATGAATTTTCTAATGAATAAAATTTCCATGTTTACATGGAAATTTTACAAGCATTTCTCATGCCATCTTTTTTAAAACTCATGTAAAGTATGCTACCTCAATACCTCTATTATTCCATAATGTTCATAACAGTTCTAGCAAAATAGCATTAATGTTGTTGTAAAGAACTTCACATCATAAACTTGATCCGGGCTTTCCATAGACAGTGAATTGAATCATAAATGCACTTCTTACAACTGCATTTACAATGAAAGCAGGGTGTGCTTGACCATAAGTACAGATAAATACTTCTTATGCAATGACATATCTGAGAACACTTTTACTCACATGCACATGTGATCAGGTGGTTTTAAGGGTATGTAATATTATACATCACAACAAGTATACGTAAGCCGTCATGACTCAGCAAAACTAATGCATTATGTTACCTGACAAAGCAGTTTGTCATATAAAACATCATACAGGGTACGGGGTATTTTACGTGATGTCTTCTTTCAAACATTACAGTGGATTCTGCTATTTCGGGAGAGCATGGAAGAGGGGAATGTGACACCTCACTGAAATATTTCTGCTAGCATATCACAAATGACATTCTAATTTTTTTTTTCACACGGCTTGTTGGAAAAAAAACCTTTTTCATGTCTGTCAGAAAATTTGAAATATGTAGGAGCAGTTTAGATTCTTGTTGACAAATATGAAAATATGAAAACCCCTTTTTAAACAGTAAACAAATTTTTAGCTAATATGAAATTATCAGCAAACCTGGTCAGATACTCAACCACCCCCCCCCTCTCCCCCCATTCAAAATGGTGTAGTGATGGCCTGCTACAGCCTTATACATTTCCTCAGCTTGGAGCCAGAAGGGCGCTAAGTCTGTATAAAATTATTTGAGTTAACACCCTTCTGGCTCTGAACAAACGATTCAATTTGTTTTTCATCTCAAGTCCAACTGCATATCCTTTTCAGATATAGGTAGAAAGTTCTGATTCAAGTACATGTAACAGGAAGCAGGAAAGATTGAAATATTAGTAGCATCACATCATTACACCTATACCTACATTTACAAGCATCAATGACAAATTCATTTTATGAAATACTTCTACATATATTTTTAATTCAAATGAATGCGTAAATATTTGAATGCCATTTGATTGTGTTTTTAAATCACCAACATACATATCCATATTATCAACTTGAATATTGCTTCTATTCCTTCTGGATGTTGATTAATAACTCACCCATGACAGTCCTTCAAATTCTACCAGCAGAAAATTGGAGACCTATTCATATCAGCACAAGTTTACTAGCAGAAACATGATAGTAAGTAAAGATCCATGCATTCAAAAGAATAAGCAAGCAATTACATGTACCTGAAAAAACTTCCATCCCATATATACTTCAGTCTTAATTTGGAGGGCATAAATCTTTTAAAATTAGAACATGTCAAAAAGTTTTGCCTGATTTGTTGCATCTGCGTAGATGAAGGTCGCCAGAAAGACACTCTGCTCGCTGTGCACGCTGGTCTAGTCAGATGCGTGTACATGTCTATGGTAGGTACCTGGTATTTACAATGCACACACACGTACGTTCTCGATATGTCGAATAACCGAAATAAGCACTTATATTAATAAAAAAGGCCAGAATTCCATACAACCAATAGGAAGGAAGAATAGATAGGTCATACAGTGGACTCGTACTCTTCTATTATACATTTCAATTGGTTCATTTCCGCCATAAGAAACACTTCTATCCAATCAACAAAGAACACCTTGTCACAGTGGTTCGACATCTTTCCCCATAGAAATACGTATTATTTGGGGCTTCTTTATTTTCTGTGAAAACAAAAAGAAGGGTGTTTACAAACCAAAAAAGGGCAGAATTCTACATAAGATATGATAGAAATTGTATAGAAAGTATTTTAGAGGTTGATTCAATATTCACATTTTTAAAAAACTGTTTTGATTTGTTGATAAATGTTAAAGATACAGGCAGTTATATAAGTAGAAATTCAATATTTTTGTAATTAATGTACACAGGTCTATGGAGAAGGTTTGGCGCACGCGCGCACGTGGTTAGGCAGACTCACAAAATGCTACCAACTTTTTGGTCTTGAAAGAATTGGGGGGGGGGGAGGGCTCCTGCACCGCACCAGGTGAGATTGGACCAAGTCCATTTACACTGCCAATTACAACCACAGAGCTGCATGCGGGATTGTGAAACAAACGTTAAGTTCCAAGCATATAACTGCTGCATGTATAGTATTATGATACCAATAACATCACTCCATATAAAAAGAGTGCATACCACCAAATACAGACCTGCCTAAATCATTGCCACCATGGAGTTAGGATGCCCTAGGGCCAGTCCTGGGGTGATCTAACTCTCAATATAAATGGAGAGTATTTCACAAATTGGGTTTTCTCAATCTTGCAACTATCAGAGAAAATTAGTGAGATGGATTCTATTCCTTATTTTGCAAATGAAATGAGACAATAAGTGGGAAAAGGGGCAATAAACATGGTAATCAGATAGAGTAGCATTCATTTACAATTCAAATATAATTTATTTCAAAATTATTTTACTAAACTAGAGAGTAGGTCAATTTAAAATTTCAAATGGGACGCTCACTCACATCCAACCAAATGAGAAATACTATATGTTTTTCCTTCTGTGTTAGTTTCATGTACAACAATACACCCATGTCTTTTTTTTCAAATCATCTTATAAAAAGAATGAAATTATCAAATGTATTCAAAGTCTATGTTAAGTTAAATATGGATAAAGGCCTTGTTGTAAAGGACATATTACAACAAGGCCTTGTTGTAAAGGACATATTACACAGAGTCACCTTTACCGGGTCAAAGTAATCATAATAAATGATCTCCAAGTGTCATGTGCCAAGTCACAAGACTAGAATATCAGTAATTGGATATAACACAGACCAAAATGAACGGGTACATACTCTACCAGTAAGCGATAGTAACATGGGTATCAGTTACAACACTATCATATCGGTTCAATAAATTATGCTCATATCATGAGCTTAAATGAAAAAGAGTTTAATGCATGTCCTCAAGAAATTATTGGGCAGCTGTTGAGAGTGCCCAAAAATAAAGTAACAAAAATTTCTTTAGCTTGCTAAGATTTGATTGTTTAGCCCATTCATAACAAGAATTATTTGAAGCCTTATTTGATCAGCTTTCTTCCTAAAATTGACAACACCAGTATGTTTTCGTTTATTGCCACAATTTTATTATAAAAACTCATGTACATGAATATAAATTGACAAGAAGTATGTTGAGAAGCTAACAAGTTGCTATTTTGTCATTTTAACTTTCTATCGCATTGCCAATTTCAAGGATTTTAGTGCTTACATTCAATTACCAATTTTCAGCATAAAAAACCAAAAATGAGCACATAATGTGTAGGATTTTTTGCTTTTTCTGCTCATATATTTGGTATGCTTTTTAGGGCTCTGCCTCAAAAGTTCCTTGACCAAACCACATTAATGTGGACCTTCTATACCATAAATGGGTTTAAGTGTACTAACCACTCTAAGAAATTATTTGTGTGCACCTAGGAATCTAGGATGCAAGCTTAATTTTTCATAATACTTCATGACATGATCTACAGATAGCCCAGTATGTAATATCTGCCTTGTCCACATGGGAATTCAAGAAGGGACTGAACTCATCTTTTCATGTAGACCTAATTAACACTACAATACCATTCTCGCTCTCAACAGAGGATAAAATATCTGGATCCAGGTCACTGTCCATTAATCAACTCTACAACGACCTTTTGACTCTAAGCATAAGACATAATATTGTCAGTTGCCCGGCAGAAGGGAACAAGTGCCCTGGACCGGCAAAAGGGAACAACGAGACATGCAGTCAAATATTGAAATATTTAAAGAAATCTTTGAATAATCAATTCAAGAACATTCCAAAATAGATCTGGTATAAATTTCTTGAAGGAATTATTCATAAAATTCTTAAGTATCTCAATATTTGACCGCATGTCTCTTTGTTCCCTTTTGCCAGTCAAGGACACTCATTCCCTTCTACCGGGCAACCAATGATATCTGGATCACTTATTCCGGTCATTGTCGATTAATCAACTCTACTACACCCTTCTGGCTCTAAGCAGAAGATATAATATCTGGATCACTGGTCCAGGTCATTGTCAATCGACCATGAAAGCCAGAGTCAGAAGGATTATCTAGGTGAAGTCATAATTAAAATCCAAACTCTCTCAGCCACCAGACAGTCAGGCAATATTCAAATAGTGATAGGAATATCAGGTTCTGTCATTTCAACCAAGCAATAATAATCAAGCCCAATATGAAGAGAACTTTGAGTATAAATATTATGAAATTTAAACTGTATCAATATCCCAAAATAGATGTGGCAATATTTCAAAATTGTAGATGGACCAATTTCATTTATTCTTACTATAATACTAGTAAACTTATTTATATCCTTGTTCATTCATGATCTTTCTCTTTCTTTCTGTCTCTATCTCTTTCCTCTCCCCTAATATGTATTCTAATCACTTTTGTTATGAGCATTGGATCCAGCACTATGAATTTACTACTGCTGTCACTCTTAAATCTTCTGTTATGTTGACTTATAAAACACTTGAAAATTTAGAGCATGAGAACACACTCTCTCATGATTATACTACAAATCATCTGACATACACTCATATCGTCTGTTCAGAGCCAGAAGGGCTCTGAACATTTTGTTCAGACTTAACGCCCTTCTGGCTCTAAACAGACGATATGGCGGTACTTGTAGATATACCATAGAGAGTGAATGACGATCTCTCCACTTTAAGCTGTGAGAGACGATCTCTTCATATATGATTAAGCAAATTCTACCCATGACCAGCAGATATGCATGCATGCATTATTTAGCTGTTAGAAGGAATTGTCTTTGGTCAAGTTGAAGTCCCATGGTACGTGACTGCATGGTTGGTCAGCGAGTAAAAGAAGGAGACAGCCAGAGAACTGACCGCTCCATCACACTGTCTTCCTCTTGACCGCATCTCACTGACCACCAACTGAAGTCATCCAATCCTCGGTAAAAGGGTGTGAGTGGATACCGTTGGATTTACATTTCAACCAAAATGTATTTCAGGTTTTGATCACGCTTTTGTTATATCCACACAACACTCGTCAGCCATTGCATTGCTCAAAATTCATGTAACTGTGATGAATAATATCATAATTTGCTGTTTTCCTAGAGACTTTATTCCTAAGTCATCAATAATCTTGTGATGGAACAGGGCTAATGTTTCTAAGCAAATTGTAATAGTTAAGCATCATTAAATCTACCCAAATCTATTCAACTGGAAAGTAAGCAACGATGGAATAGCTCATATTGATGTCCCACTTTTGATAGTAAGGCATTAACGGTCACTGCCCACTATTATCTACACAACCAAAGTTGGGCTATACACTGATAGAGAAGCATACATGTACAGCGTGTCCCAATGAAAATGTCCCTCTGATATACACCTAGATTAATTTTTTTTAAAAGTATTATCATACTTTCAGTGTTCAGAGTTAGAAAGCCCTGTTACTATTGTATCTTCTATGAAATTTTCATCGGTTTCGCTTCATTTATTTTTAAGACACAATCTATTATGTAACAGCATTACTTTTCATCCCATTCCAAGTTTGCAGTGTAAAAAAGTCTGCACTGCCTTGAAAGTCTTACTGTAAATCAACTGTTAGTGCTTTTGCATTCATACTTTCTTGTATTTTTTAGTTTGGGGTAACAGAAATCAACAGTGGCCGGTTTGAGCTGCTTAGACTTTCATCATTAATGTCACGAAACAGAGAATCAGGTAGAAATCTGGACAGGTAGCCGTTGAGATGAGCAGGTTCAGAACCTCTAAAATCATTGGAAAGTGAGAATGTTACCAGCTGGATTATGAAAGCCAAAACATGAATGGAACATGTCAAGCAGCCAGAAAGGCTAATTTTGTAAAGATGTATGATGTTTATGTACTACATGCATATATCCATATATTCTATGTGTATAAAATCATTGCAAATATGTTATTTTGTTTTACTCTCATACCCCGAGAGGGGGTTAATAGAGTTAATAAATCTTATCTTATCTTCTAACATGCACTGTAAAAGTAAGCATGACCATGCAGTGGAACTAAACTTTGAAGAATTTTCATTAATAAAAATGAAATGAACTTCGACTATAGTAATCAATAAGAAAAAGAAAACCAACACAGAACTTATTAAAATGAAAGTGAAGCATAGAATAAGGTATGAATGTGTGTAGTGTGCATTGCTTTAATCAAACTTGGAATGGGTCGAAAAGCACTGCTGTTACAGAAGAACCTGTGTGTTATAAGCCAAAGAAGGGAGACCTTTGAAATTTTCACAGCAACTACAAAATTAAAGAGGCTTTCCTAATATGTAAACTTAATTTAGTATAAATCATGATTCTGTTTATCATTTTATTGTCTTTGAGAGGGACATTTTATTTGGGACACGCTGTATAGTGCTGTTCACTCACATAACTGTAGAGTAATCAGTGAGATTAAAATATCAATTTTTGAACAGCTGTCAGAATCTCATTGCTTCATAACATGTGGACAAAATAATATCAGTCTTACGTGAGATCTGGATGGCTATTCTAATCTAAAAATACACTCTTTCCCTTCAAACAATGACTCTTATTTACAATACAAACTACTGTATATTACCATGAATTGGGGCAATGAAAGGGAATGACAGAAAAATGGTGTATCCACATGTAAACTATGAACTGCAACAGAAAATGATAGATTTGAACTAGGGTTAAAACTTCTTTTTTTGTGTGTGTGAATGGGGGCTATAGTAACTGCAATTCATCTGAAAACATATTAATCCCATAAAGATGAAGTGGGCAATCACTGAATAAATTATGCTTTATTCACCATCCCCTACATCAACAACAAGCAAGTTTTACTTTCAAAGAACACATCAAAGAAAATATTTTCTTCAACTTGCACACAAATTTCTTTTCTCACTTGCTTTAACAGCATACATGTACACTATCATAAACCTTCCCACACCTGCACAGTCCTATCAACCATGAAATGTTTTCTAAGATGAAATTCTTGACATTTCGTTTGCAAGCATTTTAGTAGTCTTGCTCCACCCCCATCCCCCCCCCCCCCCCCCCCCCCCCCCCCCCCCCCCCCCCGTTAGCTATCAGTTTCATTTTCAATTATATCAGTCAAGTTTCTTATTTAATCCATGTTCCAATTTTATCTTTTTTAAAGCTTTCAGCTTTAAACTTTTAAAGGTACTATCTGCAAAATACTATTTCCTATTTCTCCTAAAGGCATGACATATGATAACTTGTTCACAATAAAGTCATAATTGCAGGATATTCAGTCAACAATATTCATAGAACAGCCATGCAATTAACAATAGAGGGTTGCTTTCTGATCCCTGAAAGAGCACCGGGGCAGCAATATTTCAATGTCAACACATTTTCTTTTCTTACAGAAGAATTCAGTCGGTCCCTGGTAAAATCCCAGGTAACATTGAAATCTTGACATGTTAAAAGCTGAACTTATTGATTATTTCCTACATCCCCAGTTTATTCATAAAACCTGTCAGATACATGTTTTCTGATCTCTTACATTTCCCTTTTTGCTTTTTCTATTAGATTCTCTGTATCTGGTTTCTGGTACATTTCTCTTTTTGATTTCCAATTCTTTTTCAGCTTTTAGTTTATTATGTATCCCTTTCTGCTTACCCTTAGTTTTCTCTTGTTCTTGTTTCTTACATTTCAATTTCTGCATTCCTTCTGGTTTTTCTCTTTTTGCTTTTTCAGTGGTTTTCCTACTGTGGATTTCTTACTCTGCTCTTATTCTTCTCAAATTATTTTAATTCACTGGACTTCTTGCATTTGTTCCTTTCTTTTTCCAGTCTGTTTTCCTATTTCTGATATTCATATTGTATGGATTTCTTTAAAAACTGAATCATAGTCCGTTAATATTAAAATAAAGTCAAAGCTCAAGACTGGCTATGCCCTTGTGTGTAGGAGGGCAGACTTGGATGACATAATTTTCAGCAATTAGAGCAGAATTTAGGTATAATTTATAGCTGCTTCACATTGTGTCAAGAATTGCTATAAATCATATTTCTGCAATCATTAACAATGCATGGCTTTAGGGGAAAACTCCTGAGAATGGAGTACATGTGCAATTACAACGTTTGAAACCACAATACAGGCTACTGAAGTCAATGTCACCAATGAAATTACAAAACAAAGTGAAGTTGACCAATGCATGTATCTTCAGACAATGCCATGTAGAAGCAGAATAGGATTTAGTAAATGCTCTAAAGAAAAATTCTATTGCACTCCAATGTGAAATTTTGTTCTAAATAGCACATTTCGTCGGCTTCCCGGAAAAAGGCAGTTAGCGACCTTTTCTCAATTTTCCCGCCATTTTTTTTCATTGCGGAAATGGAAAAAGCATGTCATAAACTTTCTTCTCGTACCATTCTCGAACCTCAGTTTGACGTCATTATGATGTAATAAGCCAAAAAACAAAATTACACGAGCACGTGAATTGCTCCTCACTCAACGTGCTTACGCGCATAGACCGATTCGCAATAGCGTCCTTTTTCTGGGAACTATTGCGCATTTTTTGTTCCCAGAAGAAAGACACTATTCTCCCTGTTTCAGATTAAATTGCCTTTCCTTTTTATATGAACACCTCATATAATATTTCACGATTACATGACTTTAATTCAATCATTCTTAGCAAAACTCTCCCCACTTCACTAGAAAACCTTTATATACTTTTGGATATATTCATGAATCTGACATTTTACCATAATTCTATAGACAATCTGATCATCTGTCTTCAGTGAAAAGTGGATCATTAGAGTTGCTTTGGTAACTTTATGCTCCCAAGAAAGACAGAGAGAGGGGGGAGAGAGGGAAAAAGGGGAAGAAACATACAGAAAGAGAAAAATAAAGAGAGAGGAGAGAGGGAGAGAGAGAGAAAGAGAGAACAGAAAAAAAAACTGATAAAAAAAGAGAAAGATAACTGCTATTCATATTCAGGACAGCTTAGAATGCCTCTTGACATTTAGGAAGCTACATCCACTTGCATTTCTGGGTTATCTCTCAAAAAATTTGACACAAAATGTTCATGAGACAGAAGGAGAGCAAAAGAGGGGGGCCTTCGCTAAGACAAATATTACTAGGAATTCTTTCAGGTTGAATGATAGAAGGCTTAGATTTCATGATTTATTCATGAACATATCTCTGATTAAAAAAAAAAACAAGAAAACAATCTTAACAGAGAAAAAGAACTATCACTGACTTTAAATAATGATTAAGATTTGAGGCCAAGGAAAGAAGAGAGCTAAAGTGTGAAGAAGGAAAATTAGAAATATCAAATTGAAGAGGGAAATTAGGTCGTATTAGATATGACAAAAAATTACATGTATACAGCTTGTCCTAGCAAAATAAGAGCAGCAAACTACATTACTTATGGCCTCATGTATGCAATTTGACAATTTTTCACTTGCTTTAGTGATGAACGAACAGACTAGTTTCACACAGATATTGTGTAAAACATCATTTGCTTGAGTTCTCCAGAGAAATTAGAAATATACAGGGTATCTTTTTAAAAGGAAAAACCAAATGAATTGAACCTTGAAAAATACATCATAGCCTTGTTACTTGGTGTTTCATTGATTTTACTTTCAAATATTCATAACTTTCTTATGTTCATCTGGATTTTGCTCAAACATTCACTGACACATTTCTGTATTTTTTTCTGCCTCTGTTATAAGCAACTTAATATCAGGATAAACTTTCCCTGTAACACGTCATTTAGGCCAAAAGGAAGGATCGCTTCAACTTTCTTACGTGAATATTCGAAATTCAAGTGGATTTTGCTCAAACTTTCACTGATTCATTTCTGTACTTTTTCTGCTTTTATTACAAACAACCTAATACGAGGGTGAACTTTTCTTGTAACACGTCAGTGAGGTAACAGAGAAGCATGCGGTCTATATAATATGCATCAAGTATACCTGATTGACAGGCACAACTGAAGAGGAAGTCCAACGTCTTGCACAGCAACGAAAGTGCATCCATTACTCACTTCTGCATCAGACGAAAGCAATATACCACAGACCCATTCAAAATTAGAATTCCCCATTCAAATACTGTTGGACTGCAGGAGTATCAAATCCATGCAAACACATCAGATTACAACATTTGAAAGTACAATATCAGTCCAAGTCTACTTTAAGAATGTAGCATTACATAAAAAGGAATATCTTGAATTCATGATGACAATATCATGGCATACAAAGATATGTCATATATCATGTAATCATACTTCCTAATTCATTGTATTATTATTCATTGTAATATTTGCAACAAAACACCAACAAAACACCCAAACTTTAAAAGAAAATACAGGTAGCTCTTATCTCCATGCTCACAGGACATTATCTTAATACTTTTTCATATTTTTATCCAAATATTGGAAAGTATAACTTTCAAATATCTTTACATCAATATAACTGAATCAATATGCCAAGACCTATAATCAACCTCTTAATATGATTTAAAATGGGAATGGTTTTAAGCCCTTTCAGTTTTTATTTGCCTGTGACATATGAAGGAGAAACTTAACAGAAAAAAGCTGAAACATCATATAAGTATCTCCACTCATTACATGGTCTCTTACAAGCTGTCTGTGTTGATATACATCTTCTTTTCTATCAATATTGACATAAAATCTTATCTTCCAAATCCATAATGATTAACCTGTAAACAAACACCTCACCTTACTCGCTGTCTGGAGTATATTCAAAAGATTTAAAAGTGCAGTCATTCATAAATAATCTATTCACAATGAATGATTTCTGTCTATGAATATCTAGGCTACCACATTGTGAATTTGTTTCCCTTACTCATTTTGAGTATACATGATTTACAATAAATCATCATTCCTCTGTATTCATCCATCCATCTTAACCAGTCCATGGATTTAAAAGTGTAGCCATTCATAAATAACCTATTCATGATGAATGATCTCCGTCTATGAGTAACTAGGCCACCACATTGAACATTTATTCTTTTCTTCCCCCATTTTGAGTAGACATGAATGTACAATTAATCATCATTCCTCTGTAAATATTTACATTTTATAAGAATTATGTGCATAGGCGAGAGAATTGCATACATGGCTTTGTGCATAAGATTATCGACAGCATGCATCTATGAAACTAGCAAATTTCAGTATTTCATCTTAAAGCATTTTACGAATATTGGACATAAGCTGGAAAATGATCTATTCCACATTGACCAAATCATTAACACTTTCAATATTATCTATGAATTTATTACAGGTCCATAGTTGAAAATTTTGACCTTTCAGAATATGAATTTCTTGTGTCATGAAATGAAACTACCTACACTTCAAGGCGTCATAGAAATGTCAAATATTACTATTAACTATCATTACTAATAAATATTTGGGACTATTTGGGTACTGCTATTTTCGGCAAATGATAACATTCAATACCTCTGATTTCTAATTCATCATAGAAACACTAAATATTGTCATTGTATATCTGAATTCATTGGAGTTTGTGATGTTCCATGTTCTACACCAGTGTTGTTTTTCACCAAGGAAATGTCAGGGGTTAATTCTTGAAGTATTCATCTGAAATAGAAGCCCATGACTTGATATTAATGAATGAAAATAAAAACTGCACATAGCAGTGTGAAGGTTTCTTATAGAGCAGTGCATGCTGCATGACATGCACGTTGCTATAGATCTTCCTGCAACACGTTCCCTTATTGATTACCACCACAGTGCCCCTAGTAACCTTGTCTTATGTTTCAAGCGAAAGGGGGACGGTGTGAAATTCATTAGGTTCTGCATGCAGAGTGCACATAATAATAGAATGTTCAAACATACTTTCTCTTACAGCAGGGTAAATTGATTCAGTAACAATTTCACATTGACATAGTATGTTTATGTTGTACCCTAATGTAAACATCATTAAGAATGACATTTCAGTATGAACCTGTGAAAGTGAATGTGCAATGCACTCTATAACAATTCAACCACAACATACATGTATGACCACAATATCTCATAAATCAAGCATAAACTTAAAAAAAAACAGAGGGCATAAAGACATTGAAATAATGCACTACTGATTTCTACAGGATTTTGCCTGCTTCCCCTTTTGACTAAAAATTTACATCCTGCTGTCAAAATAGGTTATAAACACATGACAGTCTATCTGTCCTGCAATGACACTGATATTCACTACTCACATACTACAGATTTTAAAAATCCAGAATGTTTCATACATTGTCAATTCAAAATACAGCATTCTTGGGACATGACCTACAATCTACATATTAATACACAAGTTTTTAGCCTATAACCTGAATTCATGACTCCCTTGCATATGACGCCTTGCCCTTCTTATATACATCTTTTCCACTAGACAAAAGTTATCCTAAATTTGTACTGATCAAGAAATTTCATATCACAAGGCAAAATGGGAAACACACAGGACAAGAATACACTTCCAAGTATGAACTAGTTTGTGGGAAGTTAGCTTTACCATTTGTTTAGTGTTAGCTTAAATTGGCAACTTCATGATGTGGAAAATTTATTATAATTGGCTGGTAATGTCTCAGTATGGCCTGCTCAGTTATACAGATTTTCATTCCATATGACATCTAAAAAGACTAAGAACTTCATATTCTCGGACACTTTTTGTTTACAACAATGCTAAAACCTCAATTTTATTTTACATTTCAGAATGCAATGTTCACACTAAGACTATGTCAAGACTTATTGTACAGCACTTATTTTTTGTAAAGCTAAACATCAGATTTTGTTAGTGTGAATGAGAGTTTGCAGGGATGCAAAGAAAAAATTGCACGTGTGAGATCTGTCTCTAACGTGTGCTTGCAGCTGCACAATTTACATTGATCCAAGGAGACCAATGCTTCTTCGTTGCGATGGCCAAGGGACCGTAGTCACACAAATTAGTCTACTATGACCTTATCCACAGGGATGCATGGGGCACTTTTTATGACAAAATTATGCAGACTCCGCAAAAATTAATGTAATGAAGGGAGTCATAATCTACAAACAGGAAACAGCTGTCCGTTGGAAATACTATACTTTATCTAGAAGAGTCAGAAATCACAATAAAATAAATAGGTCAACTTGAACCAAAATGGATTTAAAATCATTACATAAGTGTGTAACTTTGTTTTTTAAAAAATAACATACTATTGCTTCAAAATATATGCACGATTACTGAAAATTATTCAATATCAATTGTCCTAGACACATAAGCCTATGTATGTGTAAAAAACAATTTCCTAAAATGTCTATAAATTCTGTTATATATTGCTTTGGTCTCAGCAACTCAAAGTAAAAATACTCTTTGGTACATTGGTGCTCTTGATATTCTTTATCACAATAAAGAATCATAACAATCAATTACTTTTTAACCAAGTAGCTCTCCTCTTCTCTATTTGCATTTTTCCCTCACTGATATCAAGATAAACTATGAATTATGATATGTACAGAGAAGTATCATTACCAGAATCCAAGATTATCCTATTTCATAACATGCCAAATTTCATATTTTATTTCTTCGTTACTTCTAGCAAAGGCCTTCGATAAACGTAGTCAGGATGATAACTTGCGCACATAATTTATCCTTTCAGTGCGGATGATCCCATATTTATTAGGAATTATCATACTTCTAACTTAATCAAGCTAATGCACTTTGGCTGCAGGCGAAATGTCAGTCCGGTTTAATTGAATCTGTTACATGCTCAAATGAGTTCATGTACCTCCAATGCACATATCGGGAGAGGATCGGAAGGTCATAAAATAAAGTAATTTAATTACAGAAGAAGTTACATTTTATGATCATTTTGTGATAATGAGGGTAAGAACATGGTTAACCTTGAAGATATCTTTCTTTCTCTCTCTCTCTCTCTTTCTCTCTCTCTCTCCCTTTAAGTCATTCATTCATTTTCTTTTCATTCCACCTATTCATCTCTTCTCCACTATCTCCCTTCCTTTCATTTTTTCCTTTCTTCTGAAGTTTTCTTCATGTTTTTTGTATGTGTCTGTCTGTCCGTTTCTCTCCCTCTTTCTCACACTCCCTCCCTCTCTATCTGTGTGTCTGTCCCTGTATTTCTCTGATGCACCCCCCTCTCTCTCTCTTACTATTCCTCCTCTTTAACCATGGTGAATATCTTTACTTGTTTTGTTTTTTTCAAACAAAATGAATATTCTAAACAAATGAATGACTTTCAGTATATTGAAGAGGCAATGTGCATTTTACCTTTCAAATTTCTACAAAAACAAGTGAGATGAGTTCACATCTATAGGATCTATTAAGAACTCATATGATCCTAGGGCCAAAACAGACCTACACTCTCACCTTGATCGGGGGGGGGGGGGGGGGGGGGGTAATTCAAATTTTTAAAAATGAGGGTTCTTGCTACAGTGTATAAGTGATAATTGTCTTTTTTTCAATTTGAGATTTCTTTTAATTGGTATTGTTGTGGGCTATTCTGCTATCCAAGGACAAAAGGAATTACTCAGTAGAATGAATTTCTTAGTAAATGAAGAAAAATATATCACTGTTTAATGTGGAAATCTTTGGAGTTGCTTCCTTTTGATACATTGTATGTCTACATTTCGGAAATTGGAGGTCATGTGGCCTTAATTTCTATATTACCATGTAGAGCATACAAAAATGAACCCTAAATCAAGAAAAGTCAATTTGAAAAAAAAAAAATTAAGAGTTGCTTCTTTTTGTCATTGGACGGAAATATTGTGTCTTCTTTGTTTGGCAAGTCTGACCAATAATATGATGTTGAAAAAAAAAGAAGTAATTTGCATATAATGGCTGTTAGTGCTGAGCACTACCTTAGACATATTTTATATGTCTAAGGTATAATATATGTTGAAAAAAAAAGTAATTTGCATATAATGGCTGTTAGTGCTGAGCACTACCTTCGACATATTTTATGTAACTATCCCTTTTCAACTGAGACCTGCAAGCCAATGTAATAGGATTTCTAACATTAGCATCCCATCCAGGGCCCCTAGTATCTATCAAATGTTTTCATAATCTATGCAATACACAGCTTTGTATATGCACAGAATAATAATGAGACAGAACCATTTACAATATCAAGCTAATGTAAGCCTTGTCTAGTCCCTCGTCTGCAAAATTCAGAACAGTAATGTTGCTGATACAATGCCACAAGGACATGGCTCTCTTAATGAATGAGATTGCAGATTTGGGAGGGGTCACAATTAGCCGGTACCCCTCCCCTCCCCCCTTAACCCATAGCAGTACAGAGCTTTCTTGAGGTCTAAATTAATCATCTTCAATCCTCAAATTGGCAATACAAATGATTTTTTCGACATTTACATAGCTTGAAAAAAATAAATATGGATATAACATAAACCAAAATGAAATATAATTGTAAAATTGAATCAGAAATTGCCAATTTGAACACAGAAATAGTGATTATATGTTATTCACTGCGTTGCCAATTTAAAGAGTTTAATGATTAGTTACACCTAAACTGCTCTAATTCGAGAATGCCACACCATACAGCAATGGGAATGGGCTCAAATTTGTCAGTGCATTTTCCTCTTTCTGCTCATGTATAATATGTACTGCCTAACATTATGAACAAACAGATACTGCAAAAGCGTCTCCTAAAGGTGACACTGTACCTCTATGGGTTAATACCAAAATCAGCATACCTTAGGTATGCAACTACAACAAATTGCGATCATACACAATGGTATATTTTTCACAATTGTGCCCCCCCCCCCCCCCTCAAAATCCTGGATGATGCCCTGGCATAGATGTTGCAATACATATTCACTCTATCCCATCATGAAAGCTTCTCTACCATATGGATGCGGTTCATACCAGCCACAGAATTACATCAATCGTTCCAGAGTCTGTATTTAATTTAGCAAATCACCTTCTACAAGCATTGCAGCTTGACGATGAAAGCTATCAGATTGTCTCACTGCAGAACCATGGACTGTAACAACTCAACTTCTTCATCATGCCTGACAAATTAGTCTCTCGGGACATTAAGACCCGTTCACTCTCTCCCCTATATCTTCTAGAACGTGCAGCAGCAGTGGCCCCATTTCATTTAATCCCACTATGGCAACACAGCGGCATGAGAGTTACTGAAATTACAAACGTTTCAGTAACAGGGTTGCATGAAGAGAGATGATGGTCTCATAACAGAAAAAGGCGGTTGCAATTTTGTGAGAATGAGAGCATTCAACCTGAAATATATCCCGAAGTGAAAAAGATCTATAACAGTACTGTAATGTCAGGTCCTCTGGATTATCCGCATGAAATACACCTGTATATGAAATGAAATGTACATTGAACAAGAGGAACATATTTTGATCATGTATTTCCTTTCAGGTTCAAAGTTGAAAATGATTAATGAGTGGATGGCAATTTGAAAGAGGAATCTAAGATAAGGAATATACATGTATGGGAATGAACCTGTTTGTGTATTCATGTCTCTGGTGTTTGTGTGACCTGATAACTTCTCTCCATTATTCTTCAACCCCAAGCTGAATGATAATCTAATGATAATTTGAAGATATTTGAATGTATATGTCATTAGAAAATGGTATTTTTACAATTACTAAAATTGACAGCAATATTATCCTGACAGCAACTGCCACTATCTGATTTATCTCACACACAAAAAACTGACAATTTTCATTTGGGATGGGTGAAGGGATTCTCAAGATTTTGAAGACATAATACTTCAAAAAATTTGGAAAATGTAGAGCCGTTTTAGTTTGTTTGATTTGCTTTGTTGCTGCTGTTAGTTCTTTTTTTTCTTTTAGAAATTTTGAAGCTCTATACAACTCCCCTCAAAAATGCTCAGGTGTTGCCCTGAATTATTCACCCCCATCCCCCCAAAAGGCACTGCCATCACTCATATTTCTGTAGTACATTCTTATCATATAAAATAATTAGTGGCATTAATATATTTACCACAGACTGCAATCGACAGCTAATCAACACATAAATTCATTAGGAGACATCAACCATTACATGCAACGTTCCTAATGTGAAAGTTTTAAAGTAAGCAAACAAGCAAAGATGACTGCTTATATGGAACTCATAAAATAATACTTTTCTTGACTACTATTTAAATCAGTCTTTCAGGTCCATCAACCTCTTTAAGTGAAACATAAAAGACCAATGATATTTTTGTTCTGTCACTGCAAGAAAAATTACTATGTTATTCATGCAATGATAACAACATTTAATGATTTTTATTCATGTAACAGAAAAACACATTTGCATTTAAGCATCACACATGTATCATACAATTTTCAATGCTTTGCCAAGTAACTCCTTGGGTGTACATAAAAACCATAAGATTTAGTTCATTGCACGCAAAGCAGATTTGCATACAATGCATGTTAGAGCTTTTAAAGACTGTCCTTACAAGAGAAAGGAAAACAAGGATAAGAGTAGATGTGAGCGCAGGTGTTTTCACATCTTCTGAAGATTACATTTATTTTATTGCTTTATATTGCTCTAAACCAGCCCAGATTTTTCTTCTTTCTTGCAATTATTTCCCTGGTTTCAGTTTTGATATCTCCTCTCATATTCCACATACATTTTTTAATTATTCATTCCAATTTCTCCTTCTCCTCCCAACCCCCTTTCTATTTCTCCCTTTATCTCTATCTATCTATCTGTCTCTCTCTCTCTCTCTCTCTCTCTCTCTCTCTCTCTCTCTCTCTCTGTGGATATTTGATTCTGTCTTCACTTAGGAGATCCATCGTTGAAACATTATTCTTCACAGAATGTAAACACGCATCAAGGCACCCAATAATTCTTACCAGTAGCTGACATTTTCAAAACACCTTTCACACCACTAACATGAGCAATAGTTCATCTGCTTCCTTTCATCTGTCCAAAGTGTAAGAATCACCAAAAGACATTTTGCCTGGTATGCTTGGTGGTTCAGTGTCACTATACTAAATTCAAATTAATAGCTTTGAATATTACTTCTATAAAGGGATATCATAAATTCAAATATACTCACAATTAACATAAAAGCAACTATTAGGGTATACTTGTTGATGTACGTACACGCCTAGGGATGATATAAAGCGTCTGCACAATTGAACAAACATTTGATTCCTCCCTAAAGGTGTGGTCTAATCTTATCTTTCATTTTCTTCATATGGTGGCCCTGAAGTACGCTCGACAACAGGTGATGTGCGACGTGAATTTCGCATCCCAGGTCCTGAACGTTGCATCCGAGGTCATGAAATTCATGACCCGTGGCGCAAACTTTGCATCCCAAGTCGTGAAATTCACGACCCGCGGTGCGAAATTCAGGACTGGGATGCAAAGTTTGCGCCATGGGTCCTGAATTTCGCACCGCGGGTCGTGAATTTCACGACTTGGGATGCAAAGTTTAGGACCTGGGATGTGAAATTCACGTCGCACATGACCTGTAGTCGAGCGTACTTCGGGGCCACCATATCTTCAATACCCTTAACTGCCGAACCCTAGAATGCAGAGTATAGTTGTTTGGGGGTTTTTTCTTGGTTATTTCACATGTACTAGCTATACACAAGTTTTTTGGGTTTTTTTCAGGTGACTGGCACACTTTTATATTTCCATTCATTCATTTTAAAGGCTCTCAATTTCAATTACTTCAATCAAATAATGAATCTGATTACAAGTATCACTTCTATTGGCCAACCTAGTTTCTGAAGCCAACATTGCAATATTCCATTTTCTAGACTACATGTATATTACTCCGTACTGAGATTCTTTCTGCTACATTATACATAATGCTGCTGTCACTTTCCATCAGATGAATGAATGCATATCTCTGTAATCAAGATTGTATTGTTAATCAGAATGAATGCAATGAACATATGTTACTGAGATCTATCTCACATGCTATCTGCCATTACATATCTTTCTGCAGAATGGTAATATGATTTATCGGTCTGATGTGCCGAATGCCAAGAGAGACAAATGCTGGGTAAATTATTCATATTGGTTTGGGGGACGCTATGAATGATTCAATCTAGGGCCATCTATGCAATATGCACCGCAGTATGTGTCAGTCAGTGAAGTGCAGTATGTGTCAGTCAGTGAAGAGAAGTTCTGAAGAGAAATTTTTCAGAAATGAAATTGGAAGGTACATATTTCATTGCAGAAAACACTTATTTTGATAATTTGAAACTTACAATGAGTGAAAATGGGACAACCCGGGACATTTATTTGGGAAATCAAAGCATCTGGACAAACAAGCTACTTCATAATCAAAAACTGATCTTCAGTTATATTTAATAATTTAGAAAGTAACAAGTGAAAATAAGACAATGCACAACATACATGTACAGGTACATCCACACCAGAATTGAAAACTGGTTAAGAATTAAAGGACATTTTTAAAAATTTGCTTGGAATGGTAATACTCAGTGCATTTCACAAAGGTCTGCATGAGAAAATATTTCCGTAACTAGTCCCGTAAAATATAACGAAAATCAATGAAGAAGTAGAGGAGAAGAAGCATTCTGCCCCCCCCCCCCCCCGACAAACACAATGAAAGAAGGGAATCTTTACATAATTTTCATTTAATATCTAATTAGTGCATTACACAATCCTGAAACAACATGAATGCAAATAAAAGACAGGTTTCCGAATCAATCACAGTTTATGAAACTTCTTTTAAGGCATTCCAAAAAAACAACACCAAAAATTCAACTTATATTTCCACATGATATCGTTGACCTATCACAATATAGAAATCCTCAGGCAAATCAGATTCCATTTCCATCAATTTCTAACACTCCACGTCCAGTCTCTGACCCGTATTTGATGCGGTAATTGATTTTTAGAGTGGAGCAGGTGTATTTGGAGCTTGCTGTGAAGGTCTTATGCCTACAGTGCTAAATCATCCCTGTCACTTGCAGTTAACTTTACAGCAAACACCGCAGTGGATGCATTACAGGCTGTGGAGATGGAAACTAGCGACGATAGATGACTGTCTTTGCATGCAAATTAGCTTCAAACATACAGTAGTCAAGGTACTGGGTAGACTGATAAGAACATGAATTAATAAATTGTTTGTTGATTTAAATATGGTATACTATATCCATGATTTAAAACATTTGGAATATATACTTTTCAAAACAAAATCTAATTGTGATCTCAGAGCCTGGATTCTTCAATAATGAGACTGTCAATATGAAAAGAAAGGGTTATAATTGACTGGTAACATGGTATACCTGTCTGTATAGTATGTAGGGTAAATATCTACAAATTCAGGTTTTATCAAACTATATCAATCATATGAAAGCCCCCATACATGTACCAAGAGAGAAAAAAATCCTGCAGAAAAAAATGGGATATTTATAATTCAAATTATTATTAATGTTCATCAAATTGATGATCTTTATAATCAATTTTAACCATAACAATTTTTAGTAAAGTATAGCTCTGTATCTACAATTCAGAGATGACTGCAATTCAGACACTTTAGGCCTATGTATCATTTGAATTGAAAAAGCAGGAAAGAGCAAGTGAAATCATTGTAATAAATGTGAGATCTATATATGACTCAAACAAATTTTCTGCACTAGACTGACCAACCAAAGAAAGAAGATGTCCAAAACATCTCCAGGCCTCAGGCAAGTCACACAAATGTTGTCCATGTCCCTCATGTAAACATGATAGCCATGTTCAGCACCAAAGAGGCCAACACGAATGTCACTGACACTCTCCATCATTGGTAGCCCGAGGCAGCTCGTCTGGCCATCGCAGCGTGAAATGAGAAACATGGCTTTGACTCAAACCAAGCATGTGCCTTCATACATCTTATCTTTGACACGTCATGTCTGATCACTTAAATGACATTCAAGGCTGCAACTTGCTCCCTGTGACTCGTACCTTTGCCAAGGTAGACCAAATAGGAAATTAACCTTTAAAAGACATTAAATCCAGTATAGCATATAATTTTTGAAGCAGGACAACATGCATTAGCTCCAAACACAGAGGAGTGGAAATACACTTTTTATAAGTCATATAAGAGATTACTTTCACTGAAGATGAATCAACTCTAAATGAGAGTTAATACACAAGGAATTTCAGGATGAATTACTCTTTTTCAAGTGGTATCCACTGTTTTTAACATGAATTCTCACTTAGCGACTACTAATGACTCCCAAGGAGTGGATATCCACTCCTGTGCATTCTGAGAGTACACAATTTCTTACACAGAAACTCATCTAACATGCAGATTGATTTGGTTTGAGGAACTCCTGCCAATGTCCAATGATTAATTAAAGTCCATTAGAATTTGCAAGTACTCTGGACGTTCTACTGGGAAGGATGGTAATATCATGGGATCAATTCATTTAAAAGAAATCAAAGTCTAATCAGTACACCCACATGGGAGCATGCATGACATGACCGCACCGGCCAGCGGGTACAATACATTAACTATACCCCAAGAGAGGAGGAACTAATATCAAAGCACTGCATGAGAAAAAAATTAACAGGAAGTTAATTATAATGGTGTTTTACTTTGAAATATACAAGGGGAGCACATTTAAAGAAATCACATAACTTGCATTATGCACTATTTTCTCTGCTTTAATATAAAATAAACTTCAAGCTTGGTATCCATATTGCCACTTTCTGTCATACACGTAGAAATATCTTTATAAATAGATAAGGGGAAATGCAAACATAGACATGGAAAAGGATGAAGGTCTTATTAGAAAATAGGATGCTTTTAGACATCTCAGGTTAAAATCTCAAATCTATACACCTTTTCATATACCCTATCCATTACAATATTAGCTATCCTTCTTTTCTCTCTTCCTTTAAGGGCATTTTCTAAAAGCAAACACAGGGATAGCAGTAGGTCAGTGACCAGTAGAAAAAGACCTGAAGTCTCCATTTCCTAATCCCTAGGGGCTTAGAGTTTATCCCTGTCTGCATAGAGTCATATAATGTATTCCTTGCCAGTAAAATTTATCCATCTAGGCTTGTTGATGCAGTTGATACCATAACAATCACAAACATAACTTCTATTTTTAATAATTTAATCAGGAAAAATTGTCTCATTTCTGAGAATCTGCAAGTCTGCTGATAAACAATAACCTCAACTTTTTTATATAAAGAATGTATCTGCTGTGAATTATACTCCAAAAATCTGTTTCATCAAATAACAATATCTTGTTTTTTTGGTTTTTTTAATCTGTCATTTTTTTCTTCAGAATTACATACTTACACATTTATCGCCCCCCCTCTCTCTCTCTGTCTCTCTCCCCCCCTCCTCTCTCTCTCTCTCTCTCTCTCTCTCTCTCTTATTTTTCCTATTTGTATTAAAACAAAAATGTACACCATTCATTACCTCTTGGAATAGCTTCACATCTACCAAAGATCGCTGTGCAAATGACAACAGGGTATTTACCATGTGCATATACTGTAAGATAGAATGATCTATTTTCATATTCAGCAATCAAAACAAGTAGGTTACATTGATCAAGATGGGCATTTCATCAAGTTTATTGCTTATTCTCACTTAGTATGGATTAAACCTTGTCCTGATTTTTCTTTCAAGATGATTTCAGACTTGCTATACATGTAATTTTTCTCCAAGGTGTGTGTACATGCATAATCCATGCTACATCTATGATCTGTGATCTATAGGCTGTAGCCAATATTTGTACAATCCCAGGGGGTCATACAATGTAAGTATAATTAATGTTTAATCATCCATCTCTAATATGCTCATCTGAAGTATATGTACTTCCTTATTTAGATAGGAAATGCAATATCTTATTCAACTTCAAAAAGCAATCTGCTAATCAGCATCATTCTTATAACTGTGTGTAATACCCTGTTTAGGTAGGAAGTAGATTCCTATTACAGAGCAATTGTCACCATATCTAGTGTGGCAGCCACCACTCTGGGCCCTGTTTCATAAAACTTGTTTTCAATAACAAGTTGCAAAAAGGCCTCTTATCTTAATGTCGTGGTGCGAAAGAACGCGTCCGGAATGCAAAATAAAAAATTGTTGAAAATCATATTTTTCAAACCATGATTTTAAATTACGTGGGTAGCATGCAGACCTTGTAAATCTGATTTACGATCTCCTTTTGGCATGATCTTTGCTAAAATTTTGTTCCAATATGTCACATAACAATTCTGATTGTTGCATTTTTGCATTTTGCGTTCCGGACGTGTCCTTTCGCACCACGACATTAAGATAAGACGCCTAACTGTTATCAGCTACTAAAATCCTTGCATCTGATTGGCTGAGAGCAAATTTGTCATACTTTGTCATTTGGCAGTTGTTACTGACAAGTTTTATGAAACAGGGGCCTGACTCCAAATCAAAGATGTCTGCTATAACTGACATACACTTCAAACACTGATGTGATGTCTCCCACATGAGAAAGATATATTCATTTGCCAGGTGAGCTTGTGATATTTACTACTAATACAAAAATAATCCAGGCAAGAGCAATCAGTCTGACCTAGATAAAACTTGTGGGTAATAATGCTGGCATATAAGCTCAGGGAAATGGATAATTATTCATTTCCCCTACCTGCTTTCAATTTCAATTATTGCTATAATAGCCACAGCCATACCAGCTTGTTCCATAAACATGGAGTTCAAAATTAATTACTCATAATGATTACTTATGACCATTTTTCTTCTGGTTTTTTGTTTTCCACTGAGTAGCAACACAGGTGAATGAAATGCCCTAAAAACTGCATGGTTTTGAGCATTGATAACCTTCAAACAGGGACATTAGCTGACTAAATATAAGAGCAGTTGAAGTACTAATCCTTCCACAGACATTGGATTTAACCCACTGTGGGCAAGTGCATGTATATGTGTGAGAAATTTCTGAAGAATATTCAAGATAATCATTTATGTATTGTTGATACGGGTTTTATCTATCCTCATGAAACAACTTGTCCAGCCGAAACACCGGTTTCAATTTCAGGAAGAAATAAAAGGCCAAATTTGGTCAAACTTCTATACTGGAACAGTGACATTTGGAGGCAAGACAGGCCTCACACAACTTTAAAGGGAGAACAAAATTTTCCCTGAAAATCCAAGTAACCTTATGTGAGTGTTACTGTGTCACCACAAGTCAGTTTCCATTAGCCGCAGTTTTCAAAATGGCCGACTCCTTCTGATCTCCGTAAATTGGCCTGATCATAACCAGTTTCAGCTAGCACACAGTAACAAAGTAAACAGCAGGTCCTTTCATTGTCATACTTGGGATCATATAGTTGTAGCTAAAATATCCCAATAAACTAGGACCTGTTCATGAAATACTAGTAGCCTCAAATGTCCACTACTGGGCCAATTGCACGCAAATTCACTAGTACAGAAGCAATCAAACTTATAGCTCAAGCTAATTCCTTGTAGGACTAGGAATTGCTTGACTTTGGCTAATGTAAGTAGGGCACTTCAAACTCTTTACTCTTTCGGAAAGAATCCCTGATCAATGTAATAGCTCACGCTCAAGTTTGTTCGGCCTAATGGGAACAAACCTCCTATCACCCTGGAGAGCAAACAAACTGGGTGCAGTCATCAACAAAGTTCCTTTTTACAATGTTGAGTTGTCTAGCAATTGAATTATGTCTCGTCTCTGGGCAGGTACATCTTATCTCCTGTTTGAACAGTGTCTCTCTCAATCATTGTGTAAATCATACTTAAGGGGAGCAGAACGAAAATACTTCCCTGACAAATATATCTTCCTTCACACACCTTCCATCTGGCATTACTCCACAATCAGGAATATACAGTGTTTGCTTTTTTTACATTAGACAGATGCAGAGAAGAAAAATTATGTTTGGTATTGGTGTACATCTTTCTAGTAACCTAACAGATACACTGCAGCTTGCTTTAAAAGAGATCAAAGTGTTCAAAACTTGACAATAAAAATACTACTACTTTTAGTAATGACCCTGTAACTAATAAAAATTTGTCTGAATATTTCGTTCTGACCAACCTTGATCAGACTTCCTGACAACACCACCTCAATTTCATTTTGCTTCCACCAACTGCTAATATTTGCAGTTGAGAACTCAAAGGAAACTATGTCGGTAGACTTTGTGCAAACTTCACAAGGGCTCTCAGCTGGATATATTTACAGCTATTTACCAAGGAATTATTGTAAGCAGTTATGAGTCGGATATTACCTAGTTCTAACACCTTGACCTGTGGTTCTTAATGAAGTATGGAAAGTCTCTACAATGAAGTAATTTTTCTGTACATTATACTCACTGCTATGTATTTTCAAAGAGTGTACATGCATGTTCTTTCAATCTAATTAAAGGAGCAATTCTAGGATAAACATCCCACACATACTGGTACAGGTTACTGACTCCATCAAAATCTTTATATGCCTGATGATCGTGTGACGTTGAAAGCCCTTCTAAAGCTTGGATAAGGGAAATATCTGCTGTTCCTGGAAATTGAATAAAATTAACATAAACCCAATTATCTTGGAACAAGTGAGAAAAATTATACTTACTACTCTCTTTTCCCTGAAATCAATTCCAACGGTGGAGATAAATTTAGAGTTGAATGTTCCGTCTGTGTACTGGTATAAGAAGCTGCTCTTGCCGACACCTGAATCACCCAGGGCTAAGAACTTAATCAGGAAGTCATACTCCCCGCTGGCGGGCGTGGTTGTGGTACCCGTATCCCCCATCGCGATGATGGAGTCTGTGAGGTGGAGGTGGTGGTAGGAGATATGTGGAGTCTTGGTTCTCTGGTGATTCTACGGGTTTCCTTCAAATCTGGAATACAGAATAATAAAGTACATAATTCAAGGTCAGGGCAAGAAAATGATGAAGATGTCGTACTCTCTGTTATTGGGATGGTGGTGGTAATGTAGAGCGGCTGGTTTTTCAGTGATTCTTAAAATTCCTCCTGATCAGAACAACATATGATGAAACATGTTAATCAAAGTCAGGGCTAGCTGGGAGCATCATCATCCAACTTTTTTATCATTCTTAAAAGATTACTTCTAGAAATTATTTTCTGACCGACTTTAATTGGGAAGTAACGAAAAGTGAAAGAGAAATACGCTAATCTGTAAAAGCATCTCTCTCTCTCCCTAAAAGTAGAAAAAGTTCTTTTTAAATAGCATAAGGTTTGCGGATGGAAAGGAAGCACAGTAAATCACTGTCCAGGACAGATATAGTAATCTTGATTATCGATGCAACAGCTCCTTAAGAAGAAAGATGAGAATGCTGAAGCAGTGGGATGCCCCATATCATTGATTAATGCATCACTGATGTTTATTATCTAAAAGAGGCCATGGATTATTTGCAAAATGACAATAATGCAAGGAAACATTCTAATGCACCGCTGAAGCCGGAATGTGGGTCAGATGAAATACGTGATGTATAGATATCAACCCTGTGGTTACGTAGATGTAAGCCACTTTTGTTACCACCCTTGCTCTCTAACTCCTGGAATCCCCTTTCAGATAGAAAACTTCATAGAAATTACCTTGAATATTCAATGGGAGTAAAATATATAAAGTTCCAAAATCACAGGCATTTGTAATTAGTAATTTATTGAAGAAATAGGATCTGCAGTTTGACAAAATGTCTGTCTTGCAATCAGTCAGGCCTTGTGTCTTCAAGTCTTCTCTGTTTCCTCATATAGGCATTTATGACCTTTTAGCTGCTACTCAGTAGTCTTCTGAATTCAGTCACAGCTTTATGCTCTTTGCCTTTAAATCTTCTCCATATCCTCATCTGTTAAGAGCCAGAAGAGCATTACTTCTATTTAACAGAATATGTTAATGCCTTTCCAGTTCTCAGCAGACAATGGAAACAAGTCTCCTCCATTCCCTCATATCAGCACTTATGACCTTCTGCTACTTGGTAAACTTCTGCATTCCCATTAATGTTTATGCTCTGCACATTCAAGTTTTCTCAATTCTCATCTCCATCCACGAGCTCCTGCTCATCAGTAAAACTTGTGCAATTAGTCTAAGCTTTGTGTTCCTGGGTCTACAGTCTTTTCCACTTCTTCATATCATCTTCATATCATCATTTACGACCTTCTGCACCAAGTGAACCCATTTATCAACTCGTAAAACCTTTTCCAGCGACACCTGCATAAATGTGAAATGCTGAGTGCAATGGTAATGGATGCAGACAGCCGCGCTAACACATATCAGTGACACTTCTAAGCAGCCGCAAGAACATTTCGCACATACAAAGCCCCTTGCTTACTCCTCAAAATGGCAGCCACGCCTGGAGACGTGCTACTTTCAAACTATACAGCCTGATTTTGACCGAAGGGCCGTCCAGAGGGAAGAGAAGGATGCAGAGTAATAGTACACCTAAATCTAAATGGGAAGCATCTTAAACTGATCTACCTCATCACTCCTACCATTACCTTAAGCTACATGTAATTAATATATTCCTGAATGCTAATGCTTGATCATGCCTAAAAGTTAAACAGAGGTTTAACAGTGACATGAACTTGAGGATGAAAATGTTTTAGCTGTTGATGATTGGATTTGTTTTTGTCGTCGCTGTTGTTGCTTTCAGGTTTTTTGGGAGGGTTTCATTTTGGTTTGTTTTTCTCTGTTGCTTTTTAAAAAGTTGTTCTGACAATTCATATGTTTGGTGTAGGACTGTAGCTTTCATTAACTGAGTTAAAAATATATAAAGAATAAAATGTCTTATAAAGGATACAAAAGATTCCATTTGTGTTGGATACGTTTTTTTATGCGGAAATGCCTAAAAGCTTAAGAGAAAAGTGTATTTGAGGGAATACAAATGCATCTCATAGGAGAGATATCCTTGTAAACATTATTCTCTTAAGCTCGATGAAGCAAACCGATGTGAGATCGATAACCAAGAGGATGCACCAAGGAAAAACAACCCATCTTGCACAAAATCCATGACCTTGTCAATGTGTAACCTTTCATGTTTCTTTGCTTTGCTGACATTTATTAAGATCAAGCATCTCTTCTGCTCTAAAAATAGATTGTAGGATCTGTTTGCATATGTGTCTATCTAAGATTTACAACATCCTCCAAGGAAACACCAGGAATGATCCTCAACGTGGATCAGTCATCCAAAGAACAGGGTATGGCTAAACTGTACAAAATAAAAACCTTAGCATTTTACAAAGTATTCTATGGGTTAATAGTTATGCAATATGAAGAATATACGAGTAACATGAGACCCTATGTAGAGAACTGAATCCGAGTTTGGTACCATAAGCGCTCTAACTATGTGCCTATGCATATATGTACATGTACAGTGACTTGTCTACTCAGTAGTTGCTTAATGTCTATTAAGAGTTTATTTGAACTTGTAAGATCTTTTTATCACAGTAAAATATGATGATTATATACATATACCTTGCAAATAGTGCAGTAACATGATACTCCTAATAAACTGAGCAAAATATATTTTGGTGATTGGTTACTTTAAATAAAAGTAAGTTCTTAACACTTGCTCATCCATATGCAGGCAGTTTACACAGTATATATCTCAGGATATTATTAAAAGGTTCAGAGATCTACTTTTTGAAAAGGAATTAACTATCACTGTGGTACATCTTTTAGGACTGTCACTCAAACTATTTAGTATTTGATATCCTAGCAAGTTTCAAGATGTTTTCTGGACTTTGATTTGATTGTCGATCAACCTGCTGCATTACATGTATATGGATGGTTATAGGGATTAACATGGTATTCAATTAAAAGATTTTTTTATTTCAAAACACACCATAATCAGAGATGTACTTTCACCCCACAGCCACGTGTTTGTTTGTTTTTGGGGTTTTTAATGGAAGAGGGATTATCACTCATTACCTTTCTAATTTTTTGTTCAATCAATTTTTTCCAATAGTTTCTTAATTTTTATTTTTTTCCATTTTGAGGCCTCTACACATGTGAATACATTCCCTTTTCTTGTTCATTCTTCAACCTCCCCTCTCCTTTAAAGTAGTTTTTGCATCAAATGTTCTTTTCCCTGTATATGCTATAAATCTCAAAAGAATTCCCCCTTTCTACTCAACTTATTTTCATTTTTCTTTTTTCACTTTTTCACAATATAGATAGATTTCTTTCTCTTATTTTCTTTTATGCCAATTCATTAGATTTTCTGTCTCCCTATTCCTTTTCATAATACATGTAGTTCTTTTAAAAATATGTTAATAAATATGTGGCAAAAATGCACCCTCACATTTGTCAGGAACAAACTCAAAAAATTTCTCACTTATCAATTCCCTCTAACCACATCTTTTCACAGTTTCTCATCAGTACTCCATACTGAATGAATAAAAAGTAAAATGTATATATTGTACGAGCTGAAATTTTTGCGGTGGTTTTATTTTCGCGAATTTCGCGAGTCACTCACCAATCGCGAATTTAACAACATGCGAAAATATCCGCACGTAAATAGCTCTCGCTCACCATCAGTGCATTATTGCCATACTGCCAGGCATGCACTATGTGGAGAGTGCCCAGCAGTCCTTCGTGTATGTACATGTACATCACAACACACAAAGAAATTGTCACTCACCACAAGTTAGTTCCGTAGTCACCTCAAAAACCCCTATAAGAAGCTAAATTCTGCTACCAAAAATGCGGGATCGGTGCCATTTTTCCAAAGCATGTGGGGCCTTAGTGGGGTGGTAAGAAAGAGAGTTGGTGAAAATACGCTATAAATCAAGAAATCAGGGGTTTTATGACAGCTTTTTTTTGTTTATCGCAAGCTACGAGTGTGATGGTACTGGCAAGAAAAAATTGAAAAACAAATCCTCCGGATCTGCCGATATGGCTCTTTCATGTACAAATAAGTTTACTGCTAGTCCCGTCTTGCTAACTGCTCTTGCGCTCGCGAAATCAACAACTCACGAAAATGTCTGTGAGCCTGTGATTCGTAAAAATATCTGTACGCGAAAATATTGGCTTATACAGTATGCAGATTAAGTGTACCCACTTGTATAATAGAATAAACTTAGACCTGCTTGAAATCTTAAAGGTTGTCTTATTTTCCTTTTTGACAACAAAATACAAATCCCCTGATGGATAAAAATTGGTACTGATGAGTATCAAATATGACTTAAAATAACCAATACTAAATTAGATGACCTGGGCTTGGCTTTTATAGGAATGATTAAAAATAAACATACATGTAAGTCACAAGCATCAAAATCTATCAAATAAACATCAAAATAAACACTCTGTCTTGTCTTTTTGAAAATAAATCCATAACTTCTTCAAGATCAAAATTTGGAGTGTGGAGTATTAAATCATCACTCAACATGTTCAATACATAATGATGACGAGGACCTGGTTTTTACTGTAATGCTTCAAAAAACAAAAACAAAACAGTAATCATAAGGTTAGAAATGTTGCACATATGTCATGTCAGTTATGAATATGTACACATATTTATCTAAACATGGTTTAAATCCAATTTTCTGGGGTATTCAAGCAAATTAAATTCATAGGATGCAAAGAAATGAAAAAGAGGGGGAGGGGAATGCATTTTTGCCAATGGATTCATGTGAATTCAATCATTGGCAAAATGCATTAGCTTCTTGATATCTACTTCATTGACACTGCCAACAAGTGAACATTCATTCATCTGTATAAATGCTAATGCTCCTAAATGTATGTCACAGATCTTTAAAAAAAAATTTTTTTATTCATTTCTCAACTAGAAGGATGCTTCGATTAATGTGATGGTGTCAATCAATCTATGCCAGAGGCAGGAAGCAGGGATATGCAGTCAACCAACAAAAGACAATTATGAGTACAATATATTGAATGAGAGTGAGAGAGTGAGGCTTGTAGGGGGAGTTCACATATACTCACTAAAGTCATATTTAAACAGTTTTCAATGAGATGTACTCAACTCTGTACGTTTCCATGGTGAGTGAATATTCACAATTTGAGGTTTTTGGTAACACCAGGCGGTAGCCTCACTTTTAAACTGATTGAGATTGTAAATCAATAGAAATTGTAAAATATGTTGGAGACTTAACAATTTTCAAGAAAGTTTCTATTTACTTTTCCTCTTTTTTTTTCCAGAATAGAAAACAATTTACAAAAGAAATTATAATTCTTTTCAGGAGAGAAATATATTTCAAATATTTCTACTTGTTGTCTTCAATAATTCTGACCTCATTTTCCCATGTGAACTAAATGTATGTCTGCTAGGCAGTGAGGGCATAACTGTATAAAATAGTTCTTACTGCATGAAATATCTATCAAGAACATGTTTCAAATTCTAGATCTGAAACAGCACCCCAAAACCACGGGTAATGTACGTTTTCCTCCTAAGGAAGGCTTTAAGATACACAGAGATCATGGAACATCCCTTGTTAAATATGTTAAATACATATAGCTCTCCTTTGTTTATCAAAGGTTATTACCATTATCAACAAACGATCATCAAGGTTTGCAAACAAGCTTAATTTCTCATTTTCCAGTCATTATGACTCATGCATCAAGGAGCTTGTTTCCTGACAATACTAAGCACATACTAATTCAGCGATGGCTAATGCATTTCCTGACCAGTAGGCACTGCTCTGTAGCATGAAGCCAATTTGACCAAAATCACTGACAGGCACTGTCAAGGCCTTGAATCATTTTTAATAACCAGAGATAAACAAAATTGCTCCATTAAACTATGTTTCTATGTCTTGAGCAAGAAATTGAATATGTGTCCAATTTGAAAATGCATGTTTGCAGATATATTGGAGTCCATTCTCAAAACAGAAATGCACAACACAACAAAGAAATGTACATTATGTATATATCCTAAATAATTAAGTAATAATGAAGTTTCCATGTTAGCAAATACTTTGAGGGGAAATATGTTTTTGCCAGAATAATTTTGTTCTTGTTAATCATGAGCTGTTCACGAATTTATGACATTATCAAGAAAAAAACTGCAAGCAAAATGGCACTTAAGATTGAAGTGAACAAAACAAATTTGCATAGATGTCATAATTGTAGATATCAGTCTCCATGTTCAGTTTGGTACCACGATTAATTTCATGACAAAAAATATCATTGTATTTTTAAATACAAAAGCATTCCTGACCATTCCAATACAGTTCATAATTCATTCCTTGAATTTATTCAAATGTAAGAGAAAAAGTGGTGTTTGAATTTTGGAAAAAAGTATACAATCTAAAGCAAATGGACTGTTAAAAAACATTGCTGAATCGTAAATTAGTAACATTTGTTATATGGGTTGTTTGTTTTTTTTAATCAATGGACACTTGTATTAGCTTTTCCCTACTATCTTTACCAAAAATACACAATAAATAATGAATGATTTTACAGAGTCAAAAGCTGTCAGTTCTTTTTCCTTTCAGAATAAAGAAATCAAAAGAAGAAATGAAGAAAGTGGATATTGCCTGAAAGAAGCATGATGGAGAGCCATAAAACGGCCCATTAACAGGTGGTGATGGATCATAATGGCTCGTTGCCTGGAGGATGAATGAGAAGCAAAAGGGTGTTTTCCTCCAAGGCAATAAGAAGAAACTGTATGCCATCCTTCTTGTCACTTGAAGATGCCAATTATTCATTTCTATCTTTTCTGACATAAGCGGAAAAGAGAGAATTAATGTAATCATCTCAACCCCATCAGCTATCCGAGAGTAAAGATATAAGCCTTACTTAAATTCTCCAAACAAATAACAAAAGATTAACGCTACAGTGTATGCCCCAAATCAACTGTCAGACACACACAAAAAACATAGAAAGTCCTGTTTCCTTCCTTGAAACTCTTTTCTGCATGTAATGAAGAGGGAATAATTGTATAACACTGACTATATTACACATTTCTAAATGAACTAAAAATTTTTTTTAAAAATCAAGCTTTTTCTGTTTGTTTAATTTTTCACAATATTTTTTAAAAGAATTGTTTCATTCATGATTGATACATTTCATTGCATTCATGCTTGCTTTTCTCATACATGTACATGCATACAAGGCCATCCTGGGGAACATACATGTACATTTCCCACTTATTCATCATGACACTCTTTAGTTTTAATACCAGGGAATCTTCAAATAAGGCAATAGTTACATGATATTCAACTAATAAGGTAACAGACCATGTCAGAGGCAGAGGGAGGCTTTTCTACGAGCCTGAAGCAAGAGGGGGAACTAGAAGACATGCTATTTGCAGACTCAAACCATTTTGAGGCTAAATTGCCTAGTAATGGACCGCAGAAACTCAGACCATTTCTAAATGGAAACTGTCAATACACATCTGTCTTGACCACTGGCGAAGGCTATGGATCAGAATCTATTGCCCTGAATTTCAATGGCCTCCCTAAAGGCAAGATATTCAACCTTTTTCAACAGAAAGGGGAAGTCACTGATGCAATATAAAATATTCTAAAATGCTTAAAACAAACTGGGAAAAGTATCACGGATAGATATATGAATCTACTAACATCTGTACGATGTCTGACAAACTGAAATTTACATTTACTTTCAGTTCCCAGCTAATTCTGAACAATGAAGAAAGAAGTTTGAATACCAAAGACATACCTCCTTTTGACATATTTCTGAAAAAAAGAGGGGAAAGTTTATCAGAGCAAGCAGATTCAGTACAAAAGCTTTATATCAGGCCATGCCCAGTCCTGAGTTACTAGACCATACATGTAAGATCTGCATGAGTATGGAACGCCAAATGATCAAAAGACTTTCACCTCCTGCAAACAAGCCAATTTTGATGGAGTAAAATGAAATGATTGACTTCAATATCTGGTATATAAATACATTCATGACAGGGTTAAACTCAATTCCAGAATGTGAAACACAATAGAATAAACAGCGCAATGAAAGTGCATTAGTACATACATGTGTGAACTATAGCATGGACCTACATGTACTAGTACTCTGATCAATTGACAGTGAATCAGACTAAAAATTACATCAATCATACCAGAATGTTTCTAAACAAATTCAAATCCCTATGGAAAAAAAAATCCTACAAGAAAATAAAACAAGAGTTCTAAAAAATTAATTACGAGAAAAAATTGTTTTTATTGCCAGATTTCATATCATGATATTTTTTAATTATCAATGTCACCATTATTAGCATTGCTTAGGCAACTGAGACATTTAATACATTCAGACAATAAATATGTACAAATAATGGATAAACCATAAAACCACAGCAAAGCAATTAAAAGTGGATTAAAGGATTGCTTAAGCCACAATAGAAATCTATATCCTTGGGAATGGTTTTAAATTATGTGGTCTGGTACATTAACTTAAATTTGTATGTACTAAAGCTGATATACTGCCATGAAATGAGAAATATTTCATCTCCGTGATGAAAACCTTGAAATACACACAAAATCGTACCTATCTTTCTAGTTCCTACCATAGATTTTCTTTTTAGCTATTCTCTTAAACTCATAAAATACGGTACTGACACGTAGGTGTACAGTCTTAACACTAATATAAAATATACCAGAACATCTGTTTGTATCAGCATCAGGATTATGATTATGTACAAGATAACTTAAACATGATACAACTAAAAATTGATACATGTAGGTATCTTTACCAGTAGACAGTTTTACTTAGTAAATGTAGTTTTTTTCTTTCTTTCTGTTTTGTGTGTGTTTTTTTTTTTTACTTGTTTAAAACTTTTTTTGGGGGGAGGGGGGAAGGGGGGGGATAGCATAATATACAAAAGTGTGTAGGTGTAATTTTGTTTCAAGTACTGCCGAGGGGGGAGGGGGGGACATGGCTGATTCCCCCCCCTCCCCCCCCCCCCCCCCTCCCCCCCCCCCCATATGTAGACCTGCCAATGCACTGCTTGGATTTATACATGTATTTTGTGGGGTGGCATATCTATTGAACTTTAGTACATGGTGTAACTGAATGAAAAATATACTTCTCAAGTTCCCTTTAATTTAAACACTAAAAGACATTCACCCAAATGTGTACATGTTCATGTACGCCTTTCTACACAATGTACTCCTGCATGTGTTTCACAAGGTAATATTCAAAACCATTTAACCCGTTGCATACTATACTTGGGCTGCTGTTTATGAAAAATGTGTTTTATACCAAAATCAAACCATGCTCAACGGGTAAATGCGAAGACCAGCAGGCATACACACGTATGTCATTTCCAAACTAGATCTGCTCATATACGCAATATAGCTAAGTGGTCAAGTAATTATGACAATTAGATCTGTATTCACTCAGTATAGCATCTTTTTCCCAGAAAATGCATGATTCAGTAGCCATGAAGTCATGCATACATGTACAGCCTGCTCTGACAGGTACAGGGTAGGGGTAGTTTTTTGTATTACAGCAGTATGGGTCCATCAGTGATTCATGCAATGTATGTCGTAGAGTGGTTCACATAAGGTGAATCATCTCATACTGCTTCATCCATTATCTCTTATCAGAAGTCAATCCATTAATAATGCTTTCCACAAAAATTAAAAGAAAAAAAAGTCAATACATTGTAATAAAGAGAGAATTAAAATCAATAGGAAATTCTAAAAGAATAGAGAACACAAAAATATATCTGACCAGGTACCACAGTATGTTGTAGTGTGGTTCACATAGGTGAATCATCCCATGCTGCTTCATCAATCATCTCTTATCAGAAGTCAATCCATTATGAATCCTTTTCACATGGAATACTACAAAATTACATTTAAAGAAAAAAATGGTCCATACATTGTGATAATAGAGAAAAATCAATAAGAAAGAGAGAATGCAAAAATATATTTCTATCAATTCTTTGTTATCATAAAAACTTTCAAATACACTACTTTACAAGAAAATAAAACCGAGACCTAATTCCAAGTTTGGTAATCTGGCAATGCTCTGACTAAATAAGGTTAAATAAAGAATAATATATAACCAAACAATGGGAATGATTTCCCCCTTATCCATAAAATAAAAAATCTATAGTTGGCTTCATATACAGCCTTAACTCTTCATGTAATTTTACAAGCATACATATTATTATATTTGAAACATTATTAATGCACACATACATATGAAAATATAGTGGAATAAAAATTATTTTGTGGATGATACTTCAACAATCATGATCATCAATGGAGATAAAGACTTAAACTGGCACACGACCTGCGCATGGCATGAATACGACAAGGCTATTAAGTATTTCGATCCTTTTCATTTCAAGTACTTCTTTGAATCCATTCAAGAGATGATTAAATATTGCATAACAACCACTTGCTTTATCAAGCTGTTAATCTCTCGAATTCTCTCCTCATGCAAAACATCTCAACTTCACAGTTATCATTTAGGAAACTATATATCTACAGTGATGTATAATATTGTATACTGGGTTTTTCCTGACATATACAAATAATTAATGTTTGAGGCATGCCCAGGCAAGGATACTTCTGTTTATAAACTGAATAAAGGCCTGTTCAAATGTGTTGAGGGAAAATGCAGGGGGGAGGGGGGGGGGGGGAAGCAAATCTTTATAACATGCAAGTAAATGAGTGCGTAACATTTTAAGCCCAGTCCTTTGTTGTGCGTCACTGCCATTCATTTTGTACACAAAAATTGCACTTAAAACCCCCCGCGGTTTCCCTCCTCATATCTGAACAAGCCTTAATTCAAGTTCTACAAACATTCAGTCATAAATAAACACCATTTATACATATGTTGAAAGCAAAATACCCTATTTACACAGACTAATCCAAGATGACTAATATAACCATAAAAATAGTGGCCTTGGCTTTTGGGATAATGCAATATTTAATTTATTCTGTTCTTTTGTGGGAATCGTTAGTGTGAATTAGGTATAAATGTGGCTGGGCCACTTTCGGGCAAACAGCCATGGTCTGCTTGGAAGACACTGTTTGTTGACATATATTGTATGTATACATGTACATGGACCTAGAAGAGACAAGCTCTCAAAATATTTGCAGATATGAGACAGGATCTAATGGTATCATTATTGATTAGAGCCCAGTATGAATGGGTACCATTTGAATGTGAAAGAGGCTACTCTGATAATCATAACATGCTCTTAAAGGCAAAGTCCACCCCAGAAGTTTCACTGTTTCAATAAAAGGAGTTAAATTTGAATAGCATTTTTAAAAAGAAATATGCAAAATCGGTCAAAGAATAGGAAAATTACACTCATTTACATTTTCTAGTAAATTACTCTTGGCTCTGCAAATTGGCAACACTGATGACATCATATGCGAGCAGCTCTCCATTCACTTTGTTCATGAAATTTCACATTTTCTCAGTTTTCTTTGAAGTTACACATTTTCTAACCCCCATAGTCAATTTACATATACGTTCAGAAGAATTGCTTTTTGCATAACATACTTTGACTATGGGGTGAGAAAATGTGTAACTTCCAAGAAAATTGAGAAAATGTGAAATTTCATGTACACAGTGAATGGAGAGCTGCTCGCATATGATGTCATCAGTGTTGCCAATTTGCTGAGCCAAGAGTAATTTACTAGAAAATGTAAATGAGTGTAATTTGCTTATTCTTTGATTTTGCTCATTTCTTTTTTAAAATGCTGTTCAAATTCATCTCCTTTTATTGAAACAGTGAAACTTCTGGGGTGGACTTTCCCTTTAACATGTAAGCTAGGCAAACAGCTAGGGTCTGCTTGACATACATGGTGCTAGAAAAGATGAGCTCCCACAATATGAGATAGGATTTACTGGTGTTATGAATGCTTAAAACTGTCACTGTCAGCCTGGAGTCATTCTCATCAGTGTAAATGAGGTACAATATAAATGTGAAATGGTTTACTCTCTCTCTTAACATTCATCTGTCAGGCAAACAGCTAGAGTCTGCTTCATATAGAAGAGATGAGCTCTCATAATATTTGCACATACAAGAGAGGATTTATTGGTGTTGTAATGCTTAAACAAGGTGTAAGGTTGAATGACAAGTTTTTCCAGAGGGTGTGAATTACTTTAAATTCAAATGGTCTTAAGAATGCTTTGTCATACATGGCAAAGATGGAGGCATGCATACATGGAATGATTTAAAATTTTTAACATTTGTAGTTTGTAATGACTTGGAAATTGGAATTCTTTAACCTAATTTTTATAAAAAGAGAGAATTTGTAGATGGTGGAACATTTCTGGTTTGGGAGTGTTTTGGGGTGTTTCTATTTAATGCTTTTATTTCAAAATCACTCAAACGTACAATATACCATGTGAATTCAGAGAAATGTAGCATAATCTCTCATGATGCATACTAACACCCTACAGTCCTTTCAAATGCTTAGAAATTCCTGAAAACTTTTCAGCCAGACTTCAAACGAACTTGTAGCAGAACTACAGTATACACAAGAACAATGTATGAAATATTAATCAATAAAAAAAAAAGCAATGGAAATAAGATCTAATCATAGCAATATCAAAGCAGAGGCTTGACTGTCCTTGACATAAGGACTATTAAACTATTTCAATTCATTAGGAAGATTTTGTCCATAAAATATTTATATAAATATCCTTGAACTCAAGATTTAAAATTTTATTTGTTATACCAAATACCAATGAACAGCACTTGAACTGGTTGTAAAATGGGCTTTGACTGCAATGCATTAAACATTTGAACTAAACCTGAGACTAGTGTATCAACATAGCTTTTGGTGGCTCCTATATTGAACAATGAGTAACAACATTTTACCATAAAATTAGTCATATACTATAAGCAATCATTTCTATACAACCAAAAGTAACTTACAATCAATTACAGAAAGATATTAGTTACTTCATTGTTGCTTCAAACTCCACATGGCAAAACGAAAACCACTCTCAGCGACCATGCATTTGCCACTGCTGCCACAAAACTGTGGAATAGCTTGCCAATTGCAATTCTATGCTCTCCATCCCTAAATGTCTTTATATCCAAGTTCAATTTTTTTTTTTTCAGTTGGGATAATACATGTACACTTTTGTAGAATTAAGTAAAAAGGAGCTCAGAACCAGTGCAGCTGAATATATTTTGCATAGTAACTGTGCTATATATAAATTCATGCTTATTATTTATGCTTATGCTTATTAACCCATAGAGGTACAGTGTCACCTTTAGGAGATGCTTTTGCAGTATTGGTTGGTCCAGAATGTTGGGCAGTACATATCATACATGAGCAGAAAGAGAAAAATGCACTGACAAATTTGAGCCCATTCCCATTGCTGTATGGTGTAGCGTTCTCGAATAAGAGCAGTTTAAGAGTAACTAATCATTAAACTCTTTAAATTGGCAATGCAGTAAATAATATATAATCACTATTTCTGTGTTCAAATTGGCAATTTCTGATTCAATTTTACAATTATATTTCATTTTGGTTTATGTTATATCCATATTTATTTTTTTAAACTACGTAAACGTGGGAAAAATAATTTATGTTGCCAATTTGAGGATTGAAGATGATTAATTTAGATCTCAAGAAAGCTCTGTACTGCTTTGGGTTAAGATACAATTCACTGTAAGATACTGTGGCACAAACATTGATTCTTTTTTCAATAGGGCCCATTGGTAAATGTACAATGTAGATCAGTTTGTACTGAAAAGGCTCCCTTGTCCAAATAAGAAAATTTTTAGAAATTTGATAGTAACTTTTATCTTACATACAGGGCCCAGCTGCAGGACAATTTGCTTTAGAGTATGTAAATGAAGGTAGCATTGTAATAACATTTTTGCTTGAGAGTACAAGGGACCTACTCAATCTCTTTGTCTAATTCCGCTCATCAGATAATGAAATGCTCCTGTATTCAACTACATGTACATGTACATGACAAAAAATGGCATACCATATGGCTAGAGTATTAATGTTTCCTGGTCTACAAAACATGAAAGCGCTTGCTTTTATCAGGTAATCCTTGATGAGTATGAATAATGGCAATCATGTCTGCATTCTCCATAATTTTATGTACAGTACAAATGCTGCATATACATTACATAACTCATATAAATAAGCATAAAATCCAGACAAGTGAAAGGTAAATACAAATTATATCTAACTTGGGGTGAGTATTTTAAATGTTTGAAAAAAGTGGGAAAACTAAATTATTCCATATTCATTTTCATGTAATTTCCAGCTTCTCATCATAAGATACTTTACAATCAGGCATCTCAAAACAATAAAAAAAAATCAGTAATTCTCTTTTCAACAAAGATGGTTTTCATATATGTATTTTGTAAACATCTATTTCATAAACATATTTGACAGTTCACAGAACAGCAGGTTTAGTGTACAGTTCAGAGATCATTTTCCTAGGTAGCACTTTGCAAGAACTGTCCTATTATCACCATAATATTATTACTTTTCATTTGACCCAGATACACACTTAGCCTGCAGTATCATAACAATTGGCAAGAGGTACCTGTGTTATCAGAGGGGAGGGGCTATGATTTCACCTAAGTGAATGAAATGGAGAAAAAAATAAAACAAAGAACAACAAAAGATAAACATCAGGACTCCTCCCCCACCCCCAAAAAGGGCCATAAAGTAAAAGAATGGAAAGGACCATTCATGATATAATTTTTCACTTTGCCTCTATCCCTCTCCATCCATTTTTCTTCCTTCTGCCTTAACCCCCCCCCCCCCCCCCCCCCCACTGCAAGTGGGTGGCATATTCTCTATGCCCACTATGGAATATAACATGTAGCTACACTGTACACCACTCACAAGTGGACGACATGTACATATTGTAAAGCCCATGGCTCAGTCACACATGGTAGGCCTACCTGCAACTATTTCTTCTAAAAAAAAAAAACACCAAACATCCGCAACAACCAGGGAACAGAGAATTTCAATGTAAATATTTGTCTTTTTGCAGTTCTATAATATTTGCTTCAAATACATGTGCACTGAGGGATATCACAATTCTACAACTCAAAAGATGGTTGCATTATAAAACTTCAAATCTCTGAAATAAGCATCAATGGACCTAAAATTCATTGCCAAAGGCTTACATATTGAATGCAATATGGGTGTCATATGTAAGCAGCATTATTACATGTACATTCCTTTGTAAAATATTAGTGCTTGGATGGTTTTTACAATGACCTTTTCAACCATTTCTTGACATCACTAGTTTTTGTAGGTCAGGATCCAGCTGAAATGAAATTGAGAGAAAATATGGGAAACAGGCTCATACTACCTGCATAATCACTAGCATTGGTCCACCTACTGAGGAGGTAACATTGTTAAGGAGCGGGGGGGGGGGGGGGGGGGGGGGGGGGGGGGGGGGGGGGGGGGGGGGGGGGGGGGGGGGGGGGGGGGGGGGGGGGTAGGGTAATATTCTTAACTGGGTAACAGAATGTGAGAAAATGAGGTAATAATTGGGCAGTGATATCTCATGTGCTTTTTTTATAAGTTTTCCTATCCATTGCTTTTGATACCTTTTTTTATTACTAATTTTTTTATTTCAACCAAACGATTGCCCATCTCTGTAGCAACACCACTGAGAGAATTCAAGGGCACTATGTCCCCTCTGACTACTGGTAGTGTCAAGTCCTAAAATATTAATGTGTTAGGATATCATTTAATATCTCGCTATATTACAACCCCTATGCTATTGCATTAAAAGATCAAGGTCTGCATGGAATGGGAATATAATAATGTCTTCTATACACTCTTCTATCTTCTCTATACTCAGCTCAACAATAAGTACATGTTGTGCATGTATGCCCTTTCTTGTATGTCAACAGTAATAATTCAATGTTTCACCTGTTTGTTAACAATACATGTATATAATCTTGTTGTTTCATTATCTTATTCACAACTTGAATAATTGGAATAACTGTGTTTAAACTTGAAACTTGAACTTGAATATCAAATGTTGTTATCATCACAAGATTTATCAATACACCTGTACATACTACTAGTACAACATAGTACATTGGGGATTTTGTTTGTCCTTCAACCATATAAATATTGCCTTAAGTTATCATTTCTGCATGCAATTCTGGGTGCTAACCTAAATTTGAAATTCAAATTCAAACAGCTATTATTCTTTGAAACAAAAGTCACAAGCTCACAAGCCTGTTACAGAGTATATCATCATTCATTAATCTGATAATTGTTATTTCATGGCCAAGCAAGAGAAATTGTCATTATGGCCTTTGCAAGCATCAGTCACAGTTTTCAATCACATTTTACAGGAACATTCAGTATGATAGTGCCCTGTACATGCAGTATTTTATATCCACCTATGGAAAAAAAAAACCCCAAAACATCAAGAACCACATAGATCAATAACATACAGCCTATTATGTCATCATTCATTAGTCTGATCAATGCTGTTATTTCATGACCATGCACGGTTGTTTGTTTTTGCAAATATTAAGCTATGAGTAATCATTGTCCATGTGTCAGTCACATTTGTCAGTCAAAATTCAATATTTGATTGAGATGTGTATATATATAGTGCCCTGTCTAGTATATACATCTACCTACAGGTGAAAACACAACAATCCAAGTACCATACAGATCAATAGGCACACAAGCCTATTATGACATCACTGACTAGTCTGATCAATAATCCTATTGATATTGAGGATACAATAAGCCCACTCAGCATGCAGAGTACACAATCACTTGAGGTCAGAATGGATAGCTGTGATTTACATAGACTGGATGTTAATAATGATAGGGGGATATCTCATTGAGGCCTTTATCATCTGTGTGTAAAAAGGGTATTTTTTCAGCATTAACCCATTCGTGACAAGAATTATTTAAAGCCTAATTTGATCAGGTTTCATTCTTCAAATTGGCAACACCAACATTTTTATTTTACTGCTACATTTCCTTATAAAACGTCATGTACCTGAAATGAATATAAATTGACCGAAATTATGATGAGAAGTCAAAAAGTTGCCAATTTGCAGGGGAAAACGGTGATTTTAAACTTTCTATCACATTGCCAATTTAAGGATTTTAATGCTTATTTTCCTGTAAAAAATTTTCAGCATCAAACAATGAATATTGACGCAACCAAAATGGGCACAGTTTGTGTGGAATTTTTTGCTCTTTCTGCTCATGTATTTGGTATGATTTTTAGGGCTTTGCATGAAAAGATATTAGGCCAAACCACAAAATGTGGACCTCTGTCACGAATGGGTTAAGCATATAACATGCATTACTCATTTAGGGTCATCTAAAACAGCAAAAATCAAGAAAAGGGGGATCAAATTCAGAGGTGATGATGCAATCCTTAAAGGCATTGGCTAACTCTGTGAGCAGCTGATTTAAAAAATTCTCAAACTAAGATGAAACATGTGTATGAGTACTTATATTTGTACTCAAAAACCCTGAAATCAACCATAATTTGGAATGAAAAAGTGTCAGTTAGACGCAAACGGCGATTTTATTATCCTTCATCTCACGAGACACTCACTAAGAGGACTGCTTTGCTTGAATTTGTAAATGCCGTTATGTGCCTCCTGCCGCGTGATACGCCAATACACACAGTACGGTAAGGTGAGTCATATGCGCATGTGCACTCCTTATGTCTATTCTGTGCAACCGACCCTCATATATTTTTCAAACATTGGTTCATATTTTTTATATTTAAACATACTTCCTGTGGATATTATACTTTGAAACTTTCAGACTGGTAGTTTTAATAACCATTATGTTTATCCCATTTTCAAGTAACAAAACGAGCTTTTTTAAAGTCATAACAATGTTAACCAATGTCTTTAAATAAAATTCCTGTTAAGAGTATACAAATCGGAGATGTTAGAAGGGTTTGAAGGGATTCCCTGTTTAGTGTATCAAAACTACTTCAATTCTTGTTTAGGGTGCTTTCCAGAAAGTGATGTAAATGGATGATATACAGGCTTCAATGAGATCCCCCCCCCCTCCCCACCCCTGGTCATGGCCTTGTAATGAATTTTCTTGAATTTTTTTTTAAGGCATTAAATATCAACTGGTTTAAAAGCCTACTTAGCATGCCAAGTACACAAATGCATGTGGTCAGTAGGCCTACAGAAAGAGAGATCTGGGATTTAAACTTAATATTCAATGCATGGGGACACATCATCAATTCTCAACAAAAATCTGAAAGTTAAATTACTCACTTTTGCTGACCAAATTCACTGAGGGTATATGGTCAAAACATATGTTGATCTGGGCCAGTATTCAATTCAATACTTAAGTCAGAAATATGAGTATTTGTCTTAGTTTTTTACTTAGATAAAATACTTAGCAAAATTTGGTATTCAATTCAGTATTTTGGCTAAGTATTTTACTCTAAATTTAAGACACCTACCTAGGAGTTAAGCCAATTATTTTGGAGGCCTTGACTGGCAGGCATAGGTTTTTATACGCAGTCATCATGAGCTGCGGAGAATTATATCATAGCGTATTCGAGCGTATTTGATGCGACATGTTAATTGCGCATTGAAAATATCACGTCACAATGCATATCAGGATGGATTTTGGCTTAAAGTTGGCTTACTAAAGTAAAATTCAAATTATTGAATTGAATATGATTTGAGCAAATTTCTTAGCCAAGCAAAATAGTCAGTAAAAGTTTTACTTAATCCAAGTACTGAATTGAATACCGGCCCAGGACCTCATTTCAAATGCTTCACAAATGTTGAGGAATGGGGTGGGGATCCAAAAGGTTCAGAAAGGTTTTTAAGGTCATATTTATCAAAAGAAAAAATAGATATCTCTCATTGACAGCCTATAAACAGGCTGAATTTGCCAACAAAATGTTTTTCAAGGGGGTGTCACACCCCCTCCCATGGCAACCCTCCTGAATATCTAAAAAAAAAAAAAAAAAAAAAAAAAAAGAGCTCATTCTTCCCCAGCTTGTGATAGAAACAGAAAAACACTGGATATGCAGTTAATGTCATTCCACATTGGAAAAAAAAAACATGGTACATTGTATTTAACACTTTAACACTGCATATTCACTCAATCTTCACATGTTAAAACCTGCTTTTTTTAAGTCGCAGTCAAGCAAACAGGCCTACAATTTTCACCTGCATAACTAATCGGAGAACTGGCGGGTTTACAACCCCCACGCCCACCCGTTGGGAAGCGCATAACCACCGCTTCGTGGATCGAGGGGATCTGCATGCAAATTGCCTGTGGCGTAAATGGTACCGGTACATCAACTTCAAGCACTCACTGACACTGTATGACCGTTCCAGCGTTTAAGCTCTAACTTACCGTTTTTCTGGAATGTTCGTAGGTCTGAGATAATTTCCTTAAAGGCTGTTGCTCGAATCTATATTCCAAGCGTTACAGACAGTCTATAAAGGTCACAAATACTAGAATAGTAAGTATCTCCCACGGAATATGTTACCAAAATTTCTACGCTATCCACATAGGAATACATGTAAAGTTACATGCAGTTACCCTGCACAGCATTTCACCACAGCTAGCTGCAGTGCAGTGTATGCATGCAGCATTTTTATGGCGTACGCATTCTGCGATCGCGACAAGTCATGCCAATTTTTACCACCACCTGTTCGCCTAAGTTGGCGCCATCTTACGCTATATGCATTACATGTACACACCATCGCTCACTATCAAAGTGATGGATTTGAGGATGGTGAAATTCAGTGCAAGAGATCAGAATATGGTGGTGCTGGTGGTGCTGGTGATGATGATGATGATGATGATGATGATGATGATGATGATGATGACAATGAAGAAGATAAAAGATATACAATGGTGATGATTGTGATGTGATTAATGTGAAACACCTTTATAATGTATAAAAAGGGGGCATTTTAAGTATAGTTTATTCATATTTGGACTTTTGAATATAAGCTGTAGTTTCCCTACTGCAGAGAAGCACTCACTGGGCAATTAATTATTTTTTCTTTTTGAATCTAAATCCAAAATCTGTATAACCACATTTCTGTCTATTCCTCATACTTCTTTTCACTCTCCTCTCTTTCCCCTCCCCCTCTCTCTTTCCTTCATCCAAAACTAATCAGTTTGATTTTTTTATATCAAGTGTATATTCATTGCCAATTTGAATATCAAGTCCTGTAATTTCATTGTAACACTTTTCAAGGGAATTTTATTTTTCAAAATTTGCATCCTTATATCATTTATGATGGAATTATTTGCCAGTTCCTCCTCATAGTTCTGTTCTATGAATAATATTCTTGATTTTTTTTCTTCATATTTATGGACATGATTTTAATAACCTTTTAAAGAATTAGATATGACATGTATATTTACTGATTAAGTGTATAATACTCCAATTTTTTTTGTTTTTAATTTTCAATTTTTTTATGACACGTGGAACTTACTTTGTTATGTTCTACTTTTGTAAAACAGACATTATCAGCCTTTGGGCAGCAGTATTCATTCTTGTAAGCAAAATGCTATAAAGCATGCAAAGATTTAAACATTTGAGCTCAATCCTCCTTTTCTCTCTCTCTCTCTCTCTCTCTCTCTCTCTCTCTCTCTCTCTCTTGTCTGCTCCTCTCTTCATTTATTTTTCTTCCTATCTGCCCTCTCTCTCCCTCTTGTCTATCCTCTCTCTCCATCCATCCGCCTTTCTTCTTGTCTTCTCCCAATGCCTCTCTCTCTCTCTCTTCCCACCCTCTCCTACTTTACTTTCCTTTATTTTGAGCCCACTTTGCCTTTCATTTGGGATGTCAGATTGAATGACTACCTTCACGAAACTAATTATGAAAATAAATGACATGTCAAAAGTTAAACCAGTAAATAAGAAATCTGCAATGCCTTTCTTATTGGTACCTCAAGAACAACAAATACAGGGGATAAACTTTCACCCCACCATATTATCTACAATTTAAAGGGAAAATGCTATAACTGATTGCATAACAAAAGAAAAAAAAAGAGACAAATTATAGTATTTATATTTTTTAATGGCATGTTAATTTTTTTATACATTTTAATTCAAGCAACATCACTTCTTCAGACAGAATTGGCAACATATTGTTTTCACATACAGGACAAAGCAGTAAGTTTAATTTCGTATAACAATTGACAGTATTGCATTTGATCCACTTCACCGCTGGAGTACTGAATAATGACATCATTCACACTGTTACCTAATGTTTACATGTGTTTCACACTGCTGAAGGAGATCCACCTCCTTGACTTGAGAATCCTTTTCATAAATTCAACTCTTTGTTTATCTTTTATTCTTACTCCAGCTATTCATGGGTTTTAAATACAAACTAAATCACAGAGACCTACTCTACTTTGAAATTTAAACAAAAATATGTATTTAATGAATTTTAGCTATTTTATCACTATTAAAATCATTTCTAAAATAAGAGCTTCTTTTGCAGCTCTATGCTCAAAACACTGAAAAATCCTCTGTAAATGTAAAAATCTCTTTAAAACATTCCCCTACAATAATTTAATCTGTGATTAGAATGATTGTAGGATGAATTTGATGAGTTCCGGGGAGTGATTTTCACTGACTAATTTGCTCTCAGCCAATCAGATGCGAGGATTTTCAGTAGCTTATAACGGTTGTCAGTGAAAATCACTGACAAAACTCTTATGAAATGCTCCCAAGATGTCACAATCTTTGGTCCCATTTTTAAAGCTAGCTTTGAGATCAGAAAAGACAAATGAGTGAAATAGCCAGGGAGTAATTTTGGATTGTTCATCATGCAAAAATTGGGGTTTTAAGACTCATAAAACAATATCTAGCAAAAACTTGCTGGAAATCATAATTATGAAAACACTAATGTGCATATATATATATACATGTATATGATCACATAGTGCCTAACCTATGGTTAAAGACAAACTACAATTATTAGCCAGCTAACATTTAGTCATAAGATGAAGGCAAGAAGGTTGTTGACCTTGTGTTCAATAATATGAGTTAATGCCCGTTTAGCTCTGAACAGGCATTAGACTTGTAATATTCAGTGTACATTTGGTTTTCATGTCTTTGGGGAAAAAAACTAAAATATTTTTTCAATACATTTCAATAATGAATGTTAGTAAGTAGAAAAAATTGAAAATCTATATATATTTCTACTGAAAATATTTAAAAAGATAATCTATTATTTTTAAAAAAGCATAAAATTTCAACAAAGAAAAAGAGAAATATGATGAAAGCATATTTATGAGTGTTATCTTTAAAAAAAAAATTAAAGAGCACAATAATAAATTAAAAAGTGATGGGGATTATAACAATACAAAAATATAGAATTGGAGTCAACACATCAAAAGGTACTATCAAAGAGAAATACATTACAACTGTAACATTTGAAAAGAAAAGTAAAATACACACATAGAATGAAGGAGACACTGCCTAAACAATGAAAGAAAAATGTCCTCAATTTGGTCAAGTATGAGGAGAAGTACAAAAACATTTGTGCTAAATCTTATGATATCTACACAAATAAATCATCTTATACACAGTGGAATAGTATGGTGTTTTTAACAAAAGTTTTTCTCTATGCAATTGACATATTAAACCAGTAAACAAATAATGTAACTTTTTTTATATCAAAGGATATGTACAGTTTTGGTAAGCTGTCAAAAACTGTGTATCGGATATATTTGCTTTTTTTATGTTATGTATGTAGATACTACCAAAATTAAGATGCTGTGAAGCTTCTCCTCCTCAAGTGGAACATTAAACATATGAAAGGCAAAAAATTATTTAGATTCCTCAGCCAGCAACACAAACCTCTAACAACATTGATGTGCATCACACAGTGCCTGTATGTGTCGTGAGAGTTCTACATGTATGTATGCGACAAGCATTACGAGGCACTGTGAGTGTTGTTCAGAGAGCCATGGGGTGGACAAGTCCTAGTGAAAGGGCTGAGTGTACCCTTATCTTGCATTCCACTGACAAATTTATACTAAAATGCACCAAGATCATGAATGGAATATCACATGATTTCCAACATATATCTTTTCATGCAAAGAGGACAATGCAAGACTCTATTTAGCAAGTTTCGGGCCAACTTTCTGTTTGATACCAAAACTGTACATAAGCTCTCAAGATGATAGTGACCATTTTAAAGTGATTACACAATGGTAAATTTTTTTTTGATATATGATCGAGAATAGAATTCTAAGAAGAATAACATTAAAAGTTTGATGATTTTCAATCGAAATCAATGCATTTTGGATAATTTTCCCATAAAAAGGCCAAGAGTTGACCAAAAAATTTGAGTATGAGGTATGACGTAAAAGTGGGTACCCAGCTTCGCGCATTGCAGTTATGCTGCGCGCTAGACTGTACAATATGTAATATACCTTGCGCGCATTTTGCTAGAAGTGCGCGACTAGGTACCCACTTTGACGTCATTTTGACGTAAAAGTGGGTACCCAGTTGAAACTGGGTCACAGCTGAGGGGCCAAAAATATCCTGAAATCTTACCACATTTGGGGGTTTCCTTGGCAACACGACTTTTTATAAAACTTTAGGCCGATGATTTTCTGCTAATAAAATCATGCTCTTTTAAATGAGCTTACATTGTTTCAGCATTGGGTACCCCCTTTAAACATACCTGGTAATACATTATCAACAAATTTTTTTTTCACATCTGACAAGAAAAAAGTTATGCATTCAAAACCTAATGACTATGAAAAAGGGTAAGTGCTTACCAATGAACATCCAAGCATGAATGAACCAAAGTGGTGATTTCTTTTAAATATCTTGCATCAGAAAAAAAAAAAAATCATTGCACCATGTTGCTCATATGATATATATGTAGACACTTCATGAAATGTTAAATGTGTTATCCCATCAAGGACTTTGAGAATATTGTTCTAGAACTTTGTCAGTTTTTGTAAACATGGCTAACATTTCCATTAAACTGTTATTCACAGCAAATGCATTACCTGGTAAACATTTATTTTCTCAGTAGTCAGATTCTCTCAAGTCATTTTGGAATGTTACAATATTGCTGGACTCACAGCTATCATCATTTTGGTCAACAGATTACTCAAAGATGGCACAAGGGCAGTGAGAAAAGGGTCATATTCCAAAACAGTGACAAGGAATTCATTTTAAAAAACCGAAACATAAATGATGAAAAACAACAAAAAAAAGTACAGAGAATCAAGCATTTTATGTGATAAAAAAAAAATACTGTTCCACATTAACATACATGAATAAATCAATTGTCAAAGATATGTCCTAGAAAATGGTCAAATACCTTCATCTTGTCCTTGTTACTTCCTATTTAAAAAAATAAATAAATAAATAAAACAAAAACAAAACACCCATACACAAAAATGCCCACCTCCAGCTTTAGATCATACTGAAACACAAGTAAGGACGTACAAAACACAATAGCATCTCTTGCAACATTGATGCATTACAGTGGTGATATCTAGAAATATATAAAACTCTTCTCTTTACTGAAATGTACAACTCATTCACATCATAAGAATTTAACAGAACTATTCACATTCAAAGATAAAAAAATTTAGCATAAATTACACAATTTGAAATGAACATGTAGGTCCATATAAATGGAGAAATAAGAAGGCATTAAAAGGAACCTTGAAGAATCTTTACTCTCATTGTATATTTCATGCTCTTAGTTCCATAATTCAATTCATTACTCATATAAATGGATGAAATGTAAGAAAATATAGATGCAGCACAATTCACACTCATGCATGGCATCACTTAAATTAGCTTTTACCCAAGTACACTAAGTGCAAGAATACCTAAACTTCATATGTGCACTATAACAAAAAAAAAATAAATAAATAAAAACAAAATGGTTAAAATATTTAAAGTAAATATAAAATATTACAGAAGAAGTAACAACAAACAAATAAAAACAGTATTGAAGAATAACATATCACAGATACAGTGCAGCATACTCCACTTTTTATAAGGAATAGAAAGAATACTAGAATCCATATTTTGTCTAGAAAGAACAAATTATTCAATGTCCCTCAAAATACTGGTCATATTTTTTTAACTGCAGGAGAAATTACGAGGAAAAAGACAATAACAACGAAAACCAAGAGAAAAAGAACAAAACAAGAAAAACAAGAAAATAACAGCTTGCATAATAAGAGCAAACATGGAATGCAAAAATCTAAACAATCAATGTTTTGAGTGTAACTCTTTCATGAAACACAAAAACAAAATGTCAAAAGAAAAACCAATAACAGGTGACACTAATGTTTTTCAAACCTGAAACATGACACCATAGAAATAACAAGCAGAAAAATTGCAAGGAAGAATTTAATCATAATAAATGGGTAAGAAGACAACTGAGGAGAACTTGAAGCAGTTTGTAGTTCTGGCAAGCATCTGAAATAAGAATGAAATGTGAATTTAACTCCATTTCAAATGCCATTAAAAAACGAAGATTGTCATTTTAAAATTCTTAAAAGTAAAATTCTCACCATTTTGCAATGGTTCACTGCTATGATGTATATGTTAAGTTAGGCATGAAATATCTTGCACAGAGGCAAACTTTACCCTTGGAGGTAGCTGTTTTTGTTCAAGAACAAGCAGCCATTCCTGATCTAAACACAATCAGACATTTACTTTCTTAGGGTAAATTTGCCACCTATGCAAAGAAGGGGTTAACCAAGTTCCATAGTCTGGTTTTGTAGTGGGTCCTGATTGCAACTATTGTCTGTATGAATGAGACCCTGTTACAATTTTGAAAATTATGGGCTCCAGAATTAAATTTAGGCCCTCATGTGTTCTCTGGGTCAGCTAGTGTTGAGTATTGTGTAGATTACATGAAAACACTAAAATACTCTCTCAATATATAATGCACAATAAAAAAACCACAGGACAGGATTATACAAATAAAATATAATGGTATGTGTTAACCATAGTTTCAGAAGGTACACCTTTAGTATCTTATAGCTGCAGTGTCATACACAAAGAGACATAACAGAGACATCCATAGCTATAAAAAAAAAAAAAAAATCATTTGCACTTAAGCACATTGGCACAGACATAAAAGCTACTTTTATTTTAACAATATAATATAAACACACACAATTTGGACAATTATTTATAGATAGAGTACACAACAACACACTTTTACAGATAAAAACATGCACCATCAAGCCTGCGAACTCTCCATCTGATAATACTTTTCTTCTCAATATAGGAAGCATTTCTGTCATTGAATACAAGGTAATTGCTTACATAACTCTGCCCTGCTAACATTCACATTCATTTTTTTTTTTTTTCATTCTCATTTATATTCAACAAGTAATGAGTATTTTATGCAAAAGCACAACATTGGGGTAGTGAGGTAAAGTTTCAACTTTTTGTCAAACATGAGACTTGGCATTTTGTACACTGGGCAAGGGAATTCAGTGATGAGAATCTTCTATGTATTCTCAGCAAAAAGGAAAAAAAAAGAGGGGGGGGGGGGGGAGAAAATAATGCTACCTGCTTTATAGATGTACTTATTTCAGAATCACCATAATTTTCTGATTCATAATCTAATCATGTCATACAAATCTCTATGTCAAAAATAGATGCCTTAGATGCTACTTATTGTTTTCATATCTCCTAAAGGTAGTTGTATTTTTTACATTCAAGATGTACCACTTTGTATTTGCCCAGCTATGCAATCCTGGATGTAAATATAGGGACATTAAATCCCAATATCTCCATCAAGTTGATACAATGCATCTTAGAAGCTTTGACACAGGTAATAGCATCTATAAAGTTTTTCAAGGTTTTAAGGTTCCTCCAAATATCTTGGACTTAATATATCCAGATCACTATATATCTTCAGTGCCAAACAGGAGAGCAAAGTCATGAAAGTTATTATTCATCCAGTCTTAGTTCTGTGAAGTCAATATTATAAATCACAAACCCAAACTTACTGTAGATAAAACTTGGCTACCTCAGCGTAGTCTCATTCTACCGCCTGACGATGATGGGTGTATCCCACCGAAATGTAGGACAGTTCTATCTACAGTAAGTTTTGATTTTAGATTTGTAGTATAAACAGGAGAGCATTACTGCACATACTTGAAATCCTTAGCAAAATGAAATTTTATAATTCAAACATTGCAATCATGCTTGAGTAATGTAAGTAGGCAGGTCCTTAACAGTTACAAATATTCTAGCATCTTTCTTTCATAATACCGTGTGCACCATTGATTGTCTGATGAGAAACAGAATGACAATACTGCATATGTTTGAAGCCATTTTCTTTAGTAACTGAGGAAAAGAAGGGCAACTACTGTGTATACCTGAGGCCATTCTCATAGTCCGCCAAATATTTTACAATTCAAATATCACAGTCACAGATGAGTAATAGAAGGCTGTTGGTCTGTCTGCTCTGCATATAAGAACATCTTTCTCTTTCTCTTCTCTCTCCCTCAACTTAAGGATGATAACTATACAGCATACCCACTGCCGATGATGTGATAAGCCTTCGTTAACTCCAGTCTAGATGATACCCTGACCAATGCCTCTCCGGTGCAATGTATATCCTCTGTCCGTTGAAGACACATGTCACTATGCCCAGGTAACCCGTCCTTGGTACACCAGACTGCAGGTAGAATAGGAATATAAATACATGACTTATCTATGATCAAATTTAAATACAAATCAAATGTAAGTATTCCATGTGAAAATAAGGTCATCTGCTTTAGAAAATATTTTATAGATTAACCTTCTTTGATCATTATTGTCTTCTACCTCACAAAACAACATCAAGTATACCAATCACGTGAAAACATAATTTGCAGACAGATGGCACATGTAAAATAACCCTTCAAAATCTTTACCCAACATTTTTAGGGATCAACAGTTAGGGAGTTGGAGTTGAAGAAAATAAAATATAAGATAAGAACACAATATGCGGAATCGAATGTTTGATTCAGTGAACACCCAACTCATGCCCGCCTGTTCATGACGATCATGATCATATCATTTTCATCATCATCATCATTCACTGTTTGAATCAATGACACAGTTCTTACCTTCAAATCTTGCATAATGCCCACTGCTTTGGTAATACTTTTAAAGCTATTTTTATCAGTGTAAGTGACCCGAACCTCACTCGGCCCTCGACCCTGATTGACCTTTATCTCCTGAAGAGTCTGCTCCTCTACTCCATATACTCGTTCTCTAAATGCAGAATCGTAATTTTTCTGCATATGGGAAAAGAACATAAATTTGTGTGAATTAAAATGTATTAATACTAATCTTTCAAATAGGTGCCCACTCTTACATGTGTATTCATTTCTGTCTTGAGAAATCACTAGTTTCATTTCACAGGAATGAAGACTACACTCATTACTGAATAATGCACGAAAAAAAGGGGGAAAAATGAAAGACATACAATTAAAGCAGAGCCATAAACCTGTCTACCAATTGTTTTATTTGCCCTTTTTTATTACTTCTGCAAATCCATTTATATGATTTTCAGCTTTTATGAAAAGCAACTTGCTATCATTGCTAAATTGACTTTTATGGCAACAATTGCTTTTTCAAAACTTTTGAAACCAAGCAAATCTAATGGGCATGCAACCTTTATGAAATAGAGTATCAAGATGCTGAGCTAAGACAGAAATAATTCATAATTTGCCATTCAAGGCAGGCAACACTACAAAAATTTGAGACTCTTAATTTGATTGTACGTATTACTGAAGAGGAAACAGCTCAATACGAAGTTGTGTGTGTGTATGGGGGGGGGGGGGGTGTCATCAACGTTCGGGGAAGGGGAGAAACTAAAAGTGATATGTATCATTACTGTTATAATTCTATGCGTCACAGACAACCAAGAAAACATGCTACAAAACAAAATATGGTGGCATTTAAGGAGAGTCACATGGATGCCACGAAAAGAAAAAGATTGAATAAATAACTCTCTCGATATATACATACCTTCAGTAAATATGATAGATCTTTGGCAGTAAATGGATAAAATTCTTTGTTGAGAGTGATGAACTTTAAGTGCTGCTCAAAAAATTGCCCCCTGCAAAAACAATATAAAGAATGATTCAATCAAATAAAATGTACATGAAAAAAATCTAGCAAATCAATCTATCACTATTACACAATGGTCCTAAATATGCATAACTCAACTCCTAAATCATATAGGGCTCCACATCAACAGGCACCTGTGACACTTGCCCCCCCCCCCCCCCTCCTTCCCCAAATTTAGGTCAAGACCCCCAAACTGAACAAATTTAACACAAAGCTCAATACATACAGAGCCTGAAATCTCAAAATGGACCCCCTTCAAAAAAAAATTAGTGTGGAACAATGAGTTCATATCAATGAAATAAATGTGATGGAAAAATCTCCATAAATAAATCATGACTAAGTTTGTATCAATGAATTAACATGAAATGCTTTCAGTATCAAGTTACATTTCATGACCATCAATATTAACATGAACACAAACATGTGTGTGTGTGTAGCATTAATAAAATTGATAATACACAAAGGAAAACTGAAATAATAGACTATTCTATTTTCATATGACTCACTGAAAGTGGTTTTACTATTGATAAATCTAAACAGTTTGCAAAAGGAGGTGTTTAACAAGAAATATAATTTGTTTCTAAGGGTGTTCAGAAAAACAATTTGGTATGAAGTGCTATATTTCCATTTACCTTGAAATATGATCTTTAAAAAAACGCTTCAATTTTTTTTTCTTTTTCATGTTTGATTTGATTTGATTTGATTTGAAAATGGTTTTATTAAAAAAACATCATACTTTGCAGCAAAATTAATTGCTGAATTGTGCATGATATACAATACATGTTTGAAATACTTTGGATGAAAAACGTGAAATACTGCTAATATACAGATCAAGACTTACTTGCTAACCCCAAATTTGCCAAATGTATCAGTTCTGGATATTTCAGGTCGTATACAAGATCTGTCTCTTCTTTGCTCGGGTTGCCTCATCCAATCATCCCAAAATCTGTGAAATTAAAAAACATCAGACATGACTGAGAAATAATATGAAATGGGGATGAAAAGAAATGATTTTTTTTCTCAGGAACTGTCCAAATATACCACTTCTAGAGATTTTCAGGTCGTATACAGAATGTATCTTGTCTCTGATCAGGATGTTTCATCCGGTCATTCAAAAACCTGTGATAAATACCCCTTCAAAAAAACAAAAAAAAAAGAAGACATGTTGAGAAATAATATCAAATTGGGTAGACAAGTAATTCCATTTTCTTCAGGAATTTTTCAATGACTCTGTTCTAAATATTTCAGGTTTTATACAAGATCTTCCTTGCCTCTGGTGAGGACATCTCATATAGTCACATCAAAACCTTAAAATTCAAAAATTCAAAATTATCAGGAAAGGCATGATATAAACTTCTTCAAAAATTGAAGTATAAGTCATATATTAGAATTTGCAAGTTAAATGCACGACAATAAAATACAGGGAAAGCAATATTCGAAGGAAACAATGCAATAAACTAGGATAGCACACAGCCAGATGCAAAGGAAAGCCTGGAGTGGGCCAGTATGGATTGTGAAGCCACTCAGATCAAAGGTACTAGCCAAGATAAACAGAGGAGGAGGCACGTACTGGTTATCTGACATGAATGATATGGTGACTGCCGAAATGGCATCTTGTGATGATGCAAAACCTTGCAGCGAACTTTAATCTGCTGCTATAAATCTAAAGAAGGTGTCTGAACCACAGACAGTGAAAGTGTTACTGTAAAATACCTTTTAGATGTGTCATAGAGCTGATTTCTATCCTGAGCACAATATCATTTTGTCATGCATAACATCGTATGTAAATGTTCTATAATGTTTATTTCCTTTTTGAATTCATATACTGGAACAAGTTTACAATTTAAATTTAACCACAATTCATACACTTTTAGGTGGATTCTATAAATCATACTTAATTCAGTGCTTTTGCTGATAAAAGTATTTAAAAAAATTGTTCTGAATATTTCTATTAGAAAGAGAAATCATAAAAACCATGTAGTTATGTCATTTCAACCTCCTCCATTTCTGTTATTTTCCCCTTTAGTATCGTTCTTCTTTTTTCTGAACTTTATTTTGAATGAACCAAAATCAAACAAACAGCATGAATTCTTACCCAGCTGGCCACTTTGGCCCTAATTCTAGCCATAAATCTCTCCGCAGCATCCAACCCAGTCCAGGGAAAAAATCACTTCTATAGAGTAATCCTGTGAGGGAAAAAAGAAGGTTAATACATAAAACAATTTATTACTTTATCTCTTTGCAATATTGTAGGTAATCAGCACTGCCAACTGTGAAAATACCAAACACAAATTTTGAGTGTAGTGTTCATCTTATAGTTACTGAAGTTTATCAGTCACCTAAAAATCCCAATAAAGACAAACAAAATTTACCAGGTATTTTAAGGGTTAACAGACATGAAGTTATGAAGAAAATAAAGAATAACATATGACCACAAAGTGCAGAATTGAATGGCTATTTTAACTATTTGAACAGAACAATTCATGGACGTGTGTCCAATCGACTAGTCTACCCACTAGTGCCTCTTTCGTTTACTGAGAGTATATATGAAATCAACTTTTTTGTAGAAGTAATATTTGAAGCTCATATTCTTATCACAGCACAGTAACATGGAACCCATCACAAACAAAACAAAATGTCTTTTGTTTATTAGTACACTTTAAAGCCACAGTGAACTGGCACTTATATAGCTCTGAAATGAATTTACAACAGCGCCAACTTGCGACTACTCACAACCAGAGACTGTCTTAGAAACATTACACCCTTCCTGGCTTCCAGTAAACTGCCTCAGTCTGAATACATATACATTTTTACAGATGTGCCTAAAAAATAAAGCTCGCATTGATCAGAATGGTGCATGCTGGGAGAAAAAACGAGACGGAATCAGTAGTTCAGGACTAAGATGGCGCTATTTCGAAATCTCATACAAGGGCACCAGTTCGCTCTGGCTTTAACTGTAAGATGTATTGCGGCACTGCAATGTGCTGGGTCATAGAGTGTAAAATATAAAATCAATATTTTCATGTGCAAACTGCCAATTTGGGGGCATTTGGGGGACATTTTCATTCAAATTGGTTTATGCTGAATACAATTCTGTTCAAACTTGTAAAAATACAAATAATTGTTGCCAATTTAAGGAGAAAAAGCTGATCAATACTGATCTGAAGAAAACTCTGTACTGCTATAGGTACATGTAAATACCTTTTCTGGCTCTCAAAAGACTAGTCAAATGGAAACCAAACACAACAAACAGGAGCTTGGATCTCACCTGGGTTTTTCTCTATCCTTGATTCCCTGCCATTATCATTCCATGCTGATACACACCAAAGAGTAGGATCTTCCTTGAGAAGAGGATAGGTAGCTAAAAAATACTCAAAGAAATCCACAGATACATCTAAATCATCTGGAAAAGAATGAAATATAGATCTTGTTTTAATCTTGACTATTTTCCACTTCTTCAATTTCACTTTTTAAAAAATATATAATGCTCTCTTTTTATTGGTAGATATCTAATTCTGTCTTTTTAACAGGATATATATAATTCTATCTTTTGAAGGTCCTTATCTGGAAGCCAGATCTATGGAATCCATATTAACTGACTTGAGAAATTATATACTTATTGTCTCAAATGCACTCCAGTTTCCTCTCGACAATAATTTATCCCAGTGCTTCATGAAAACCTAAATTCCTGGAGAGAGGCAAGTAAACTTAATGTCAGGCATAGACACACCCTATATCTAAAAACATAATCACAATAAAATGAAATAAGTATAAGTTACTTCTAAAGTTCTGCACTGGAAAAGCTCCATAATATATAACTATGATTACCTTTTCCAATAGATGAAGCAGAGTTTTAAACAATTTTCAAAATCAATTATATCGGGAAGAGAGACGCAAGGGTCAAAGGAATTAAATCCCACTTTTCCCTTCCCAAGTGTTGGTGAGGCCAAAGACTTAATAACAACGATAATCAAAGACAGCAGATTTTCAGAAATAGAGGGCAAACTTTACACTGAAAAAATTGTTCATAAATTGAAAAGTAATTCTGAAAAAATTACATATAATTCAGTTATGGCCATGATCCTCTGAAAGATTTTATAAGCCAATCTAGACTTAGGCTGACATACCTTCTACAATGATGACAGCATCATATGAATTCTTAAGGAACATCTGATCTAACGCCCATTTATAATGCCTGGCTATTTTGTAGTATCCTTCAAACTTTTTCTGGTTGGCTGGAAGATTGGCGATGGGGCTCAGATCTGGTTGCTAAAGCAATACAAATGAAAATATCCCAATTACTATCTATTCATTTCTATTATGTTTGGTAAACAATAAAGGAATATGCAAAAACTGTCAGAAAACAATGGATGGCAAGATTCCTTAAACTGCATAATTCCATATCAAAATGAACTTTTACAGCATCATATGAATTCTTAAGGAACATCTGATCTAACGCCCATTTATAATGCCTGGCTATTTTGTAGTATCCTTCAAACTTTTTCTGGTTGGCTGGAAGATTGGCGATAGGGCTCAGATCTGGTTGCTAAAGCAATACAAATGAAAATATCCCAATTACTATCTATTCATTTCTATTATGTTTGGTAAACAATAAAGGAATATGTAAAAAACTGTCAGAAAACAATGGATGGCAAAATTCCTTAAACTGCATAATTCCATATCAAAATGAACTTTTACAGCATCTAAGACCTGATTAACTGAATACAACTTGAGATACATAACTTGATTAATTCAGCGACTGCTTTCATCTTATCCTTTCTGCTTCATGCATTCTTTTCAAAATTACTGATGAGATTTGAGCTAGCTAACCAACAGGGGTTAATGTCTTCACTAATGTGCCATCCATTATTTCTTTCCATCTACAGGTCTATACATCATAGAAAGTTACATCATAAGAACTATGTATCATAGGAAAATTGAGGTTGTGCTTTCGGTCATTACTTTCAAAACAAATGATCAATCAAAGAGTTATCGTGGTTTAGACAGATGTTATTCCTGTAATGAAGTAGTATCTGTGTTAACAGCGCATCTACCAAGGTTGGCTTTACATATTAAAACGGTGGAGATTTTCATACCTTCATGTGCACAACTTTGTCACCAAATGCCTGGATAACATCAGCTGTCTTCTTATCGCCACAGTCTTGGCTGACAAAGACAGGGAACTGCTTGGCTGATGGCCTGGTGCTAAAATTAGTCAACATTAAAAGATTCATAACATGAAAGCCTAATGAAATAATTCATCACTTAAGCCACAGGTCTATCTGGCTAATCTTTACACAGTAAAGGCATACATGTACATGTGCATGTATCATATGTTCCCTACAAAAATTATGAGCAGCCTATGTGTATTGATTATGGAATGAATAATTTTACACTATGGAACATCTTTCTATGTTACAAAACTATACCTCTTTCTCTATCAGTCAGTACAGACACCTTCCAATTTATTCAGATAGTTAGAAGAAATAGGGATTTTTGGAAGGGATGTCATAAGTCCCTTCCAATCAAGTTGGGAAAAAATGGGAGACTCAAATCACTATGGACAATCCCACATTCTTCTAAATGCTTTGAAAAGGAAATGACTGTTTTCTCTTTCATCTGCTATGTGTTATAGTAATGGTTCATTTATTATATTTATCTTTGTTCTGATTGTTGTAATCCAATAGTCACTAAGAAATGGGGATACAATGTAGTAGTATGTCACTGGTCAGTTCATTCCATCTTTTGCCACTTGGATGTCATTCACATCCAAAAGAATACAAATATCTTGGTTACAGGAGACAGATTTACTAATTCATTAAAGCTTTATGCATATGATTTTTTTAAAAAGGTTATACACCTTTTCATGTAAATGACACCACACTTCAAAGATTAAGACAAGACATTCACTGAACAGGTTGAATATTTTGTTTAATCAATCACTTTTTTAATGTCAGCTGTAATTTTCGGGGACATACATGTACATGTCCTATAGACTTCTGAGTCACGTTTGATTCATTAAAACAATCATATCAGCCAGGGCTTCACCTTTACTTTACTACTTTTCTGGTAGTGGACCCATACAAAGATTATTTATTTATTTATTTTTTTTTTTTTTATTTATTTATTTATTTTTTTTTTTTGGGGGGGGGGGGGGAGGAGGGCATCTGTATGCATGATTCCTGTGTTAAAATTTGAAACGGGATGGGAGTGGACTTCAGACTTAAATGTTAGCACCCACATGTCCCGGGACCCCGGTGCCTGCTAGTGCCAAGCTGTGCATTAGCAAACTTTTTATTGCCAGTCACAAACACAGGAAATTGTCCTGCAGAAAGCCTTGTACCGAAGGCAATCAATGATTTATAACAAGCAACTTGTCTTCATAAAAAATCCATATCTAATAGTTAATTCATGCCACTGAATGGATTAAACTTTACAAGTCAGTGCATGTATGCTCCTGTATTCTGAAATCATATTTTCTAATAACAACACCCAACCTACTCAGATACAAAACAACAGATAGGATGATAGGAGTGATTTCAAATCCTTAATAGTCCTCTAATAAACAATTCTGTCAATCAACTGAGTTGATGAGATATCAAGTGTATGCACCTTTACAAATTCTATCTTTGCACTGTTGCGCTAATTAATTCGATTCTCTGAGATATTTCATTGTTACTTCTTATTTAAAATGACTGTATTTTGACCATCACGGTAATAATATGCCCCTGGTGTACATACAATGCCCCAACAGATGTCACAAGGGCATCATATAAAAATGACTATGCAACAGTGCACAAAATAGGTCATCTCAAACATGAATCATATGGCGTGGATTACTAATGTAATACCATATGTACACTTGCAAATTATACTAAAATAGGAGATGTGATGCTATACAAGTATTGGCAAAGTGTAATAAAGCGTGCACTCAAGCTGCTTTTTAACAGCTTCTTTAAGTTCTGGTATTAAACATATGGCAATTATATGGGTAATAATTGGTAATATATGCTTGATTTACTAGTGCATGATCATGCTCTTTCTCTCTCTCTCTCTCTCTCTCTCTCTCTTTCCCCCTCCGTCTCTCTTCCTCTCTCCTCCTCCATTTTTCCCTCCTGCTCCCTCTCTCTCTCCCTCCCTCTTCCACCCTCCTTCTCTGCATCTCCCCCTTTATCTCACCCCTTTTTTCCTATTGAGTATTCAACTTACGTTACTGAAATTTTCCTCATTTACAATGTCAAAGAGAACTCTCTAAAAATTTTAATCTCTTCCTTTATTTTGTAATGTCTCAATCATTTCAAAAGATAACCCCCTTTACATTAATTACAAAGAAAATACTTTGAAGGGAAATATTGAGGTAGCTTAGCGAAATAAGGTGGCACAGATGGATGTGTAAAGAACACAAAATGTATACTATCTGTCTGTATTGTTTGCATTCCACACATGTCTTTTCATGCCATTCACTTTGGATAGGGCCACCTTACCTTAGTAGTGAATTCAAACTGCGCTGTATGGCAGATGGTCTGTTACATGCAATGACGACGATAGGGATTACATAGGTGTGGAATGGATAATTTGGTTTAATTTCCTCCTCTGGTCTCTTATTACTCTTGCCATCCTCAATGACTGGCTGATCAGCTTCTTGCTTCATATCTGTTGCTTGCCTGTCTTTCACTGTAAACAAATCAAAATCAAATATTTGAATTTCTGACCTACTCTGGCAAAAGGAAGCAAGTGACATATCAACGAAGTTTGAGTTATTGTTATTTTCATATTTTACCTTGTGTGCTCTTCTTCCAGGCCAAATTTTAGGCATGAAGACTCATCCTGCTAAGAGCTATGTTAGGCAAGGCATCATGGTATTGCATTGATGTCAGTGTAAATAACAGATACATTTAGCTCTTTTACAGGAAATGTCACTTGCTCCCTTTTGCCAAAGTAGGGCAGATTTGTACAAGTATTGCAGTTCAGGCAGTCTAAAATTTCACAAGACTTGTTAATTATTTTTTCCTACATCGGATTAAGTTTTTCATCAACTCTTATTTCTGTGTACATTTCAGCACACCTGCTTCAAATAACTCTCAGTAGCATACTCAGCATGATTTTCTTGTTGACAGAGCCCAATTACCTGAACATACATGCACCATTTAGTAAGATGTCTATAGGAGAGTTGAAGGTTGATGTCCTGAAGAAATTGAACACTATACATAATCACACAAAAAAATTAAATCTCATGTACAATTTTGGTAGCAAAAAATATATTGGTATGAAACTGATTAAATATAGTCTCAAACTGTCCACCTTTCATGAAAAGACACATGCATGGGATCATGTGATCATATTCCAATCATGACTTCCGGTGAATTTTAGTGCAAATATTTGAATGAACACAATGTAACGGTTACATTCTGCCCTATGATAGGACCTCTGCATCCTAACCACTACCCATGCAAGGTTCGAAGCACTTTGTGCACTTGTTGCATAAACAGAACTTGGTTTTACATGTGCAGGCCTGTGAGACTTTATGTCGCAACCTGGCATCAAAAGAATTTGTTGCCTCTCATTTGTTTAAAATGGAACTTGGGAAGCTTCACATCATCTTAGTTTTGCTTTTATCCTGCTGCTGGATAGTTAAATTCAAAGAAATCTGATGAAAACTTTTAACCTTTAAGAAATCAAGAATATCATTGTCTTTTAATTGTAAACACTATGAATAATTTCCCTTTCGAAATCATACTCAGAATCTTCATGCTGCGTACAGTCATACTGCATTCTGCATGCAGCGTAACACTTTTCAATATAAAATGCGAAGTGAACAGAGATATTTTTTTTCTAAATATCTGACAGTTTCTATTTTTCATCTCTACAATTGAGTACATATGACAATCAATATGTATACATGTACATGTAAATATTTCACTATTCTATACTTACTCTTTTCTATTATTTTGTGTTTTTCCTGCTCGATTTCCTGGAGGAGTTGCTCATTAATCACCATCTGATCCTTGAGTCTTCCCTGAAGTCTATTTAACCTTTCTGATAAATCCTTGGAAGACTTGTGCTACAACAACAGATAATGGATGTAGAAAGCAATTCATTTGTGCAATTCATTGGTAATGCTACATGTATGTACAAAATGAATTACATTGATCTAACTCAGTTCATGAGACAGTGGATAACGACTCTTTTGTATATTAATTTTTAAGGCTCAGTTATAATTTGAAATGTCATTTCTCTGACAAAGTTAAGGGTATCAAACCTGTCTTAGTGGCCACCTCTCTATAACAGCCGCATCCCTATAGTGGTCACTTAGATTGGTTCCCATAGAGATAAATTATATGCTTATGAACCTATCTATAACAGCCACCTGTCTATAACGGCCACACTTTTTGTTTCCTTGGGTGGCCACGATAGACAGATTTCACTGTACTTGCTTTTCAATTTTAACATATCGTTTCTTTGTCATTTTCTAATGGAAAATCACTCTCATTTCCAGAGACGCCAAGGTCAAAGACCAGCAATGCGTGAGATTTTAGGCAGGGAACCGTGAGATCGCCAGGCATTGTGTATAATATATATATGGGGATAGGCTGTGATGTACATGTACGCGTGAGAACGAGATTTTGGGGGATGAGCAAAAGCCTCCAATGCGGGAGTCTCATGCCTAATGCTGAGAGTTGACATGTCTGCATTTTACTGCTCAATACTGTAGATTGTAATAAAGATACAAATGATTTTCATGCACACTTCTCTAATCTGTCGAATATTATGCCCCAGACAACTCAGGTTAGGGTCTATGGAAATTCTGTGTTGTGCTAAAATCGATTCATACTCAACAGGTTAACTATAAATAAAGTGAATCTTAATTTGTGCTAAATAATAGGAATTGCAATTTCAAAGTAATTCTAACATTTTGAAAATACATGTCATCAGCTAAATTGTTTACCAGAAAATTACAAAACAAACTAATAAGAAAATGCAGCAAATTATACTCAGATCGAAGCATAATTTGCTTTTGAAAGTAAGACTGTGACACATACTCTTTGACACGTAACAAAGAATAACTGTCAATTTTCTTGGGCATTCACTACAGCATTGTACTCATATTGACCAGTCTGTCTCTACATATGAAATTTCCATTTGAATAATTTTTGCCATCTGGTAGAAACGGTCCAATTTTCACAATTTAAACTGTGGCATCAAGAGAGACTTCAGAGCATAAATATGATCACTTGCAACATGAAAAAAAAAAAAAAAGAACCTACTGTAGTGGTGTACACGTAAAATAATCCTCACTTGACTTAGAAAATGATATGAGCTACAAACAGGAAAGCGTTTACCAAGTGGTAGCTGCTGCCAAGGTTAATGATATCAATTTCCTTTTAATATTTCAGCATCATGACGCACCATACATGTGCGTGTACATGTACCAAGGGAGTGCAGTATTGTGGTTGTGAAAATACATATGATTATGCAGTGAAAAGGTTATAGAAAGTCGTTTGGGGTGGTTTTGCTTTTGTTGTGATGACTATGTATGCACTGAAAGAGGTGTGGATACAATGTGAAACCAGGATGGATTTTAAAGGCATTGGCTAACTTTATGAATAGCTGATTTAAAAAATTCTCAAACTAAGATGAAACATTTGTATGAGTACTTGTATTTGTACCCAAAACCCCTGAAACCAACCATAATTTAGAATGAAAAAGTGTAAGTTAGACGCAAATGGCGATTTTATTATCCTTCGTCTCACGAGACAATCACTAAGAGGACCACTTTGCTTGAAATTGAAAATGCCACTATGTGCCTCCCTCCGCGTGATATGCCAATGCACACAGTACGGTAAGGTGAGTCATACGCGCATGCGCTCTCCTTTTGTCTATTCTGTGCAACCGACCCTCGCATATTTTTCAAACATTGGATTGGTTCACATTTTTGATATTTAAAAATACTTCCTGTGGATATTATACTTTGAAAATGGTATTTTTACACTATAACCCTTATGTTTAGCCCATTTTCAAGTAACAAAACGAAATTTTTTAAAATCATAACAATGTTAACCAATGTCTTTAAGTGTTTAGGATGGTGAAGTAGTCCATTGTTTTGGCCTTTCACAATATCAGTTCTCCTGTCCGCCTTACCTTGGAAGGAGTCTTCTATTGTTAATTCTCTTAAACTTACAATGTATGTTCAATGAAGGGGTTAGGTTAGAGACACCTAATTATTTGTCAATTTTCAATAGCAAAACAACACCTACCGACTTTTACTCCTCTTTCACTTTAATAACAATAATAACTACCCTATTCCACAGCAAAAACAAAAAACAAACAAACAAATTTATCTTACAACCTTTTCACTGAAAGTCTGAAATTTCACTGTTAAATCTCATTTTTCACAATCAGCATTCAGAACGAAATATTTAGGTTGGTATTTTATTATGGGGGGGGGGGGGGAACTGCTGTTTGTAATGGAGACCGTGCTTCTTTTTAGTAAATATACACGTATATAATCAATAATTCATAACAGTAATCATTTAAAATGATGTACATGTACAACACTGCAGCCATTGCTAATAACACACTGATGCATAACATAATGTACATAGTTGAACGTGTCTTTAAAGGCTACATAGGGAAACAGAAACAGTGATCAACCATGAATACTTAAAGACATTGGTTAACATTGTGATGATTTTAAAAAATCTCATTTTGTTACTTGAAAATGTGATAGATATTAAAGTTATAGAGTAAAAATACCAGTATGAACGAAAGTTTCAGAGTATAATATCAACAGGAAGTATTTTTAAATATTAGAAATGCGAAGCAATGTTTGAAAAATACACGAGAGTCGGTTGCACAGACTAGACGTAAGGAGTGCGCATGCGCGCATGGCTCACCGGACCGTACTGTGTGTATTGGCATATCACGCGGCAGAAGGCAGATATCAGTATTTTTTAATTCAAGCAAAACGGTCCTCTTATTTATTGTCTCTCGAGACAAAAAATAATAAAATCGCGGTTTGCGTCAATTTACAGTTTTTCATTTCAAATTATGGTTGGTTTTCAGGGTTTTTGAGTACCAATACAAGTACTCATACACATGTTTCATCTTAGTTTGAGAATTTTTTAAATCAGCTGCTCACAAAGTTAGCCAATGCCTTTAACAGGAGGTCTTTCATACGTAGATGTATTCCTTCCTTGAGAGATGTGATGGAAGGTGCCAATATTTAATGAAAATTATATGGTCTGTTCATATACATATACATGTAACACAGCTACTATACAAATAAACTCTCCTGCCCTATATAAAGTATTTACCTTGGCTGTAGCTGAGCTACCATGATTAAAGTGCTAAAACAGGAATTTCTCCCTACTAGGTACCTACTTATTACACTTGGGTGGTGTTTGGCAAACATGGACAAATGCCTTGTCAAAAGATGTTAGTGCCAGGCTGGGATTTAAACCCTCATCCCTTTGACTGAGAGTCAAGTGAATAAAACACTGAACCACACCTCCATAGCAGGTTTAGGTTAGATATTCCTGTAAATGTAATAGACACCCACATATTTTACAGGAGCACTGTGGTATAGTCATTAGCCATTGTGACTTTTAATACAGTGTAGTCAGCATACTCTTTGAGTAAAAATAAACTTAGGAGTTAGCCAAGCTAAAGGCATTCTATTGACTACTATCATTCTTGATCAGTTAAGGACTTCTGGGGAGGCCTGTTTCTTAAAGGGGGTACCCAATGCTGAAACAATGTTAGCTCATTTAAAAGAGCATGATTTTATTAGCAGAAAATCATCCGCCTAAAGTTTTTTTAAAAGTCGTGTTGCCAAGGAAACTCCCAAATGTGGTAAGATTTCAGGATATTTTTGACCCCTCAGCTGTGACCCAGTTTCAACCGGGTACCCACTTTGACGTCAAAATAACGTCAAAGTGGGTACCTTGTCGCGCACTTCTAGCAAAATGCGCGCAAGGTATAATACATGTTGTACAGTCTAGCGCGTAGCACAACTGCAATGCGCGAAGCTGGGTACCCACTTTTACGTCATACCTCATACTCAATTTTTTTTCTTCAGCTCATAACTTTTCATGAGAAAATTAGCCAAAATGCATTGATTTCGATTAAAATCACCATATTTTTAATGTAATTCTTCTTAGAATTCTATTCTCGATCATATATCAAAATTTTGTTTACCATTGTGTAATCACTTTAAAAGTGTCTGAAGTCCAAGATCTTGGACAACACATAGAGACACCTGTTATAGAATTAACATGCATTTTAATGGGATGTCCATGAACTCAGACTTATGAAAGTTTTGAGAAACAGACCCCAGATGTACTCAGGCTTCCCAAATGGACAGGGCTGTAGATTGGAAACTATTAGTTTAAAAAAAAAAAAAAAATTTTTAAACTAGAAACATTATTATATACATGTGCCAAACTAAAGCTGACTAGTAAAGCAACAAATACATGCATGATTTACATTGTAGGCTTCCTTAATGTAAACACTAGAGAAACTTACCATTTGACTGTTATCGCTATCTGACCGAGCAAACAGAAAATAAGCTGCTATGTTCCAGACAATGAAAATCCCAATAAACCATGTGATTGTTCTGACCGTGGTATTCCGCTTCATGGTGAAATCTAATTAAAACAGTCTGAAAACAAACCATAGAAGAAAAATGAACACTTTTTACAAGTAATCCCTAAAATTATTTCTAAAAAAACAAGAAAAACCAACAGAAAACAAACTTCTCTTGATACTATTAAAAATGCTAACAGCAGCAGATACAAATGAATAAGAAAGGTGAGTCAATGCAGACTACATCAGTCTATTGATCTAACAGCACTGAAATTTAGTTCAAAGAGGCAAATGCATCAGAATAAGAAAAATTCTTGGAAATTTTTGCTTGTTTAGCAACCCTACATCCATCATATAGATGGTTCCTTCACTTCCTTGAATGCTTGAAGTAGTTAGAATTTATGGAGGTTGATGATGTATTGACTTTATTTATATTTAGGGTCAGTTCATTTCAAGTGAATGAACAAGATTTTTGTGCGGGGCTGTTCGAAGGTGTTGAGGTATATGGTCAAATGTTTCCCTCAAAAATTATACTTGATCTACACTGTACATTGCAGAAAGGCAGCTTAGCAAAATGGCATGGTACAAATGATAAAGAACACAAAATGCATATTGACATATTGATGTCTATACTGTTTGTATTTCAGACACATCTTTTTGCACCACTCCATTTTGCAACCTAATTTTGGTTAAGAGTGGTCCAAAATGAAAAAGCAACAACAAAAAAGAACCCAAAACAAAGCAAATTGAGCAGCCTGGACCGGGTCAAAATTGATAAGTTTTTTTTAGAATATTTCTTCTTTAAATTAACAATAAATTTCATTGAAAATCAAAGCCATGGTGGAAATACTAAATACACCATTTCATCACTCATAGGGCCAAATGTATATCAGACTGTAGCGAACATTCACCATTGCAGCAGTCAAAAACAGACAACAAAATTGCCCTAAGCAAGATTTGATTTTTTTTAATTTGCTAGATTATTTGATTCAGGGACTCTTCAACTCTTGATATGCCACAAATTTGGGCATTCAGAGTTGAAAATGGAATTTTAAACAATTATTTTCCTATCATGTGTGATTTTCTACCAAGCCCAAACGCCTGGGAATACACACAAAAGCTATTGAGGCTTTTTCCACTGCAATGACTACTATAGAGTACAAGCTTATCTCAGATAAGCTTGTACACGTATATGTGCCATTTTATATAAGTTGAACAGTATGACTACACATTAAAAAAAATTGATTTCTATATACATATTTTTTTTAAAATCATAACATATATACCCAGATGCTGTGTGTCTGGACAGGTTGTGTATCTGTACAGTTGATCTAGAATGGCCCTTTATCTTAAAGAAGTTTATAAGCAATATTTCTTAAATTTTCTAACTCTTGTGAAGTTGTGTTAGACAATATCTCGAGAACAAATATTGATGATTAGTGCTATCAAATGAATAGTTTTTGCTGAATCAAAAGACAAAAGAGAAGGCTTAATTTTTGTTAAGCGTCCGGACACACAATAAGCAATATTTCTTAAATTTTCTAACTCTTGTGAAGTTGTGTTAGACAATATCTATAGAGAACAAATATTGATGATTAGTGCTATCAAATGAATGTTTTTTGCTGAATCAAAAGACAAAAGAGAAGGCTTAATTTTTGTTAAGCATCCGGACACACGACCTCCCCCCCCCCCCCCCCCCCCCGAGTCTACTAGATCAAATACTTGCTAAGTAATTTAATCTGTAACTGTTAGACTTCTAGATAACCCTGTAACCGATCATCGGATCGGACGCCGATACCGATCCAATCATGTCTGATCGGCTTCATTTTTCCGATCGCCGATCCCCCACACATGATCGGCAGGATCGGCTCCAACCTTCCAACTGCAGCGCTAGCATGCCCTTTGCACCTCTGCCGCTTGCAATTTGAGCCATGATGCTGGCCACTCCGAAGCAAAATGTGGCTGAACGAGAGCAAATCAAAGCCAAGCGTCAGTCTATGTCCTCAACTAAGGTCATCATAACTGCGAGGTTTTACAAGCAAACCACCCGACCAGAAGAAATAAAACACCCCGCAGCGATCACCATGAATGAACCACACCTGTTGAAAGTGAAGACAAATTATGTGGCGCGTGTCAAAATTATCAACATTCCGATCTCTCATTCCCAGGCTCATAAATCACTTTTAAAGCATCGAGAATGTTATTAGGGCCCATCATGTCCACAGCTTTGTTTCCTGTTCTCGATTTAAAGACCTTTTATTTGCTCCTCAAATACGAGAAGAAAGAACAACTTTGTATTTTGGAAGAAGTGATGATAAAAGCATAATATTGTAAAAACACGTGCTGTTTATTATTTTTTATGTTACTTTCACAGAAAATTAGGGGGGGGGGAATGCTCATCAATATTTTATTTTGTCATTGTTGTTCATCCCTTATTTTTCAAAATGTTGTGTTCCACTTTGATTTACATGCCTCTGCTTTCTCATTCCTCCTCTTGTTTCTTTTTCTTTTCTTATTCCTCTGCTATCTTCTCTTCGTCCCTCTTAGTAATATTTTGTTTGTATAAATTGTTTTAATTTTGACTATGTACTTTGTTGATTCTAATCTTATTTTAGCTGCCTGATGTTTTAATCCAACTTTTGCGTTGCAATAAAGAACAAAAATACCCTGTTTCTCTTTCCACCTCTAGCTCTTCCTTCCTTCTCTCTCCAAGGCCTCGTTTTTCCTCTCCGTCTTTTCCTCTCTCACTGCCATTTTCTTATTTTGTTGCTTTCTCTGTCTCTCTCGCTCCTCCAGTCTCCGGCCTTCTCCTTTCTCCTCCCGAGGAAGGCCTACATGTATTCACCTTATTTTCTCCCAATGAGTGGCACACACATACATGCACACCCAACTCATATCGCATAACACTCCCTTTTCCACAAAAACAATGCCACGTGCTTTGTCCACCTTGCCGCGTAATTCTACATGGGGCCAAACTTGTCAGGTCAACTATGGGTCAACAGACTTTCACACCCTGCATGCAGTCACCAAAATCACCTTCCCACACGCTTGTGATTGTTTATAAATAACTTCAGAGATAAGGACAAGATGCCAGACATTCTGACTCTACATCATTTTGTTTTGAAACTCTTGGCCAGGATTGATTCTTACACCCTCCCAGACCCCGCTAGTTGTTGTCAATCTGCCTCTTTTCCTCTTTCTCCAATCCAAAATTAAATAGGCAGGGCCTAGTAATAACTTGACCAATTACAGATTTGCCATTAATGCTCTGTTTGTTCGAGCTACCCAGGTATAAATTTTCCGTCTAGGCAAAGCGTGAGAACTTTTATTGATCTGCAAATGGCTGGGAAATAACTAGACCAATCAGAACTGGGATTCCCTGGATTTTTTTTTTTATTTTTGGTATTTTTTTCCATTGAAAATTCGAGACTCATTCTGATCAAATAAGTTAATTCTCCATAAATAATGTTTGATCCGTCCAAGCGGTTTTATCTTAGAGCACAGGGTTAACACATGCTCACTTTTCACCCTTCACAAATCACATCAGACCAATCAAATTATTCAGGCCTGTGTTACGTCTGTCAACAGCGAATCACTCCCTCCCTCTCGCTCTCTCTCTCTCTCTCTCTGTCTCCCTCCTTGAAACAGGCTGACCACCTGCGTGCAGCGTGGTGAGCATATTTACATGTTTGTGTATGTAGCTACAGTAGAAAGGGGATCGGAGTCATGGTACTCCCAGGGGATAGATTATAGAGCTGACAATGATAGGAAAGCTGTTGTGACCACTAAAATAGTTTGAAACTATTCCAAACTGTCTTGGAAGGTCAACCACTAGACTCCCGAGGGAGGAGCGAGGGAGGAGCGTGCATGCGATAGAAGGGTCAGCTTCATGTAGCTGAGGACAAGGAAGGATGGGGGGACAGAAAATATAACACAAAGGGGAACCGCCGATCATGCCGATTATTTCAACCGATACCGATCAAGGGCATATGTGGACGGCTCCGATCATCCGATCCGATCATAGCTCTAACTTACAGGGTTACTTCTAGAATCTAATCAAAATCAACTTTCTGCTTTCACTTCTGCAATGCAACTTATGTCTTACTCCACGAGTCCTTAATGCATCTCTCTTACATGGCACTCTCACATATCATAGAGTTCTTTCAAAACCTTCTTTTGAAGCGTAGCTAAACCAAATTAAAGAAAGGCCTTGCATTGCAATACACTCAAGTCAATGCAAGAATCATCATTCACTTTTGATAAGTGACATGTATTACAGTACGTGGGACCGAGCATCCGAAAATCGGCGATATATACGACATAAAACTCACCGATTTTCGGTATCAAATAAAACATAAATTTGATACACATCAAAATGATGAAATCTCCAGAATTTTATATCAGTAACTTCATTTAAAAGATGACTTTCCATTGGAGGATACAGTCGTAACGAGACGTCGATCTAGCCATTTTGTAGTTGGCAGTGCGGTTGAAAACTAGACTTCGCCATCGACTCTTTAGCCTTGCTGCATAGCATGCATGCATGCATAACCAAGCATGCTGCGCTAGAGCTCTAGCTATAGAGCGCATGCATAATGTACACTCGCAATACAGGAACACGTCACCGACCGGCGTCAGCCTAGCCTGAGACCGTTTTATTGGTGGGTGGGTCATATTAAAATCGTGATTCTTTTGTCCCGATCAAAGACAGGCCAAGGGCAAGGCCACTTGTCTGTCAGAATCACTTTGTTGTAGAGATTGAGATATAGGAAAAAGAACTTTGTGCAAATTGAAAAAAAAACAACATGAAAAACAAGCTTGGATGCATTACGAGGGCCAGTATTATGATAAAGTTCTTTTGTATGACTTTCGTAAGTCGGAAATAATGCTGTTTTTTCTTTTATATAGTTTTAGGAATCTCTCACTCTCCCCTACCCCCTCTCTCTTCTAAAGTGTTGTGAATGACTATAAATAACTTGAATTACGTCAAAGCATGGAATAGATAGCAGAGATACTCAGTGACACATCACCATCGTCAAAGGCAATGGAGTATATTTTTTATGCATAATAATATTTGCACACACAAAAAAAGAAGATATTTACCTCTAAAGATATATTGTAACATTATCTGTTCCTTCAAACATTTCATTTTCTTAAAACTGAATCAAGATAAAAACAACAAATTCCATTTACAAAACAAGTTAGAAAGTTAGACAATACAAAAGAAAACAATAAAATATGTTTTCTTGTCTCAGGCACTGGCAAGCACCAAGCACACCCTCCTGCCGATCCCCTTCCCCGATTCCCTTTAGTTCAATCATTCCCTTTGAATTTAATCATGTCCAGCATGGCATTTGTCTCATGGAAATTTTACTCTTTGAGATATATGATACAGTTCATTCCTATATAAGACCAAGGCTGTACGCAGGAATTTTTTCCTGGGGGGGGGGCAAGAATATATTCAATATATATTTTAGGGAACATGCAAGCGAGAAAGCAAAACGACTGAGCGGGAGCTTTTGCATTTTTAGAATTGAAATTGAACGATCTGGTGCACATTTCATTTGGAGAAATTCTCAATAAAAAGGTAAGGGGGAAAAATAGAAAAAACTGGGGTTTTGAAAATTTCTAGGGGGCAACTGCCCCTACCCCTCTATGTGCATATGGGTCATGTATTAGACTGGAATACAGAAATAATCTGTCTAAGGACTCTCTGCAGTAATATTTTGCAAATATTCTTTCTCAATTCAATTTCTGAGAGCTCCTTTTCTTGCAGCCCAGGGGCGTAACAGGTACCTGTTATCAGGGGGGGCAGAGCCTAAAAATTTCCCGGTAACTAGTCTATGTCTAGAATTTGTGGCGTAGCTGGGACTGCATTTTTAGGAGGACGGTAGTGCTCCACCGGCGTAAATCCAATTTGAGGAGTGGGGGATTAAAAACTTTTTAATGATTTTTTCCCTCTCACACACATTTTGATATCTATTTTGCGAGCGAGCCGAAAATAATCACTTTTTTGCTTTTGAATCGCATTTTCGAATAAAAATCCAAAAATATGACGAAAGAGCGATGCGAGCGAGCCAAAAATAACCACTTTTCTCGATTTTAATCGCATTTTTGGATGGAAATCCTAAGATTTTGACGAGCGAGCGGAGCGAGCGAGCCAAAAATAACCACTTTTTTGCTTTCAGTAGCATTTTCAAATAGAAATTCTAAAATATGATGATTGTTTATGACAGATTATATTCAGAATTTTTACTAACTGATTAATAATCAAAATATATTTTCTTCTTTAAAAAGTGTGTCTGCATGGCGGGAAATTTGTACACACCATCCCCTCTCTCCCCCAGGTGGGGGTGATAGATCCCCCACCCCCCGGAATTTACACCAAGAGGGGAGGGTGTAGGGAAGGGGGGAGTTTCCCCCCCCCCCCCCCTCCCGCGCGAAGCGCGGAAGCTCCGACGTTTCTTTGCATTGTTCGTCATCGTAATTAAGTCTATCTTCTGCGGCGCAACTAGGTTTTCATTTTAGGAGGACGGTAGTGCTCCCTAGGAGGGAGGGTGCAGGGAGGGGGGAGTCTCCCCTCTCCCGCGCAAAGCGCGGAAGCTCCGACGTTTTTTCGCTGTCAGTTCCCGCTGTTATACGCTCTCTGCCTGTTATCGAGGGGGGGGGGGGGGGGAGGGGGCATACGCATAGCCAAAAATTTCCCGGTAATTAAGTTTAGAATCAGTGGTGTAGCTAGGATTTTCTTTCAGGAAAACGTTAGTGCAAAGCGCACTCCCTAGGCATGCTAGGGGAAGGGCGGAGGGATGGTGATTTTGCCCTCCCGCGCGAAGCGCGGAAGCTCTGACATTTCTTTGGATTGTTCGTTGTCTGTTACCGGTCTCATACATTTTCTGCCTGTTATCGGGGGGGGGGGGCAGAGCCGAAAATTTCCCGGTAACTAAGTCTAGATATAGAATATGCGGAGATAAGCCCGCATCGCGAGTTGCTTGCGAAGCCTTTAGCGGGTGGGGCCCAGAGTTCTGGCTTAGGGGACCTGATGGGAGTCTACAGGGAAAGCCACTGCGGTTGTCCATGGAGTGGAGCACCGGGAAACTCCGGGTTTGGTACTAAATTTTCCCTCATTTTTTTTTTTTTTTTTTTTGGTTTCCCTTTGCTTTCTTCTTTTTTCCCCCTTTCCCTCTTTTCCCTCTCCCTCTCTTTTTCTTTTTTCCCCTTTCTCCTTCTTTCTTTCCCGTTCTCCTCCTTTCTCCTTCTTTCTTTCCCTTTCTCTTTCTTTCTTTTCCTTTCTTCTTCTTTCTTTTCCTTTCTTCTTCTTCCTTTCCCTTTCTCCCTTCCTTTTTCTTCCTTTCCCTCCTTTTCATTTTTTCCCGGTGGTTTGGTATATTTTCCCGCTGAAATCCTTCAGGGGGGCAGAGTGCCCCCCCTGCCCCCCCCGGCTGTTACGCCACTGTTGCAGCCCTGGTGTTTTCATCATAACTTACATTATCTCCCCCTTTGACTAGTGTCTGGTTGAAAAAAGAAAATGGAATATCGTGATGTTCATTCTCTTTCTTTTTCGACCTCTCTCTTGCCCTCCTTTCACTCTATTACCCTTTGTTATTTCTCTTCTTGTTTCTCTACTAGTGCTTTCTCTTATTCTCTCTCTTCACCTCTTACTCCTCTAGTGTCTTCTCTTTCTTTCTCTCTTACACCTCTTTTCTGGTGTTTTCTCTTTCACTCTCTCTACTACAACTCTTACTTCCCTGGTGCTTTCTCTCTCTCTCTCTCTCTTTCTTTTCCTTACACCCATTACACCTCTTACTCCTCTCTTTACATTCCCCCCCCCCCCCCCTCTCTCTCTCTCCCTCCCTCCAATGCACACAGAGCAAGGAAAGTCTTCTTGCACTTGCAAACAAAAACTACAAAACAATATCATTGGTCCTTCAATGAGGTTTTGACGATATTTAATATAGTTTCTAATCTGTAATCACAAAATCAAGATATACTCACTGATAACGAAATAATAGATGTTACAAAGTTTACACAAAACTTAAAAGAGATGGGCAAGGAGGGCAGCATAAGTGCACATTCCAGAATCTAGTGCAAAAACATAACTATACTGCTCAGTTATGTGGTAATAAGCAGTAATTATACTCTGTTTCTACACTGTGAATGTGTTCAGTGCCCTACTCACCTAAACTTTGACAAATCTGTTTTACATTCTGGCAAATCAGATTTACCACTAATAAGATTTTAATGGGAAAAATGAAATAGCACATACATGTATAGGCCTATATATGTACAAATAAAATATACATAAATACTGTTGAATTTACAAAAGCATTCAGATTCCAAAATTTTACCTTTTCTAAATCATATACCCAGGTGCATATAGCACATGGAAAAGAAGATGAAACTCATGGACAGGAAAAGACAAATCTTACATTTCATTTATGATTAAGTACTGCTTTGCAACATAATTTGTATTAGTACCTTACATTATAATTACATAAGTGAACTCCAGATTTAATCATATCTACTTACCAATAAAAGCAAACATACCATGCAAAAGTCAAGGAATGTGAAAAATGGATTAAAAGATAAACCACTATGAGCAAGTTTTCAATCAAAAACAGTATCAGTCCTAACCGAGATGTAAGCTTTTTATCTAAAGAAATAGATAATTATGACTGGTAGGAGTAACTTTCAACAAAATTTAGAACTGTATATGTCTTCCATTCTACACAATCACAATCATGAGCAGTTGTGGCTAGATAACAGAGGGGGGGGGGGGGGGGGGGGGAGAGAGAGAGAGAGAGAGGAGAGAGAGAGAGAGAGAACGAAAGATACAGAAAGATTGGTACAAAAGAGACACTGTCAGACAGACAGAAAACCTCACATTTTCATTAATTTCCCACTTATCACTAATCAGTCAATTTTCTTGAGCTAAAGCTCGCTCTACATAATGAAAGAGAACTATATGATGCTCAAACGAAGTTGTGATTGATTACCATGACAACAAGTTCACAGGATGACCTTAGGGCAATGTTTAACAGATGTTTATCTTTTTAAAAAGAACACTAAAAAATAGAGCATGTAAACCAGAGATGAAAAAGGTGCCCTTGACAAATCCAGGCACATCTGCACAGTCACATTTCCTGGTTTCTAGATCAGACTTATGGTAACTGAAATAACTTAGGCTACAAATTTCCAAAGTATTTTAAATACAATGCAATGGAAACACTGTGTATGAGAATATTTGCAGCACTTCTTACTGTTAACTTAAATGTGATTTTAAAAAGAAAGATAATGAGGTTCTTTAGTCAGGAGCAGCATCAAAAGAATGAATGAATAATAGCTGTTTGTAGATTTTAGGAAATCAAAAACAATACAGGTGGAGAGGAACAAGTAAACCAAAATAGAGCTAAAATATACTCCCTATTCATTGATCTTTAAGGCCACCACAGGTTATACGATCCGACTGTGACCCAATCATGGAAGAAATCATATCTGTCACTAAATATGACTTTTTAACAACAAACTTATAATTATCCTTACTGAGGTCTGGAATAATGATAGGAATGTTGAATCAAAATTTTGGTTCACTGCAAGCCTTTTCGTCTCAGTATTAAAGGCAAAATCGACTTCCAATCACAGACAATCGCAAAACATGTGCAAAATTGTATGTTACTGCAATTTGCAATCAGTTTCACCTTTTATTCCAGGACAAGGCTTCCAATAGCCTAGAATTTTGATTTTAGTATTCATATGACTATTTCAAACTTTGATCACTAAATTTGCATCTGAATTTTTTTAACAATTTTTTTCAAAACATGGATCGGAGACCGATCGTATAGTTTGCGATGAGCTTTTTAGGGAGATTACTTGTTTTGGTGCTACAAGTGCATGAAACATTGAAAAGTGAATTGGTTACAAGTATCATACAGCGCAAGAAGATAGAAAGAAGAAAACATCTTATCTGTAAATTGTACTTCATATACACATATGTCGACACATATGTATTGGAAGCAACATATTCTTTTTATCAATTTCAGAGACGTTATTCAGATTTGTCATCGAATGACATGGTCACACTTTAAACCCATGTCATATTTCATAAATCAATCATTCTAATGTGAGATACATACCTTCCTGACTGATCAACTAGCAAAAACTGTAACAACTCACTAAACAGGATTTAAGAATGCATCAACAATATATGTTAAGTCTTTGGGAGGAAGTCTGAAAGATTCATTACAAATTCAAATAGATGGTTGTGAAGTTAACAATTGTTAAATTGTAATTGCATAATGAATTGACTCCAAATATACCCTTTGATTTTTCTAGATTTATGATCAGAATTTTGGGACGAATTCAGTAAAGTGCTGAGGTATGCCATAAGCACTCAGACATACATGTAAAAATGTATTGGCTATCATCTGGTTTGTACAAACAAAATGAACTTTGAAATCCTGTAAACTCAGGGTGACTTTGTAGTACATGTATTTTATCTCTGGTTGGCACAAAGAACCATTTTCAGTGCTATTTGGTATGCTCTTGACCCAAGATGACCTTTGCAGCCGCCACTCCTCATTCATCAATATACTATATGGGATTGATTTCCACACTGTAAACTTGTGTAACTGTGCTAGAATACTGCTTTGGCCAAGACTGAAAATGGGGGACACTGAAACCCATCAAAGCAGTGAACTTAGCACCCCTTCTATTCTCAGCATACAAGTTCATAAGGAATGGTTAGGGTGGACATTTACTAAGTATTTATTGATACATGAATCTAAGCTAAGTATCTATGACATTACCACATACAGCCTATAAAGATAACCAATACTTTAAGATATTCTATTACAAATATCATATTAGAGCAACAGTGCCCCCCCCCCCTTAAAAAAAAAAAGAAAACCAAAAAAAAACCACCCTAGGCTTTAAAGAAGCATTAAACAGCTGCAATCTTATGTTATTAATATTCATGCGCCTATTAGAAAACAAAATTACATATGAAAATACAATTTTGTTTTTCCTCACCATAGTTCCTAGGAAATAACTCTTTTGCTAAGAACTTAAATATATCTCTAATCTCATAATAAAAAATGGGCTATGGTGATATTGCTTGATAAAGCACATCCCAACAAATTTTAATCAAAGTAAATACAGCGGTGCTCTACAAATGAACTACGTATCATTCTGTAGCAGTCACTCTATTTTCTACAATGAAATGATTGTTAACTTCATCGAAGAAGTTTATTTGAAAATCATTAAAACCCTTTTTTGCCATGCTTTAGACTAGTTATGTAAACATGGTACATGAAAGGAAGTCTGTCAAGGCTAGGTATGAATTTGTATTTTACAATCTTTGTCATTAATATCAATAGATCTGGTAATTTGTGCTTTGTGATCATTTCTGTTTTAAGGTCATTCACTGTAACCACAGTAATGCCAGTTTTCTTTTATTCGTTTCACTTAATAAGTCATCCTCTCTTCCCACACTAAAAAATGACTATCATACATCCATGAATTTTGAAATTAACAACTCTACGCATCAATTTCTGCAAATTCTACAAAACTGTGACAAAAACCTCAATCACTTACTTTAGTAAAAGTCTTTATCAATGCATATCATGTTGTTAGAGACTACTTACACTATAAGGGTTTACCCCTGTTTTCTACATATATACATGTACTACATATTCATATTTGTTTATCACAAGCAAAATAGTATTGATATATGACTATGGGATATTCCTCTAGAATGTAGATTACAAAGTACTACAAAACAACTCTAGCAAACTGTCATGGTTTCTTTACTTATATGTGCATGAACACTTAACCAAATTGCACTTTTTTTTCCTTAATGACAATAGTAAAGGACATTTTCATGTACTACTTTTTTTCACTCAATGATATATAACATAATTAGATCAGCTTTATGGTACAGTACGACTGAATGGTCATGACACTGATAGTATCATTGAAGATCCCAGCCATGTCTTGATTTTGCAGTGATTTGCTTTTACTAGGGGAAATTTAACATATCTTCTTTTGTTCAATTGAAAAATAGCTCTTGCAAGTTATTCATTCTCCTTATGCTCCTTAGATGTTGGTTACAAATTTACGGGGCAAATTACAATGACATTTAACCCATTCGTGACAGAGGTCCACATTTTGTGGTTTGGCCTTATATCTTTTGATACAAAGCCCTACAAACCATACCAAATACATGAGCAGAAAGAGCAAAAGATTCTACACAAACTGTGCCCATTTTGGTTGCGTCAATATTCGTTGTTTGATGCTGAAATTTTTTTAAAGGAAAATAAGCATTAAAATCCTTAAATTGGCAATGTGATAGAAAGTTTAAAATCACCGTTTTCCCCGGCAAATTGGCAACTTTTTGACTTCTTTCTCATCATAATTTCTGTCAATTTATATTCATTTCAGATACATGACGTTTTATAAGAAAAATGTAGCAATAAAATAAAAATGTTGGTGTTGCCAATTTGAAGAATAAAAGCTGATCAAATTAGGCTTAAAATAATTCCTGTCACGAATGGGTTAATGCCTTTGCTAATTGCTCCCCTTCCAGCTAGATCATAAATGTGCAAGTGATTGTCATATTCAACAACACATTATTTTATAGTAAACGGAAGAGAAATGCAATTATCCAAGGCATTATCATAATTACCCATGTTACATTAATATATCTGAAGAAAGTGTTCATTCAAAATGTACCATAATCTACAGTATTTCTCCCACCTGCGGTTCCTACTTGATACGCATCCGTTCTCCTCGGATCTCACGAAACTATTCCCAAAGAAAATTAAACATAATATATTAACAATAAATAGTTTTAAAAATATACAATAAAATCAATATAAGATTAACACATGCAAATAATGTCACTTTAAGCATAATCAACCATTTTAACCTCCCATACATGTTCAAGACACTTACAGTGAAAAGGAGGAAAATACACTCTTCAGTTTGAACCATACACAGATACATCAAGGATCAAAGATATCTTATTAAACAACAAGCTATGGTCAAAGTCTGCAATGGATATCTTCTTTGGAAAATACAAATTAAAATACTGGTATACAGAATGACATTATGGATAAAGGGAGTTGAAAACATGGGATCATGGTCCAAGCCTGTCAGTTCTATGAGTTTATATGCATACATTCATCTGAGCACTGCTGAATGAAACCAACTAATAGTGCAAGTGAAGTTGATACTTACATGTAGAGCTATGGGTGGAAAATGCATTTTTTTTTTAAAGCAAAATAATTGCACAATCTATCTAAAAAAAAATTTTTTTAAAGGAAAAAAAAAAAAATCATACTGTCCAACCACCTAATCATGCATTATATGTAAGGAATAACCACATTATGGTATTATTTGAATCTTACAAAACATTACACTCAATTACATTGTCATAAAGTTTGTCGACATCTGCAGCTCTTTTTCTACAAACTTACTTTTCATTTTCTTGCCTTATTATCACTATACCAGTTCTTTTTCTTCTTACATGGTTATCAAGATATATAAAAGTATGCTAGCCCAGTGTATATTTGTCCAGCCTAATAGAACATCCATATTATCAAACTGAGAAGATAGTGACACACTGTAGAGGGCAGCAAATATTGAAGGAGAAATACTATATTGCCTTTTTATTCTGAAAATCTAAAACCCTGGCCTGTTGAATAAAGAATGGAACTGCTCAAGAAGCTTTGGAAAATGTTGCTCAGTTACCATTTATATCTATGTATTTATAATAATATCTATCAGGTATTATCCCCATATTTTTGTTTACTAAGAAATAACACCTGCTTCTCAAGCAGCAAGTGTGCTGGCATACATTTTTTTATTTATACCTTGCATTTGCCCCCCCCCCCCCCCAAATGTAATTGCTTGACTATTGCATTTTCTTGATAGAAGTTTGATATCCACTTATCTGAACACATTATGTCAAGTGTTCAACTCTATATCAAGAAAATGCAACAAAATTATAATCTGGATTTGTAAAATGCATTCACTGTGTCTCTTTAAGCTCTTTATAGATGCATGTACATCATGGCCCCACTTATTTTACAGCTTGCCAGCACACAATGTATGCATATTCTCTTCTCACTGGATAGTATTCATATAATTTGAAATAAATACATTCCATTTTGCAACAGAACTCTTCAAATCCATTTTAAAAATACATACAGATAAGTTACACAAAGAAAGTGATGATATTCATGCCAAATAAATAGAACATTCTTGAATAATAAAGATTTTCAGACTGCAGTGGATAAAAAATGAATTGCAGTATGGGGGAAAATGAGAAGCTTAAAGTTCAGCATAGGTATGCACCAATTCAAAATTTCTTAATCATAACGATGAGTAATTCTTTGGTAGAATGTATTTAAATTTTAGCTCCTGAAAGTGTCCGTCGATAATCCAATTCATAATACATAAATACAATGCAAGCTTTCTACCCAATCGTACCAAAAAATAATATAAAGCACTCTTCTAAAGTTAAAAAAAAAAACACTGTATTTTGGCAGTATGACTGCATAAGAAATACAGCTTGTTGCTGGTTTCACAAAACAATGTAACTGATATACATGGATGCAAAACCAGCAACAAACTATATTATCTACTAATTAGATATGATTTTCCTTGGAATTCAAAGTATATAGAAACCAATCCTACACTTGAATTAAAACTTTCTAATGACACATTTAACAGACCTGGACCATGATCACTGTATAAATAATATTATCTCGTTTGGATGAGGGATGAGAGTGGACATCACTTGAATGAAGGAAGATTGGGCAAGCTGATGTTGGGCGTTGGAATGTTTGGCAGGTTCATGTTTTTGACAGCCGCTGCTGCTCGGGCTGGCGCTGCTGATAGACCAGCCTGGATGAGATGCAGAGAAAAAGAGAAAGAAACATGGTGCAGAGTGAATTTGCAAGTTTTCCGGATTAAAGCCAATCCAGATATTTGAAGGTTATTATTAAGAAGAAAAGGAATTTTAAGGTTATTATTAAGAAGAAAAGTATCACAGCAAACTTTAATAACATGAGCATGGTCATTCATATTTCTGTATATTAAAGAAAACAGATAAGGGATTATGCATGGGGCCCATTGTTACATGCAGCTATGCTTCATAACTGCCCCCTAATAAGTCTGAACACTGCTTTTATTCACATGTTATTGTTTGGTTTGAGGTATGGATGAAATGAGAGAATTTCAATTTTTCTAAACATGTTGCCATGGGAATTTTTTTTTTGTCATCATCATATTTGTCATCATTTTACACAATGTACATCTATGCTCATCATGGAAGAAACTATGAACAGTAAATACAAATGGTATGATCAACAATACTGAAAATGAACCATTTTACGACAGTAACAGTGTACATTAATACATATAGAGCAGTATGTGTTGCAATTTCACTCTTTCAAATATTTGTTAACTGGATGGTTGTTTTGGGGTTTTTTTTGGTCTGTTTGTGTGTTTGTTTCTTTGATTGTTTGGTTGTTTTTCCCCTCATATTTTTCATCCTACAAAATCCAAAGAAACGACTTTAAAACCTTAATGCAAGGTATACTGGAACTTTGATATTTACCTCTTGCTTTTCAAGCTTATTTTGTTCCTCTATTCTTGTGAGTATTTCTGTCATGTTTGTTTCCAGAACCATACCTCCCATGACCAGCTCTCCTAAAATATGATGCACCTGTAAATGTAAAGATCATATCACTGAAACATAATTCCAATTTGTTATAGCACATCCCTGATTACAAAAGTGGTAATAGTAGAAGTAGTAGTAGTAGTAGTAGCAGCAGCAGCAGCAGCTAAACGACATTTCATATTCCAAATTCAGAGTACAACAGGAAGGAGGTTTTCCAAAACTTATGTCATACCTGACGGACTAAACTTCTTTCAAAGTTTCAAACATAACTTTATGAATACTAGTATATGCTAAATTTTTTTCTTCAAATCATTACAAATCTTTATTTCAAGCCTCTTAACAAATCAAGATCGGATTGCTGTCTGAATGCCATGAGGTATCTGCAGAAAAACTATGCATGTAATCATTAAAGTAATTACACAATGGTAATTTTTTTTGATATATGATCGGGAATAGAATTATAAGAAGAATAACATTAAAAATTTGATGATTTTTAATCGAAATCAATGCATTTTGGCTAATTTTCTCGTAAAAAGTCAAGAGTTGACCAAAAAATTTGAGTATGAGGTATGACGTAAAAGTGGGTACCCAGCTTCGTGCATTGCAGTTGTCCTGCGCGCTAGACTGTACAATATGTATTATAACTTGCGCGCATTTTGCTAGAAGTGCGCGACAAGGTACCCACTTTGACGTCATTTTAACGTCAAAGTGGGTACCCAGTTGAAACTGGGTCACAGCTGAGGGGTCAAAAATATCCTGAAATCTTACCACATTTTGGGGTTTCCTTGGCAACACGACTTTTTAAAAAACTTTAGGAAGATGATTTTTTGCTAATAAAATCATGCTCTTTTAAATGAGCTAACATTGTTTCAGCATTGGGTACCCCCTTTAACCCTAATATACCCGGGGGGGGGGGGGGCCATAATAGCCCCCCCCTGTTGAATTTTTGACGGTACTCCACAACGACTAGATGTATCAATCTGAGATTCAATAACTTTTTTCTCTGATCCTTCCCGCACATTTTGATATCAAATTTATGTCGATCGGACCTACGGTGATGGTGTCAGATTACGATTACAAACACAAGTCGTTAAAATTTCACTATTTCTGTATATGACTGTGTACAAACCTATAGGCAAAATCAGAAACTTTTCAAAATTATGTGAATACTGTCAGGAGACAATAATTACTCTCTCTAAAATAGCGAGAAACATCAAACACACACTCTCACATACACACACACACACACACACACCCACACCCACACACACACCCACACCCACACAAAGACGCTTAAAAAAACAAAGAAATACATAACAAATTTGTAGAACAATAGAATACATAACAAAAAAAATTGATAACCCTGTTTAGTTAAGGAGTCGATGTGAATGTTATGAAAAACATTTCTACCCTTCCAAAAATCATTGTTCCTAAAGCTTTATTCAGTCAGATATAACCAAAACTATGATTTCTCACATAAATTAGCATAAATTAATTCATATAAAATAATACATAACAATCTGATAAAATCTACCCATATAGCTTTGTAGATTACATCATTCTCTACCATTCATGCCAATTTTCGTGCCGATCCGGTGATCCACGGCCAAGATTATAGGGGGGCCATAATGCCCCCCCCCCCCCCCCCCCCCCCACGTGGATAACTAGACCAGAAATAGCCCGGGTCTTTTAAGCCTTAGACAGTGCCTTTGTACCTATGTACATTGTACAAGATAATGTGCATGCTAATTTCTTATAAACAGAAAAGTAATTAGAAAATTAAATGAATCAAAAGCTTACCTTGTCAACATGGAATATTAAATCCAGCTCACAAACATTTTCAAAGCACTTGTCTAATGTCTCTACAAAAACCTATGACAAGAAAATGAAATGGGACAAAATGAGACAAAAGGAAAAATGATAATATATACAATCTATTTTTCATTAAAAAGGGTTTTGAAGAATCAAACATTGACGTTGCTGTAATATTTTCATTAGTGTGTAATCATATCATGAATTTAAGTATGACTTTGAATACTTTAATGGCTGTCAGAAAAAAAAAAGAAACCACACTTTCAGTTTCATTTATACTTTGCTAATTCTGTCTCTGTCTGAAGCTGCATAAATGTTGCGAGGTTAATTATTGTTAATAAAACACTTCATAAGGGAATCAATGGCAAAATATTACAAGCATTAACTAGAAATATCACTGAAGGTGATTAATACCTCAGCCCCAATGTGTGTGCTAAATTTCCTGAGCATTGCTCGAAAAATGAGGAAGTAGTCTGATCTGCAATATTTCCCTGATTTACTGCAATAATATGCAGTTACCATAGCAACATAGTTTCCAACACAATTTAAAAAAAAACATGTATTGCACATCTTCACCACAAGACCAATGTGTACATGCCAAATTTCATGAGCATTGCTCGAAAAATGAGGAAGTAGTGCGATCTGCAATATTGCCCCCTGATTTATTGCCATAATATGGTGTTACCATGGCAATGCAGTTTCTGATACATTACAGAAAATATGTCTTGCACATCTTCATTCCAAGACCAATTTCATTAGCATTACTCAAATTATCATTATAGAATGCATCGTAAAATTCTTGCTACTGTCTACGATTCGAAGCCAAGTTGGCAAAAAGGCTAAACCAAAATTTCCATTTTAGTATTCCCATCATTATTCTGAATCTCAATTAGGATAATTTTACTTTGTATGAAATGTCACATTTAATGCCAAATGCAATTTCTTCCAAAATCTGGTCACAGTCGGATTGTAAAAGTGTGCTGAGGCCTTAACAAATCCAATAAAAGATTCTAAAAATCTGCATAACAAAACTTACTTGTATTAGATCTAAGATACCAAGTTCACTTTCTGATGAATCCACACAGAAAACAAAGTATAATGTAGCATAATGTCTGTAGACTAGTTTGAAGTCTTCATTGCCAACAATCCTGGAAAATTAACAATAAAGAAAGATTTGGACAGAATGAATAAGACATAAACAAATCGTCTCTCTCCTTGAACAAATTGGTTTTCAGGACAAGTTGTCAAATAAAATATGTCATACCTTCTCAGAAAGATCGCTTGAACAGAAGTAAATTGTTAGAGGACACATTGGTGGAAGTTAAAAAAATGGACATACGTCTCATTTAGAGTTAATGTCACTGATAATTTCTGAAATTTTGCATTGGAACACAGTCACTGACAGTGATTTTAAAGGAGAATCACTGTCAGGCTCTTAACTGTAGAGAATGACATAACATTTAATTTGAGATAAAAATCACCGTTTTAGAGCAACTGATGTTGTAAGAGTAGAAAATAGAGACCAAATTTTACGATGATTACATCGTCGTCTGCTCCTACAAGCGACATTCATTTTCTCTAAATTTCCTATAAAACCCTTCGCGTGATTTGCATGTGTTTACACACGGCAAACGTATTGTCAAACGTTTGGATGTTCCAAGAAAACAAGCAGGAAATCATTCTATCTGTTCCCAGACTCGCAGAAATGTCGGGAATTGTTCAAGGGATGGGTGGCTGTTTGAACATAGAAAAAAATCGAAAATGGAAAAATGATATGATCTGCAGTGAGCCAATTACAATGCGCTACGGCCAACTCCGTGCCCTACGTCGCACAGCCTGATCGCACCGTTCAACATGAGCTCCATAGACTGCACGGTTTTCAACTGTGAGGCCGCTATGCAGTGACGTCATGTATAGACAACACAGTGAATGGCTGTTCTCTATCACAGTCTTTATTATTTCCCCTCGCCAGATTGTTTTTGTTCGCATTAGAAAGAATATAAACAGGCCATCTTTTGACAATAATATACCAGAGAATCCTTGTACATAAGACTAATCGAAACAGCAACCGCCGATTATTTTTAACGACGTGTACATGTAAACAAACCAATCGAGCTTGACTTTGTCTGCTCATAGACGTTGAGGGCTCACTGCATTTTATGGAAAAAATGGCAGCGTGGAGCCGAATCCGAATAAATAATTCAAAGAAAACACCAAAATTTCAGGAAACCCCGGGATATTTAAATCAACCAGAATGGTAAGTGTTATTTTTCTTTTTATTATAGCATCTTCAGAATGTATATATTTCGAAAGGTTAGACCTTTCAAAATATAAACCAGCAATCTTGAATGAATTCTTCCCGGTTTTCGTGGTACCACTCGAGCGGTTGCCTTAGACAGGAAAGCCGCTATGAGTGGCAGACAGTAAACTCACCTATGTTCGAAATAACGATTCCAATAATGAAACTCTTCCCTTCAATTCTGTCAACGCAAGGTATCAATATCATTACAGCCGTCATGCAGCTATGAATGGCATTTACCTTGTGAGTGGTGTGATTTTATCCAGGCTTGCACTTGCAAGAAACGGCAGTCTTAGAGAGGCGTTCAGTGGAGTTATATTCTGACATCTCAATGAACACCTATAATGGCCAGTATTTGCCCCTATATCATGTGTATCAAGGCTTGTAAACAAAGAAATATTATGCTCCCAAATCACACTTTCTCATGCCCGGTTAGCCCTCGGGCCGATAGATCCAACCACAAAAATTAGATTCTAAATTCTTAGTCTAGAAAAAAAAAAGACTTTTAATTGCTTCAAGACCCTGCCTTCCTGTCAATTCCTTTATGTGATTAATTTCATTTCAATACATGCAATAGCGCGACCTCCGACATCGTTAGTTCACCTACATCCATTAGTCTAGTCTAGGCCAGAGGTGAAAGAGCAGTGCAGCGTTGTACTCTCACACGTATACAGGCACGTATATGTACTCTACTGAAATGGAATTAATCATGCGACGGAATCAACAGCCAAAACGGGAAGGTTATGCAATGCCAATGAACACTGATGAATTGGAAAAAAGCTATATAAACTCACATTCCACCTTCCAGAAAATTGCACACATTGTCATCTCGTTTGGAGACCAAATGGAAAGTTTCTCTGACAATCTGTTGTTGCTCGTCTTCATGCTGAAAAAAAGAAAAGAAAATAAGAACTTAACTAAGTCTAAGTCCATTTGTGGAACGGTCTACCTGAGAATGTGGTCATCTCACCATCGATCGACATCATCAAGACATGAGTCAGAGATGTCGTCTTAAAGTTAAACAACTCAAAATATGAAAACAATTTGTATAGACTATAGTGCATATGCATTCGTTTTTGGACCTGGGAAAGAGTTCCATATGTACCCCCTGCTAAAAAAAAAAAGAAGTTCAGAAACACAGTATTTTGCACTGTTTTTCTTCTTAACTCTTTGTTTTTTCTTGACTTACCATGCCTGCCGACGTGACTCGAACCCGGAACATCTACCTCTCAAGACCGATGCCTTACCTATCGAGCTAGCAAGAGATCGCTGGAAGTGAAGGGTCTCATAATGATTATAAGCCGGAAGTCGCGATTAGTCTAACTCCCAGGATGCATTGCTCTTATTTTTCTGACTAAATAAATTGATGTCAATGTGAAATGCACGGTATACAGGTAAGCTCTTAATTCTGACGGAATAAAACCATATTTCTTTATTTATAGCATTTTCCATGTTCAGTATTTGATATTATCTAGACCTAGACCGAAGTGTTCTGTCTCTAACAATCGTCGTTAGCCTCGTATTCTGGTAGGGTCGGCACTCCTCCTTTATAGAGACAGAAGTGCCCCGAAGCGTTCCGTTGTGTGCGTGCAATCTCGTTGTGCTGCACAGCACAATGAGATTGCACGCACAACGCAGAAAACTACCTCAAATCAGCGATTTTTCCTCTTTATTCATGAATATAAAAATATCATCATCACACACTATAGAGTATATAGCTTACCGATTTCATGATTGATTCCTTTTAACTCTCCATTTTCAGGTAAATCCAGGGTCCTAACATTAGGTCCTCTCGGTTGAAAATCTTGCAACAGCCAACCTCTATCCCTGTTCGCCTCCGCGCTTTTCGCAGGGAGATCAGCGAATTTGCGACCCTCGCATTTCAACTCTACTCGAACGATCGTCCAATATGAAATAACAACAAAAACATCGTTCGTACGTATATGCCCAAACGTACGTGGTCGATCATTTGAATACGGCCGGTTGAAATGTGAGGAGTCGCGAATTCTCTGATCTCCCTGCGAAAAGCGCGGAGGCGAACAGAGATAGAGGTTGGCTGAACTTTGCAAGATTTTCAACCGAGAGGACCTTATGTTAGGACCCTGGATTTACCTGAAAATGGAGAGTTAAAAGGATCAATCATGAAATCGGTAAGCTATATACTCTATAGTATGTGATGATATTTTTATATTCATGAATAAAGTGGAAAAATCGCTCATTTGAGGTAGTTTTCTCATTGCACTGCCCAGCACAATGAGATTGCACGCACAAAGCTTCGGGGTGCTTCTGTCTCTATAGAGGAGTGCCGATCCTACCAGAATACGAGGCTAACGACGACTGTTAGAGACAGAACACTTCGGTCTAATCTACGTTACCTATCATTCCAAGTCATATTTTTAAGTTAGGCTTAGATTCTAGCTCTAGATCTATATTTTTTTTTTCAATTTTTAGCGGGGGTAGATTCTAGAATGACTAGACCTAGATGATTTCTAGATCTACATATGGAACTCTTGCCTGATTTATTTTCATCGAGCTTTGCTACGAGCAACACGTATTATTAGCTTATAGACAACCAACTGTTGTGCGACGATACTCCTTGGAGGTTTATGCACACTACTGGAGGAAGAAGAAGAAGAAGAAGTTAAAGAAGGTGTAACTACAAGAACCACACGGTATTCAGGCAATGGGACTGTACAATTCGTTCACAATGGAAAGACGCAGGCCAACTATCGAAATTTGAACAGGGCATTACACCATTCTTTTGCTTCCTCTGATTCAAGAAATGTGTTTGAAATACTCACGTAATGTGTGTAGAATTTAGCAAGCCTAGGCTTTCCATGATTATTGAAGACTAAAATTGCTTTTATCATGTTGAAAATGATTTCCCAGCTCTCAATGAACAGCAGATGGGTGGGCGGACAGATCTCGATCAATTTTTCATACGATATCGATACGATTGCACTTGAGCGAGCCTTTAGCTGAGGGGGGGGGGGGGGGGGGGGGGGGGGGGTGATGGGAGGGTACCGGGTGGGGCGACCGCTGAACTAAAAAATGGAGGCGACGATGATTGGTAGTACTATAGACATAAAGTGACAAGGAAAAAAAAAAGTTGATGACATCTTATCAAATTTGAGATCCCTTTCCAAATTTAGTATTCATTTATCGTGTTAAACTCAAGTGTATCCCCGGGTGTATCCAAAATGAGTTATAAATCAAAAAAGTTGTTGGAGTTTTTTTTTAAAATGAAAAAAAAAAAAAAAAAAAAGAAAATACAGGATACGTGCATGTACAAAAGAAACAAGCAAAAAAAAAATAATAATAAATCCAATTGACCATTGCATTGTTATCATTTCGTGGCCTGCGCGGAATTTGTTTTGATCGAAATGAAAGTGTAAAAGAAGCATCTCTAGGTACACTCTTATTTCCACCATGTCAAATTGACTCGGAAACGGCGTCAGCTGGGAGTCAAGTTAAAGTGACTCGTTTTCCTAGTTATTTTGACTCGGAATTGAGTCGATTCTCAGCTAATGCCACACCATTCCTAGTCAAATTAATTCGGAATCCGACTCACTTCAACTCGGAATAGAGTTGACTCCCAGCTGACGCCGTTTCCGAGTCAATTTGACACCGTGGAAATAAGAGTGTACTCGTGAAACTAAACAAAGTGAAATGTCTTTTGTGTCATATTATCCGCCTCATCTCATGAGGAATACTGTTCTGAAGTTCAATTCAGGATACTGGTGATAATTTCAAAGTATATATGAAGAGTTTGAATGCAAAAACAAAGACATTCATTTCTGTCATATTGAGATATTTGCAAGTAAATAGATCAAGAAAATAATATATGATACGTGATATATTTTGATGTGATACTTTTGACCATAACTCCTACAATATACCTATGTCATGACCAATATATAAGTTGAAGCATTATTTTGTAGAATATATAAATGAAAATACTCGCTCTTTTGAATATTTTCATTTTATATTGCCACTATACAAGACAGGGCCAATCATGTTAATGGATTGCACACACCTATACATATAAATCAAGAAAGTTCTGCGTCGGTGTGTTGAGATATATCTATCTATAGACAGCAAACAAAGAAGTATAAATGAAAACACCGGAAGACGAAGAAATTAACTAACGTTTCGGTCAAAGACCTTTATCAAAGTGAGACTAAAAAAAAACCAGTCTGATGCAAGAAATCAAGAAGACGATTTCTGATTTCTGGCATCAGATTGTTTATTTTCAGTCATAAAGGTCTTTGACCGAAACGTTAGTTAATTTCTTCGTCTTGCGGTGTTTTCATTTTTAACCTCTTTGTTTGCTATACATTTATGCAGGGGGCGAAATATGGTAATATCGTTGTTGTTTTAGTGAGAAATATTGCATTGTTAATTTCATAAGCATGGTGATTATTATTAGGAATGAATGACCGATGACTCGTTTACTGCACAAGACAAGACTAGTCTACGAAGGCACACTGTATAACCAGAATATGGCCGATGGCAAGGAATATTATAAAACGTATAGTTTTCGGGTCCATGTGTACAGTGTATGGACACTCTTCATTCTTCATGTCCATTAATTTCCCGGATTAATTCTACGAAAAGAGTGACCTGTCTTTTGCGGATGCTCGCCTGTACTAAATTCACCATCCTATTACTAGTTATGAAACTCCACCCCCGAATATACCGCCATCTATTTAAAGGAGGACGTGCATCAGGCTACAGTCCTGATTACAGATAAACATCCTGATCAATATACTTAAACTCAAGAGGAACATCATCTTTTGTAAAATGACCGTAAGAAAAGGGAGTTCCTTTTATCTTTTGGAATACTTTATAGCGGAGTTGGGCTAACTCGGACTTGGGGACAACTCTTCCTTTTATCTTTTGGAATACCTGGCGGGGGGGGGGGGGCAAAACAAACAAAATAAAGCGAGACAAAACAATAACAAATAAACAAACAAAAAGTACACACACACACACACACACACACACCCTCACACACACAAACACACACACACAAAAAAAACCCGCATGATATGATATCATGCAGGTGGACAGGATTTGGCGTCTATATTTTTCGCATGTGACGCCACCGCTTTATTAAACACCGACTATATCTGCATGCATGCAGTATACGGAAAATGTAGGAAAATTATTAATGAAGAAACTGTAATTTGGCACATTCTAAGGGGCACAAAGGGCCGCTCCCATGCACAGAGACGCTTGTAGGCATGCCTGCTAGTGCATCCACCCCCTCCCACCCGGGAAAATACTATATTCAGATTTTTTTCTGAAAGGTATTATACCTCCAAATATGATAACTAACACCTTGTTTCTTCCTTGTCAGTGTCAGAGAGTACTGAGTGAAAAATAATATCCCCAATTTCAGAATGTGACGCTCCACTACAAAAAGTCGGAAATTTGACATTTTTACAAAGTCATTTTAGTTTGAAAGCTTGGACTGTATAAGCTTTCGAATGATAGTATAGCTTGCTTTGTCTCGACCATGCAAAGCCTTTAGTACTGAGAATTATGAGAGCTTGTCATACAGGCTAATTACAGAAAACAGAATGTAGAGGAGCAGATCTTATTGATGTTCCATTCTTTGTCTCACTAAAAGGTTGAATGAAAACTCCCTGATGTATTGTCTATGAAGGGATTATAAAGATTTCAAAGATTTCAAGTTTCAAAAGAGAGTACTTCATTGGATTTTTAAAGCCACAGGGTGAATAGCTTCTAGCTGAGTTGTAAACATTTTAATATGAAGGTTTTACCCGGCATGCTGGCATTTATTTAATTTAAAATCTCCCAAATGGTGATTTTTAATTGAAAAAAAATTCTACATTGCAGTTGGTCCTCAAATTTGGTCAGATGGTAGCCTATATAGGTCAATAAATGAACCATCAGAAAATATGAAAAGCCTAAAATAACTTTTCACCCCAAGATCTCTATTAAATACTCTAAAACTCCCATGGTGACTTATTCGTTTTGTAGTGGAGGGTCACAAAATTAATGCTAACTGCATGACCCGTTTTCTTGTTTCTCGACGGAGATAATTCGTATTACTTTATACCCCATATCCGGGCTCTGTACAAAAATTCGCGATTCCTCGACACACTCCTAGCAAAATCGTAGAACCCTGTTACTTCAAAATTTATTACAAATGATTATGTAGAAAGTGACTGATAAATAATCACAGTGAACGCAACTGAAGTATTTAATATACATGAATGTAGGCCTATTATAATTAGTCTCCGTATAGTGAGGAGACTGTTTGACCAGTTTTTAAAACACATGATGACAACTATTTTCATTGTGATAGTCGCAATGTTCATCATCTCATCATGTTCAAGGATGGTACTTGTGATAAATTGAGGTGCCTCTTGATTTCTCTTTCAGAGATTGCACATTATTTTCTTGTGCATTTATAGAATGTAACTTACTGATGTTATGTTCAGTTTGCAAGGAGTGAGAGAGAGAGAAAGAGAGAGAGAAAGAGAAAGAGATGCTGAATGAATTTGATGGGTTTCCAAGGCGAAACATCTTCTAGTAAGTCGACTTTTAGAAGTTTAGGGTAACGGGAAGTTTCCCCAGCTTTTCGGCCGTAAGGCCTTCAATGTTCCGAAACGTAATTTCTCATGAGCCGATGGATACCAGTGGATGAAACCACAGATCGGTTGATGCCAGGTGGATGGATGCACGGAACATGCTGTACTTGACGCTGATCATTACGTTACGCGTTGCCACATGATTTGTACATGTACATATTGCAAATAACATCCGGGGCATTCTAGTTCAAGCTATTTTCATCGCGGGAACGCTGTGTAGTCTGGAATGTAGTCTGGTGAGTAATAATTATCAATTAAATTACGGATTTGCGATTGATGGTTGTGAATTTGATGAATGTTGAATTGTATGTTCTGTATGTCAGTAGTGGGTGATACATTTAACTTTCGATGTCTTTCTGTGTAAAAGATAACATTCATGAAACATGAAAGTTCATTTTCGGCGGGTCGCCAAGTGCAGCGGAGTGTATATCACACAGTGTTTGTATGGTTGTGTGTGTTAGTGATAACTGAGCTCAATGCAGCTGTTTATGAAAGTAGCCGATGCGCGATGTACACAGTCATTGAGTTGCAGACAGTGATGAACTGATGTTCACATGCACGGTCATAGTGGCAGTGCAGTCAATGTCAGATGTGTAGTAAAATAGCGATGCATGTAGTACTGATAGAGGGTTTTACTCGGCTTTTAACATTATTTGTAGAGTCTACATTCCATGACTAAATTCTAGAGAGTTGACCAGTCCAATCTCAGAATTGAATTAAATGTGTGTATAAAAAGGCAAGAGCAGGTAGGCCTAACACGTTAGCACTGTTAAGTTTTTTACAATCAGCTAGTTGCCTGGTTGCTCAATGACAACAGGAGTATCTGCAAGATAAAGATTGATAGTTACCATATTGAGTTTACTGTACGGTGTTACTGACCATATTTTATTTTTATTCATTGGAGCATACATGTAGTACATCTTTACATGAGATGGTGATAACTGATAATGATATAATTTTTTTTTTTCTGGAGCTTTTAATGTTTAGTACAACCTCCTGTAACGTTACATGTACATCTAAATGAGTTGCAGCTGAGATTTTAATTTTCTGAAGAATGCAATATCTAATCCATAATTCTCTCAGGTATGACTTCCTTTTGTGACAGCCCCCAAGATGAAAAAAAAAAAACATATATAGGGGTGTAAAATTGGAAGCTAAATATATTCAAGAATTTTTAGATGACTTACATGTAGGGTCAGGGTCGAGCCCGAGTAGAGTACATGTACATACATGTACATGTAAATGCAAATTTGGGTGGCTGTTGCAAAAGGAAGTCTCTCCTTTTCTCAAATTTTACCAAAAAATATTCTGATTACTAGATATCAAAGAAAAGCAAAACTTATTGACAAATATTCCAGATATACCATATTTACCAACATTTTTGAAGAATGAAAAAGTGGTAGATTACTATTTTTTGTTGTTTTTAGGACAGTGAGGTATGTGGTTAAATTCCATGAAAAGCGGTAGTCTACCGCCTAAATGGGTAGAGTTGGCAAGTATGATATACTGTATCTTGATCATAAAATTTTATGTTGTTTGGCAATGTGCTGCAAATGAAAAAAAATTACAGAAGGGAGTCAGACCTAATGCATGCGAGTTTACAAATAATTTAAATGCAAAATAGAGATCCATCAAAGGTGAGATAATTGCATCACTAGCAAGGCAAAATACCAAAGAATAATTTGGTATCACAAGTTTGATGACATCTTTCAAAACAAATATTTCTAGACCCTTGTCGGGAAGTTCAAAATTTTTCCCAGAATGGATGCTAGATGTAGCTACATTTGTCCTAGGGTAATCCTAGATTCCTCTTTTTATTGGTGCTATTTGATTTTAGAAATCTGTTCTATTTTTGACTTGAATATATGCCCTGTTCACAAATATGGCGCTAATATGGACACATAAAATTTAGACACATCGCCATACATTGTCAACTGTGGTACAGCAGTCTTTTACTATTCTTTAGTTTAGACTTCACTTACTCTATATGGCTATTTTGTAGACTGTAATTAATCTGTGGACAAATACCCCAGACGGTTAGACTTTTGGAGGGGAAGGCATGGGGTACATACATGTATTTTAGCATGGACTTTAACATTAGTCATAGTCCTACAGTCTTCATACCTGTAGGCTGTAGAGCTACTGAAATAATCTTTTGAATTTGTTTCATATCCAAATGTTGTGTTATTGTGCAAACAACTCCATGGGCAACTTACATGTATTGTGAAGTTTCAAAAGATTATGTTGTGATATAATGTAGAGCTTTGCAACTTTGTACATCCTTACCTTTAAGGCTTGTTCTACATGTATGTACTGTACATGTACCTGTGATGTACATTGTATGTTTGATTTTAAATTTATTATTAATTATTATGAAGTATTTGGTGTCACCAGTGCCTGGGAGGGGAAAAGCGAGCTTAATCACTGTGACTTGATTATCCTTACATGTACATTTTTTATTTTGAAAGAAAAAATTCACGTAAAATTTGGGATTTTTATCTAGTAATATTCTATTAAGAAATTAGTTCAAGACCTCCAAAATATGACTTCTTATGGTAAGTGCATTTATTTTCAGATATTGTGATATGAATAACATATCAAATTAGGCTTGCAAGGTTATCTTCAAGTATGTTTTTCTTCATCACATTCATTCAAAAACTAAAAGGCACTCTGTATGACTTTATTTCATGATCCCAGGTAATGACCAAATGTTATTTTCTTTCACTTGGAAAAATGCTTCCATCTTTATACATCCTTTTTTTTTTCGACAGACATGTACCTGATCTCCAAAATAATCTCAAAACAAAATTTTTGACTTGTATTATATTTGTGTACTTTAAATTTGCAAGTAAATTATAAAGCAGAGATGTCAGCTGTTCCTTTTTTGCAGTATTTTATACTGTTTTTTTTATCAAAAATACTGCAGGTTTTTATGGAAAATACTGTTTTCCCCAAATTGTATTACTACACATGTCTATTGTGGAAAAGGTGAAAATACTGTTTTTTCACCCAAAATACTCTTTTTCAACCCTTGAAATACTGCAATGCTCTTGAAAAGGTTGGCATCCCTGATAAAGGAATGAGGGTCAAGATTTACATGTAAGCATTTTGAAGAAGAAAGAATCACAAATTATAGTCAGTATGGTCAGCTTATTTAAATAAATGTCAGGCCTCCACACTAACCTTTTTTGGTAGGGGTCCAGATTGAAATTCTGGGCTCTCTGAGCCCTGAGTTCAGTTTGAGGGTCCGGACCTAAATTTTGGGAGTCCCATGTATCCCAACTCCCGGTGGCCTTAAAGTGTCAAGCTATGCACATTTGTTGGTTTATTTGCTACCTGCGAGTGCTCAGCATTTATATAGAGAGCTAAATGCATCGTACAGTGGTAAAATAATGTTTATTGTAGCTCTCAGTATATGAAAACAATGGGGGAGGGAGGGGGGATTCAGAGATATTTCGCACCATAATTTCAGTATGCCATTCGAGCTCAGTCAAGCTTTGTACAAGTGCTTCGCCTGCCTCAGAAGATCATACCCACTACTAATGTTTAGCATGATATTTCAGAATAAGTATAGTCATTAGGTATGATTTCTGTTTTTATAATCTAGACATGTTCATACCAATACTGTTATTTTTACAGGGATTTGAAGGAGGGACATTTTTAGTTTGTGGTTGTGCATAGCCCACACCCCATTTGTGACCTCATTTGGGTTGAAAATAGTGCACCCTATATGCTGGAAAATACAGTACAAAATATGTTGCTGAACAGTCAATTTGCACAAAGTTCATCTTCATTTTCTCTATTCTTATTTTTGTTAAAAAGAGATTTTTTTGGCTTCAGATCTGTTATAGTGCTTAATATGTTAAATTTTCCTTAAGTGGGCACTGCCCCTTGGACCCCAATGAACAACTCGCGCATGCGCTTTGCTGGCTCACTGTTCTCACCAAATATATTTTCCAGATTGTTTTTTGCTAACCACTCACCTCCCTGATCAGGCCTGATGTAGGATCCAAGAAATGAAAAGTTTGATTGAAAAATACATATACATTTTTGGGTCAATCCTTAGTGTAAGCAGGCACAGAATGGTAGACATTTGATTGAAGAATATCTATCATACTTTAACTATTTCGTCAACAGAATAAACGCCATTGTCATCAATTTCATAACGACAACAAAATTACCAGCGTCATGGGGATTCAAATCCTTGACTAGTGACTAGTAATATATTGAGCTCTGACAATGGCTTTAACCACTGCGCCATGAGCAGTTGACGAAGTTGACAGTGCACTTTATTCATTTATACCCGAATTCATTTCTAGTCTTAACTTCTCAGACGTGATTATTTTGTAAATTTCGTGCACGCTTACACTAAGGATAGGCTCATTTTTGTCAATTGGAGTATTTTCATTTGAAGTTGCTAAACTATATGAAAATAGAAAAATATGAAAATAGATGAGTTTTAGATCATAATTCCAAACTTTATTCTTGATGTATTATGAGTGAGATATCAAATGAAAGGCATTATTTGGTTTCATACAATGTTGGTGTTACTTCAAAATTTTTTTTTTTTTAGAAATGGTCTTTATTGGTTTTTGCCATCAAACTCTTCAAATACACACACATGTATACATGTGTATGTACACCCACTGTATGATCCAATACATGTAGGATAATCCTCATCCTTTTTGTCTTTACTAATTCACAGCACTGAGAATTCTTGATCAAAAAAAAAAAAAAAAAAAAAATTCTAGTGGCTAGTGAAATGATAAGGGTTAAGTATTTAACTGGTGAATATACTTTTGGCAAGTTATGTTTTGGATTATATTCCCTCTTGATTGCACAGTGTGCTTGAAGTTAACTCATCAAAAAATGTACACCCTGTACTAAACCATACATGTACACACAATAGCCTAAGTTTAGATTTAAATTGAAATTTGAAATATTCCAAGAAAGTAGGTAATTTATGAAGTGAAATAACTATTGTTCATCACTTTTACATAATGACTCTGACTGAATTTCACTGTGTAGTAAAAACTCCACCCCCTCTCCCCCCCCCCCAGAAAAAACAACCAGAAAAAAAAAAAAAAACATAAAGAGACACACTTACTTGGTGGGCAGTTATTTTGTTACAATCTTTGAAAGATCTTGCATGTAGCTGAATACTCATACCACAGCCTCCACAGTCCATCCACCCTGCCACCATCCCGCCCCTTCATGTTGTTAGTATTCAGTAAAGATCTATTAAAAGTTCATGTCTGCTATACCAGTGTCATAGGCATATAATGAAAAGAACTCGTGAAGAGGTTTGTCTCGTAATTCAATTTCATTCTGATTCCTCTTCAGTCAATGAAAGAATCTGAAAAATGTATGAGTCAACTACGTGTAAGCTCATACTTAATACATAATATATTTAGACCCTAGGTTTTTCTTTACATTATATTCAACATGCTCTACAAGGATTGCTTTTTTATGAACCCAGAACACATTGTGAATTTGATAGCAACCTTGACATTGCCAGAGGCAATTAATTTTTGCACCCTTCTTCCAATGCCCAGTACTGACCATCCATGTACAAGGCCAATGTCCATTTTCACCTTGCAGCTGTACAATGAATAAGCACCTTACGCTCTGGACAGCCCAGCAAACTGTAATCTTTGGCAGTTGGCCAGCTGACAGTGCACAACATAAATTATGCATGGGCAAATTTCTTGCCCTATCACATTTCACTCAATACTCTTATGTGTTTTGCCCATATGCCCATTGACAGTGACAGTGGGTTGTGTTCTGTGGTAATACACTATGCTTGAGAAGGTGATTATGTGCGAAGAAGAGGGGGGGGGGGGGTATGTAGTGCATCGACATTGAGGGTATATTACACATAAATTGTAGGGACATAGGATGTAAATTTGGGTCTCGTCTGCACACCTACATGTACATTCAGGCCTGCAAAAGTACACACAGCAAATCTCACAGATGACGCTTATGATTGTGGTTTGTGCATTTATCATGTACATGAAAGCTCATTGCTGAGCTTGCCCCTCTCCTTCGCACACCCAGGATATCTGGAGCATGAATTGCATTTGAAGATGACAGATTTATGTCTAATGAAAGTTTTAGTCATGCTCAAAATACTTATTTTTGACATTACTGTCTGGAATAATTGATGATTCATCCCTCTTTCCTGTGATGTGAAGAAGTCCAAATGATGATGTTGAGCACTTCCAAATGAAGGATAATACTGCTGTAACCCAACGCCAAAGAACACAGTGCAATTACCTCTACTACATACACTGTACTGTACATTTTACATCAAGGTCATAAATGCAATCTGAAGGCCTACATGTACAATGTGAGTCCTTGGCTATTTATTTGTTAGCATCCTCTTTTCACTTTGAGTTTCCTCACCCTTCTATCGTTTTGAAGGTCATCGAATAAAAACAAGATATTTGTGTCCAAATGAATTATGCAGTGTTTTGCAAATGATCTGTAAACATGTGTTAATGATAATGAAAGAACTACTGCTGCTCCCGTCACTTCCCTGGAAGCTACCCAAGTATTGGTATAAAATGTGTATAAGTTGACCTTTCACTTTATGGATAGATTAATCTTTCTTGTCAGTAATAATTTTGGAGTATTTTTTGTGTTTTTGTTTCTATAGGATCACTCAGTTCTATTTTCTAAGAAAATTCATATTTTCTGTGTGATTATTCGAGATCCAAATCATTCCCTGCATGTTTTACCTTATGTGACAAAATTCATGTTAGGACATTTTCAAGAACAACCCATGCATTATATGTAAGAAAAACAAAAACTGCTTCAGTGGCATATTTTTGTTTATAAATATTTTTTTTTGATAGGAGAAGAATTAGATCTTTTTTTTTTCTGCAATGATTCAGGTCAAGCTGGGAATGTAAATGCAGTCAGTTTGCACAAACTAATTTTTCAGCCCAGGAGCATACTGTGATGTAGTGTAAAATGTGGTTACTATACCTCCTTGATGGACATTTTTTTCCCCCATAGATTTGTACAATGTAGGCCATACATGTGCATCTATTTACATGAAAGAATAAGAAGTGCATTGTAAATAGTGCCCTGCTTCTGCTATGCTTGATAGCATTTTTAAAGTTCTAAATGAATATACATGTATGGACTGTACATGGTTGTATCACTGTTGTAGAAAATCAAGTTTACAATATGAATCTCTATTCAAGTAAATACAGTCACTGTGCATTGTTCTTTGCATGGACTTTAACCTCAAATGGGCTGAGCAGACTGTCAAACTTATGGACATGCATACGTACATTGGACCGTTGACTCTGACATTGTACCGTAAACTTTTCAATGAAGTTTTCATGAAAAATTAGTTCAGAAAAAAAAAACCCCAAACAATTATACAGAGGTGTAGTAGTGGAGTGGTATAAAATTCTTAACTAGAGATATGAAGGTCATGAATTCAAATCCTGCGGCACTACCAGTGTTTTTGGGCAAGACATTAATGTACATTTACCACTCTTCACCCAGGTGTTAAGTGGGTACTGGTAGGAAGAAATTCCTTGAATGCTGTGTGCACTAATTTCAGGAGCTTAGCTAAGCCTGAGTTATATATGAGCCCAATGAGCACCTTGCATGGTTGGGATTATCTAATATTAGTAGTAGTGTTATTTTCATTATTATTAGGCCTGGGAATAATATTCAAATATTCAGACTATTCAAAGAGATCAGAACTTTTTCCACCATTTCTATATTTGCCCAACAATGAATAGTGATTTGATATTCAAATATCCAAAGAGTCATCACAAAATTGGTATGTAAAACATCAATAAATACTATATCGTAAGCGCAGACAATTAATTACCAGACAAAAATAATGAATAATTATACTTGGAAAACTAAATATAAAGTGGTCCAAAATGTTCCACAGAAATTGAGGCATCAGTGAATAACAGCCATCACTGCATGTTGTGTGTTGGCTTAGCTAGTTCATATCTGAAAATTAAATTAGGGAATTATTTGATTTTTGAACTTTGTGTAAATTTCATCAACCTTTTGAGCATGGATAATTATCACTTCACATTAATTTTGAATAGTATTTGACTTGTCTAGGTGATGCTTTTCTTCTTTGCTTTTGTACTAATTTTGATCTCTCTTGTCTTGCATTACAGTGTATGTGAATTTATCATGTTCTGTGCGCATGCATGATGTGTTTGTAATTTTGTACCCGGAAATTGAAGTACATGTACTGTAATGACGAAGGAAATCTTTGATTGTTAAACTTAGTCTAAAATTTATTGACACTAAGAAGGTTGGAAAGGAAAGAATCATCTCTTTATGGTAATCCTGTTTAATATTTGTCTCTGTGATGTTCCTCTTCATTGTTTGATACATGTACAGTGTACATGTAGTTCTGATGCTTTTTTGTATCACGTAATCACGTTATGCTGCTCGCTCATCAACTCTCTGCGAACGTGTAATACCGTCCCTGCTTTATATGGTAATTGAAGGAATGACGAGGGGAATCCTTTGATATCTAAACCTGGTCTAAAATTTTTTGACATGTAGGACATGGATTAAAAAAGAAGAAAAAAACATGTAATCTTGTGAAGTATTTGCCTCTTTGATGTTTTCTTTGTTGTGTTAATCTTTATGTCTTGGATTATGTGGCTCGTTGACTGTACTCTGTGGTGGCATATTGGTCAAGGCCTTTTGTCAGCCGCTGCACTGGTATCGCATTGTGTAAATGGGCTTATTGTACAATTGACTGGAAACATTAGCATTCAAATAGTTTTTCCTCGAATATTCGAATAGTAAATTTGCTATGTATCCCAGGCCGTGTTATTATGACCGGTATGATTATCTTTATTTGTTGGTGTTACATAAATTATTGTTATTCTTATTACAGGTTCGGTTTATTTATTTGAATGTAATGGGATATCCCTATATAATCCCTTCTTTTAAGCTGGTTTGGGTTCAAGAAAAATTGGCTCAAAGTCATTCTTTAAAGTTCATCGTGCAGAAGGTGGGTTGTAAGGACCAGTGAAATAATGAAATACCGGTTTTAGAAAATGAGAAAACTTGAAGGTGCTGGAAATTTCATTCGCTGAAAAACTTAAATCACATATTATGCAACTTTGTCAGGGGGACTTAAAGGTAGGAGATCCCATTTGCAGCTCTAAAATATTAAGATGTGTGAATATGTGTTCAATTATAAGAGAATGATTATTAAAAACTTTTGTGAAAGAAAAATGGATTGTACATGGCTAATTAACTGAATAATTAACATTTTTGATGACTGTATTTATTTTGTACCGAAAATTTTAGCGGATTTTTTTTGGAGATAGCGCACAACGAAAGGATTCACGTTACATACAGTACAGCGCTGCTATTATGCGGTACGTGTGGTGGCCGCGAGCTGCGCACGGCTGAGCTAGCTAGCTAGCTGGCTTCGCTTCTGCCGGTGAGCTGATCCGACTTGCTTATTCAAGGATGGTAGCCAGATTTTCATTTTTGTATGACCGTAAGATTAAATAAACTATCAGAAGGGCATATCCTAAACTCCTGCCAAGTTGGATTTTTCGAAGATTTTGCAAAAGGGATCTCCTACCTTTAAGGCCTTGCTGTCTTTTGTTGTTCAGTACTCACCTATTAATGAATCAAAAATTGATTTGAATTTAATTCATTGCAAATATATGTTTTCTATTATTTGGCAGTTATAATTTGATTTTGCCATTCATTTTTTGCTTTGCTGATTCTATGAAGATTATCAGAATTTGAGATAACCTTTGAGATTTTAAAGAGAAATATTAGATTAGTAGAACTTTGTACAGTGTATGTATTGAAGTTAATCAGTATTACTTTGATGATGTATCTCTTGAGGCACATTGCATGCACATTCCACGTGTACATGTACATGTATGTATGTATGTGTAGACTGTAGATGATACCCAAGTGTGAGTACTTATACTGTATACGGCTATACTTGTAGGTAGCGAAACCTTGGCACGCTCACGTTCATCTCATTGCCAAACAAAATTTGCAAAGCATCAATTACACTAATTTGTTTTGTGAATGAAAATCTGTGATTTTTATTTTTAAAGGATAAAGTAAGTTTCGGTAGTAAGTGAAAGTAGTCTCAAGAAGATATTGTGCAATTTGCTTAGTTAGCATTCAATTGTGAAACTTCCATGTGAACTTATTGCAAATTGTTCAATTGCCTCTTTTCTGCCTCTTGAAAGAAAGGAAAAGGTGTAGGCTACTTTGTAAATTGCATATTCTTCAGCTGTTCTGCAATAACATGTTAGACTACAAGTATGCTGATTGTATAACTGCCACTTGAATTTCATAGAAAATATATAGTAGCTAAGTGCCCAAAGAAATTTTGAACTTTTAATACAGTTTTGGGTCCAGCTGGTGCTATTCATTGGTATACATGTATTTTGTCTTTTTCCTGTTCTTAATGTTTTGTTGAAGCTAAAATCAATATAGTGTTACTTGCGAAACAAAGTTTACTTTTTGAAATTTTAATGAGAGTTTTGTTGTCTTTGAAGGGAAATCATGTAGCTGCTTGCTTGAAGTTTGACGTTTGATGTTCAGGTCTGAGCACACAGCCAGGAAACATGGGTCTTCCTGTTATGGACTTAGCCTGGCTTCCAGATGTTTTAGAAATGCCCATTTCTTGTGTTTTCTTTTTTCTTTTCTTTTTTTTTTTTTCATAAGAAAGAGAACGGCCATAATCTGATCAGAAAAAAGACATTTCATAAAGTGTTTGGCACTCTAATACCCCTTTCAATAAATTGCTGGTCTGGACCTGGACCGTACTAAGTCGTAAAATTTTGAATTACTGAATGGCGTGGCCCAAAATAGTCCGCACTATTTTAGGGCTGCTTTTACGAGCACCGGGAGCGGACCAGGTGCGGACCAAACACTTACTGAAAGGGCGGTACCAAAACCCACCCTAATATTCCACTCGTGGTCAACAGTCACTTTTTTCAGCACCTGTCTTTGGGCATACATTGTACGAAAAATCATAATCTCTTTTGCTCTGACCGGAAGATGATGTCATGTACATGTATATATTGGAGTGTTCAGTTACCATGGCAGTTACTCCTTTTTGGACTGATTTATTAAAAGTCTCCTCATAAAAGAAGTGCAGTCCACTGTGAATTACTGAAAGCAGACTTTACTGCTTGGTGCAGGCTGTTTTAGTGCGGACTAAAATTGGGAAAATTATTGAAAACAGTATTAGGGTTTGTCAATTGAGTGTACATACACGCTGTAATCTTCAGACTTGTACTGTACATGTAGCCTGTAAGCTAACTCAACAATTTGTCTCTGCAGGTGTGATCATTTTGGCTCCAGGGTCCACACTAACTTTGTGGAAAGGGGGCTGATTTATCTAGTTAAAGTCCATTCATAAACATGTACATGTATGTACTGCATGAGCTGTAAACAAAAATTTGAAATCGTTGGGGTCCGGACTTAGATTTGGAGTGCCTACATGTAATGTATGTGTCACAGCTCCTGGGTGCCTGTTAGTGTCAAACCCAATTATAAATGTTGCTCATGTACATGTACATGTACATGTGGTTAATTCCTGAAAGCCACATATTTATGCACCACATCTAATCTAGAGTCCAATTCAGTCTTTCATAATTTCTGACAACTTTTTGCTCACGCAGAAGGTGCTCTGCAATTTCGCCTTTAGTACAAAGTAGTATCGTTGCGTTCTGAATTCATAAAGTAAACACAGATCTTATGGTATTGATTTATTAAGAAGTGAAACTCCCAATTCAGAATTCAAAACCTAATTTACAGATTTTTTTTTTTTTTTTAAATGTCAAGAAACTTACTCCCAGAAGAGTTGACATAATTGAACTTGACAATGTGCAACAGTCTTGCAGTCTTGATTATTAAAAGTTAGAGCTCCTTGATTAATTAAAGATTGCAAGTGTTAAGTGTGTTGATAATTTGTTTGTATTGTTTTATACGTAGAATATAAGGGAGGAGATATGCATGTACACTGTACATGTAATTCATCATACTTTTGATTGAATTTGGATAAAAACAAATGGGAGAAACTCAACCATGAAATTATTACTCATGTACATGTATGCATATTCTGTTCATGTGTCAGACAGCACACAAATAAAGCCAGATGATTTTAACAGTCATGAATACACGTGTACCGGAGGGACCTTCCATGCACGTAAAGTACAGGTAAAACATGATGGTGAAAAGCTCAGTCAAACCACAATACTGAGTCACCAGCGGTTAAAAATGGAAATAGCTCACAGCCCACTGACTCTCATAGAAAACGGCAAATAATGTTAGGCTTACATTGATATTTATATCTTACGGTGTGTAATAGTGGTGCCTGGATGTGCTTCACTCCCCTCTATCAAAAAGATTGATAAATGAATAGAAACATTTATTTAATGTGCTGGCCATTGTACCAAAAAGTATGGTACAGTGCTTTGTGCCAGTTTGACAGTTATTTTAACTACATTGTACATTATTTATAACAAATATGTATGATACACAATGTGCACTTAGCAAGGTACATGTACATGTAGTTTAGGTTGTTGTTGACATGTTACATTGACTACATTCACAAATGTTCTAATTATGTTTGACTCTGTAATTGATACCATTGAAACACAACTCCTCTCCTCGGGAGAGGAGTACTATACATGTACATTCGTAGAAGTGTATCGTCAGTAATAGACATTCCTGTTGTACTTCTCGAAGCTGTGAAAAAAAAATCAGAGAAACTTGATAAGATCTAAATGTATGCAAGTCATTTTGCTTTAAATTGGAGGAAGTATTAATTCCAATTTCGCATTGGGAAACGGATAAGCAAGTAGTCATATAATTTGCAAATATTCAAATCATTTGCCTCAGAATACATAATATACATTCTGTAGTTGTGAATATGCACAGTAGTAGAGATCTGTAAGATGTTAAATAGAGCCAAAATGTTTTCAGTGTACCCAAAACAGTGTACATTTACAGGTATATAAATGACATAATGTACATTACCTTCCTGTTCTAATTCCTGCTGTATCATGTGCACCACAGTGGAAATACTGCAATAAAAAGTTAAAAACAAATTGTTTAGCATGTTTGTAAGCATGTTTGTTATGTCAACCAACTGGATCAGGAGCTTTGATTCCCAGGACTCTGTCATGTGTATCTCCCAGTAGTACAGTGAAATGACTGTAAATGATCACTGAATGGAGATGACATATTTAGCCTTGCTGGTGGATGTGGCTGGTTATTTGTATCAAATAATAGCAGGAATCCAGGCCAAATTTATGTGTAATTGTGGAATTAGTGTAAAATGAAATGTTTATTAAGATGAAGTAAGTGGATATTCACTTGTACATTGGTCAGTAGTGCATACACTGTACATGTGCCTGTGTATTTCTGAATAAGAAAGCTTTACCCAATAATCATATACCGTGTGTAATCACACTCAAGAAAGACTCATGAGGAAGCCATTTCATGATGTGTCCTGAACTGACCTTTTCTCTGTGTGATTCAACCAAACACAGGTACATGTATTTAGGTATTTAACAGAACACCTCTCTTTCTTTCTCTCTCCCTCTCAGATACACTCCCTCCTCTCTTCTTCCATTCTCTCTCTCTCCCCTTTCCTCTCCCTCTCCTTTCCTCTCCCTCTCCCTCTCTTACTGGTTGGATATAGTTCATTACATTGTCAGTGCATCATTTTCCCTTTGAAATATCAAAATCTTTCTTTACTCTAGGAAACTTATTCCATATTTAGTGTAGATTTGAGGTATTTTCAAAAATCATGGGTACATATATGTTATTCAGTACTATTATTTTGAAGCAGATTTTAAACTTTTGTCTCCATTACGACGATACATGTACATTGTAATTTGAAACACAACCTGCAGGAAATGTACGTGTTCTCTTAATGAATACAACTTCGCACATAGCCAGCACAAGTGCAAGTTCAGTCAGAGCATGATGTACATGTACCCTCATGCATACTAGACGTGTATGTATCTGTTGAATAACCTTGCATTATTTATGAAATAGAAAGTCGCGTACTCTGAGCGAAGAGCTCAAAATAGCCACTACTTGCTGCTCAGGCAATTTTCTCTCGCCAAAGCAATTGAGCATCCCACACAGATTTTTGTGCATTAATGTCTCTGCCGTCCTGATGCGCTGCGGTACATGAGATAAATTGACAGGTATGGACTAGTCCATGCATGCATGCATACTTGTGCAAGCAACTGCTAATGCTATTTGCATAGTTTATACCCTACTTTAGTTTATACCCAATTCATGTAGGCTTACATGTACAGGTCTGTATATTTCATATTTGCCTTGGCTGGAATATACATGTAGGTGATTCTTGAAGGTAATTTTGTTGTTTGATATTCTTTACAATCACATTGTGAAAAAATATTTTAGTTCTCCCAACAGGCATTTCATGAAAAGATGAAATTTTTTAGAAATACACATATATTCTGTATGTATGCAGAGTTGCAGACATACATGTACATGTGTATAAAGTAGTCCCTAACTACTTTGTATATTGTGGATGAGTATTGCAATGATTTATCATTTTTTCTACTTTTGGAGTTAAATAGAGAGTAAAATTGAAGTTGGTCAACTGACAAATAGAAATATTGATTTTAACAGTACATTCTTTTGAGATATGTATTGACTTCCATGTAACTTAAGAGGGATGTACACATGTACATGTACATGCACATGTATACATTTCTCCAGATTAAAATGAAAATATGTATGGCCTACATATCTACTTACTTTTTATTATTGTAGCTTTAAAGGGGGTACCCAATGATGAAACAGTGTTAGTTCATTTAAAAGAGCATGATTTTATTAGCAGAAAATCATCTGCCTAAGATTTTTTAAAGTTATGTTACCAAGGAAACCCCCAAATGTGGTAAGAGTTCAGGATATTTTTGACCCAGTTTCAACTGGGTATACCCACTTTGACGTCAAAATGACGTCAAAGTGGGTACATGTACCTTGTCGCGCAATTCTAGCAAAATGCGCGCAAGGTATAATACAAATTGTACAGTCTAGTGCGCAGCACAACTGGAATGCACGAAGCTGGGTACCCACTTCTACGTCATACCTCATACTCAAATTTTTTGGTCAACTCTTGACTTTCTATGAGAAAATTAGCCAAAATGCATGGATTTCGATTGAAAATCATCAAATTTGTAATGTTATTCTTCTTAGAATTTTATTCTCGATCATGTATCCGAAAAAAATTTACCATTGTGTAATCACTTTAATGCTTCACCCAATTCTTAATACCACCATACAAGTGCAGAATTGGTAGTATCTGTAACAACTTATGTTTCAGATAGCAATCTGTTTCATATCAGCTGGTTAGTATTTCATGAAAATTTTAAGAGTAAGGGGAAAAAAATTGATATTCAGTATCCACACACACTTGTACAAATATCTGGTTGTCATGCAACTAGGCAGGGCAAACTCTCTATGCTGGGGTCAGGGGTGAAGGCTGTTGTCACTGACTGCCACAATACACAACCCTTCAGCTGTAGCCTGTATAAATGTACAAGCAAAATGTACAGTACATGTACATGTATGTGTACGTTGTAGCATGGATCTGTTTTGAAGCTCCCTTGAAGCTCCCTTGGTTGTAGGCTTACAGGTATGCTTTAGGTGGTGAAAGAATGAAAAATAGTTTCTTTTTGGTTTTTAAAAGTGATTTGTGATACTTTTATTTATGACAAATCAACATCTTTTCTATGAGTCATTCAAAATGTTGTTCAGGTTTGTGCTATGACAGTGCCATTAATGGAGAGTTGTGCATTTTGCTGTAAAATTTAATTTAAGATATGATCTTACTGTCAAGTGGTTGCTTAATGTAAAATAAGTTTCCATTATAAATCAACTCGCCATTAATGGAGAGTTGTGCATTTTGCTGTAAAATTTAATTTAAGATATGATCTTACTGTCAAGTGGTTGCTTAATGTAAAATTAGTTTCCATTATAGATCATGTAGATTTTACCCCCCCCCCCCAAAAAAAAATGATAATAATAATACAGTGTATGTAATAGGTTAAAACATTTAATGCAAAATCAGTATGGAATTTTTAACATTGAACTCATTCTCCCTTTGCCCCAATTTGTTTTGTTTTGTTTCTCTTAACTGGATCTACAATTGTTGACTCATTCATTGCTTTTATCATGTCTGCTTAACATCTATAAAAATATGAGCATTGTACACATACACATACATGTATGCATACTCTTTGCACATGTATGTAAACACGATCATAAATTGAGTAGACTTTGCAAGTGGTTAAAGTTTACATTCTACTTGTAACTTTGATTACCATGTGTAATTGTCAACACAAATCCTTAGGATGTGAACATTTGGCTTATGGACAGGAGGGTATCCATGCTGCTGAAAGTGTGAATGGGCGAGTTCCTAAATGTATTCAGAATTGTGGCACCGCTGTCCTAGGATTTCATTCATATCAAAAATTCAAAGTCTTTCCTTGACCTGTCGGCTAGCTGCACTATTGTAAAGGAGAGTGAGACAACTAGAGGGTTGATATTGTGTGAAGTGGGGTAGATGATGGTGATAGGGCAGAAGTGTGAAGAAGCCATCTATTCAGAGAGAGAGAGAGAGAGAGAGAGAGAGAAAGAGAAAAGGTGAGCAAGAGAAAATAAGCCTCTTTACTGTAGATGAAATTAAAAGTCATGACAGGAGAGAGAAATAGAGGGAGTGTGTCAGAGAGAGAGAGAGAGAGAGAGAGAGAGATGAAGAGAGAAAAATAAGTATTGGTGAAAAGTGGAAGGAATGACAAAAGGAGAAAGGGAAAGTGTAGGGGGGGGGGGGAGAGGGAGGGATGGAGAATTTGATTTTGTATTTGACACATGCCAAATTATTCTTTTAACATTAACCCATTCGTGACAGGAATTATTTAAAGCCTAATTTGATCAGCTTTTATTCTTCAAATTGGCAACACCAACATTTTTCTTTTATTGCTACATTTTTCTTATAAAACATCTATCTGAAATAAATATAAATTGACAGAATGTATGATGAGAAGTCATAAAGTTGCCAATTTGCAGGGAAAAACAGTTATTTTAACATTTTCATCGTATTGCCAAATTAAGGATTTTAATGCTTATTTTCCTTTTAAAAAATTTCAGCATCAAACAACAAATATTGATGCAACAAAAATGGGCACAGTAAGTGTAGAATTTTTTGCTCTTTCTGCTCATGTATTTAGTATGATTTTTAGGGCTCTGCATCAAAAGTTATTAGACCAAAACACATAATGTGGACCTTCTGTCACGAATGGGTTAACATTAAAAATGAGTAGTAGATTGTTAGGGTGTCTGTCATATCAATTATTTCTTAGCATACCCTGAAACGATGCTATGTCTGGATTTGATGAACTCTCTCTCCCTCTCTCTCTTTTCATCAGGAAGGAGAGACTGATGTCGGCCAGACCTGACAAGTATGTCCCGACATCGACGTAAAAGTCGGAACAGGAATGCCAGCAACAGCAGCATCATCACCACCACCACTATTACCACGAAGAGTAACAGCGACAACCGAACGTTAAGGAAACAGGAAAAGATGCCGGAAGGGGTAACGACGAATGGGGCAACAATCTCAGTGACACACGCCAACGGAGACCTGTGTGCAGGAACAACTCCAGTGGTAAGTAGTTTAGAGTCGAATTTGGAAGAATCAGTGACTACTTAAAACCTGAATGAAAACTTCTCTGACGACAATTGCTCAATCCACCATGCTTTTCTGGCACTGACCAAATGACTTCCACCCTGGACCCCATACTTTACCCCAGTGCTGACCTGCATCTTCTGACTATGAAAATAGTCGCATCCCTTACCCTACTTCCTCAAAGAATAAAGTGCAGACCAGATATCAATGGAGGATGTGCATCACCTGCAAGAAATATGGAGTTATTGGTGATACACTTCATACATGTATGCAATTCATGAAAGGTGCATGCATTAGTACATTCATATACATGTAGGACACAGTGTAATTTGGTCACCTGAAAAGGACAGTCAGGAACATTGATGAATGTGTGTGCTTGAAGGCTATTCTGGAGGCAACAAGCAGGGTTCATGTATTATGCCAGGGAGGTTCCATCCAGTAGTTTCTTTCAGACCTACATTTGTATGTGTATGCTAAAATAAAAACCCTACACCTTAAAACAAATCTTAACCAGCTGTGCAAATTTTCAACCAACTTTCTGCTACAGATATGTACATGTAGATGTTGGTGATATCTTATTTTGTTGGTTTAAGAAATTCATGAATTTTGAAACTTCTGGTTTATATCATGTAAACTTTAATCTCATTCGAGCAGTGAGTTAAAAATTCCCTGAACATAACACCTTGTTGTTAAGCACAGTCAGCATAATGTGTGAATGATGTGTAGATGCATCAGCCGTTGTAGTGACTTTTAGAAACCAAAGAAAGAAAATATTTCCTTTCATACTTACCCATGCTTGAAGTGGAGGATCTGGTCTATTTCATAGGATTCTTTCGCAAACTCTCAAACTCTTTGTTGAATACTCCTGAATGAAACTAAAAATATATCTGAATGGAATTGCTTGCCTAGGGCCATCAGGCAGGTAATGATACATATATGTACGTATGCATTTATACACAAAGTACACTGGAAAAACAATATCAAATTTGTAATGGCATGGCAATACCTAATTCATCAGTAGAATAACGGTAGTCACTATTATGAATTATTGAATCAAGGACATTTAACATTTAGGGTTGATTACTTTCTAGGTCATGAAACATGCAAGTATTCCACCAGTAACACAAGCTGTTGCTCTACGTGATCCAATGTCAGGGCCATGTAGAACCACAAGAGATTCCTTTTATAATACATGTTATACATTTTATTTCCTGAATTCAGTTTAAGACTGATAAAGCCTTTCACACCTAATGCAAATTTTTTATTGTATTATCTCCTCCAAATTGTTGAATTGACTGGAGTGATGTCATTCAGTCTGTCAAGATGATTTATTTAGGATTAGTTTGTTTTAATGGTTAAAAAACAAAAAACAAAAAAACAACAAACATGTATAGTTCCTTTCATTTCTGAACTTGGGCAGCATCCCTTATTTCGTATTTTTTAGGGGGGGGGGGAGGAGGAAGGGGTAGTAATGATTTCTAATGCTAATACAAAGATGTATCTCTGCTATGTGCATGTACATGTATATAGTAATTTCTAACCACACAAGCAAAATCTTAATTGCATTATATGATTCAGAATTTCAAATGTAGGAAATGTACTAAATATGCTGGTACTGAATTGTACAATTCACCATCCTGGAATACCATTCGATTTGCATATGAAATAACTTGTTCATTAGGTAAGAGGATACTCTCATGTGGGCAGAACCTCAATACAGCATTCACTTCATTATTAATTTTTTTAAACTGCTGTAATTTTAGATCCAGGAATTATAACACTTCATTATACTGATAGATTCAGGATCCCCCCCCCCCCCCCATTGTATGGTGAATCTGAAAACCTCTATTCAATCTGATTGATTGTAGATAGCAACTTTCCTGATTACAAACATGAAACAGTATTTCAGTTCAACTGAATTCCATTTAGATTTTCATTCCAAGTTTTGAGTACATTACATTTGGTGCATTTCCTCCCTTTTTTGAAAAGAAAAATCAGACTTGTAGGTTTAAATTCCACCCCAGTGGAAACACGAGTACAAGTACAGAATAACAAGTGAATTGATTCTGACATAAAATTTTAAAAGGACTGTGTTGTCCAATGTTTAAGTCTGTTGTACTGAATGTGTACATGGATGAATCCCCACCTGCATTTTTATGAATGTTTGGTGAGTGTTATATTTATGACCACTATCAACTGTTGGAAAGATAACGGACCTGAAACGGTGGCTTTTTAAGTGTGAACCCCTTAACGTTTCATATCCTGTCTTTCTCCGCGCCACTTTTGCATCCTTTCTTTCTCTCTCTAGGCCTCCTCCTCTTCTTCTTCTTCATCCGGTCCCCATCTGCCTTCCACCTCTACAAGTATCCTCTCCTCCCTCAAGAAGTTGGTCTGGCAAACCCCCGTGGTGAGTTTGGTATGGTCCACTGTGTTTGCACCACTTGCCAGCAACTTCTTGATTTCAGTTCAAAATACACACTGGCTTGCACTATTTCACTCCAAGAAGGGGTGAACATCTCGTGATTTCATTCAGAGGGATTTTTTGCAGGACTGAATTTCTGTTTTCCTTGCTGACTCTCTTGCCATTCATCAATGATTTTTTTTTTTTTTCCCCTGATTTACTCATGGTGATGTTGCTTCGCTAATCTTCTTTCTTTTGTCTAACATGAAAATTTTGTACTGTTTGAAAATGTTGTGGTGTAAAATTTTGTGCAATATACATGTTTGTTTGTGAGAGTTTTTAGTCAAAATTTTGTAAAATGTTTGTGTTGTAAGATATGTGTTTTTTTGTTTACATGTATGTTGGCTTTAAGGTCCCGTCAGTACACATTAAATGTGCTTGTCTTTCTGTTAAAACCAATAGAAAAATCAGTGTGATAGTATATCATTTGTTAATAGGGCTCTACAGTCAATTTGGAGAGATGATATCAATTATTTACAATTGTACCCATCCTTGTTTTACCTGATTTATTACATTTATGTAAGTTGATTGTTAAAAATTTCTTTACATCATGCATTGTAAATTGACAATGTACAAGTACTTGGTCTTTGTGTTTATCATGTTAATCATGTCAGCATTGTAAATACTCACTTATATGTTCATGTACATGACATAAGTAGAGTTCATTAAAAATGGAAATGTATAGCTGTACTAATAATTGTAAGTGTGACATTTAGGCTTTTAACCCATTCGTGACAGGAATTATTTAAAGCCTAATTTGATCAGCTTTTATTCATCAAATTGGCAACACCAACATGTTTCTTTTATTGCTACATTTTTCTTATAAAACGTCATGTATCTGAAATGAATATAAATTGACAGAAATTATGATAAGTCAAAAAGTTGCCAATTTGCAGGGGAAAACGGTGATTTCAAACTTTCTATCACATTGCCAATTTAAGGATTTTAATGCTTATTTTCCTTTAAAAAATTTTCAGCATCAAACAACAAATATTGACGCAACCAAAATGGGCACAGTTTGTGTAGAATTTTTTGCTCTTTCTGCTCATGTATTTGGTATGATTTTTAGGGCTTTGCATCAAAAGATATTAGGCCAAACCACAAAATGTGGACCTCTGTCATATTACATGTAAGTACATATGTACTATATGTAGTCTAGTGTCATTTTATGGATTCCCTTGTCAATTGAAAATGATGATGGGTTGATGAATACCATGTACGCAGGTGAAATGGTATTTTTATCTCCTGCATGAATTTCATGCATTGTCATTGTAATTTTTTCGGTTGTAATGTCCATCCAGTGCTTGTATTAATCTGAAACTGGAACTTACATGTACATGTAAATGTCTTCCCTGTCAGTCTGAAAAAGTTTATCATACATATGTACGTATATACGTATGCATATCATTCCAAAATAACATTAAAATTGGATCAAGCACACCTAAAACTTGGTGTGCATTTGATCATAAGATGTAGCAACATCCCTGTGGAAAGCAGTCTCCTTATTCTTGCAGTGTGTGACTGACTGTTTTATAGCAGTACATGTAGGTACATGGCCTTTTTGTTTGCTCTTTTTTTTTTTTTTATTGTGATAATGATTCTCATATTGTATCACCATTTTCTCTTGAACTTTTTTAGGATGACGATGTCTCGCGCAAGAGGAGAAGAGCAGAAGAAGAAGATGCAAATACGCTGATTGCATCAACACCAGTACCGAGCAAAGGCAAGCCAAAGAGGCGGAGAGTTGAAAAGCCTGAAGAAATCTCGGACGTAGAAGGTAAGAGAGTCATTCCCTGTTTTTACTTAGGCTAGAGTCTGCTGTAATCAGTATTTTAATACCAAAATGAAACTTGATTGATGAAGAATTTCTTGGAAGATTTTCAGGAACTACAACACATTGAAATACTTATACCGTTTGAAATGAAACCTGGTATTGGAAAGGTCTGAGATAGGAGACTAGCTCACGCTCTTTGAATGTTGGGGGTTGTGTCTGTGGCGGTTTTGCACATCACTCACTGATACTTCCGCCGTACATCCTGTGTATTTCATCACAATGAAAAGTGGGACAGACAATGTCATTGACTATTTTTCTGCTATGGCAGAAATGACATTTCAGAAAAAAATGGAACAAAGACAATGAAAAAGCCTTCAGGTCACCAAGATGAGAATGACTTGGCTGACACGAGGCAGGAATTATGTGTGCTGGAATAGGGGGAAAATAGTATGTAGTACTGCTTATGAAGACTTTCGCTGAACGTGCCTATGCATGTATATCACATTCTGGTACTCAAGTATGAATTTGAAATTTCCTTTGAATGTCACATGATGATATACTTGTAATACATACAGGTACCAGGTACAGGGAGGCACTATGTTTATTTGCAATTTAATAATACTGTAAAATGCTGTACATAAGGTGCATTTGTTACTTTACTTACAAATTCAGTGGCTGGTTAATTTCTTGTTTCTGTATAATACAAGGCATACTTTTTTTTTTTTTTTTTTTGAATGGAGAAAAGTGTTCCTTATACATGTACATGTCACAGAAATATTGAATTTCTTTTATATTCATTACATAACAGCTTTGGTACACCAGTATTTGCTTCTCCAAACAGAAGTACCTGTATAAAGGATTGCCTACTCTATTCTAAGAAATTTAAATTGTTCCCATGGATGTTTAAAATTCTTAACTATTAATCTTAAGCAGCTGTAGGTGAGATGTTTACTGGTAAGAGATGACATTCCACTAAAATATTCATACTGATGATATATTGCTATTTTATGTCTCCTCATGTAGTATTTAGAGTTTGAATGATAGGAAGGGCTTTGCCTTTCCTAGTGAAAGTTATTTATCACATTCATGATATAATTTTTTTATCTGACTTTGAAAAGACGTATCTTGTTCAATGTACAGTGAAACCTGTCTATAATGGCCACCTAAGGGGGAAAAAAAGGGGGGGACCCCAAAACAATTCATGATGTCACAATTTATATTTTATCATTTTTGATCTGAATTGGAAAAGATGAATCTTGTTCAGTGTACAGTGAAACCTGTCTATAATGGCCACATGAGGGAAACAACAAAAAGAAAAAAAAAAGGGGGGGGGGAACCCCAAGACAATTCATGATGTTACAATTTATATTATATTATTTTTACTCTGAATTGGAAAAGATAAATCTTGTTCAATGTACAGTGAAAACTGTAATGGCCACCTAAGGGAAATAAAAAGTGTGGCCTTATATAGACAGGTGACTGCAATAGACAGGTTCTTAATCTCATAATTTGCCTCTGTGGGAATCAAGTTCACTGGCCACTATAGGGGGTGATTTCTATAGAGAGGTGAACTGTGGCCACTGTGACAGGTTTGACTTAAACTGTACATCCCTTTGTGTGTGATGACTATGTAAGATTTTCATTTTTTATTTTTCAAGAAGAGCATATATTAAGTTTAAAAAATGTGGTACGCTGTATATGAACAAAAACATTTGAGATAGTGTTCAGTGTTAATGGGCACATCCCCAGTCATGTTAATGCAAATCTTTCAAGAGCAGTCATTATCTCCCTCTTGCTTAAAGTTGATATAAGAAAGCGATCACAAATATTGAGATAATTACATCAATGGAAAGCTATCAACCCCCAAAATAAAATTGAGTGGTGTTCAACCACAAAACAAGTTCAGAATGGTGAATTTAAGCGACTAAACTTCAACAAAATCTCGAAGTCAGAAACGCCGGGTCGCACGCAGAAACCAAGGGCCTCGATGGTGACGTCATGAAAGGGGATTGCAAGCACCGGTGGAAGTAGTGGCAATGCTGTGCCTATGTAAAAGTGCCTTCTTATTACGAGCTTAGATTGTCATTGTAAATTCGTAAATGGGATAATGTGAAAGACTTTATGTTTTTATTTGAATGAAGAAACACAAAACAACATATTCAGTAGCTGATTTTTTTTTCATATGGTCACAGTTTCCTTTTTGTAGAGTTTTAAGGCGAGTTTACTGTCTCGGAAAATAAGGTGTAATCACCATCGAACCTACACGTACGAATAGTAAATGTCAGATGGGTTTTGTTGGTCTGCAGGATCAATTATGTGAATCAGTAATTCCTAGAACTATGATCATACTTATCATTCATATGTGTGACTGCCTCAAAAGGATGCAGTAAGCCTAAAAAACAGCAAAACATTCAAACAATATATATCAAACATGATACAGAGATCTCCAGCTGACGACGTCGTTGTTGAACGATATTCATCCGCGAGTGATTCGACTCCTGCCTGAACGTTTTTGCAGAGAGCGGATTCTCGGCTGGGAGACCAGCCGGCTACACCCGGCGGTGGCTTGATAGATATTGCGCTGGCTTATGCAAGCCACCAACCAAAGCTCGCTGGGTACACACACTTACTATACGCAACACTTTTTGTTTTCGACACACGTGCTACACATCATGCTATACTACCACTACACACACACGCGCGCTTTCTACGTTCTTCATGCACTTTCTCTACGACCGGCTGGCCGGATCCACTTTCAGAGCAAGCTTTCTCGTAATCTCACCAAATTCGACACACACCAAAAAAAATAATGGTGAAAATATAAATTAATTTCGCATTGTTAACATGCATAAATCATAATTCTAAACCAGATAATTGATATTCACACTATGAACTATAAGGAGAAGGGAAAGCATTGATCATAGAGTTCTGAATTATTTGACTTTTCCGGCTTTGGAAAAAAAAACTCAAGAAATCTCTCTCTCTGCACATGCTTTGTATGGAACATCCGGGTATGTAAATATAGTTATACTTATCCCCTTCCGTGACGTCACGCATAGTGGACTTGTTCCGTGACTGGTTTTCCAGGCTGACTGAGGAGGGTATTTCTCGACATTCCAGTTAAGGATATCCAGGAGCAAGAAGACTTTTGTGATTTGCCATGTGAATAAACACCTTATGAATAGCATATGCTTTGCATAGATACCAAATTCATGGACATTTATTGCCTTCTTATATCTACTTTAACAGTTCCAATTAGTGCTGTAGCTGCCAAATCTATCTCGAGTAACGGTACAGAAACCCCAGCGAGAACAACGCTCCTCGGAACCATCTTCTCACCAGTCTATCAGTTTTTTGGAGGTGAGTGCTTTTTCACCACTCTTCTTCAGATTTGTTGATACTTACGAGGAGGTCCATTTCCCCTTTTACAGGATGATGAATAGAAAAGGCTTTAAATGTAAGAGAAAAAAAAGGAGATGAAAAAAAGTAGGAGAAAAAGAAAGGGTGAAAGGAAGAAAACAAATAACCATCTTCTAGTGCTCAACATTATTAACAGGCACCCTGGAAGCAAAATTTTGGTCTAGACCTCCAAATTAGAATAATTAAATTCAGGGCGGTATTTTTAAAAGCTGTAAAATTCCAGATGGACCCCCTATCAAAAAGAAAGACTTGCTCCCTTTCTCTACCCTTTCTCTTATCAGTGGTCTAGTAATTTGTATATCATTCACAGAGTAAGGTCCCCCTTAAAAAAATACCGAGTGCCCCGTCAATGGTTCGACCCATGCTAAGGCATCATTGCAGACAACAGATAATGTTGTGTAGCTATCAAATTACATGTGAAGTGCCATGTAACATTGTGTTTAGAGGATGGTGTTATATTTCTCTTTTTATAATTTTATGTGAAACATATTGATTGATATGAATTCCTTTTTATACGGATCTGAAATTAAATTTTAAATGTACATTCCTGTGAATGTGCAGGATATGAGTGAAGTTTGAGCACATTTAGCAGGCCATACTGTTATTGTGTTTTGTATCACTAACATAAAGTGAAGCTTGGCAAGTGTCCCACTTTATCGCGCATTTCCGGAGTAACCGTCCATTTTGAATAAAATGGGCGCATTGTAGCAATTTTGGAGGAAAAAAATGCAATAGTGCAATCGATTTGTCCATCGGTATGTCAAAGTTGATTTTGATTTAAACTTTTCCAGTTCATACAATAGTTGGAAACAGTGACGTATTCATTCATTATGAGCAATAGTTGGAAACAGTGACGTATTCATTCATTATGAGCGTGTGATGCCTGCAGTATCCGATCTATATATTAGCACCGAGTAAAGTTTATAACGCTCAGTATGGGCGTATGTCCGTTACGGGTTGTAGGTCTTTTCCATGTATTATTATCTACGTAAGACATGTATTTTCCATTGTGCAAGTCTATGAGAAAGGAGGATATGTATTTTAATCCAAAAAGACCAAAGATCCTTGGCCTGAGCATCCAAGTAAGTAACAGCATGAATATATTTAGAAGATTTGTATTGCTTATTTTTAGCCCAGTGGTTAATGGTTACTTTTCATGTGGTTAACCTAGATAAGATTAAATGTGAAATTTTCGTGGATATTGTGAAAAGTAATATTTATTCTGTAATTTATTTCTTATGCTAGAGAAATGTTAATTTAACAATTTCACACCCAAGAAAAGATCACTTCATAGAGATGGTATTGGCGTACATCAGTTTTCTTGTGTGATTCGAAATGGATGCTAACATACACTGACAGAAAATGATTTTGGTATTGCTTTAAGATTAAGAATATGACAGCTGTTTTTGTTGAAAGTCACATTCATAGAAGTAGTTTATTTTTTCTTTGAACGTAGTTTGTCTTCCAAATTTGAGGGTACTTATGAATGTTGAAAGAGGATCTGATGATACAGGGTGAGCATTAGATAATGGAAAAATGGAGAAGCATCAAGTTTATATTATGTACAAGTGTTCTATGCATTGAGCAATTAAAACACTTAACACTGAAGATGTGAAGGTTGTGGAACTGTGGGTTTAATCTTTGACAAGGAATAAATCCATGAGGAAAGCTCTTCATTGCTCTTCTCTCTACCCAGGTGTCAAATGGTTAATAATACCTTATTGTCATTATGGCTTGATCAGCACTGTACACTCTTGTAGAACTATAACCTGGCTGGATTGATCCCCAAAGTGTAGAATGTGTGCGTATACATTGTAATGTGCAGGCAAGCCAGAATTGCAAGAACTGGATAGTGCTTTGAGGATTAAGTGCTATGTAAACCCAAGTTACTACTAGTATTACGATTGATTCCATTTTGCTAGGTTCACAAGCAGAGAACAAAGAGAACTTGACCGCCGTCCCAGAGAACCTGGATCTGGATGGTGTTAATCTGGACAAAGAGAACATTTGTACAGAGCTGAATACAGCGGTACCGACTACAGCCATACCGACAACGGCTATACCAACTACATCAGCGGCAGGGGGAGACGGGGCTACGAGGACCACTATGACTACAATTGTACCCTCAGACATTAGCAACTCGGTACCGACAGTGTGCCCCACAAGCAGTGAAGAGGAAGAGTTGGAGAGGGAGAAACAGGAACTGTACAAAGGTAACTTTACAAAGTTTCTTTTGTGAAGGAAATGAGTGCTCTTTTCTTGAAAAGCAGAGTTATAAATGTGAATGCATTATTGTGCATTGATTGATCAATTTGGCTGCTTTCCAAAGGTGATAATTAGAAGTACCTTTTTTTTTCTTTGGTATTTTGATACCTTCATTTAGTGTTGATCATGATGTAGAAATGTGAATAAAGTCAGAAATAAAGGCAAAGGACTGGCAGGAATGAATTACTCTTCGAATTGCATTCTTATTACCCCAGACAGATAAATTGTGCAATGCATTATCATCCAAAACTGCTCTTTCATGCTCATTTCAAATACATTTCTTAGTTTTGCTAAGTTACCTAAGTAGTACATATTGATTGGGACTCTGTTAATCTTTCCAGTTTGAATTCTGGGAGTTGCCATTTTTCAGAGCCTGACTTTAGGCTCTTATTCTTCCTAGGCTTCCACATGCTGTTCTGTTCTTACCCATGTATTAAGTAATTTATTTCCTTTCTCTCTTTAGATGCTAATCACAATGACTGGCCTCCATGTCAGATGCAGTATCCCACATACGAGCCCATAGAACCAGACTTCAGCATAGAGGATGAGTGGGAAACGTTTGATCCGTGAGTAATTCTCATCTAATTCCCTCAGGCCTTAGTGCTATTCTTTTCATTTGAGAAAAAATATTCCATTTTGAAACACATTCTTCGCTTTAGTTTTTAGTAAATTGAAGGATATGTATCATTCATCTTACAAATATGAAAGTCAACATTAAAGAGTGTGCATAAACAATAATCGATACATTCAAGATAATTGTGATAAATGGTCTCATAGGCACTGTTTTGTGACATCAAACAAATTCTTGATTCTAAGCTCTTCATTTTTCTGTTTCTGATAGACATAGTGAATAATATAAAAATCTGTAAAAGCAGGTAATTTGACTTTTGCGCAGATAAATCTGGTTATTAAAGTTTTATGCCGCCCCCCAAAAAAAACAACAACAAAATTTGCTTCTAGAAGACACAGGATATTCATTGAATCCATGAGTCATTCATACTTTTTTTTCTCAAACCCCATCCTGTTTATTGGCAAGTAATGTTAGCCAAGAAGGAACCCATTTATTTCTTTGTTTCTGTAATTAAAAAAAAAAAAATGTATCAATGAAGGAAGTCTGGTTCCTGTAACAACAAAACCTAACATAAGCATTAAGGATTGGTTGATGTAATATGTGGTTAATTGTTGCAAAGATGCAAAGACACAGTTTTGTTTTTTGTAATGTCTTTTTAGAAAATTGCTTTGGGGTTGCTGCATGTGTATGTTAATGTCTTACTTTGTATCATTTTTGATAACTGTCTGTGATATATGATGACTTAAAAAAAAAAAAGAAAAAAAAAAAGAAGAAGATATTTAGACATGGCTCTACAATAACTTTTTATTTGATTTGGGGTAGGGGGCCTGATTCAAATTCTAAAGTGTGCATGTATGGAACCCTACTTTAAATTTTTACATTGGGGGGGGGGGGGGGGGACTGGGCCAAAATTTGGGGTGCCCAAGTGTCCAAAGTGCCTGTTAGTGTCGAGCCCTGATTTAAGGCCTGGCAAACATTTAAACATTTGGCTTGGGTTAATTTTGCAAAGTATCTGTTGTGAAAAGTCTTTGATTTTATTTTGTAAATGTTCCTTTTAGATACTACTTCATCAAGCAGCTTCCTCCTCCTACAGAGGAGCAGAGGAATCGCACCCCAGTCCTCCCTCTCAAGACGAGACGGTCCCCCAAATACTCCCTGGTTCTAGATCTGGTAAGTCTCACTAATGACAGTGCTTGGACTTATTTTTTTTTATATGTACTGGACTAACAGTTTATCAAGCATGAGAATATACTATTTAGAGCATGTATCACTTATTTGAATAATTTACCTTGTTCCAGTCACCAAAAGGCATTTTGCTCTCTATGTAAGGGATTTAATGTCACTATACTATGAGCTGTGACTCTTACTTTAATAAAGTGATGTCAGAGTTCAGATATACTGTCAAAAGTGTCAATTAACATAAAAGGGACTTGTGAGGTAGACTAGTCAAGATTTGCACAGCGTGGACATGAACTAGGGTTTTCATGGGATTGAACTGCCATTGAATTCCATGAATGCTCTAATTGTGTGGTCTTATGTTATCCATTATTTTAACTGTTAATTGTTAGAATACCATGTAAAGTTTTTTTTTTTTTTTTTTTGGGGGGGGGGGGGGGTAATTTTATAGATACTAGCTGTCCACAAATTTTTTTTCCGGGTAATTGGTACACTTTAATACATGTTACATTGGACTAGATTTAGGGGAAGCACAAAACTGACATGGCAAGATTTAGGGGAAGCACAAAACTGGCATGGCAAGTCAAGTTGGTTTTTGTATGTGTGGGTGTATGGTTGGCTTTTGTTGTGTGCAGAAAATATGTTCATAGAAATAAGTGGGAGCCTAACATCAACAAGGCCAGCATGAGTAGTAGATATTAGGTTATTGACATCTGTCTCTTCTGAAGACTAGTTCAGTCATATCAAAATAGACTTGTGAGTCAGAACATCACTCGTAGTAAATAGTAAGACCCACTTTGGTTGGAATAATAGAAAAACAGATTTCTATGCTGTAATGGCTTTTGCAAATGTGATTATGTGTTGTGGCATACTCAAATTTGAAGGCAATTTGTTTGGAAATTTGAATCATGTTTTGATGTGATTTGTTTTTAGAAAGGTGGTTTAAACTATAACTTCAAACTTGGATCAAATGCTATCCCTTATAATGATATAATCAAAATCCTATACCCAACATGAAATCACCCAACATAAGATCCGATTGCAACCCTAAGCCTAACCGTAATGAAGTAAAATCCAAAGCGAATGTAACCAGAAAAAGTGTTGGGTCACTGTTGAATCATGCCCTTAGTACCAATAATGATGTGTTTGTATTTTCCTTGATTCTATCATTGAGTTTCACTTGAAAACAATATTGCCAGCAGTACAATACCACTATCAATATTGACAATTCTTTTTTTTTTTCTGTATATAGTAGGCATTAATAAACATACTGTTTTATTGTTCTTTTTATGTTTGTATTTTATTATGAAAATTCAAATGCATCAGCTTTTAGCTGCAATCTTGAATATTCTTCAATAAACCTAAACCTAAACCTATGTTGTGTAGGATGAGACTTTGGTCCACTGCAGCCTGGCTGAGATGGAAAACTGCACCATGTCATTCCCAGTTTACTTTCAGGACAATGAATACCAGGTGAGGTATCTCAAACATCATGTACTTAGTCATTCATATAGTCCATGTCCTCCAGATATCCTTTTATTCTTGTTTTATAATAAAGACATTTCAAATAGGAGTATTTCAAGCATTCAGAATGGCTTAATGCCAAGTGTTTAGAGTGACAACCAATCTAATTTGTACTACAGGCCAGAATCCAGCTGCTACTTACCATTAGTGCGAGAGGTTGCAAATTTTGTCAGGGATTCATTTGTCACCGACTATGCTAATCCATGCCCTTTATCCTATCTTTTCTGCTTTCCTGTTCCTTTTTGCCTGTTATCTTCCCATCTGTTTCTGTCTATAACTTAATATCGTATTTTTTTTTTCTCTTTACATTCAGTATAGATCACATATCATTAGCATATTTTTGTTTTACTTTAGTTATTGTCATTTCCTGCTGTAGACTCTGTTGTAAACTGATGTATGATGCGTGACTAAGGAATACAACTTATTTTATTTCTCCCTCCAGGTTTACGTGAGGACAAGGCCATTCTTTCGCGACTTCTTGGAGCGTATGTCAAAGATCTTTGAGATCATATTGTTCACTGCATCAAAGAGAGTGTATGCCGATAAGCTCTTGAATCTGCTTGATCCAGAGAAGAAGCTAGTCAGGTGAGCAATCGTAGGAACCTTGTTTAAAACATTATCATTAGACAGAGCATTTATCGGTTTAAAAGTGAATGTTACCATTGAATTTGAAATTTTGTTAGAGTCCAAGCCAGGATGAATTTCAAAGAGGAAGGTATATATCTGATCCAAGATTTACAGGAACACAAGAAATTATTCTTTCGCTGCCCCCAGTGACAATAAGAAAAGGGATAAATCATTTAAAAAAAACATGTTTAAAAAGGCTGATTTTGCACAAAATTCATTAGGCCTCTGGTATAAAAAATTGTGATTGAATGAAGCTCAAAAATTAGATGCAGGTCTTGAGTATTGATCCTGATTGGTTGAAAGTTAACTTTTGTTTGATTTTTAAGTTATGCTTGAACGTTACTTTTTGCATAGAATTATTATGAATGGAATACCGGGGGTCATGGGTCCTTTGAAGTACCAGTTCCGCCACGAGATTAAATTTACATAGGTACAATAATTGTCACTGCCTTCTGATCATGTGCAGCTTAATGAAAACAGATGTTTTGACAATAATGATTGTGTAAGCATGTTCAGTCATTGACAAAGGAGCAGATACCCTAATTTCGGTTTTGTTTGGCTGGTGTGCTCTTGCAGAATATGTCTTTGATTCAGAATACTGCTAGGGGAGCAGCAAACCTGAGAACATGTGATATCAAGTTTATTATTACTAATTCGCACACTCCCTCGCACGCGTATGACCTTTATTAACAATGAGAAGGACATGATCTTTATAAGATCTGTGCATTATACTTCTGGAAAACTAAGAGAAAAATGGGGAAAAACAGGATTATAAATCTCAAGCATTCTATTAAAATATTACCTCTGTCTTGTAATATTCATACAATTTTCGAGATGGAACACATAGAATAGTGAATTCAAACTGTTAAGAAGAATTGCACATTGATTTTCCATGATTTGAGCAATTTATAATTTTCTGCGCTTGTAGCAACAGCTTATTTCAAATCACTGTCTCTATTTTCTCCCAACTAGTTGGCAGCGGACCTTGTAAGATCAAAGTGGAGAACTATGTACAGGATGTTATTGAGATGGCTTTGACAGTCACAATTGCATGAATTAATTAATGTTACGATGAGTGTCCTTCTTATGGTATGTCCATGCTTGTTGTGAAAGAGGCCCCACATTTTATTCAACCAAAGGCAACTTGCACATGCCAATATATAAATGTAGCTTAAGGTGTACAGATTCTGCTTTATCTTATCATATTTTATTCATTTTGTTTCTAATTTTGTTTTCAATTCTTCAGGCATCGACTGTTCCGAGAGCACTGCATCTGTGTGCAGGGCAACTACATCAAGGATCTAAACATCCTTGGCAGGGACCTCACCAAGACTGTCATTATTGACAACTCTCCTCAAGCATTTGGATATCAGGTAGGGTCATTGTTTGCAAACTTTGTGTTTTATTGCTTGTCTGGAATGGCAAAAAAAAGGTTCTGTTGAAGGTATGTTACTGAAGCAACTTAAGCTAAGTTACTCCTGTAGATGTAACAATTTGATGCTCTTGTCATGCATGCAAGAGTGTGTTGTTCATTTTTGGGGGGGCATTGAATTAGATCCCTCTAGTTCAATGCAAACACTTTCACTGCTTGTAGTTTTCAAATAGCAAGCAAGAACCTAGCCTCCAGAGAGTAAGATACTGTTACAAATATTCCACGTGTAATTTAACAGTTTGATTAGAATGCAAGACTTTGCTGTAGATAAAAAGAAGATGAAAGGAATTTGAAGCCCTTCAAACAGTATACAGTCCGACCTTGCTTATCCGGCCTTCATTCATCTGGACTCCTCTATTAACCGGCGGCGTCTCCCGACCAACTTCCCTCTCTTTTATTCTTCATCTAATTCACCTAAAAGCCTGGGAGATGGAAACATCATGTTCAATTTTCTGTTTTATTTTATTTTATTTTCGTCTTTTACAAACAGAAAGATATTATTGATCATTACAATCATCCACAACTTCAAGGAAATAGATATTTCAAAGTAAATAGACCCCTCTACCCTATAAATTTTCATAGAAAAGATGTCTCACTATATTACTCTCATATCCAGCCATTTCGCTTAAATACCGATGGACGCCGGTCCCAACGAGGCCAGATAAGCGAGGTCGGACTGTATATGACAGTGTGAGTGCTTTCTTTTATAAAGAAGTATAGGTACAGGAGGAAAGCCAATACTTCTGTAGAACTGTAGCCTGCTGATTCTCATTGTGCCTATTGTATCATTATTTTCACGTGTGTCTGATCAAGTTGGAGAACGGTATTCCTATTGAGAGCTGGTTTGCAGATGACAATGACTCCGAGCTGCTCAAACTGGTTCCCTTCTTGGAAAGCCTTGTCTCAATGGTAAGTTGATTTCCAGTAGCATGGATATAAGGACAGTAAAGATGCTGACGTCCAGGGGAATGTTTCATGAAGTGCCTTGTCAGTGATTTTTACTGACAAATTTTGCTCTCAGCCAATTATTAAATGCAAAGATTTCAGTAGCTTATAACAGTTGTCCGTAAAAATCACTGACAAGACACTTCATGAAACGCTCCCAACTAGTTAGGTATTTGACCTGTTTTAAGAAGGGAACTATGGGGTATTGCAGAATGATATACAGTGGTGCCGACTGTTTCTGTTTCGAAGTGGTTTGTACTGTTTTTGTTTTGGGTGTTGTTTTTTTTTTTGGGGGGGGGGGGGAAATACTGCAGGTTTCAAGCAAAATACTGCCTTTCCTAAACTTGAGTTATTGTACAGTCCTCATGATACTTGTTTTCAGACATCAAAATACTGCAAACCTTGATAAAAGGTTGGCATCTCTGATGATCGATATAAGTGTTCATCCTCAAGCATTAACCCATAGAGGTACAGTGTCAACTTTAGGAGACGCTTTTGCAGTATCTGTTGGTCCAGAATGTTGGGCAGTACATATCATACATGAGCAGAAAGAGAAAAATGCACTGACAAATTTGAGCCCATTCCCATCGCTGTATGGTGTGGCGTTCTTGAATTAGAGCAGTTTAAGTGTAACTAATCATTAAACTCTTTAAATTGGCAATGCAGTGAATAATATGTAATCACTATTTCTGTGTTCAAATTGGCAATTTGTTATTCAATTTTACAATTATATTTCATTTTGGTTTATGTTATATCCATATTTATTTTTTTCAAGCTATCTAAACGTGGAAAAAAATAATTTGTATTGCCAATTTGAGGATTGAAGATGATTAATTTAGACCTCAATAAAGCTCTGTACTGCTATGGGTTAATTATGGGTCATGGGTAAGACAGCATACGCTGTTTTAACGTTAAAAACGTCTGTGATATGCTCCTGAGGCAAGTTGTCAAATCTTTTGACTCTGTATTCTATTAACAGCAATATGAGTTTGAAGTTGTATCAAATCTAACTAAATGTATTCCTCTGTATCTTTTAATGACCTTGTACAGAATGAAGATGTCAGGCCGCATGTGAGGGCAAAGTTCCGTCTCCATGAGCTGTTACCTCCAGACTAAAATGTCGAGCTTTCCGGGCAAGAAAGAGCATCGTAGAAGAATCTTGTATAGAATTGTATTTTTGTGAGCTAGAATGCAAAAACTGCAAAAAAAAATGAGATAAGAGAATCAGAATTATTTCTATGAATGATGACAGATTTTTAACTATCATGTACAAAGAAAAAAAACAAAACCTCTTCATTTACAATCACTTGTTTTAAGGCTGTGTAAATAACAATCCTCTGATTTCATTGTGTAAATACTTTGTAAGTAGACTTATGGCCAATTTCATTATTTTTCTGTTTGTTTTTTGGCAAGACAAGATGATACTCTGGCTGCCATTAAAGAAACTTGTTATTCATTGATTTTAGACTAAGGCTATGAAGGACATTTTTATAATAGATATATCTTGTGTTTTTTCTCTTACTGAATATTTTAGCCAATGGTATGTTGTATAATTAATCATACAAGCTTAGGGCAAGAATTTTTTATCCTCAATCATGTCATAACCATTTAGTTTTTAAAGATATGAAATAGAGAACTCTGTTTTGTTTTAATTTCATTTTTATTCACTCATGGGGGTATGATTAGTTATTTTCTATCGAAAGATTTTCAAACAAAAAATTAATTGCTATTCCATGTTTGTTTATTAAGTAAGGTATGGAGAGCTTTTCAATTTCTTTCGTATATATTTCTTTCTGTTTTTTTTTTTTCCTAAGAACTGATTCCAACATGTAAATCTTTTACCATATTTTTTAATATGCAAATCACCACTTTTATCCTTATCACATCAGGTGGAGAATCGACATTAAATTGGTAAATATATAGCTTTGTGTGGCAGAGCGAAGCGATTTTGATAATCGGTAATTCATGGTACTCAAATCAAGTTGGCTCTTGTTGAATGCATTTTGAAATTTTTAATTTTGTCAAATACAGGAAATGATTTTATGATCATGCTGTAGACATTTCACTTTTTTTGAGAATTCATTTATTGATTTTAATGTATGGGCATTGCCTGCCTTAAGCTTGTTTTTTTTTTTAGGAGTAAAAAAAAGTGAAATCATTCAAAGTGCCAAAAGAAAAATAAGTAACGCAGGAGATCTGAAGAAAAATTGTATCAACTGTTGGACCAAAATTTTTGATGAATTTACTCTTTTTGTTCTTTCGTTTGAGAAATTTTTCACATAGTCTGTTAAATCTTAATGTTGAAAAAAAGGTTTGCATTTTGTAGAAATTTACCATTCTTTCCCTGTAAGATAGACTCACGGTTAACTAATTTTAAAAAATAATTTAATAAAGAGAGAAAAAAAACTTATTGGATTCCATCCAGCTAAAAGAGAGGTAACTTGAAAAAATAGAGGCTAGCAATTTGGGGATTTAATGCCAGCAACTTGTTGTTTACCCATGTAAATAAATATAAATATGTTTGTAAATATTATGAAAAACTCATATCTTTGTATAGATTATCTGTATTTTTTTTCTTTCTTATATTCATCTTGCTTAAAAAAAAAACTGCCTTTTTTGTTGTCTTGAGTAGTACTTGATTCAAAATCCTTTCCTATTTTAGTATTAGTTTTCATTACATCCCAGCCCAAAATAGTAGAAAACAATCTGAGGGATAATTCTTATTTAAAAAAAAAAAATATTTGGTCAGTATCCCATTACATGTATATTAATCACTTATAAAAATTCCCTTGACTATACGTTTTACTTTTTAAAATTTGAATTATGGATTATCGGTAATGAACTTGAGTTTTTCTCTCCCTTTTTAAACATTTTAAAAAACATTACACTCCTATTATTCTTTCATGTTTCTGAGGTCATTAGTTGGGAATTTGTCAAAATTTTAACATGATAATGGTATATTCATATAAACTGATTTACATGTTCATAATTACTTTGAGCCCTAGGTTTTCTAACATTTATTATTCATTAATAGCCAATTTCTGAAAGATGGAAAATAAGAGAATTGGCTTTCAGTCTTTACAGGGCACTCTTGCTAGGAAGGAGATTGTACTTCATTGTGAACATTGCAAGATTATATTTGTTTGCAAAAGCTTCAAGACAAATTTGTTAATAATCATTTTTACAGGTCAGTGCACGCTCAGTTTTGATATTTAAGAGTCTGCACCTAACGGTATATTATTGCCATTCCTGCTTTATGAAAGAATATTAATCATGCTAGCCTGATTTCTTTCATGGTTCTTTTAGTTTTTATATCTTGTTTTTATTGTAAAATTGTAAATAGATATGCTGCTTATTTCCCTATCCAATTTTTCTATCATATGTGAATGAACTGAAAATGTTTTAAAACAAGAAGAAAAAAAAAAAGGTTATCCACTTCATGTAAAAAGATGCATAAATTGGGAGTGTTTTACTAGTTTAGTGCATACCCATCGATTGACAATTTTTGTTGTCTTATTCCTTTCTCTTTAATGTAGGTTGCCATCTTAATGTCACATTTAATGTCACAGTGTTCATGAGTATGTTGTATGTAAGTTTTTGAAACTGTCTTGTGAACAAGGACATTGAAATGTACTTCCCCTGAAGCCTCTTTTATGCTTTGTATTTGAAAAGGATTGCCTCAAAGACACTTAAAAAAAAAAAAGATTTGGAGCATTTAACATAGAGATGGCATTATAATTGAACAAATCTGTCATTACAAAAAAAAAAAGGAATTAGCAAATTTCATCTTTTATCTTTGGTCTCATTTTTATTTATGCGACACACATTTATACTTAGATATTTTGACTTTTTTGAGTCTCGTTCCCATGTATAGTGCCTGTCCCGTATTGTATCAGTAATGATAATGACATCAATAACCCTAAAAATTGATCTACTGAAGTTTTCATAGAGAAAGTATTTGATATGCTGCAGGTGCATATAAATTGATGGTGAACAGTGGATGCTTGCTAGCAAAACTTGGTAAGCTTGGACCTGTAACAAAGATATCCATTACCCTTTCCATATGCACGTGAGGGGAATCATTTGAAAGTTTAATTATTAATATGGTTATCAGATATGATAGGGGCAGCTCTATTAATTATAAAGAAGCAATGTGCAGGTGAGGAATACCTCATACAGTGCATGACAATTCAGTATGATGCCATTGCAAAGACTGTACCTGCAACCTCCATAGAAAAAAGTCATATTTCCCATTTTGTTATGCCAATCTAGTAAGTAGTGTAACACATTGTTATAATAATGTAGACTGTATCAGTAATGTGTGCCCCACATGTGCTATTTGATGTTGTGTTTTGTCAGCCAGGCTTGTATGATCCCTTTTGATATCTGTGTCCTGTAATACGGTGTCCAAAACATTTGCAAGGCTTGGGAAAACATAGAACATGGTTAACTACATCACACATATTAGTGCTTACTGAGAGTTGTTAAGGGAACACAGCACAAAATGAATGTTGAAAGAATGAGTTTTCTTCCATAACTAGGTATTTCAGACCTCGATAACAGTCACCAATATGCTGCTTTCTGGTTTGCTGTTTATAATTTTGATATCTTTTTTCTTAAGCTACCATGCTTCGAGCACATAAAAATTAGGTTCTAATGATCAGCTGAAATTCTTATAGTGCTTCCCTAGAAAATAATGCATTCACCTTCTGCTACTCGTTGGTCTAAAGTTTGGTCAAAATTTACAAGGGAACATTGAACCAGCTCTTGCTATATTTTGACATATTTCATTGTAGCATATCATCTACACAGTGTTTCATAAAAAAAAATCACGGATATGCTGCATGTCTACCTGGTACATTCTGTGCTGGTGGACCAATGGGCAAGTTTAAGAGGCAACGGGTCCTTGGCACTGTGACGCATTTTCCATTATTCTCTCTCTCTCTCTCTTTCTCTCTCCCTTGTAGCTGTCGTACTCTTTATTTTCCTATATACCTCTGTGAATGTTGCTAGCTTTGACATCGATTGAGGAAAAAAAAAGAGGAATCGAAATTGCAAAAACGTGTAAGGAAAAAGACTGAGAGGAACAGATATCCTTCATTTCCCACCCGTTAGTAACCCTCTTATCTCCTACCTCTCAAAAGATGAAGCTTAAGTTGAGGAAAACGGAAGTGTGAGATATTGTAGGATTGATACAGTTTTGAGTAGGTCTGTGAAAGGATTGTCATTTTAGATTTGCAAGTGTAAGGAAATATGATAAGTGTTGGGACTTTGAATGTTACCATTCCTCTCATCAGTGAATGATCCAATTGACAAGGGATGAAAAAAAAAGGAGAAAATGCATGCTTGAGATCGAGATGGCTTCTTTATCTCTCCTTATGATTTCAATCTTCTTCTCTGCACATCCTGGAGTTGAAAGGCCCTTGCTTCTTTGCTCAAGTTTTTACACCACTCTGCAAATGCTGCGTTCTGTTCGTAGAAACAGCATGTGGAATTCCATGCAAATTTGAAGTAAGCATGTATCATCAAAATATGCATTATTTTAATCACAGTTTGCATTTGAACTATTCAGCACTTTTTTTGTATACCCTATGTAATCACTCTTCTTTTCTCCTAAAAGATTATTGTTTTAATTTGGCACTACTGTATTTTTTCCCACACACATTTTATAGGGTGTTTAGAGTTGGGACCGAATTTCTTGTAGGGTCTTTAAGTACTCCACTCTTTCTGTTGCAATCTGACAAATTATTGCTTTATCATTATGGAGATAGCAACAGCTTTTAAAAGAAATAATGGGAGATGAAATTTAGTGTAGCAAATCTCTACAGATTTCACACAAACCTGTCAAATTTTTATGAAAATTCAAGAACATTCAGATATTCGGATGTTCTTTGAACCAGTGCATTTGGTGCTCTTTGCTTGAAGCAGATTCATGATATGTGAATCCTGATCTGAGAGACTACCCTGTTCATAGCCTACTGGTGGCCACATTCTGTTAGATTTGTGTCCCTACCATTTATCATGAGTTATTCCCCTTCTGATTATAAGGTATTGTTCATTTATCCTGCTATGATCTTGTCTTCTTACAATCTTGCTTTACCTGTTGTTTTAAAGGCTATGAATTATGTTTCAATTGTCAACTTCATCATGTGTAAAGACAATTTGTTATTTTTTATTCGATGTAAACAAAACAATAAGGTTTTACTCTGCTTGACAAGGACCTTTAAAAACCTGTCTTGTTGATTTCAAGTATTTGAGGCATTTTGGAGAAAGGCAAATAAGGGGCTCATTTATAGACATACATGGGATATTGTGATCTTTCCAATGTATGTAGGAGTATTGACTAAAGATCACTGAGTGAAACATATCGCTATTGTTTCAACAGTCTATGGGAAATGGCGTTTGTCTGAGTGATATCTAAGTTGTAGCTTGTTACTGGCATCATGCATTTCAACAGAGACATGTAAATCGTGTGTCTTGCAATCATCTTTTCTGTTGTAGCCTGGAAAACTAATATTTGAAAAGAGATGAAAAGAACAGTATTCTGCAACATTTACCTTTTACTTTTGTTTTTGATGTATAGTTACATTTATTGGAAATCATTGCATTGGTTGAATTTGGGATTCAGGCTTTTAAAAAAAATGGCTTTTTCTGATCATTCCCCTTGAAAATTGATTTATCTCATCTGAATTATACAGTTGAGTACTCTTCAAATCATTTATTTTTGTGACACTTTGTATTATGGCATCAAAGCTATGACATTCAGGGGTTTTCTAGTTACTGGAGTTCACCCTTTATTGTATTGTTTTTCCAGACTTGTAACATAAGACCCTTTGTCATGATTGTAGATCAATGTACATGTAGTTGAAAGTAGTAATGACCTTATTGTACATACCTCTTCATTTAATCTGTGTGATTGCTTGTGCCTTTCTGGCTTGTCTACCATTAAAAAGAAAAACAGTTCAACACCCCTAAATACTGTGATTTCCTTATTTCATTCTTACAATTTATTTTATTATATCGTACTATTCCTCCAAATTGTTTGAATGTGTGTTCTTTCTGATGAGTTAGTGGTGTTATGTAATGTACTGGCAAATCTTTTGATTCCTAATATTTTCAAATGTCTTGGACCATAAAAGATCCCATTTTTATCTGCTGAGTATGTAAACACTGAAATGTCCAGTCAAGAGAGAGAGAGAGAGAGAGAGAGAGAGAGAGAGAGAGAGAGAGAGAGAGAGAGAGAGAGAGAGAGAGAGAGAAAGGAAAACTAAAGAGCCACTCCAAGGAATTTTTTTTTCTTCTTTTTTTTTCCAAAAGAAAGACACTTGCACTCATTGGTATCAGTATGCCCATAGCACATTGATTTATTTGGTGTGATAAAAGAGCAATGTAGATAAAATGCCCTGCTCAAGGGCATAAGTGCCATGTCAAACCCCTGATTCTCGCGTCTCCAGTTGATGCCTTAAACCACTCGACTACGGCATATAAACTCATGATAATGCCACCGGTTCCATCCACTCCCTCACTCTAGGGCCTACTTTTATTCTTTTTCTTTTTTTCTTGCCCACTTCCTTCTAGATGTAGGTCCCCCTCAAAAGCTGCATCCACACAGCGGCACTCAATAAATGGAACTTTTGGGATTCATATATTGACTGGGACAACAATTTTTAAAAAGCAACAACAACAGCAAAACAACAGTAAATACACCCATACACCATACACCTACTCAAAAACAAAAAATACCAAAACAACCACATGCAATATGTAAGATTTTTGAGCAAATTACACTGAAATATTTAATTTTTTTAAATATTATTTTTACTGCTTTCCTCAAAATATCACAAATTTTCCCAATCTTGTGTGTTATTATTTATAATTATAATTTTTTGTTATTGTTGCTTTTTGTAGTCATAAAGTCTTCTACAAGACAATTTCAAATCATGCCCAACCATTGAAATATAAAGAATGCATAATTAATCTTCTGTGCCCTAAGTCATTGCTCCTTTTTTTTTCTCGTTCAAATCCATCATAACAAAATAATCTTCAACTGTGACCCCTTCATGAGTGATTTCATGAAGACTGCCCAAACATTTTTTTTTTTCCAAACCCAATACAATAATTTTCTCTCCTTAGCCCATCCTTTCTCTTGATTCTTCTGATTTTTTCTTCATCATGTACCCTACTCAAAAATTTTCATAGGAAGGTAGAGTAGGAAGGGGTAAATCAAGTTGAAACTAGCCAATATGATTTTAGTCATTATAAACAAGACTTAAATTCACTAGTAAAAAGAATGAAAAAAAAAAAACCAATAGTTGTGACGATGACCAAAAAAAAAAAAAAAAAAAAAAGGGGCAAGCCAAGACACTCAATAAAACTGAATTTTCCCGTCTTAGACACATGTGTATAAAAGGGAGAACTTGCAGCCTTCTCCCGAGCACTCCTAACTTGGATCAGCCTGTGGAATCTTTAAAAAAAAAAATTTTTTTTTAATAGTGATATACATCTGGGTTTTTTTTTTAAATCGGGTATTCTAATTTAGCCTTCTTTTGGCTAAACTGTGCACAAATTTTGCCCCTCTCCACATCCTTCCCCTAGGGAGCGTGCTTCCCGTGCTCAATATGTAATTCGCACGCTCACCACCGCCCCGCCCCCCCCCCATTAAATCCTAGCTGTGCCATAGTTTGTTGGTTTTACCATAGAATTTTTTTCGATGCGTTTTACTCGGCACCATAGCTCGGCATCCACGAACGCCACGCCAAAAACATTTTACTATTTTCTTGCATGCAGGTCGCACGCCTGTTAGCTCCGGTCATTTTCAGAGATTCCTCCAACCCGTACCAAAGATGATCAGTCCCATGAGAGAGCAGCAGTTGGTCCCAGATGGATTCTAAGGGGACTTTATTAGTGTGGCAAAAAGCCTTACAACTACTGGAGCTTTGACCAAGTTTTTGTTAGTCTGAGATTCAGCCCCTCTACCGCAAAAAAATGCTGAAAAACACCCCTTCATATTTTCAGCAATTAAAGAATAATGTATGAACTCTTAAAGACAAAAGTTTCAATGGTGTCATTATAAACACTTTTTTTTTTCATGAATTTATCAAATTCCATTTTTAACACAGGGGCCTATGGGGAAATATTTACAGGCATGCGACCTGCAGTGACTTTTGTATCGACTACATATCACCAGAGGGCGACATATGACTTTGTTGCCAACATAACAAATGGCGGGTAGCTCGAATGGATACACTGGCTGAGCTGACCGGACCTGGGCTCTTGTTTATTTTGATCCGCAGGTGAGAATCAGTTCATATCTCCAAGATAATAATTGTTTTTTTAATTAAAATGTATTACATCTGTCCAATATCATTAAGAGGGATCATCAACGTAAGGTAGTTTGACTGCAATATTTAGGACAAGAGAAGATCATGGGCCCATCTATTCAGTTTCATGTAGAGTCTACATGTACTTTCTTGCTAACTTGTTAAGTTTCTTCAATCAACACAAACAACGATCTACATGCAACTGCAATGCCAGTGCAATGACGCCTCTCTTTCTTATGATGAAAAAGTGCTGTTTAACAGTTAAAGTGTTTGTGCGTGTGTGCGTAATTGGGTTTTTACAGACATGTATCAATCAGATTTTAGTCTACGTCTAGGACCGACCTTTTATAACAAGTTGTGTCTTGTTATTGATTGTTATAATGTCACCATCCAAATTACAAAAGATGTGACTCACTCAGTCTCAGACTTGAAGTCGAACCTGGGTCTGTTCAGAATCAGTTTGTAGGCGAAGATAAAGAGCTGATTGCGGATGTTACTTCTAGACCAACTCTATAGCTCCTGTAGTCTAGTGTAGATGCATACCATTACCAGCAAGACTAACGTTATGTATCGCACCATCCTTTCTACTAGTTTCTAGCTTAAGGTAAAAGGCCATTTGACAGTTTAAGTTGGATCTAAGTTACAGTTTTGGAACTTTTGATAGCAAAAAGAGAATTGGCATGAAACTGATTAATAAGTAAAGAACCTAGTCTCACATTGTCCGCCTTGCATAAAAAGATGTGTGTGTGAAATACACTGTGAAATCATGTTATATTCCATTCATGATTTCCGGTGAATTTTAGTGTAAATGTCTGACAGAAACGCAATAGAACAGAATAGTCTGCCCTACGCTATTTATGACCCCTGCACAACATTCATAGCACAGTGCTTTGTTGTGTTTTTCGTGCAATGGCATTCCCATTGGTTTTACATATATATGTGCAGGCACTGTGTGATACTGCATCATCGCTGTTTTTCGGGGACCCGAAAACTAAACTAAGTTGTGACATTTTGATTGTAAATACACACACTTACATGTAAATCAGTTTTTATGTAATACCCTTCACATTATAATAGTTTCAGGGTACAATCTTTCATATTTTTTAAAAAAGATTAAACAATGAAGCAAAACAAGCAAAATTAGAAAGACAAACAAATTCAATCTGCATTTAAGTGCTCAATCATGAAATTACTTTGGCATTAGTATGACTTTGATCTTGGATGTATCCTTCTCCTTTTTTTTTTTCTCCCAGGTACTAAATATATACATGTGGGAAATTATACAGAAAATAGTTTAGGAGCATAGACGTACATGTACATGAGGCTGATTAAAAGATAGACAGAAGAAATGACTCATCCAGGGGAGAGTATTAACTTTGATGGACCAGGCTTACAGGAAGAACAAGAAGAAGAGCTGGCATTTGAGGACCTCCACAGAGAACAAGAGGTATGCAATTTGCACACTTCATTACTTGATTGCTGTGTTTGGCTTTACAAGCAGTTGAAAGTGATTTTTGATCGATTTTTTTTTTCTTTTCAAAAGACCTGCCCCTTGTTACCTAGGGCTAAGTATTTCAAGAGTTTTAGATGTGCTTGATTGTTGTATTGTTGTTATTACAATTAGAGAAAATTAAAAAAAAAAATATCTTGAAAGTGTAATGGACAATAATATTGTAATAAATTCTTAGATGTGTACATTCTAGACCATACATACTGGAAAACTTTTGTGCATAATGCAAATTGTTGAAGTTCGACAGGAAAATTGTTAGTGCCTGGATTGGTCAGTGATTCAATGATACACGACACGAATGTCACAATTCGTACTATACACTCATTGCTATGCAACTGAAATGACTTTGAGAAAAATTTCCTTTTGAAAAGATATTTGTTTAATTTGATTTATTCATTTATTACCAAAACTTATCACAGCAGATGATTTGAATAAATGACTCATTGGGGGGGGGGGGGGGGGGGGGGGGGGGGGGGAGATAGGAAAAATTAAGGAAAAAATGATCTGATTCTGAGCTTCACAAGTTATTTAGCTACATGTAATATGTTACAGTAATGTTTTTAGGCTTTTCTGCTACCTGTACACAGAACATCCTGAAATCATACAAGATAAAGTGCACATCATGTCATTTATGCCTGCTAGCTAGGTTTAAGTCCACCAAGTATAGCCCTTCAAATGTAATATTGTGATTTCAATGATTTCATTAATTTAACTAATTTGAACTTGAATTTCGATTCATCTCGGGCATGATTCAAAGTATCATTTCATTCATCCTAACTTTTGGAATTTGAATAAGTGATTTGAGTCACCTGCAATGTGTTAAAAGGGGAAAATTGTGTTGCTGCCCTCATTGTTCAGACTTAATCACTGACAAAAAAAGAAGGAATAATTGAAGATTATGTATGGGAATGTATTGACATTCCTGGTAGAAAATTAAAGTTGATAAAGAACAAATAAACAAATGAATAGAATGAAAATGTAATTTTGTATAGCAGAACATTGTACTAACTGCACTACATTTACAAGGCCAACATGAGCCTATGTAAATGTAGGTCTGAAAATTGCCCAGTACATCATGGTGTTCACGTAGGTTGGACTGATAAACATTGTTTTGTGCTTGGAGATGGTTTTCTGGCAAATCAATACAGAAGTAGTGCTTGGCCCATATCAAAGCAAGGTCCTGTAAGTCATTGAACTTGGACAAACAACGGTATTGCATGAATGAATCCGGTGATGCAAAAAATCACTAATTATTTCAGTTAAAGAGTGTTCAAAGACCATCTCCAGTTCTAAGAACTTTGGTCTGAGAGCCTGGGAGCTGGTCATCCGACATGTGCTCTTGTCTGTGTTTTGTCATAGATGTACATTGTAGGATTAGGATGTGTTCTTTTATTTCAATGGGCCTTAGGATTAGGAGGGATGAAGTTAAAGATTCTACATGTAATTCAGGGGTGGCCAACCTGCCCTCTTGAGCTCTTCTGGTGTGGCCCGCAGAGCATTGTACAAATAATTTTTAAAATAGCACATCAGGGTTCTCACTAGAAAAAAATCCACACACGGTTCCCACTCTGCACAAAGCGTGGAAGTTTTGGAAGTTTTACGGAATAATACCTATAGTTAGGTGTGGCGGCAGTATATGCTGTAGTAAAAGGATGAAAAATACTTCTTGGTAAGCAAGAATTTCATCAGAATAGGGGTAAATTGCCATTTGGTCTACTGCCATTTCATCCACTCATCACTTGTGGACATTTTGTCTAACAAACATTTAGTCCAATCATCATTTTGTCCAATAATCATTTTGTCCAGTGGTCAGTTGGTCTATAAACTCTATAACCATTTCGTCTACAACCAGTTGGTCTAATAACCATTCAGTCTACATACATTTTGTTCAAATACCACTTAGTACATGTATAATTATCAGTTCGTCCAATATTTATTTGGTGCAATACCCATTTCGGCTAATTCCGGTTGGTCTAATATCCACATGGTCCACTTATCAATTCGTCCAATTACCATTTCATCTAGTCATCATTTCATCCACCAAGTGGGGGGCAAGTGCCTCGGCGGCACTTGAGGGGCGCAAAGAACGCAAAAGAGAGAGAAAAGAAAAGAAAATTAAGAAAAATCATATTTGTAAATGATTTTGCCTCCCCCCCCCCCCCCATTCGCAGGGCAAATGCATCAGAAATAGAGTTTTTGAGGGTTTAAAGTGCAAAACCTTCCTCTTTTTTGTTTTTGTTTTTTGTTTTTTCTTTGCTCCTAACAGTATAAGTGTAGCCCAGGTAGGAGATGCATTGTTTTACATGTTTGGTGGTAAACACCTCCATAAGGCATGAAGAAGTAAAACGGTTACAAACAATCCTAATACCAGTACAATTTAATTGAGAAACAAAGTGGCACAGAGAGATCGAAGGACACACAACAAATCAGAACTGCGATCGCGACATCGACAGATCGGAGGCTAGACGAAATGCTTATTAGACCAAATGGTGATTAGCCCAGATGGCAATTAGACCAAATGATAATTAGACCAAATGCCAATTGGACCAAATGGTCATTAGACAAAATGGGTCTAGATGAAGTGACAGTAGACCAACTGCAGTTAGACTAACTGAAATATGGACCAAATGATAATAGACCAAATGGATATTGGACCAATTGCATGTAGACCAGTTGACTATTGGACCAAATGGTAATTAGACCAATTGATAATGGACGAAGTGGCTATTAGACCAATTGGCAAAGAAAAACGAGTAGACCAAATGGCTATTAGACCAAATGGTTATAGACTAAATGGCTATTGGACCAACTGGTTATTGGACGAAATGGTGATTGGACGAGATGGTGATTAGCAGGGTTGGCGATTTTTTTTTATTTAAATCAGATTTTTTTTATTTAAACCGGATTTTTTTATTTTTTTTATTTTTTTTAAAGTTCATTCGAAAAAAAGTTTAATTACCAAAAGACCTCACCCTACAATGACATCAATTTTAATGTTATCATACATTTCACTCCTAATATTTTTCTTAACCATAATGATTTGTAATTAAATCTAGTCAAAATTGGCAAATAAAAATCAATTTGAGGAATCATGTATATGAACTTAATTCTATCATACATACATGTAGGGCTATGAAGGAAACTTCCATAAGGAATTCCCAATGAGTAGAGAATATTCCCCTCTGTGAATTTCCACTCAGTATTTAAAAAAAAAAAACAGAGGAAAATCTCCAGACACTCCTCAGTGAAAATTGTATCTAAATGTGCACTCAACAAATTTACAAATTGGTATCAAAGCTCATCCATTGCTACAGATAGAGATGCAAAACTGTCAGTGTTGGAGACCAATAAAGAGACAGCTTAGTCAAAGGGTGACTACACTACATTATGTTACTGTGATTTTTACATTAATCTACAATTCTTATTCACATGTTCTCTAAAAATCTGTTTGATACATGAAGTAGGAAAAAAAAAAAACTTTTGACCCTATACAACTGTAAGTTTGACTAAAGGATAAAACCAGCAAAACTGCTGATATTACAACATATGTATTACAAAAAGAAGTAATGTATTTTAAATCAGACACAACTTACAACTGTAATTGATTGTAACTTACATGTAAGTACCTACATCTTAAGATTTAAATGTAGTTTTAAAAGTTTATTTTGAGTTTTGCAAATTATTGTTATAGATCCTCTTTCCATTGCTACATGCAAATACAAAACTTCCATAGCACTGAACATAAAATGAGCTAGTGACTTAAAAGGTATATGAGAAAGCTTTTTTCAACAGTCAAATTGTGACTGTACTACATTATGTTAATTGTATGATAAATGTAACAAGAAGAAATAAGCATGTGGAATCTGTTGATTAGATGATTTTTTTAAATTTCCCATGATAGAAGTATAACTGTGAAGGATCAAAACTGGAAAACTGCCAACAAACCTTTTGTCATTGACTTTTACATATTATATTTTTTACACTACTGCTCTCTGAAAAGTCTTGGATTGTGTGATAAATGATAAGAAATAAATAAGAAACTTGTTTCACTATTAATAACTGACAAAGAATGTAAAATTTCAGAAGAAAAACTTGACATTTACAAAAAATGGAGTAACTGTTGACGACACAAATCTATAATTTTTAAGGAATCAGCTGATTTTATTGACTTGATTTTAATTTGTTTTAAGTAGATAGGAAGGATTTGTTGATTTTTTGTTGATATAAAGTTAATTCAAAGTTTTTCAATTGATATAAAGTTAATTCAAAGTTTTTCAGTTGATTTGAAGAATTAAAACTGCCCTGAACAAAAAATTTGTCAATGATTTGTACATGTTTCAATGAGGTTGATTTAAATCAATGATTTAAAAAAAAAAAATCATGGTGATTTAAATCGCGATTTAAATCATGATTTAAATCAACGTGATTGAAATCCGCCAACCCTGGTGATTAGACCATATGGATAATGAACCAACTGATGGTAGACCAAATGATGTTAGACCATGTGGTAAGTGGACCAAATGGCAGTAGACCAAATGGATTTAAACCAGAATAGGTACATGTACATACAGGGATGTACACAGTATTTCAAAGAGATAGGGAAAATAAAAGGTAGAAAGATCGAAAAGAAAATGTTGAAGGGTCTTTAATATAAGAATGAGAAATTAAGCTTTCTAATCATGTGTACATTACATGTACAGGTACATTAAAGCAAAAACTATCCTAAACTTAGATTTTCCTTTGCTAAGGGACACCCTGTATAAACTATAGTTCAGTTTATTTTCTTAATACCAGGTGATGTGTGAAGTTAATGAAGAGTACCTTAAGAGTCATTAAGTATTTTTTCTACTTGATTGCACAAGAAAAAGAAATTGAGCAGCTTTGATGGCTTAGGAAGAACTAGAGAAGTGGGAGGGAGAGAGCGGGAGGGGATTAGCTAGCTCTCAATGTACCAGACTGGATGATTACCAGTAGTAGACCACTTTACATCATGTGGAAGATCTCAGACTCTCAGCCAATGCAACGCCCCCATCTGATTTTGTCTCCTTTAATGAGTTGTGCTCGCTGAAGAGAAGCCTTGTCATCATGAACTTGGTCTCTGTCAGTGAGATTATAAGATAGCGGTGTGTGCAGAGGTGTGTCCAGATTCCCTTTGCTTCGGCCTTCCAGTCCTTGAGCGAAAGCAAAATATTTTTCATGTGGAATACAATATGTACATAAAAAGATGAGATTGACTTATGCTGTTGTGGATATTACACTTTCAGCAATTTTTAGAAATATTTTTTGTTATTTGTGATTCTCTTTGAATGCTAAAGGCATATTAGAAGGACTGCATCAACTGTGAGCTGTTGTGGATTTTAATTTTGGATTATTTTTCATCGGTGACTGTTTTATTTTCAGTTATTCTGTGCTTACTGAAACACATGCATGTATAAAAGTAGCAGATATTCTCTGGCTTTCTGTGATGTGTATACAGTGTAATTCAGTCCAAGTGGATTTAACTTCTTCAAACAAATAGCAAAGTCATTTTTTCACAGATCTCCACTCCAAAATAATGGAGAGCATGAAACACAACATCATTAGCACTTTTGATTCTGCTTTGCACTGTAATTGTGAAGTTGAAATGAATTACATGTATATAGGTAGCTTGGAATCTCTGGATTAGGTAATGAGACATACTGGTAATCTCAAATATGGTGGGAGAGACACCAGGAATACGAGTAGCAGGTCTGCTTAGCAGCCTGAATACTCTTGATACAGAGTTTATTTTGAAGAATGTTGGAGCCATCAAAGTGATGCTTTTAGAGGTAAGTTTTTTTTTTCCAGACCTTACTGTGTCAGCTGGGGGGGTCAGTGGGCAGTTCCTTGAAATTGATGCTTAACAATGTAAGCTTTACTTAGTGATTTAATATATATATACAGTTAACTCTGCCGAAGTCGAATTTCTTGGGAATGAAGAAAATGCTTCGACTTAGAGAAAATTCAACTTATGAGGGGTCAAAGACAATAGAAAATAAAGGAATGGGACCAAGTAAAGACCTTCGACTTAGGCGATTATTCGACTTATGCGACTTCGACTTATGCAGAGTTGACTGTATAAAGAAAAATCATATGTAGTATGTCCTGTGAAACTTACGGTAAGTCATTTAGTTTTAAATGATATTTTTTCTTAAACAACAAAATGGAAAAAAAATGGGGTGACCATATTCTCATATTGAAATATTTAACATTATTAAAAAGATGATATGAAATGTATGTTATATAACTAATTAAAAATAAAATCCAGTGGCATCACATGAATGTATATATGCGTAGGCTTCACAAGTCTGAGTCAGAAGAGCATTAACACACCTTTAACGCATACCTAGTTAATACCCTTCTGGGCTCTGGCTCTCAACACATGATGCCACTGAAAATCAGTTCAAAATCATGCACTTTCCAAAATTTACAGTTGCTTTCAGTTGCTTTTCATCATTTCTCCTTTTTTTTCTCAGCTGAGGGACTTACTCTCCAAGGCTTTACCAGATGATCTGTTAGAAGATGATGTTCAGTCCATCCCAAGTTCTAGAGAATCATCATCTCTTTCTAGCTGTTCACCAGAATTATCTCCCAGGCAACAGAGGTATACTTCATTCTCTTTATATGTAGTACTTGTAGGCTTTTCATTGTCTTCCTTTGATGAGAACTGTGTTGTGTCACTCATTTTCAAACTTTTCACTTCATTAGTGTTTTTAGATATTTTAGTCTTCCTTATCTTCAATATAGATTTTAATTTTCCTTCCTTCCTCTCATCCACTCACCCTCTCCTTTTGTGTTTTTGTCTATCCCTTTCACTTTCTCATTTATCTTTCTTCTTTCTCTTTCTGTCTTTCTGTCTGTTATTGATTTCCTACTTTCTGTTTTTCCATCCTTATCTTTTTCTATCCCCCTCTTTTTCTCCTTTCCTTATTTTTGTAAAATCTATTTCTATTTTGTTCTTGTTCTTTTCACTTAATTTGTCTCCCCTCTTTATCTCTCTCATCTAATTTCCTGACTTGTTCAGAATCCCTCTCTTGCTTTAAAACTTTTTTGCAATTTTCGCTTCATTTTCTTGTCAGTTTTGAAAAATTCATATATTACTGTGTACATATTACCTTCCCATGATTTTATGCATCTTTTCAGCTATTATACAATGTTTGCATAGTTAAATACCTAGATACTTGTCATTAATACCTTTTTTTTTCAATCCTGTTGCAGTCCAGCCACAGATGACCAGCACCACTGGCTGTACAAACCAGATGCCTACCACCAGGTCTCCACTCCTCATGTTTGGGGTGGAGCTCCTCCTCTCAAGACCCCAGCAGGGGTAAGTACAGTGAAACCATAGAAACAGAGACAAAGAATGGTGGTTTATATGAGCAGGTAGTCTTTCACGACTGGTGGGTTTGATACACCTGTCAATTGAAAAAAAGATACATCAAGGGAAATAGAAATGGTTGTGTTTATAGACAGGTGGTCTTTCCTTGCAAGTGGATGCTAAAGCAGGTTTGACTGTAAGCATTCATGCAATTGGTATCATCTTACTATCTCAACTGTTAGGTGTTTAAAGGTGATAAAAACAAAATTCTTTTTTCTGAATTTATCATTGGTACTGTGTTACTTCTTGGATCTCCAGTGACCTAATACAAGTAAGATCAGGATTCTAAAATATTACGCCATTGCTTATGAAAGAGAAGTTGCAATTTTTTTTAAAATACCGGTATATAGTACATACTTTAAAAAGAATGACACTGGAAAGTCACTAGTCTGCTCATAGTTGCCTAGATTTTTGCAATTAGTTATTTGTCGTGAACTACTCATGATTTTTGTTATTTCCTTCTTAAAGTTTTCTTGTGTGAACATATACCATGAATCTTTTTAGCCTTACTTATTGCTGTGAGAGTGGATTAGTGGTACTTGTGTAAGTACACCTTTGTTATGGTTGGTTAATCCTTGCTCCAGAGCTGACAGGAGGGGGAGGGGTGCCATTGTGTTAGGAAGTAAGACCTCATTGTCATCTGAGCATTGTTCAGTAGTGAACTTGACCTACTTCATGCCTTCAAACTTTCAAATGGTGATAATGGGGTTTAATCTTCATGGACGTGGAATTAAAAAGGAGAATAATCTCATGATAGTAGTATATCTTTAACCAAGAAGAGAGATCTAACAAATGCCTCATTAGCTAAGAACGTTCAAGTTTCTTGATTGACAACCAATTATACACATGGTTTTCATAGGAATGCCAAAGACCATACAGTGTACACAAATCTTGTCTCAAGATGAAGCATAACAAACCTCTTCTAACTGTCAGTTGTCATTTAGTATTTAATCTGTCGGCTTGAAGTGTATCCTCTAAAATGTCTATCATTACTGTCTCTTAAACATGGACGATTAAGAAGTTATCATGAACATGCAGAAGCATGTGCAAACATACTTAGAACTTGTTTTTTGTAGAATCACCCATTCAGATGTCCTTGCATTCATTGTTATCACATTAATTTTGGCTATTGATAGAAAATCCTTCTTTTTTTTTTCTTTTTGAAATGTGTCATTGGTTATATATGAATGAATGGATACTATACTATTCCATTACAAAGTATTCACAGTTTACTGTTAAATATGTCAAAAGAGTAATTTAGAGTTAAATAGATTAATCGTATCCCTATAGTCCTGTTTAAAATTAAAATACTGGTAATAAATATATTATCATTAATTTTCTAAAGGTTATTGCCTATATTCTATTCTTGATTCTTGTAGTTGGCTAGTTGAAGAATAGAGCTGTTTGCTTATGTTTATATATCATCTTTTCTGTATGAAAGAAGGCCTGTTGTATTTAATTGCCAATTTTTGTGGGAAAATTTTACTCATCCAGTGCTTCCCTATGATATTGTACTATAGATTTGCATAACATGTGAGGGGATAAAAACTTGTCATGATTATTTATTCATTTATTTATTACTTTTATTATATTTTATTTCATCTTATTTATTTTTTGTTGTATTTTTGTTTTTTTGTTTTTTTAGGGGGGGGGGGTAGTTTTTACTTAATTCATCATGTAACTTATTTAACCTGTTTAACCTAACATGTCAATTCATTTGATATTCTTAACTTATTGTTTCTGTTATTTATATGACCTCTAGGTTGCTGGTGTCCATGGAGTCCACCAGACCAACCCTGTAACCAATGGTCACGCAGAGCCTGCCCACAGCAGTGGAGACCATACACCAGATAACAGTCATGACTGGCAGTATGAACACCATCATAACAGACTTCACATTCCAGAACCTCACAACAAGTACAGTCAAGGACTCAGCCCGACCACTGCTGCGTGGGATGCTGCCAGGCGGTCCACATATGGCAACAGGCATCATAGTGATCTGGATTTGAGTGAACATGAACGAGACAGCCAACTTGAACAACAGTATGGGAAAGAACTAGAAGATCATGTACAAGGAGTATACCACCAACATGAGGATGTGGAAGACATTCATCATGGGGTACCTGAAAATCATGACTTTGTTGGAAGTAGTCATGGGGATGAAGAGGAAGAATCACAGTTTTACCACCATTCCTTAGGAGAGGAGGAGGAGGAGGAGGGAGAGGAACCGTTTGCAGGAGAACGGCGATACAGCCAACAGTACGAACCACCAAAGTCTACCAAGACAAAGCCAGTGACTAACGGCAAAGCCACAGGATGGCAAGAACGTGACCACTTTCCACCGCGGCAGGAGGGTGGGCATGTCATCAGGCATGCTTCCAGTGAGCCGAACGTTGGAATGGTGCACTACCAATCAAGGAGAAAGCATGATGAGAAAGAGGCAAGAAGGATAATGTCTGAGCAGAGGATGAGCGATGATGATTTCTACCAGCAAGCTGTGGATCCTTATCAGACAGAGTTCTTTCATGCAGGTAATTTTTGTATTTATATACTGCATGTCTAGATTCTAGGCGTCTGCTTGATCAAATCTGGAGGCATGCAATTCACCACTGACTTCTGGGCAGTAAAGCGAAAATCATTGACCAGGCATAGTTGCGTATGACGTTAACAGTGGATACGCAATATGGAACAAATATTGACTGCTTATTTGGGGGTCACAGTAAAAAATTATAGCTCCTTGGTAATCTTGAATACTATGCAGTACAATTTTCAAAATCACCTTGGGCCATATTTTAAACCATGCCTCTCAAAGCAGTCAATATTTGTAGATCAGTATAGCACAAAATAATTGGTATGTGTTGCAACAATCATTGGAATATCCATCAAAATATATAGAAATAATAAGTTGTCAGAGTCTGGTGATATCAATGTCATATTCTAGTTTCATTACAATATTACCAAATTTTCTTTTAAAATTTGCACAAATTAACAATTAAGCATAAGCATAAAGCTTTTAGGATGCTCCACTAATGACTATATCCATTCATATCAGTGAAAATTCTCAATAATAAATGATGAAATGCAATTGAATAGACTGATTTTATGTCATTAACGTGAAAGAGCTCTTTTCTTATTTCTTGTGAGAAGGGAGAGGGATGGGGTACATGTCCTTGTCCTTGCTATTTTAAAACATACATTACTTGTAAGCATTCATAACCTGCAAATCTTTTTTATGTTCTACTGATGTCACTTTTTGTGCCTGTATTGTTTTCAAAGAGCAGACCAATCATATCAATATAAGTCACATAAACCATCCATTTGTATAGGAAGCAGAGGACAAGACATAGCACAACTAGAGATACTGTACCAGGCAAGGGGACGTGAGATAAACAACCTCACTGCTCAGCTAGAGGCCTTGCGAGAAGAGAGTGCCAGAGAGAAACGCATCCTCAATCATCAGCTCGCTTTGGCACAAGGTAATGAAGTCTTACATGATGATGCATTTCTTTGCATTTTTTTCAAGTATGTGGTCTCATGGCACTGATCAGCAGTATGTGTATAAGGAATGAAAATGATATTCTCACTTGGCTAAATTTTAGTATCAAATCTGATGTCATGTATGAATTCAATTATTTTAAAAAGAAACAATATGACTGCAGTTATAACAAAGAGGAAGTAGCAATTGTAGATGTAAAAATATCTGGTCAGGCTAAAAGTTGCTCTTTTAGACTACATACACAAATGCCCTCTACTTTATTCATGTGTGCATTATAAATTAAAATCTGAGGCAATATTTTTATTTGGTTAATGTAATTCCCCTTGAAAACATTGTACATCGTAGAGTGTATTCTTCGATAAAATAAAAGCATGCAAATGAATTTGTATTCAAAAGTTTTGAATGAAAATTCTTAATAAATGTAATATTTCTAATTGTGATCTTATAGATGAGAGAGATGGTTTAGGTACAACCTATGGAGAGACTCAAAAGTTGATGAATCAAATGAACAATGAGAACCATTCGCTGAGAGGCCAGCTACAGTCAGTCCAGCAACAGGTCCAGGCACTCACAGAGGCTAACCGACAGGTACAGGACTGCAAGCCATGAAATGCTTAGGAACATTGAGAGACCTTTAGGAATATAACTCTATTAGCTCCTAAAGAGCTCTGATTATAAAAAGGAAATGGTATGATGCTTAACAGTTGTTGCAGGATAATCTCATGTTTTTTTTTAGCAAATTAAAAGAAGAGCTTCAGTAAAGAAAAGAGTATGTTTAAGATTAGCTTGGGGATTTTGTTGAACACTGCCTGATTACTGTTAACCCATTCGTGACAGGAATTATTTAAAGCCTAATTTGATCAGCTTTTATTCTTCAAGTTGGCAACACCAACATTTTTCTTTTATTGCTACATTTTGCTTATAAAACATGTATCTGAAATAAATATAAATTGACATAATGTATGATGAGAAGTCATAAAGTTGCCAATTCGCAGGGAAAAACGGTAATTTTAACATTTTCATCGCATTGCCAATTTAAGGATTTTAATGCTTATTTTCCTTTAAAAAAATTTCAGCATCAAACAACAAATATTGAAGCAACAAAAATGGACACAGTATGTGTAGATTTTTTTGCTCTTTCTGCTCATGTATTTGGTATGATTTTTAGGGCTCTGCATCAAAAGTTATGACCAAACCACATAATGTGGACCCTCTGTCACGAATGGGTTAACCGATACGGTTGAACACGATTTGATGTCGGTGTGATATGCATTTTGCATATATCCTATCCCATGTTATCTCGGGCTTTGTGTTCAGCAGGTGAAGAGACTGGTCACTACAGAAATGTGTAGGTCAAAGATTCAGTCACATTAATCTGTTGCTCATGGGAACCGAGTAGTTCCTGTATAAAGCCTATGGGATTCAGATAATTCAGTAGTCGGTGGGTGAAAAACAAATGGATAGGCCTAATGCAGGAGTTCAGTGCACTATTGTTATGAATTAAATATGAGCTCACTGAGAATATGGTGTTAAATATTTGGTGACTCTTGTTAATCATAATAAATGATTTATGTGTTTGGGCTTTTTTTCTCATCTATATATCATAGCTTCATTCTGAATTGGACACTGCCAATGCTACCATAGAGAGTCTCAATCACCAGTTAATTGAAATCCAACGTTCACAGCCACTGCATAAAGCAAGAGAACAGCAGGATTCTCTGTTGTCGGGACTACACCAGAAATTCTCACAAGAAACAGCAGAACTGAGGGAGAAAGTAGATGCAGCAAACAAGCAGGCTTCTGAGAAGGTGATTATTTACAGAGATGTTTATCCACATTTTTAAAGTTCATCCAAAGTTTTTGCATATTTCATGTGGAACTTTACAGACTTCAGCAGGTTCCAAGTTTTGGCTTGTGCTTTGGCTATAGTTGCTACATAGTCATCTTAAACACTAACCAATTTCCTAACTTCAGTGGGCCAAACAGTTGACTTTAGCTGTCACCCTAAACGTAACATGAAACACAGTTGAAACCTAACTCAATCTCTGTATCTCTGACAAATAAAGCATGGCATATATCATGGGAGAAAACACCTTCTAACATTCTGCCATCTGGAGAATTCTGAATTTAACCCAATTATATTTGAGTGGATGTATACAGTGTATTTTTATTTCAAACTGAAAATCTCTTGAGAACGGTAAGAATATGCGTACCGAAACATCGAGAGTGGGTAGTCCCTTTTCAGGACCACACTCATCTTCAAGAAAGAATACTTGGTGTACCATGAAGTCTTCTACTTCCATACATTCTACCACCATTGAAACCTTCAAAGGATATCTGAAAATCTCTTGGTTTTGTTGCTGCTTGTAGAGCACTCTTGTGGAGCAATTGGAAGCAAGGCTAACTGCATCTCTCAAAGGAGCTGATCAAGTAAGACTGGAACATGCAGAGACAGTGAATAGGTTGACAGCTTCTCTACAAGACAGCCAGAAAAGATGCCAAGAACTCATTTTGCAAGGTTGGTGTTTGAAATTGCTTATTTCGTCATTTACCTTTTCAAAATATTCTTTCACTCTGTTGATGTCATAGTAATAGCTTTTTTGAAAATTTTTAAGTCGAGCTTTTCTTAACATCACTATCAAGGAGGTGGCATTCTTACATGACTAAGTACTGAAAGGTGGAAATTTTTTGCGCTCAGCCAAGTTAAAAACAATCTCACCTTTATAATTTTCGTGGACAGTTAGGATAACTGTATTCACATGCAAAATGAATAAAATATTCCAATGATTTTATTTCCATGTAAGTGTCGTACCTTGCGAAATGTGCAAAAATTTCCACTCCGCAAAATATTTAATGTTTACAGTATGTCACTAACTTTTGTGCACACATACATGTAAGTGGCAAATTTAAAATCTAAATCAGAGACTATTTGGATTGAGATACATAATAATGTTGTAAAAGCACCTGTGCTCTACCGGCTTGACTATGGTAGGTGCCTGCTGGGGGGGGGGGGGGGGGGGGGGGGGGATGTGTCAGTCAGCACAACCTGAGCCGACTCCAATGTCTCCAGAGCAAATGTGCTCAGCTAGTCTGTCAAAAACCAAAGTGGTCCCATGCTATCCTGTGGTTAAACTACATGTACAGTGGCTTCCAGTTACTGATAGAATACAGTATCGCATACTATTTCATAACTTACACATCTTTGTCAACCAGTCTTCCTCTGTAATTATCCTCTCTCTTTCAGCAACAGAAAACATCATATCCACTGTGGTCTAAAGCAACCCTTTCCCTTCTCGTTCCAAAAATTTTCTAGGAGGCAAAAAAGAAAATCTTTCATGGTTTTAGCATAACCACCTAGAAAAGCCATTTCTAGATTTGCCACTTATGGCCTCATCGTAGTAAATTTCAGGATATTACCAATTTAGGAATAAGCCATTGAGAAAGTATTCAAATGCTATGAAATAACTGCAAAATATATTTTTGTAATGAATAATTCTGTATATTGCATCTTCTTTTTTATTTTAGGTTCTTTGCCAGCAGTTCAAGAGCTTCAGGTTAAGTTTAACGATGCCAGCAAAGCTAAAGCAATGGCAGAAAACATGTGCCAAACATTACAGGTTAGATATATACAATATAGATATCATAGATTTCTTTTTATATTAATGTATCTGGATAACTATCCCATGGTCTACCATCCCTTGTGCAACTCCACCCAACTATCTATTCTTAATTATCCAGCAGACAACTGCCAACTCCCCTAACAGGCTAATTTTCTAAACCACCTATTAAAAGGGGAAAATTTTATGTGAAAGGATGAGTATGCAGAAGCATTGCAGGGGGGGGGGGGGGGGTGACTGCCTGACTGGTAGTTGTTTGAAATTTAAAGGGTCATTTCCTAGAGAAGATTTGTGTTGGTGTATGTGTGTGTGTGTATTTGGAGGGGGGGGGGGGGGGGGGGTGTTCATAGAGTTGTCAGGAATTACATTCAAGTTGGGTTGTTTTCTAATCATCATATGCATACACATGCATCTTACTCTTAAAAATATATTTGCTCAAGATCTGTAGACTTCCTTCCAAATGGTGATCTTGTGTGCATTGCTCCTGATCCATGTCAAGAGAGTCGACTATAATGTAGTTTTTATAACACCTCAACATTAAAGATGTTGATTTTTCCCCTGATTCTGTAGGAAGAACTTGCAGACCTGAAAGACCAGATAATGCTGTATGAAGGTGCTGTTGACCTAGGGGTCATATCAGAGTCAAAGGTCAATCAGCATTCAAGGACCACTCCTAAAGATGCTGATGTCGTTAGAAACCTTGCCAAAGAGGACTGGAAAACTCCACAGCCATCAGGGTAAATCGCTCTGCCTTTTCTTCTTTTTTTTTCATATTTCACAAAAATGAAAAATAGTTCGTATCTGTCTGCTGACTTTTGTTTCCCCCTGATTTAACAAGTAAACACTTACATTGCTAACATTTCAATATTGGCTCTTATTTAACTCAGTAAGATGTCTTTCCTCTTGTTTTTGAAATATTTGGTTATTTGTCAAAAAGTTAGTGAACATCTGTGAACTGATTTGGCACAAACTTGATAAGGAAACACATATTGATAGATCTTCATGTTTCATTTTACACAATTTTATAGGATTTCCTATTTCAAGTTTCAACATTAGCCCAATAAATTTTGTTTCCAGTAATTGTATCTATAAAACTGCACATTGTTTGTTATTCACTTTTATATTTTGTTTTCTTGTGGTATGGATGCTGGTAATTGTAATGGTAATACTTCTCTTATCTGTCCCCAAACACTGTAATGCTATGAATATTGTTATGAATGTGGTATAGAGGTTCATTAGCCCACTTTTGACTCAGTCCTGTGCACTGAATTCCATGTCTCCATCTTTCATACCATGTACAGATCCCAGTCAAGGAGCCTGAAGGAGCCCATGTCTCCTGAAGAGACCCTGGAGAAGTTGAAGGCAGAGCTTAGTCGGTCCCTTCAGAGCATCCGATCCAAGAGGGAGCACGTCACCAAACTCCAAGTGGAGCTCAGGGAGGCAAAGATTGAAGGGCAGAAGTGGAAAGGGAAAGTGGAAGAAGCTGAAGCTAGAGTTGGTCGGTTGGAGGTGAGTTTAAACTAAATGAATGAGTAAAACAGGAGAGGTGGTTTGTGATGGGAGAGAGAGAGAGCCAGAAATCAGACAGATATTATACATGATTGTGAACAGCAATCATTTTGTAATTGATAGAGAGACAGAAAAAAGAAATACAAAAGACAAACAGAGAAATGACTAAAGTACATGTTCTACTCAATATATTTATGATAACGAAAATACACACAACTTAACATTCTAGAAATGTTGGTTTAAAAATTTATATCCTAGGTGAATAATTAAGGGGGATACATATTTTTGAAATCAATGTTGTCTGATGATTATTATCTTTGTTTAGCCATTATGTATGAAATTTGCATGTATCTGTTTGATTTATCTGTTTAAAAAAGAAATGATGGATATATACTGTATGTAAATGACATTTTTTTTTTAAAATAAAGAACCCTGTGGAAGGGAGGGAATGAATGTCGTCTAAAATATTTTTTAAAAGCCCTGCAGCCCTCACCAAACGTGTTTGAAAAATTTGTACTTCAGAGGGTTACGATTCTAATATCTTTTCTAAATTATCATTGTTTCCTCCTGGTTCTCACTGAATGTGACAGGCTCAGCTTGAAGCTCTCAAGACCACCATATCCCAAACCTCCTCCAAGGAAATAGGTGCTCTTAAGGAAGAATTAGAGAGGTTGAAATCAGAACTGGAGGCTAAGACAGCAGCACACCAGGAGCAGGTGGAGAGAGTGGTGGCGCTCAAGGCAGAGATGGCTCAGATGGTAGCTGATAATGATCAGGACAAGAAAGAAGCTGTGGACAGGTTGGAATTCAAATCATTTCTTGTCTCATTACTTAATCCCAATTTTGATCATTTCTTGCACACCTTTGTTGTGTTTATAACAAAGCAAATGAAATTCATACATTTTGAAGCAAAATATGTACATGTTTATAACTCCTCATATGGTGGTGCATCATGAATTTGTTTGTTACTTGTTAGTGAAGGGACGGCCTGACATTTGTTCCAGGCTTTATCTTGTAAAAGAGGTCGAGTTAGGTTCAGGGTTGTAGTTGGATTTTAAGTTTAGTTTAGGGTTAATGTTTGGGTTGAGTTTGAGTTTTTGCTCCAGGGTGAGAATTTTGAATTTGGTCAGTATAGGAAGTAGACTGCAGAGCAATTGTCTCTGAAGTGTATATTGTACTACCAGATGTGTAGGTAAAAAAGTTAAGTTACTCATTCTTCTTTGCGTGTAATTTTTCAAGATGGAATGTAAAATACTGTCCTAATTTAAAACTTTGTTCTAGAAATATTTCTTCATGAATTTTGGAAACTCTCCTTTAAATATCATTTTGTAGAATTTCAACCTGTTGTGCATTACATTTCTGTTACTTCTGTAGATGTCAAAAGACATGTTTACAGCTTCATGAAGATGCATCACGTAACATCAGAGAGCAGCTTGTGACTGAGCTACAGACTGAGAAAGAAACTCTTGTGGAGGCTCATCAGTATCAGCTGCAAGAAGTCAGGTATGCAGTGATGTTTGACATATTGTAAGGTTATTGCATCATAGATGCTTTGTGTTTACATTGGGTGATTTCAAGTACGGTGTTGGAAGCTGGTGTTGGTGTTGTGAGAACACCAACACCAGCCTTAACACCGAACTTGAAATCAGGCTGGTGTTGGAATTGACCTCGCAAGATTTGACGTATTTCTGGTAGTCAGTGTTGCTTTCTGGTGTTGAATGTCGTCTGCTGAACCGAGTATCACGGTTCGTGTTGACGATTTACATGTAATTTCCCCATTCACCAACACCAGCCCTTAGGGATTGGGAAATTCATGATTTTAAGTTCGGTGTTGGTGTTGGTGTTGTAATCATACATGTTATTGCTGCTTCTCCCTCGCGGAGCAACGGCACTCTTTGCTACGGCCACTCGTGACATGTTGGTGATTAAACCCATTTTGCAGTCAAACAACTTGGAATAATCAAAACCATATATTTTCCTTGGAAGAGTGATAATTCTTCAAATGACTATGCAATTCGAATCCAATAAGATGTAGATTTATTAGAAATTCTGAGGGGAAATGATTTTATCGTCAAGATTTTTCGCTACTAGCATATGACGTCACTCAGTGTTGAGCTATCGATAAGGTGATCGGATCAGATCGGTTTCGTCCCTCTAAACTGACCGTCGGTGTTGGAGCTCGGTTCAGCAGCCTTTCCATGCTCTCAACACCAACACCAACACCAACACCGCACACTGAACTTGAAATCACCCATTGTGTCCTACGTTCCATAACCATTGATTTCCCAGAAATCAGATTTCTTCATAAATGAGGAGCTTGCCATGATTTCATTTTCTGTTTTGCTCTTTTCAAACTTCTTTTAACATGGGTTGTAAAAGGCGCTGAATATGATATTTATGTCCTGCTGTTAATGTGTCATTGTATGCCACCATCATTATTCTTATCCCAAGTCTGATGCCTTCTATATCAAATGCTGACGTAAATAAATCCCTTGAGTGTGTGCCATAAATCGTCCTTAACCCTTCTCATCAAACACCTTCTAGGAATGAGATGGCTGAGCTAGAGAATGAACTTCACAAGACCAAAGCCCTCTATGTGGAGCTCTGTGATGAGAAGAAAAGCCTGGAAGAAAACATGGAGAAGCAGATCAGTGCTCTCAAAGAAGAGTTTCTGCATCAGGTTAGCCTTAGAATGATTTCTTTGTGATCTTTGCCCATCTGCCTTTTCTGCTAGATGTTTTACCAGAGGGCAGGTCCTCACGCCCAAAATATCTTGTTAATTCTTTTGTCTGTTCTTCTCCATCCTTATGCTTAGCCTTCTTCTTGATTGTATTGTATGTTTTGCCACAGTTTGATTCTTCTACTTATTTTTTTTTGTTGGTGTTGTAAATTTTACTTCTTTCAAAACCATATTAGCTTTCTATTTCTTGTACATGTATCCCTGTTGTACCTGAAAAATGAAAGAATGCTGTCAGTAAACGAGAATATCAGCAAAGTTATGAGATGTTTTCATCACCCTTATTCTAATATACTGTTATTTGAATGTATGTTTCAAATTTCATAAGAAAAGGACAGAGGTAGCAAGCTAGACTTGCAAAGAGATATAAGGAAGAACAATGACATTCTAGATGGATTTTTCTGTCATAGGAACTCAAAGTCAATTGCAGTGAATTAATGAATAGCAAAATACTACTCCTTTGCCATAATCACAGATTAAAGCAGAGTTTGAAAAAGAGAAGACCGGTGCCTTAGATGAACTCAAGTCTTCAATGGAAACAAGTCATAGAGCAGAGATTGTCCTGCTCTTGGAGAAAAAGAAGAAGGAGAATGAGGAGGAGCTAGAAAGAATGAAATCAGATCAGGTAAAAAAAAAAAAGATATTCACTTGCTTCTTTATTATTCGTCAGTCAAGAAGTCAGAAACAGATTTTGAACCATTTCAGTATGAATATAAAGTTGGTTTAGGAATTATAATGCAAGAAAGGTGCAGTTGGGTACTTTTTCATTTTGTTTGTGTGTTTGTGTAGGAAATTTAGCTGATCAATAAAGATGAAAATATTTTTCCTGTAAAATGCAATTTTGTTCACAAATGATGCTGAGAAAACAGAATGCAAAAGGACCAGTTTTCTTTACTGAGACACCAAGGAATTAAATTTTTCAGCCTGAAAATTCATAACATTTTTAGCAATTATACATTCACATTTCAGCCACTTTCATTATGCACTCACAAATGTTTTTTTTTTTAAATAATTAATTCATCTTTATTATAAAAACATTCAACATTCAAATAAAGAAGATACATAGGAAACCCTGGACCGAGGTTTACAAATAAAAGTATAAGATCCTCAGGCAGGGTAACATAAAGTGAAAATACGAAGATTAAAGACAGAATATCAATACAAATATACAGATAGTACATGCAAAACAGTGATTTTATGGTCATTTCACAAATGTGAAAATTATAGGGATCATCTTCTGGGCATGAAAATTCAGGGTAAATGACATGATTGTGATATGTATTTCAATTCTGGACCCCTCAGAAGAACAGCCTCTGGCTGAAGAGGGTGATCCAGCCCATGTGTGGAGAATAAATAAATTAAAAAAAAAAAAATTTAATTGTCCTTTCAAATACTTGCAGAAGCAGCTTCAAGAAAAGTATAAAGAAGAAATCAACTCTCTGAAGACTATTCATGAGGAGCAGAAGAAGAAACTAGAAAATCAGATCACTGAGGCTGAGGAGAAAGCAAAGGGGGCCAAGAAGCTGGAAAATACAGAAAAGGTAGAAAATGATATACCATTGTTTTAATGTTGAATAATGATTTGTGCAACTGCTGTGTGATCTTATTTCAATTATGAATGGTAAAAAGTTAGACTGTTAGGTCATGGTCTTAAGATGTGGACACTTGGCTGTCTTGGAGCCAGTTGCTGTTGACTTAAAGCTTGACGGATCTGCTCTGAATCCAAATAAGGATGATAAAGATCATGATTAAGGAATTATATACTTCTCTACAGTTCTTTAAAAATTGAATATGTTACATTCAGTTTCATTGTAATTTTAGATGGTTTAGCATGGTGACAACATAGTGTTGTACTTTAGTAGAAAATGTATCAACACATTTATTTTGGGTGAATATTGTATTTTGGAATAGCAATGGTTTGGGAAAAAATACTTGATAGCGTTTGATGAGAACCATCTGTTCATTGGTATCATATAGGATGAAGCTGATCGTATCAGCAGCATGGCTTCTGAATTGAAAGCTTTACAGCAGAGATATGAAGAATTTTCTGGATCATTCCCTAGTCAGGTGGACAGTGCCGTAGAGAAAGCCAAGGAGCAGTGGATGAGAAAAGAAAACCAGCGTAGAATGTCACTAGATCGGGTAAGTATTATATGCGGATTGGCTGATATCGTGTAGTGAGGATTGCTGTTTTGTGTAATAAAGAGATTGTGCATTTTTTACCATTCATGTGAGTAGTCCAAGACATGCAACCTGGAATGTCAGGCTTAGATTTGTTCAGTACAATGATAGGCAGAATAAATGGTAAGTGGAATATGGCAAGTGTTATAATATGTTGTAAGTATGTAGGTATGGAAACTGTAGATCAAGGTTCTGACTATTCTATTTCATGAATAAGCAATTTCTGTTTGGTTTTATTACTTTAGATGCCCATTGTGTGACATCCATTATCCATAATTCAGATATTGCAGATATATCCCTATCCATTTCTGCTCCCAGGTTGCGGCATCTACCATAGAACAGATGAAGGCAGACCATGCTGTACAGCTAGCTGAATGGCAGGCCAAGTTTACTGATGAAGAGCTACAGGTCAAACATAGGATTGAAGCAGCTGTGAAAGAGGCCAAGGACAGCTGGAAGAGAGAGGAGGAGAAAAGGAGAAGAGAGTCTCTAGAAAAGGTAAGTATATTTACGTGGTCATGATGTTCCTTAAATGAATTATCTTACAGAGCTCTCCATCACAAGTTCTCGTTTGTAAAGACATCCCACGTGTTAAAAAGCAGTATTTTTTTATTGTTGAAGACTTTGCAACTTTTTAAAAAATATCACTTTTGCTTCAGGTACAGCATTAGAAGCTTTCCCATTGCGATAAGGAGGAGGAATATTTTGCTGTAATCCACTACATGTTATATCAGTAGCTATTTACTTGTTTCCATTCTCAGAAGAGTGATGAAGACAAAGATCACAAGGCAGAATTCCAGAAGGAGCTCCAGAGGCTCCAGCAGCAGCTCCAGAGAAGCCAGGAGGCTCTGAGTGTCTCCCAGAGAGATGGGAAGCAGGTGAGAGCCAAGTATGCCCAGCTGAAAGGCAGACATGAGCAGGAGGTGATGGGTTTGAAGCAGGAGCTGAGGTCCTGTCAGGCTAAGCTCCAACAAGCCGAGAAGACTCTTCAGCAGGAGCTTGAGGTAATGCCTAGTTCACACATTTGCATATATTGCTGCGTATTGCTGCGCTATCAATTCGCAGCTGTACCCAGCAGTACATGGCAAATCTGACACGAGCAGTCACACTATTGCGTATCTACATCATATTAAGCTGCTCGTACAAAGCAAACGGCGTATGAACTAAATTTGCAGTGTATCGAGCGGCTAACACAGCGGTTCTTGCTGCTGCGAGTGGTGTGCAAGCAACAGCGCAACATTACGCGCAATCATGCGAACAACAACGAGTTAAAGCGAGGTAAATCGTGCAAGAAACACAACTATAGGCAGTGACAAGCGCTCCAAAAAAGAGACAATTTGACCTTGTGCTTGCTTGCGATAATTTGAAAAATTTTAAAACTAGCGAGTGACCAGCACAGGCCTACGTGCTAGTCTGTGCATTGAGTACGAAGTGAGCATGTTTCATTTCGCTTTATTGGGTATGACTGCCTATGTCTGTGTTCGAGCAATACGCAGCCAAATACGCAAAGGTTTGAACGTAGCATAAGATCACAGGAGGATATTGCTAGAATGGGGTTATTGCTAGAACATCGGGGGGGGGGGGGGCTGGGTAAGAGGAGACCTCCCATCATCCTGGGTGTTGCTAGAACTTTTTGACTTAGGGTGGGGGTGGGGACCAAGTGCCTCTTAGCAAAACAGGAAGTTGGTGAGAACCAAATATCCCCTGCTAAAAGCAATCCGAGGTCATGAAAAAAAGTATATAGAAAACTGGTATGCTTAGAATTACATGCTCTAATAATAAATATTAAAAATATTTTTTAAAAAGAAGTAGAAATAGAAAAACAATTTTTGAAATCATCCTAACAGCAATTTCAGAATGAGAGGTGAGAGGCTAACTCTGTAACCAGTTAGCAATCTAATGTGAAGTAATTGAAATGGATCGAAATCCAATTGAGCATTTTTAAATCATCCTGACAGCAACTCCAGAAGGAGATGCGAGAGGCCAACTCTGTCACCATGGAATCGATGCAGGAGCGTGTGTCTGCCATCCAGCAGAAACATTCCTTACTGGTAGAGAAGATGAAATCTGAGTGGGAGGAGGAGAGGCAGACATTGAAGAGAGAGAAGATTCAGAGAGAGAAAGATGTCAGCAGCATTGCTGTTCAGGTAAATAATGATAAAACTTAGTTCTTGTATGGTGTACTTGTATCACATATAAACTGCATTTGTACACTTCCAAACTGCTTTGGAAATCACCATTGTTCTAGAGCATTGAAGATATTCCTTCCTACTGGGTAGCTACAAAGTTGGGTTGAGGAAATCAAATTTAGCTTGATGACTTGCTGAAAGTTGATACTTCCTGTTGGGATTGAACATCTTACAATTAGATCCACTTTTGGGGAGAAGTATTGAATTTAACAGGTTTTCTACAGATTATTTATGTACTGAACCCGCTTTAATCATGAATACAGTATTTTTTCTTGAATAATTGCTGATTGCATTTTTATCATTAAAATTTGTGTCATTGTTCTTTTTTAGACAAATGCAAATGATGAGTCAACTGTCATAGAAGAACTGAGGATGCATTATATGAAGTCAGTAGAAAATGTCAGAGGTAAGGGCATATAAGGGTTGATTAAGACTTGTATGTATTTGGCTTGACAGTCCTGTTTTTTTAAATTTTTTTTTATTGAGCTTGATTTCTAACAGTTGTCTTCCAGGACAATGATGTTTTCTTGTTTTTTTAGTTTTGTTAACCCATAGTAGTACAGTATCTCATTTCAGTTACACTATCTTTTGATCCAAAATGCTAGGAAACTGCAAATTATACATGAACACAAGGAGCAAAATTCACTGAAAATGTGGAGCCCATTTCTAGTGTGGTACATTGTGCTGTTTACAAATAAGAGTTATTCAATTGTAGTTAGTCATTTAACGCTGTAAATTGGAAATACAGTGTATTTTCAAGAGCACCTTTGCATTTTGTTTGTTTGTAATGTTGGCAATTTTCACTCACAATGGTTCATGTTATATACTTTCTTATTATTTTTCAAACTGTAGGTGTGGGGAAAAAATAATATTTGCTGACAATTTTGGGAGAGAAAACTGATTGATTTAGACCTTCAGAAACTCTGTACTGATATTGGTTAACAGGCCTTTAAGAATGGATCAGTGAAAGGGACACTTTAGATGTTTGTTCTTATTTCATTTAATTGAAACTATACTTTGATTTAACATTGTTTAAAAAAGTAATTTGACTAGGAGCAGCTCTTGGAGAAAGGTGTATCATTTTTCGAGCTCTTTTCACAAAACTTTGAAAAATAAACTTCCAGTTTATAGGACTTTTAAGTCCGAGTTATTTTGTTGTCATGTGTGAAAGGGCAATCATTTTTACGCTTTTCAATAAAAACAAGAAATAATTAGGGGATATGATGCCCTGCTGAACAATAAGAATTTTGATAACTAACAAGTAAAAATATATGTCACTTCCAAATTTGTTTTACAGAGACCTCTGAGAGGAAATCAGAATTTTTTTAATTGATGACAGGGACGTGTAACCCTTAAACAGAAATGAAATGGAATATGAAATGGAAAATATATAGTAGTATAATTACGCTTATGATATTTTCCTAGCCTCTGCAATGAGCTATGTCACCGACATGCAGAAACGGTGCCAGGAGACTTTGAGGACAGCAGTCTTTGAAGAGAGACAGAGAGTAGCTGCTAAGATGCGCAAGTTCTACACCAAGCAAGTCCATTCCATGAGAGATGTTCCAAGAGAAAATAACAGGTAGCAATTGCAGAATTGTTCAATGATTTTTTTTTTTTCTTAGAGAATGGTCTGTACACATATTTTATTGTGCATGTTACTTTCATTATAAAGTAGTGCTATGGCAAGTTGGTCTGCTTCAACCAGTTTATACTCATGTCATAGCCTTGCTTTGTATGTTATACTCAATAAACAGTAATTTTGACCTGGAGTTCTCTAGCTTTAAATTTGTTTGGGAAAAGGATTGGTGTTACTTCTGTATTCCATCTGAAACATATATGTAAAACTGGGTTCTTTTTCTTTACCATAGAACCAAATTATTTTTACATTACCCAAAATTTCCTTTGAAGTTTTCCATGGTGGTAGAACATATGAGTGTGGTCCTGAAGGACCACACTCACTCTCGACGTTGGGGTAAGCATGTTCTTACGTCCTCAGGAGAATGTCGAAAGTCGAGAGTGAGTAGGTCCTTTTCAGGACCACATTTATTTCCAAGAAAGAATACATGGTGTACGGTGAAGCCTTCTCCTGCTATATCATCAAAAATTGTTCCATGGCACGTCCAAAAGGTATGCACCTGTGAATTTCAGTGGCTCAGATAACCTTCCTTGGACGTGTTCAGTGGCATATTATTTGTAAATGACATGTTCCTATGTGCAAATTCTCATTTAGCTGATGTGCACTTTCATTAATTACAAGTACTAGTATTGTGTATAATCATCAAGATGAATAACTGTTAATGTGTGCATCTTTCTTCATTTGTTACCTTTCATTAGAACAGAACAGTCTAACCCTTCATACGATCATCCACCAGTAGACCAAACAGGATCTGCACCTTTGACCAGGTCAAGAATATCTTCTTCCTCTACTTCACATACATCAACCAGTGACTCTGGAATACAATCACAGGCAAACTGCATCCCTTCCAGTAGAGTCACCAGAAGAGTGCATTCTGACGAAACTCCACGATCCACATTACATAAGTCCAGTGATATCCATCCAGTCACTGAGATGAGACCGATGCAACGGCCACAGAACTCCAAAGTGCATCTAGATAAGCAACAGGATGCAAGGTTGCAGGCACAGAGAACCTCTGCAAGGGGAGATCAGGTTGCCCAAGAGTCTATGAAGAGAAGTCGGGCTGTTGACCGTGGTGAAGGTGCACCAAAGGAGCATATGAAGAGCAGGGCCTATGATCTTCATCACTTCACTGAAGATGACATTGGGGCAAATTCTGCTGCCCTACTGAGAGACAGAGATGCAGCATCGGCCAGTGTTGGAGTAAGAGACTATGAAAGTCCACCAACCAAAGCACAGCTGCACCAACACAGTAACATTACTGCAAGGAGACGAAGTGATGGTAGTAAGGATCATAGTCAGAGACAGGAAAGACCTCTAAAATTCCCTTTGAGGAAAGACGAGCTTGCATCCAATCAGTCACCTGAAGTTCTTCCACCTAGTAGGACTACTTCTCAAGGTACAACCATGTTGCCTTATGCATCAGTTCAACCAGACTCACATCAGTCCACAAAATCATGGGTCAATAGCCACAGTGAACCACCACCACAAGGAACAATCCTGCAGACTGATACAAACTCCCCTTTTGGATCTGAATATGCAGATCTACCTCAGTCACTTCATGAGAGCAGAGTGCCCTCATCTCTGCCGAACCATCCATTCCTTGAGGAGAACTTGGCAAGAAATGTGCCATTACCAAGGAGATTGGTGGAACTCCAACAGGGGTTGTCACAGTCTCATCCAGTCAGGGACACAAGCAGACAGAAGGTGTATCATGTCCAAGTGTCTTCCAGGGAAAAGCTGACGCAGGTTTCCACAGAATCCAAAGTTATGTCAAAGACTGTCAAAACAGCAACTGAAGATAGTGGCATCAATAGTCCTTCATTAATCCAGCACTGAACATAATCTATATCTCCTTCTTATGCTAGACTCTGTGCCAACTGTCTTCTTGATAAAATGTGGGCTTATCCTTGTTAAATCTCAGGACATAAAAGAAAAAATTCATACATGTACCTAGCGGTTTGCTTTATATAACGGCTAATTTCATTGTCCAGTCGCAGCTGATTTTAGGACCAAACTACATGTATTTCTCTCACAGCATACATGAATTTACTGGTATATTAATAACAACTGAACTTCAAGGAATTAAGCCATTTACCTTCACAGCCACAATTATTAATTCAGTAGGATTTGAAACTTTCAAGTGATTACGAGCCTTGAACTTCTGAATCCTTGAGATATTCCCCCTGAAAACCAAGAATATATATATGGATATATATGTAATGAAAATCTAAAAACATTTGAACATCTATTAAAAAGTGGATTCTTTTAATAATAGAGTTAAGTGTATTTGAAATCAAGCAAAATAGAACCAAAATTGTAGTTTACCACATTTTACTGTTTCTTTGGCACTGGAATATGTAGTGCAGTAAATGTATCCCAACACTTTGTATAGAAAGATATGTGTGTGACAATTTTATGTACGTCTTCCATTACAGCAGTATTTGTTAATTGACTACAATTGCCTTCATTCATGATTCAAGCATGAAAAAAGCTAGGAACACCAGCCGCTGTTAAACAGGAATTTCATATTTGTGATCAATACCACTCTATCATTCAGATGGCGAGGTGCCTTTCCAGGGAAATCCCCACATTACAATGTGAAATACATTATATCAATCTACATGTTGTAGTTTATTCTGTGAAGAAGCCTTAGCAGTTTTTGACTGTTGGTGAAATCGTTTTGTTTCTGTTGTGTATAATGTGTGAATAGATTTTGTCCTTGTATATATTGTACATTGTAAAATCTATTTAAAAACTTGAAAATAAAATTGTCACTATAAGTAAATGTTCTTTTTTTTCTCATTGATCTGCTACCTCTCACTCCCCAATCTCTCCATCTTTTTTTTCCTCTCTCTCTCTCCCTTATTTCCTCTTTTCTTTTTCTCACCCTCCCTCTCTAGTCTCAACAAATATTGTAATTTTTCACATTACTTAAGAATTACGTAAGCAAAAATACACGAATGTCACAGTGATAATCAAATATTAGTTGGATCAAAATTTTCTTTATTACACAATATGGTACAAAAAATCTAGAATGTCTCAACTCAAATATCTTATGTATGAAGACAAACTTGTGTGAACAGAAATGTACAACTGTAACCTATGAACTCTTCTGCAGTTATTATACACCAACTGCTGACAATAAAATCACACTGTAGCAAATCCCCCCCCCCCGAACATAACAGTGAATCAGAATCTTAGCTGTGCAATGAAATGCACAATTCTTTAAATCAATAGCACTGTTTTACATGTGCACTAGGCCGTTTTTGTAATTCATTCAGCTGAATGCATTTCTCATTCCCTAGTACTAAAATATGACACACCTGTTTCAAAGTTATTGTAGTTCAATAGTGAGAATGTAGACTGCATATTTAAAGTGTTGCTAGGTCAGGCAAGCCAAAATTTCTGCCCAACCTAGCATTACACAATGCAAGCAATGCATATTCTGACTAATGAAGTACAATGACTTCAACAGGTGAAAGCAAAAGCTCGTCACCAGGCAGAAGCATAAACTTGTGGTTTGAATATATATTTCAAAAATGGCCTATGAACATTTTATGCTAGTGGCTGGCTTTTTCAGAAATGTTTTTGGTATACACATTTCTATAATAATGTCATGACTTTCAATCCTTATGTTTTACAAACGTGGTATGTAGAAATGCCTCTTCCACATACTACATCACATTCAACCAAAGTGCAATTCCACACACAACATTCATCCTTGTATGGGAATTTAAAAGTAAGGTACATTATTGGCATTGGGTGATTTTAAGTACGGAGTTGGTGGCTGGTGTTGGTGTTGTGAGAACATCCAACACCAGCCTCGACACCTAACTTGAAATCGTGCTGGCGTTGGGATTGACCCCGCAAGATTTGACGTATTTCCGGTAGTCAGTGTTGCTTGCCGGTGTTGAATGTCGTCTGTGAATCGAGTACGACTGTTCGCGTTGACGATTTACAATGCAATTTCCCCATTCATCAACACCAGCCCCTAGGGATCGGGAAATTCATAATTTCAAGTACGGTTCAATTAATGATTTTAAGTTGGTGTTGGTGTTGTAATCATACATGTTATTGCTATTGTCCCTCTTGGAGCAGCGGCACTCTTTGCTACGGCCACTCATCACATGTTGGTGGTTAAACCCATTTCACAGTTAAAAATACTTGGAATAATCAAAACCATACATTTTCCAAGGAAGAGTAATATTTTTCCTCTTGGATTCTTCAAATGATTATGCAGTTGGAATCCAATAAGATGTAGATTTATTAGAAATTCTGAGGAGAAATGATTTCATCATTGAGATTTTTCACTATAGCATATGACGTCACTCGGTGTTGAGCTATCGATAAGGCGATCAGTGTCGTCCCTCTAAACTGACCGTCGGTGTTGGAGCTCGCTTCAGGAGCCTTTCCACGCTCTCAACACCAACACCAACACCGAACTTGAAATCACCCATCGAGTCTCACTTTTTTCTGTTTACGGGAATATGGAAGAGTAGACTGATTAGCACCATGGTATATTTGTTGGCATTCACAACAGTCCAGACATGTAGAAAATTTGCATATTGACAGATGAATTTAAGAGCACTTGTGATAAAAATACGAGTTGTATCACTGATCATTTCCAAGTTTCAGTCAATAGAGAAATAGAAGGGTGTTAGGTACTGGAGTTACACTCTTCTGGCTCTATGTATATGATAAACATACAGATGAATCCGGTTTCAAAACACTGTAACTCATGTCGGCCATAACTGGGGGCTTCCAGAGAAGAACAAAAGCTGATTGAATGGGTTGTGCAATGAACCAGTGCATTGCTGTGTCAGTGCATAATTATCTTTTGTCAGGCATACTTGAAGCCCCCCAGTTAGAAATTACCATAAAAAACAGCACTCAAACCGAATTGGTCTATACCCTCCCCCTTTCCTCTTTACAACTTTTAGAGCAGAAAAGCACATTAAAAAGATTTTTTGGCAATCACTGAAAAGTTTTAATCCAAAGTATGAATGAAGGAATGTAGTGTTGCAGAAGTGCAGGCACGAGTATGAGTGAGGCAGTCCAAATTTGTAATGTACTGCTTTGTTAGACAAGCACATACAAAACCATATGTGCCATGATACAACTGTATACAAATAGCGAATAGACATGAGTGCAATGGTACGAGATTTCGCATGAGGTGAAAGATTGCGACGTAACTTCTATTCAACTCGCCTTCGCCTCGTTGAATAGAAGTTACGTCGCAATCTTTCACCTCATGCGAAATCTCGTACCATTACACGAATTAGAATACTCGCTATTTGTATTGTACAACGCCTCAGAAGTCTGAGAAATTGATGAAAATCAAGAAAAAACAGCAACATTTTGGTTGAGAAATCAAGGTTTATAAAGCATGGAAAGAAGTTCCGACTGCAAAATGCCTGGCGCCATGGCTAGGCTGGCGCGTATCTGCAGCAGTGCGGGAACGAACGCGACTTGCTGGCATAGCCTGAGCATGCAACGAATATAAATACGCGTATAGGATATACTGCGCAAGCTACTTGTGACATCACAAAAGAAACAAAAGAAGTAATGTGTGGGAATCTACTGTGACGTCACTCTAACCGTGCAATGGTACATTTTGGATGGTATGAGTGGATGGTATATCGTGCGTTCAGCTCCCATAGACTTGGGTACAAGAAGCTGAGTAGGCGTTGTACAATATAGAGACAGAGCTGGCACAACCCTGGGTTTTTGTTATCTCTGGTTACAATTGTGGTGCAGAAGTGAATGCAACTAAACAAAAACTCCCTGAAATGAATAGAAAATCATTCTCCCAAAACAAAATGTCCAATCACTGTAAACTATTTGATTGTGCGACACATACCGCAGCAAAAGTTGATCTGCCGTCAATGTCCCATATTGACCAAATTCTTATCTTCAGTCTCAGACCAAACACTATACCTAAATCTATTCCCAAACTAAACCTAAAATTAATTGAAATCGTAACCCTAACCCTATATCTTACGAAATAAAGCCAAGAACAAGTGTCATGGAAGCATATCTTAAGGCACTTGAGTCTAGCATTCCTGTATTAACCCATAGCACTACACCGTCTCCTTTTAGTGACACTTCTCAAGTATTTTCTGATCCATAATACTAGGAATTACACATCATACATGAGCAAAAAGAGAAAATTCACTGAAAATGTCAAGTTTATATTCTATGCTGTATGTTGTGCAATTCTAAAAGAGGAGCCATTTACTTGTAACTAATCATGCAGCTCTCATTGGCAACATTGTACAATATATGTTAACTATTGGTAATTTTTCAGCTAAATTTTGTGTTTTTCAACCCCACTGTTTTAGGTGTTGTTGTTTTTTTTTCAAACTATGCCAGACTGGAAAATATAAATGATTGTTGCCAATTTGATGGGGGAAAGCTGATTAACTTAAGAGCTTTGAAAACCCTGTACTTCTATGGGCAAATGACCATAAAGTTTCTGGAAGGTTAAGTAAAAAGTTAAACACAACCTCAATATATCAAATATATTTCAAATAAATATGAATGAGAAAATACAGATCATCATTTAACAATATTGATTATACATTGGTTGGCTCCAAGGGGGCTATAAGATTACATTAAGGCACATACTGCCATACATCACAATAGTGAGCCACTGATGATCAATTACCCACTGTACATACATACATTTAGTATCATATTCATTGTAATCAAAACTATATGACCATTCTTATTCCGCATCAACTTAAAGACATTGGTTAACATGGTTATGATTTAAAAAATCTTGTTTTGTTACTTGAAAATGGGATAAACATATGGGTTATAGTGTAAAAATACCAGTCTGAAAGTTTCAAAGTATAATATCCACAGGAAGTATTTTTAAATATCAAAAATGTGAACCAATGTTTGAAAAATATACGAGGATTGGTTGCAAGGGAATAGACATAAGGAGTGTGCATGCGCGTATGACTCGCCTTACCGTACTGTGTGTATTGGCGTATCACGCAGCGGGAGGCACATAACCGCATTTTCAAATTCAAGCAAAGTGGTCCTCTTGGTGATTGTCTCGTGAGACGAAGGATAATACAAGGCGTTTGCGATGTTGTGTCTCGCCCACTTGTGAAAATAACTAGAAATATCGCGATCTGTGATGGCACACAACAGAACTGTATCGAAAGCTCATTGTGAAATAACTGGGATGGAATAACATTTGATAAAATATGAGAAGGGTTTTTTATGAAATGGTACTGCATTTTCACGTGCATGTACTTTCCCTGCTTCTACTCTCATCCCTCTGATATGAGTAACATTGTATGATTGATATTTTACATGTGTGGAGTTGAAAAGTGTTTGTGGTTGGAGTGTAGCTGAGGGCTGCAGATGATGTAGTGTGATAATGAGCTTATAATTTAGAGAAAAGAAATACGAGAACAGTTATGTTTTGTTAAGAAGAAGGGTTAGTGAGTAAAATCTTTTATGGTATATTGAATACTGCCACAGGAAAAAAAAAAGCATGCATAAAATTGAAGAGAACAGAAAACTGATCCCTCAGCCACTTTGCACTGAGTATTTATGTATAGTTTTAATATTCTTTCAAGTGCAAAATGTTGCCTGGCACCCGCAAGATAGACGCGGATAACCTGTCAGGGGTAAATTGACTAATTAGATAGAGGTTAAAGGCAGCATTTTGTTAATAATTAGTAAAAAGCATGCCTGAAATTGATGAGAACACCAGATTTGAATGCTGAACATAATAATTGTAATATGGTATGCATGTAAATTGAGTTTGTGGGAGAGAAACAAAAGACCAAAATTTGTTGAAGACAAAGTTTTGTGTCATAAGAGAGTCTTGCACGTAAACTTTAACCGTTCAACGTTTGACCTGTAATGACCTTTGACCTGACCATGTGACCTCTGACTGGACCATAACATGCAGGTCCCCTTAGTGCATCTACAACCCAAGTTTGATAGATAAGTGTCACACGGTTGCAGAGTTTTGTGTCATAAGAGAGTCTTGCACGTAAACTTTAATGTTTGACCTGAAATGACCTTTGACCTTACCATGTGACCTATGACTGGACCATAACATGCAGGTCCCCTTAGTGCATCGACAACCCAAGTTTGATAGATAAGTGTCACACGGTTGCAGAGTTTTGAGTCATAAGAGAGTCTTGCACGTAAACTTCAACGTTTGACCTGAAATGACCTTTGACCTTACCATGTGACCTCTGACTGGACCATAACATGCAGGTCCCCTCAGTGCATCTACAACCCAAGTTTGGTTGAAAAGTGAGTCACGGTTGCAAAGTTATGTGTGATAAGAGAGTCTTGCACGTCAACTTTAACATTTGACCTGAAATGACCTTTGACCTTACCATGTGACCTCTGACTGGACAATAAGATGCAGGTCCCCTTAGTGCATCTACAACCCAAGTTTGATTGAACAGTGTCACACGGTTGCAGAGTTTTGTGTCATAAGAGAGTCTTGCACGTAAATTTTAACGTTTGACCTAAAATGACCTTTGACCTTACCATGTGACCTCTGACTAGAGCATAACATGCAGGTCCGCTTAGGGCATCTACAACCCAAGTTTGGTTGAAAAGTGAGTCACGGTTGCAGAGTTTTGTGTCATAAGAGAGTCTTGCATGTAAACTTTAACGTTTGACCTGAAATGACCTTTGACCTTACCATGTGACCTCTGACTGGACCATAACATGCAGGTCCCCTTAGTGCATCTACAACCCAAGTTTGGTTGAAAAGTGAGTCACGGTTGCAGAGTTTTGTGTCATAAGAGAGTCTTGCACGTAAACTTTAACGTTTGACCTGAAATGACCTTTGACCTTACCATGTGACCTCTGACTGGACCATAACATGCAGGTCCCCTTAGTGCAACTACAACCCAAGTTTGGTTGAAAAGTGAGTCACGGTTGCCAAGTTATCTTTCATAACGTTTGTGACGGACGGACGGACGGACGGACGGACGGACGACGGACGGACGACGGACGGACGACGGACGGACGACGGACGGACGACGGACGGACGCCATTTGGATCCCTTAGTCTCGCCTTCACCTCCGGTGGGCGAGACAAAAATCGCCGTTTGCGTCTAACTTACACTTTTTCATTCCAAATTATGGTTGGTTTCAGGGTTTTTGAGTACAAATACAAGTACTCATACACATGTTTTCAAAGTTAGCCAATGCCTTTAAATGATGTGATAATATCATTCTAGCTACATCTAACCTGGATCTTTTATGAAAATCACACTACAAAAAGTATAGCAATAATCATAATTACTCTCTTAGTCTCTTTAAAATAAAAATGTTCTATCAAGGTTTAGAACTGAAGTATCACAATTTGTGTGATTGCTAATAAATACCTGACAGGAAACTAATACAAAGCTGAACATCTCCGTTATCAAAAAGCCTCTTTTCATCTAATGAAAAAAGCATTTAACTGCAAGCAAACATTTCTTTAATCAATGAGATTTATTAAAACACAAAAATTAAACAACAACTAAATACACTATGCAATTATATGACTTATTGCAGAAAACATAACAAAAGTTATCTGAAAATTTCACCATTTTGCACTTCAATTCACCACAAACCAGGTTGAAAGATAACTGACCATGACCCTTATCAGATAGACAGTATTTAAGAATGGAGTAACAGTTACTAAAATTACATTCAAAGAAAGCCAAAATATCACAAAAATGCAACTTTTTGTGAGTATACAAATATGAGATAATATTGGCATGTCCATAAGTGCAACATGTAATGGTTGCAAACTAAATTTACCCATTAACTGCATGAGGTTCTTAATTGTCCAAAGCTCTTAAGATATTTGTGGGTAGGCAAAAAATACCGTAAGATGTTATCAAATCATGCTATCTTCTAGCAGATTTAAGCAGTACTCTACACCACAAAATAACAACACAGCATATACAGGAAACCTATTTTCCACTATTTGTACATAAACAGATACACGTGTAATAAATATGATAATCTCTTTTTCAACACATACATTTTATCTATAAGAACACTTTGCAGAGAGGTAAAACGGCTCATGTTGGAAGGCGTGGAGGAGGCACCAGTTTAACGTCCCTGAAATACGGATGCGAGAGGGCGGTCTTGGCTGATATCCTCTTGTCTGGTTCATAGCACAGCATGGACTACACAAGAAAATAATAAGCAAAGTATAGCAAAATGGTGAAACTCATTTCACAACTTGATCACCACAATATGAGAGAGGTAGGGTTTTCAGGGCTTACTTCATATGCATTCTTTAGAAGAAATCAATAAGTTTTATCAGCATAGGCAACAATTACTGGGAGTACTGATTCTATTAATAACAAATTTTTATACAGGACTTATTTGCAAATAGTTTTTATGAAATGAATAACTAAGAATCTAAAAGCTTAATGGGTTAGCAAAATCATGACCTAGGTACTCTTATTCGTGGTTGAGTGACACATGCTCTTGAAATAATCACTCTGCAGGACCAATCTTGAGACAAAACACCCCAATCCTAAAAGTAACCTAAAACTCCATTGCATCCATTCAGGTTTGTTCACATATGGAGCAGCAAATCCCCATGGTAACCTCTACATTTTTGTTGCTCACAAATGAATGGGATTAGGAGGAATAAAAAAAAAAAAACGCTGAGAAATGCTGAGACTAAAATCGTCCCTGTTTTCAAGAAGTGACGAATGAGCACGCAACTTAAAAAAAGATAGTTTTGAGTGAATCGCTTTCAAAGTTTCAAACCTCTATCTCAACCTCTTTGATGTATGAAGGGTGAATAAATTTTATATCTTCGTATAGGGTATATTCTGGACAATGCTCATTATTAATCATTTGCATATTCCCTTTACATTTTAGAAGAAAATGAGGTGTAAACATTGCCATCATTTCGTGAAAGCACAAAATTCAAGGTCCCACTGTGAATATTGTTTTCGCGAAGTGACGGATCTCAGCTGCACATGTGTTAAACAAATGGGAATTGGTGAGCACGCATTTGATCTAATTGTGCGCGATCACGTATTCAAATCGAAGACGCGCTTTTAATTTTTTTTTCACGAAGTGACATAACTCAGCCGCACAGGTAAAACATACGGGACGGCTGAAAGCCGTCACTTCATGAAAACAGATAATCCTTTAACTAGGTATTTTCTTGTTGACGCCATTGCCATAGTTACGTAATTAGACATTATTACTGTCTGAAACACTGTGAGGTTCAAGATGTTCATGAAAAATGTCCAAAAATGCAAAAAAACTCAAAATGGAAAAATTTGCCATTTTCCTCGTATCCGTCACTTCGTGAAAACGGATGAAATTGTTCATTGTGCCTCCCTGTGGCAAAAAGCTGTCAATCAATGATCAAATTCTTATAAAGTTAGCTCAAAATATGAAACCATGAGTAGCGTCTGCCCAGGGTTTGGAAAAATGCTCCTTTATAAATCAAGCATGTACTAATATTGAGATGTAGTGCGTATCTAATTATCATAAATGGAGGGGTTTGCTTCATCATATATGAACACTAAAAAAACTCTTGGGTTTGCCACTGGATATCTGATTGAGCCTTAACTCCATCTCTGACCAAACAAAAACCAGAAGCAATTGTTGCTGGAGCCTTCATTGGAGCATCAAGGCTGGTCAGCCAATATCTAACGATAATGCTATTTTCAATCAAGTGTACACCTTATATACTGGGTGTCCCAGAAAAAGCGGAATTTTTGGCGACTGATGAGAGTAGCATTGTGTCGGGATTGCCTTTCATAACACGATGTTTGAGAGAAGTCCATTGATGCATGTCAAGAACAAACTTGCCATACACCTGCCATATGAAAGGCCATTCCCGACACGATTCTGCTCTCATCCGTCGCAAAAAATATGCAAAATTCGAAAATTACTGTATTTTAAGAAATGGGCATAGAACCAAAATTACTTCACCAAATTCAATGATCATGGTGTCATTCTCTTCAGTAGACGATGCTTTACCCCAAATAATGTACAAAGATTATCTACTTGTTGAAGGTAAAGTACTGAAAATCCACTGTTCCGCTTTTTCTGGGACACCCGGTGTAGTGTCTACAGCATGCTTGTGTATGTTAATAGTAGGGCAGCCGAAGTATGAAACTCTAATGATAATCTTATTGCTACTGGTGAAGTCTGACCACTACTTTGTTAGGATACTTTCGCATACCTTAAGCAAGTCTTTGCCATCTTTATTGAGCATAGGGACTATCTTGTTGAAGTCCTGAGGTGCCCATTTCGGAAAGCTGGTCTTGTAGTCGGGAAGAGAGGTGACCCCCGGCCAGAGCTTCTCATCTGGAGTGCCCATGGTCCGGAATATCCTGAAGAGTTGATCAATTTCAGAGTCACCAGGGAACAGGGCTCTCCTCGTTATCTGTACAAAATGAAGAAGGAAAGTTGATATTTTGAAACATTACTGCTTGTGTACAGGGAGTGATAAGTATGTATGTAAAGATTTTGCTATAAATCCATGTAAGAATTTACTCCCCCCCCCAAAAAAAAAAAAAAAAAAATTTAAAATAATACTGCTCGTGTGATTCATAACCAGGAAATTCAAAGTTTTTTTTCCATAATGTGTTACTAAGTATTCTAACCACATCTTAGATTTTAGTTTATCTAAATCAAGCTAATATCCCTACTAGAGCTTGAATCAAACAAAATATCAAATAAAATGTTTTCATGAAAATTTTATAATTGAACATGTTCTTACCATCTCCACAAAAATGCAACCAATACTCCAAATGTCCACAGCTGTAGAATAATATCTACAGCCAAGTAGGATCTCTGGTGCTCTGTACCATAATGTAACAACCTTGTGTAGAAGGAAAAAAAGAAAAAATTGAATTAATCAACTTCACAAAGTCTTCTACAAAGTTCCCAAGTTGTTCATTAATATCATACTGCAAATGTCATCTGTAGCATACACAAGCGTACATTCAAATGTATCTTCTAATAACATAATGCAAAATCAGTCCAAAATGTTATCTTAAGCCTTCAAAATCAAAATGCATGCAAAACTATGGCATTTAAAAACACAAGGAATTTGGCTGTTAAACTTTCATCTTTCCTGTCTAGGTTTCTTCAAATCAAGGCAGGGGTGCATCAGTGTTCAAATAACAACTCTGATGCATGCCTGCCACAGCTAGCTAGATCCAAGATTGGTGTACCAATCAGAATAAGGCATTTTTCTCTGTATTTTAGGGTTTCAATGTCACTATACTATATTCAAAATATGAGCTTCAAATTTTACTGCTATAAAAAGATACTACGAGTTCTAATATGCTATCCATTAATATAAAAGCGACCAGTGCGTAGACTAGTCGATGCACGTGTATGCACAGACATGAATTCAGAAACGTACTCTGGTGAAAACTGCTCTGCGTCTATTCTGTATACTTATGTAACCACTTCTGGACCAAACACTAAACCTAACACTAACCTAATATTTACATGTAACATAACCCCATTGCAACCCTAACTCTACATATCTCTGAAAAAAGAAAACCCCCAGCAATATCCAGCAGAGCATATATTGGAGCACCATGCCTACCTCATGAGTATATGTTCTGACAGGGACACCAAAGGCTCTAGCTAGTCCGAAGTCGGCGAGTTTGATGTGGCCCTCTGCATCAATGAGCAGATTCTGAGGCTTGAGGTCTCTGTGCAGGACACGATGAGCGTGGCAAAATGCAATACCCTGAAGAAGCTGTTGAAGATAACTCTGCAAGAAATATAAAAATAATGAACAAAAATGAAACAAAAATCGAAGTATCACAAATTAGAGTTCCACAGTTAAACAAATGTCAAATGATATACTTATGTCATATTAATCACCTCATTCACCCCAGGCCAGTATCATGTGAATTCTTGATTCAACAAAAAAAAAAAAAAAACTCAGTATACATGTATTTCGGTTAGGTTTTCAGTGTCAACATTTGAAAGGATGGGTTTAAAAGGGATAAATGAAAGAAGAGCAATGGTGAGAATCATAATCTTTCGTGTTGTCCTGAGGAGACCTGTTGTCAACTGTTAAGAGAGATAAAAGTGTAAGGAAATAGATTGTAAGGTTATCCTGTCTAGGTGAAGTCCTTAAAATTCGAAGGTAAACCAGGGGGGTGTTCATGTAGCTGTTCGTAAAGTTACAAATGCCTTTACGAATGACTTGAATATGGCAAGCCAAATGGGATTCTCAATCATAATAAATGGCATTAGCTAAATGCGAAATATACAGACGTAGCTTAAAATTACTCTTGTGTATAAACATTTTTACTGTGAAGTATATTTTTTGCCACAATTTAAGGGAGAATACAGAAGATGCAGTCACACTTTGTTAAAATGTCAGGAAAAATTTGGAGCATCCCATTTGGCACTTCATATTCAAGTCGTTCATAAAGGTCATGCGTAACTTTACAAACAGCTTTATGAAACACCCCCCAGGTGAGGCACAGAGAGAGACTCTCCTCCTGTTTGGAATAAATCCTGGCCCTCTGCCTCATTGAGTAGATTCTGTAGCTTGAGGTCTCTGTGAAGGACACGGTGAGCATGGCAAAATGCAATACCTTAAAGACACTGCTGAAGATAACTCTGCAAAGTACAAACATCTGTGATATCAAACTTCATATTGTAAAATGAACTTGGATAAAAAGGAAATAAACACTGACACATCCCAAATGAAGTGTTAGAGTACGATGAATTTCAGTCGTGATCACATGTGAAATGTTGATACTAAAAGGTATTACACTGAGAAAAATCGGTCATTTTTCATGAATTGCATAACAAAAAGACTTGCTAATGCTATTCAAAAAATGGGGATAAGCATAAAAAGGATGCTAGGACACATACTCTGGCAATAATTGCTCTATTTCTAAACCAAGGTTTACAGAATACAAAGACTTTAAAATATATGCTACAGAGAGGGAAGTTAATCAAAATAAATTCTTCTTCTGAGCTAAACTGAAGGCTCTCTCTCTCGCTGGTAAACCATACTCAGAGTGTTCTGTTTTCTATTTTCCTGTGTACAAGATGAGTACAAGTTTTCTTCCAAGCATGGGGTTAGCAAATCATGACAATACACACAGAAACTCCAAAAGTGCATGTATTAACCCATTCGTGACAGGAATTATTTAAAGCCTAATTTGATCAGCTTTTATTCTTAAAATTGGCAACACCAACATTTTTATTTTATTGCTACATTTATCTTATAAAACGTCATGTATCTGAAATGAATATAAGTTGACAGAAATTATGATGAGAAGTCAAATAGTTGCCAATTTGCAGGGGAAAATGGTGATTTTAAACTTTCTATCACATTGCCAATTTAAGGATTTTAATGCTTATTCTCCTTTAAAAAATTTTCAGCATCAAACACCGAATACTGACGCAACCAAAATGAGCACAGTTTGTGTAGAATTTTTTACTCTTTTTTCTCATGTATTTGGTATAATTTTTAGGGCTCTGCATCAAAAGTTATTAGCTCAAACCACAAAATGTGGACCTCTGTCACGAATGGGTTAAACTATGAGACACCATACCTTGACTAGAGCTGTTGGTAAACCTGAGGCAGGAGCAACATCCATGTATTTCTTGAGATCCTGGTTCATAAACTCAAAGACCAGATAGAGCTTCTTGTCACTGTGTACCACATCATGTAATCTAAGCAGTTATGAAAAGCAAAAAAAAAAAAAAAATTGTAGATTCAGAGAATGCTATACTTTGAACTTCAAAAATAATACGAAATAGAGGACATCTGTAAGCTCATTTGCCTATTCTCTTTCTGATCGCTTCTAAGGGCAAACTGGCAAATATGATTTTTCTATTACCCTTATAACCATCCAAACTCATTTTCTGTGATAAAAATATAAATGCCAAAATAATAAAGTATTGAAGAAAAAATAGGAACATAAAATAAATTTCAAAAAAATTATTCTAATCTACAGCTTATGAGTCTTTATCGTTTTCTTCAGAGCACATTGCTTTGCAGTTCAACTAAAAAAAATCATTGCACAAAGCTAAAAGATCAACAGACTAAGAGAAAATTTGGCTGTGTCATATTGAGTTATGCAGTGCATCACAATATTTTTACAAGATGCTGCAAAGCAGAAATTTGGAGGAGTAAAACAGAATGAGTAAAACGAGAATGATTAAAATTACTTGACTATGTTCTTGTGATCCAGTTCTTTCAGCAATGCTATTTCTCTGATGGCAGTACTTGGGACACCTTCTGATTCCCTGTAATAGATAGAGAAATAAATAAACAGGTAAATAATAAATAATAAATGAAAAATACATAAATAAACTAATTGATTAATCAATTAGGAAACAAAAATCATATAGAATTTGTACAGTGAAGAGAAAAGAAGAATTCACAGAATTTCACATAAAACACGATTTTTAAGGCCCCAAAATTTGAATTACGAAAATACAGCAGAAAGCATAGCAAAAACAAAGTAAACTCCAGTAAAAGAAAAGCATGCATCTGGCTCAAACCTGTTCACAGTGTTAAGCGTGTGTTAGTGAATACTGCAGTGCGTATAGCTATTTCTTATAGATTTTTACTATTTACAATTGCTTTGTAATGTTTTGTACATGTCACCGAAGAAAACTGAATTTGGAACACGGAATTTGCATTTCAGAAAACAGAGAACTGGGGATTTTACCCTAAACTGATTTAAAACCTTCAGCCTAAAACACATTTCTTTGGTGCAAACGCCTCTAGAGAGAATTTGTACCCAGAGCATGTCACACCATCATGAAATCACTCACAGGGCCATCAGTATGTGGGGCTGAGTCAATTTCAGTAGCGGTCAACCTCAAGCTGAAGCGGTAAAAATCACCATAATAATTGGCAAACTTCTGAGAAAATTGTATTTTTATATGCCTTGCACTGTAGGATGATAAAATATTTGTTTCTGTAAAGTTCCTTCAACTCGATCTCCATCACCTTGATCAAGTGTAATTTTAAGACTATTTGTGGCTGGCTATCTTAAAATTCACACTTGAACTCAAGAACACCACTGCAAATACAATGTAACTGAGTTACGAGAATATCTTCAAGGTTTGAAGAATCATTTCTGTTTGTTTCTTGTGATGTTATAATTAGTCAGAAATTGGGGTGAAATTCACACCAGTCAGTTTCAAAATAAAGAAATGCATTTACTTATTACATAAATTAGGACCCCCTCATTTTGCCAAACAAAATATCAACTTGAAAATATGCCTTATTGACATTCATTCATCCATCATAACCTTTCACAAGAAGTGGACTTTAGAAGAGGAAGAACAAAAATAGATTAAAAAAACTGCATTTCCAAT
>CM057151.1:15568029-15669000 GCA_029962745.1 Echinometra lucunter
TGTTTTATTTCAAAACAACTTTTGTCAACTTACATCGTTTTTTTTTTCAAGTTAAATGCAAACACATCCAAGACATCCCATCCAGAATCACATCACATGTATGTCGTACGTAGAGTTAACCCATTCGCTACAATGGGTCCACGTTTTGTGGTTTGCCGTGTTTACAAGAAAACTAGAAAGTTTGGTGACCCCAAACTTCGCCCTGCCGATGCAGAAAAAAATTGGCCAATCAGAGCACTCGTTACTTCGTCTCAGGACCAACCCATTTAGAGTTATGAATTTTAGAAGACCCTTTATTGGACATTTCATCTCAAAACCGTACGAGCCTGCGATGAATATTTATATATGCTTGTCTCGCGCCAATACTGCCTAGTAACATGAAGAGACGGGGAGAGAGCTAGCTGGGTGCAGCGCAGGTGTCCTTCAGTCATGAACTGGACTACATTCCTGGCCTGGTCACTAGGCAACGTCAACGAGTCGTCTAGTATTTTACCAGACCTTGATAAAGCTATATTTATTTTGTTATGTTCTTTCACGAAATGACCTCATCAGACATAGATCAAAAATTCAATAATTGTAATTTCTTTATATGTGAGACCATTTATAATCCACTTTGCTTCGTTCAATTTGGTAATCGAAGAACTATTTCCAAAATTATTCAAATTCATGACTGAATGACGAAACTATGGTGTGCAGTGCTAGTGCAAGGAGAGATGATGACTCATCGAGCATGCAAGCCTTTCCCATGCTAGGCCTGGCTATCGCGATAGCACAGGTCTTTCGTTTTCGCGTACATAACCATTTTGGGACAGGGTGAATGATAAATCTGAAACAAAATCGCAGACATATAAAACATCCAGCGAGGCCATTTTCGGAAGAAAAAAAAAATAATAAATCAGATTCTGCATACAAGCAAAAGGGATTAGATCATTCATTTTATGAGTTTGACTGACCAGATCCGTTACTTCTTTGTTGTTACTTTTTAGTTCCCCCTACACAGAGTAGACTAACCCCAAAAATCACATCACGTCGGCATGACTGACTATCGTGGAAAATGCCATTTCTCAATAGGGGTGCATAATTACGGATGACAGACAAACGAACTAAATGAGATATTTCTAAATGTAAGAAAGAACAACTTAAAACGTAAAGTATACTGAACTTACTTAAGATTACTTTCTTATCTTTACTGTTTGCTAAGTTCTTTCTCAAAGTTACTTATGAGGGGTTTTTTTAGTCGTAATGCAAAGTTGCAAATAAATAGCATGCAAATGATGCAACTGTCATTAACACGAACTACATGGGAATCATTATGATGATTTCTATAGACGATTTTTTTCCTCGATTTGAAATGATTCACTTGACAAATGTTGATGAAACATGTGACGCACAAATGATAATACTCGTCATGTGGATGAAACCCCTTTTTATCGGGAGGAACAATGACCGTAATTTAATTGCAAGCATTAAAAAACTCGTCAAAAACCATGCAAATAAATGAAAGAATTCATGCATTGTCTTGAGTCAACAGTCAACACATTTTGAAAAGATGTGCCTGTACAACATTGATCATGTGATCGCTTTCAAAACGAGAGTGATCACATGATTGAAAGTGAGGCTACGATCGAGTCATCGTGCATATGTTGCGCGATATACGGAGCGTTGCGTACTGAACGAATCGAAGACAAGTATGTAGTAGCTGCTCGATCATTGAGCGACCAGTTCGTTCTCTTGATGCGTTTCCTGCAAAACTCACAAAAGAGAGTAGGATACAAGTAAGCAAAAATTAAAGTTTTGAAAATATGAAGATAAATTGTGTTTAACAGGACTATCAAACAAAAGATTCTGTGTTTTCTAGTCAATATGGTAATTTCGTCGATGCATCGAATTCATCAAAACGAAATCGGAGTTCGACGTCTTCGATCGAACACCGGCTTAAAAATCGATTCGACTCAGGCTTAGTTAAATTCCATGAAAAGTGGTAGTCTATGGCCTAAATCAGTAGAGTTGGCAAGTACATGTATGTATGTGTGTTTTCATATTTTTTATATCTTCGTGAAAAATTACTATAAACCATGCCTGCTTTTTGGCAATTATGTTACAATCTAACTATTTTCCACTTTTGCAGGGATCTGAAGAGAGATGTGGCAAAGAAACTGGAAAAGTTAGAGCGAAGAACACAACGAGCAATAGCAGAATTGATAAGTAAGTTATGCTACAGTACACCTTCTTTCTATCATTCTCTTTACTGTTGTCTCTATCACAAGCTGAATTAAAGCAAACCAAACCTTCATTTTTGTTTATTTCATTGTTACTAGTAGCAAATTTAGGCCTTGGCAATTTAAAACTTTCAGCCATATCAAGATGTTTCTTCTTTTTTTTTTTTTTTTGGGGGGGGGATTCTGAATTCACTAATAAATGTCACAAATGTTGTATAGTTTTCACTTTTTCTAGGTAATTGCAGAACAGTGCGGTTTCAGAGAACTGATTGTTATAGGGTACTGAAATTAATTGGCTGAGAAAAAAAAATGTTAAAGAGCTGTAGTACTTGTTATTCATAGGAAGTTTTGTGAAACAGGGCATAAATGATAAGGATGATCTTGGAAACAATGCTTTTTATATCTTGAACAGCAATGGAATACCTTTGAGAGCCTCAGTTAAGGACAAATAAACTGTTTGGTTCATGACTACAGCCTAGTATAAAGTAAACAGGAAAGCTGGTGATTAATGTTGGATTTACTGCATTGAGATTGCAGGAAATTATTAATTCAGAATAGCTTTGACATTGAGAGGAAATGCAGTTGCCCATAGACTATCCTTTTCAGATCCTCTAAGGCTGTATTTAATTCTCACATAATCTCTTTACTGTTTTAGGTGATTTTCTAGTGACAAAGTGGAATTGCAATTGAACACAATCCACTTGATTCAAATGAATTACAGAGATATATTGTGATTAAATTGTAGAAATTTATATGATTCAGACTTTTTTGTATAGTCTTTGTCATAGAGGATATTGATAAGATCTTAAACAGCAACAACAACAACAAAAAATACAGAGATTTGGCAGGAAAAAAAAAATTGTTAGACTCATTGATGCACTGTTGTTTTCAACTAACATTATTTCTTCTTTTTGAATACATAATGTCAGTCATTTATTCCAAAATTTTCAGGGACATTTTTTTTTTTTTGTACAGAGTTTGATAAGCAATTTGACTATTTTCATGATTATATCAAAACATGAAATGAAACCATTAAGCAGAAACTTTTATGTGCAATATAATGTAATTGTACACTATGAACTTATTGATTGATAGTGAATCTGTCAGGTGATATCCTTCCCACTAATGAATCATAAAAGGGAATCATAATTTATGCGATGTTTATTTGTAGTTTTCTTTGCCTGTTTAATTGACATTTCTTTCCTTTGTATCATTTTTCTAAATTCAGGAGAGAGGTTACAAAACTCAGAAGAGAATGACATAGTGTCAGCCATAACAGCACATTCAGAGGTCAGCGAACAGGAGAAGGCATCTTATGACTCTGACTCAGATTAACACATTGACAACTGTAACCATAGGAAGATTTCACTACTTTCAAAAACTTACATCTTCGTAGCTATAACTGAAGGTGGATATTGATCGAATGATGAAGGAAACTGCCTCTCATCGGCTTCTGAGTGCCTCGTGTGAAAGCTATGACAGTGATGTTCATCAGTAAATTTCTGTCCCTGAGACCCAAGACCTTCAGAGCCTTAGAAGAAGCCCAAATCTTACATTTGGATTGACCAAAGAGAAATGGAATGGAATGTAAAAAAAAAAAAAACAATGTGAGCTTGTGAAATTCCTTCACTAGGACTCGAGAATGTGGAGCCACAGTCAATATCTATTCAGTGTGCACTGACAAGTGAATATAGACATGTTCATTCATGATGTGTCGAGTGCAGGGAAAAAAAAATACACGGGGGCTCAGGGCGAATGCCAAAAAGAGCCCTGGAAAACTAATAAAGAGCCCCTGAAATTCTCATAGGGTCCAATGTAAAATGTAATACAATGTAGAAAATTTGGATGGGTGGGCTCAAAGAGTAGCCCCGGAAAAAAAAAAAAAAAAATTTCCCTGGTCGAGTGGCAGGGATAAAAGGCATATGCAAGAACATTTTCAAGTGAAAAATGTTTCCTCGAAACCTAGCTTCAAGGCTTGAAGGAGTTAGCAACAGTATGGTATCATCCATGTTTGAGACTGATAATGTTCTTTGGCATTTTTCTTTGAGAATATTTTACCCAGCTGTGACAAGAGGAGCTGTGATGGAGAAACCATTCCATATTCCTAGAAAAAAATTGCATGTTTCCTCTTCAAACTATCATGTGATGTGTTCACAGATCTTTTCCTTGTTTAATGTCATGTTATCAACAGTCATTCAAAATTATTGCAGTCTCTGTCTGTAATGAAAGTAAGATAAGGAGAAGATATTATAACATCAGTTTCAATTTGATGCCAAACCTAAAGATATATAATGATAACTACACATTTTAAAAATAACATCTACATACTTATGGATAAATGTGATATTCCAAGAATTTAGTCCATTTATACATTGTCTTCTCATGCACTTGCAACTGAAAAGCTGAAGAAAGTTTTAATTTCAATCTTGCAATGAATTACTCCTCAAGATCTTAGAATTTATATAACTTATTTTATGACAATTTTATCAGTCTCCAGATGTACATTCAGATACAGCAAAGCCTCATTTTCTCAGTATAAACTCAAACTGCAGGCACAGTGCCATTATGAAACTAGCAGTTTTATGAAAATTCATGATGTGTGCATTTCTTTACCAAAAAGAATACCTGCATGCATACTTAAGCAGATCCCCTGCTGTCATTATTGTAGTATCCTGTTTCCTTGTGTCACCATTATACCTCTTAAAAGTTGCCCCCTTTGACCTCATTAAGAGCTTAATAGCCTGTTAGGTAATTAATGCCATGCAGTGACCTGGATATTTCCTAACGCCTAAATCTAAGTAGCAGCTACCTGCTCATCCAATTTAAATGTCTAATCAAGAGAGACTTAATAGACCTCTTCGATCAGGTCATTAGTGATTTTTTGATTCATGCATTCTTCTTTTGCAGTGGTTGCTTGTAGAAAAGAAATTCTTCGAGAGTATCTCAATGCAAGCCATTTTCCTAATTAAATGGTGATATTTGCATATCGAATTGCAAATCAATTGTCAGTGACATCATAGTTCATTATTATTCACTGTGTCCTGAGTTCGCTGGTTGTAAACTTGCTCTACAACGAAATGCTCCCTTGCAGATTTTTCAAATTGAATGTCTTGTAAATGATTTTTTTTTTTTTTTTTTTTTGGGGGGGACAGGTTTTTTTTTATAAGGTTGCTGTAATGTTGTTTATTTGAGGCCTGTATATGTATTTGTTAAGAATGAATAAATGTACATAATTTTGTATTCTGACTTTGAAAATGATGGTTGTGGCAGACTTTGGTTCTGTAAATGTTGTAATTTATGTGTGTCTATGCGTACATGTACATATCAACTAACTACTCGCCAAGAATGTATTTGAACACGTAATACTTTTTTGCAGAATTGCTATTTGAAGCTCAAGTTTTGAATATGGTATAGTGACATAGAACCCCCAGTATACAGAGCAAAATGTCTTCTGGCCATTGGTGCACTCTAAGTCTGAATGTCAGTAAGCCTTTGGATCACCAAGATTGCCATTGTTAAGGTATACATAAATATTGGTTCATTTGTGAATGTATTCAGATTTAAGCCAGGTACTCAACTCAGCCCTTTTAAAAATGCAAAACAATAAAACAGAACTTATGCTGTGTGGTCTGGACAAAGAAAAAAATAAAGTGTCAGGATGATTCATAAGGTCATTTGTCATTTCAGTAATGGGAAATTCATGCAGCACATAAAGTCTGAAAAAAAGAACAATTCTTCTATTTTCTATCTTTTTTCCTGTCCATCTCTTGCCTTTTTTGCTATGTGTCCAACTCTCTCTCTCTCTCCCTGTCTCTCTCATATCTCCTAGGAATTCCCAGGCTTCTTAGCTCTTCTCTTTTCTCACTAAAGGGGGGGGGGGATAATTTCACAAACAGTCAAAGACTAACACCAAACTATTGTAAGCCATGTTTTTTTTTTATTATTATTATTCATTGACATAGTAATACTTATTTGGATGCAAAATATACATTACATTTCTCAGGCTTATGAGATTCAAATTGCCAAGTAACATATGTATGGTTTGTACCCGATTATGAGATATTTGTGAGTAGGAACAGCTCTATCACCTTTAACATTTCATATCGAATGTGGACATGGTATGAAGTCATCCTATAGGGCATGTGAAAAAACAATGATAAGCTGAGATCCTGTGGGAAATGAAGAAAGACATTCGCGACAGAGACATATAATATGATGGATCATGAAAAGACATGTGTGATATTATTGAAGGATGATACTAATAGAGAGGAGAGAGAGAGAGAGGGAATGAGGGAGAGAGAGAGAGAGAGAGAGAGAGAGAGAGAGAGAGAGAGAAGGGTGAGAGAAAAAGGGGGAGGGGAGCAGAAAGATAGCATTGAATTCAGCGGTGATATCAGCCCGCCATTAACTGTTTCTGTGCCAAAGCAAAAAATACATTCTCTCGTAAAGATAGATCCAATTCATGAATTTCGAGAGTTGTCATACATGGATTTACATATTTATGTGAGATTACGTAGAGATTTCAACTGAGGGAATCACGATATTATGATTACTGATTATGTTTACCTCACTTTTTATTCTGGAAACTTTTCTTAAAATTTCCCTAGTGGATTTCATCTAAATTACCTTTTTATGAGACATTTGTCAATTTCATGCTGTATTTACTCATTATTTGTCTATGATTTGGCCAAACACGATCACCGAACAGATAACCAAATGAGATACTCCGTTTTGCGTGCTCTTGAATTGTAGCCTGCATATTTGTGATATTCTATTCATGGCAGAGAGATAAACAGATGTTTATCTGTGCTTTATTATTCTGCCACTCCCTGTCTGTTTTTTCCCCGCGAGTTTCTAGAATCTAACACGGTTGACCCGTAGCTGCATATTTGACATTTATATTTACATTCAGCTGCTCTTCTGTGAAATACAATGCCATACGTGTGAAGAATCGGGAGGCCAAAATAAATACCAATGACAGAACAGATATAGCACCGCTGAAAGTGAAATGATTTACACGCATGATACAGTCGAATTATTTATTGCACAATTTCTTTATGACAATTCCAATAATTTAAGTGCTTCTTTTCGTAAGCCAAATTATTTACGGAACCACTATTCTAAAGACGATAATTTTCCAAATAATACTTTTTGAAACGCCCTTAGATATATATTCAATATTAGATTCATCTGTATATATTTCTTTTATTTTCTTTCACCCTGTTTCTCCTATTCTTCTTTTTTAATTACTTTTTCTCATACCGATGCCTTCTCTCTTGGTTCTGCTTACGTTTATCACTCGCCCTCCCTCCCCACCCCTCTCTCTTTCTATTTTCACTATACTCTACCATTTCCCTTCCTCCCTCTCTCTTTTTTCTAATATACACTTCCTATTCCTTCCTCCTCCTACCCCCTCCCTCTCCCTTTCCTCTGGTTACCCTTCTTTTATTTTGGTCCAGCAGCTGTATGATATTCTCAATTCTCTAACACTCTGCACGGTCAAAATTATTCGCTCATAACTGCTCAAAGAAGCCCACAAACCCGACTGCCTCATCAACTACTCTACATCTTGCATAATAAATTACTTCCATGCACAGTTTTATAATGTACAAGGAAACAAATTTAGGGCACTTCAATATGTACTAGCCAACACCGACATTGTAATATATCCTTGGTATGACTCATAGTGCCATAAAGTAATGTCTCTAGAAAAGAATCGCCTTAGCTGTTCTGATTTGAAACCTCCCGTTTTCCGAAACGCGAGGCCTCTATATCATAGTGCTAATAATTGCTATCCATTAATAATTCAAACCAAAGTAAAAAGATGTAACGCTTCTTTTACCTTACAGTCACATACACATCGAATATTTGGCACATACTCTAGCAGAATCCATGGCAACTGCCACATCTTATCAAATACTATTATGACGTTTCCATTCTTCATTCATCTTCGATGTCTCAATTACTGCATGAACATGAGAGATGCTCATATTCTGTGTTGTGACGTTTCCATTCATCTTCGATGTCTCAATTCCTGCATGAATATGAGAGATACTCAGTGGCGTAGCATGGGTTCAGTCACGGGGGGGGGGGGGGGGGGGGGGGGCGCTTGTGTTATGATGGTGGGGGACATCGGCCTTACTAGGTGGATGAAATTAGAGAAAGAATAAGGAAGTCGAGTAGGGGATAGGAGGGAGCCGATATAATCATCTTCATGCCATGTTGTTTTGCACCCCCCATCCTTTTCTGCCTATCGATCTTTTCGCCTTTCGCGGGGAGGGGGGGGGGGGGGTGGAAGTAGGGGATGTGATCCCTTGCCTCCATGTATCTACGCCACTGCAGATGTTAGAGTGAGTGCTGCATCGGTCTATTACAGGAATGACAGAGCACTTCTTGGGGATGTTAGAATAACATGCCATGCTCACGAATGGTCAAATCCATATGACTGAACAAGCCCTGGAGGAGTACAGATTTCCTTTTAGGTATAATATTATAAGTTTTGAAATTGTATAATCCCGGCATGCTTTCGGAATCTATAGCATCACAGTCATCCATCTCTCAAATTCATCATTCAGAAAAGAGGGAAAAGGGATCACTGGTATTATCCATTATCCTAATGAAAAGTTTGTAAATTCATAGCTCGTCTTGACATACTGAAGTCAACGTCTCTCGATCCTGCATCTCGGCGGATGGCGTTCTGTCCTAGCCTTCGTGCCGCACCATTCAGCGTCTTGAGCTTTGTGCTGAACGAAGTCTGCTGCAAGCCTCTTCTGCTTCACAAAAGCAGCATCGCTGTTCCCTTTATGTTTCGTAACTGAACATCATTTAGATCATTAAAATGACACTGACATCATCCTTCAAGCATTCTCCGTAGCTTCAGAGTTCAGAACAATAGCGTTATTATAATTGCATGTTTTTCACGCTATAATGATATCAAATCTGCTGCATTGATTTAAGCTCTACATTTATCTACTACAGAATTATCCACATGTGTCATACAGGATCTCCTTTTAATGATGCATCTGTTAAAGTTACTATAGTGTTTGTAGCAGCCCCGTTAATACTTGAACTAGAGTTCGCTGCTCCGTCGATTCCCCTGTCTTGTGATTCAGTTAGTGTAGGATTGTTGTTGCCCACGGGACTAGCGAGCTGTCTCTTGAGCTCTCCAGGCTGCGGTGTTCCTTGGAGTGAGGGTTCTTCATTGGTTACCGGTATCACGTCGATTTCCCTGCGATAAAGAACAATAAAGAGCATTATTCAGCAAATAAAATGCATTTTACCATCGGGGCGACCGAGACTGAAATTCGGTTTGTAAAATGTAAATGTGGCAGACCCTCTCAACCTATGAAACTGACCCTCGGACCACAAATTGACCGCTCTCTAGCCAAATTTCGAGCTGGCCGCGGGAAAACGGCCGTGAACTTTCCATGACCAGTTCGCCCTTGTTTGTCATTGAAAAAGGTTATTGGTTCATTCTATACATTTGAGTACAAAATAATATGATCACTATTTTCATCCTCGGAACCCTTGATACTAATGAATTTCTTTATCAGACTATGATTGTTGTGGATTTGGTGGTATCTCGGAGGCTTTTAATCAAAACAATTTGTTTTATTCACTGTGCAGGAATAATCATCAGACACTCAATGCATTTTACACATGCCTCCGAAATAAATCTGCTTGTCTTGGTGCTGTTTTTCCTCTTGTTGTTGTTGTTTTCAAACCACTGATGTAAGGAACACACACACACACACACACACACACACACACACACACCCAGCTGTACATCACTATACTACCGAGCACAACAATTGGACTTCTATTGTCCCCTGTCCTCTCAAGGCTGACGGAATAAACCCAAATCCTTTGTTTGACAACTGAGGACTATTGTTTACCAACCGAGGACTATTGTTCTCAGGAATTTTCTTTGTTCACTGTCCTCGCTTGCAAAGCTATACAAGTACACCCCCACACACACACACCCCAAAACAAAGAGAGAGAGAGAGAGAGAGAGAGAGAGAGAGACCCCTCCCAATCCCCCTAAACTGAGCGTTAGAACGAAGAGGCGACAAAATAGATCATGGAAATCAATTCATGTACCGACACAAATACCATTCTGATGAATTACATGCTAAAACTATTTCTAAAGATCCCTTTAAACTTCTATGTCATTTCTGTTCTTAGTTTCCGCCAATTTTTGTTTTTATACTGGGCGGAACTCCATCATCATCATGATGACTGACTTTCAGTGTCGCATTTTACTATTTTGGAGCATCACGTCCTTCACAGAAACGCAACAAGTTTAGTGCTCAGTTCATTAAAGGCCTTACATGAATGGCTACAAAACCATGTTGCTTGAACAAGCCTACGTAATCTTATGAGATGAACTCGTAGAATGTACTGATTGCATATACCAACAAGAGAGTGAAAAGGTCTTGTTCATTAAAATGTGTTAGTTTCTTCAAGTCGACGAATAGCCCCACTAATTGTTTTGGTGACTCACGCTAAGGTTCCCGATTTCTACAGAAATAACAATTTACTGAAGACACTTCAGGATATTCTAAAGGGGCCATGGTAAAGGGCACTTCGAATGATGAGTCATTGCTTGTATTTATTCATTCGCTTACTTATTATGATTGGGAATAAATTTAGACCAACTGTCTAATCAAGCAATTTGTAAACTGTCTAGATGCTGATCCGTTTTAATCAATATGTCTGCCGTCCGTTTTACATCCAAACTGAGATTATCTTTATTTACAGCTGGTGGCGTTTCCTTGGCTGTGGCCGTTGCAATTTCATTGAAGATATCCACCTTTCCTGGTGAATGAGCTAGAATGTGTTTGAATTTATAGAGGTATTTCAAGACACCTCATTGCATACGGAACTCCCCGAGGCACGGCGCTGTCAGAATTCTGTCTGCTATACTGATTTAAACACCACTATTTTACAGAACCTGACTGGCGAAGACCCTGCCGACTCGATACAAGTAGTATTGACGAATGGGTTTTGAAATGCAGATGTACTTCTTTCTTACGAGGGAAAAAAGTATCGGAAGGGGAGAGTTAGAGGGAATGTAATATCGGAGGAGGGTAAAAAGTATCAGAAGAGGGATAGTTAGAGGGAATGTAACTATAGGAGGAAGATTTCAAGGGCAATGGTGGGTACCAGGAGACAGCCAACGGAGAGAGGAAGAGAAAGCAAAGTGGAAAAAAAGAGGTGAAAATGAATTAAATTGCCAGCTGCATGCCCCATATGGTAAAGATGAAGAGAATTTAATCATGTGCTCGTATGAAATAATGTGCAAACTTGTGACGTAATTTGAACGGAAAATGAATTACTCTATTAAAATAACAGGAACGACTAACTTACTCGAACCTGATAAGTAATTTTAAAAAGCAGAAATAGAATTCTGACAAGAATCCCTTCAACATTCACTAAGGTGAATTTTGGGAAAGAATATCATTTTTAATCATCTGCCAGTCGGTGACTTGGTTACTAAATCGTGAAGGCCGGATACTTAGAATTATAGTTCAGGGGCTCTAAGCAAGGACTTTGGTAAAAGAGAAATGACAAGAAAAGAGAATAATAGTACGTGAAATACATCTGTTCGAGATTGTTGTAGTGTCTCTGAGATGGGTGCAGGTATGGTAAGATACATACTCGTATCTTTCGGAGATTTATGTCATCTTAGTTATGAAGTATACGTCTTTTGAGAGGAGGATGCGGTTTAAACCAAGAGAGTTGAAGATATCTTTGTGGTCGTGAAGTATGTCAAGTACCTAACATGGGCACCTCACTTGCCATGCAGAGAATGTATCAGTGGCATGGTCGTGTACGCAAAGTATCCGAGGTCTCTCCCTCTATCTGACGTCTTTTATAGAATGAAAACTGTTTATGTTAATCATCAGAAGAGTAGGACTCTTGGGATATATTCCGTTTCGACAGTTTTCTCCTCCAACAGCTTCCCCCGCCAATGATTTAATCTTCTATCTCTCTGCCCCTCTTACTGTCTCTCTCTCGAGATTTTTCCTCCCCCACTTCCCTCCATCAGGATGTTTCTCTAAATTCTCTTCCTCTTCCCCTTACTCTCTGTCTCTACCTTTCTTTCTCTTCCCCTCTCTCCCTTCTCTGTCTCTCTCTTTTTCTTTTTTTCTTTCCTTCCTCTTCTCTCTCTCTCTCTCTCTCTCTCTCTCTCTCACTTTCTCTCTCTTCTCTCCACTTTATTAAGATAGCATTCATGTAAACCGCCATATTATGATAATGAATGTTGGCCTACTCGAAAAAAAAAATGCCCCTCACGATATATCTTTACAACTTCTTCTCTATCCCCGGATGCCTCCCTCCCTCCCTTTCTCTTCGCTTCTCTCTGTCTGCCCCCTCTCTACCTATGTCTCTCTCCATCTCTATCTTTCTTTTTTTTTTCTCATTCTCTCTCCCTGTTTCTTCATTTCTCTCCCCATCTCTCTCCCCATCTCTCCGTCTCACCCCCTCTCCCCTCTCTTCCGTGGTGTTTTCTCATTTCTTCCCACGCTTGATTTCGCATCTCATCATGCTCCGTTTTTTTTTTCTTCACGCCGCGCCTCCCCCTGTCATAATCTTGACCAACAAAATGTGGCCCGCATCATGCACTATATTGATTCCTTCCCTACTCCATCTAGCTCTGACTGTCTCAGAATTTTCATCCATCTTCATCCAAGGAGCAGAATTAAAGCTCTTCTGAGAATGCTAGCTATTCAATCATGAATTTTCCTGTTTATCTGTTTGTCTGCCAGCCCTCCAAAGCAGTTTAGCTCAGTCATACATTCATTTATTTCCGACCGAAGTATTATTTTACCGCATGTTATTTTGCTTTCCCTATCTTCATCCTTTACTCCAAAGGTCCCCTTTCTCTCACCTTTTCTCCCTTTTCCTCCTCTTTCCCCGTATAAGGTTCAGTCCCTCTTTCATCGCTCTTCCTTTTTATTTATCACTTTCTTCTTCACTGTCTTTTTTAATACCTTCTTTCATTCATATCTTTAATGGTTCCCCATTCTCCATCTTTCAACCCTCCTTCTCTGTCTGTCTGTCTCTCTCTCCCCCTCTCTTTTCCCTCTCTCTCTCTCTCTCTCTCTCTCTCTTCCCCTCTCCCATGTCGTTACTGATCTTCCTTTCTACCCTCTCCCTCCATCCTTTCTCTCTCTCCTGCTTTCCATCATCCATCCCTATTCCCCATTGTCCTCTTTCACTGAACGCTTTACTGCATCTGCACTCGGGTGACTCATCCCAAGATCATATTAAAACATGGAGATGAAAAGAACTCTCACGATTAAGAGAACGGTCGAAGAGAGCAAAATAAAAAGAGGTCGATGCCTTGTGTCCTGTCACACTCGCCAGATCCAAAACCAGACCCACAACACGTGCAGATCGATCGCTAAAAAAATTAAATAATCCCGGGGGAGCGTTTCATGAAGTGTCTTGTCAGTGATTTTTTTCTTACTGACAACGGCTGTAAGCTACTGAAATCCTTGCATCTGATTGGCTGAGAGCAAATTCGTCAGCAAAAATCACTGACAAGACACTTAATGAAACTCTACCCGGATGTCCAAGAATCTTTCTGTGTGGAATCGGTACTGAGACAGTTTTTTTTGCGGTGTGAAGTGGGTGTGAGGAAGGTATGATATTGAAATGGTAGGATGCTGCGCCTGGTATGATGGAGTATCTCCCCGAGTTGGGGCAAGCCATTAGCCTTGGCTATACTAAGTGACCAGAGATGGGATAGGTTGACGAGATACACGCTCCTGTCATCTGTTTAAGAATGTAGATGTTTGCAAGGGCGAGGAGGGGCAATAAAGTGCTTAATGTGCCGACAGTGCTTAGGAAAGGTAATGCATTAAAATGTTCACATCTTGCACAGATAGCAAAATATAAGAAGGTGATATTTAAAAAAAGAACATCAGAGACCTATTTTGTTTTGTGCACGAATGCTCCCATTTACGGCATTGGTGATGGGCTGATGGCGAAAGATATTTTTATTCTTTTAGAGAAGGTGATGATGATGACGATATAATTATAATCAAATCACGAGGTGGTATGATGAATAATGAAACTATAATTATAGTGCGACAAGAAGGATTATGACTATAATTCTGATGAAGACTGTGTCGTCAATACATTCTTAGCAGGCCGTACACATAAAGTAAAATGGGGTGTCCGGACAAGTTTAAAAAAATATACTGCTGTGTTTGCTCAAGGAAGCTGGCCTAGCAGCTGCTTGGATTTGCAATGAGATTTTAGGAAAATTGCATCACGTAGCATCACATTATGTAAGAATTTATCAAGATATGATTATAACAATGCGCATACAGGTGCTAAATTGCTTGATTTACTGTTTGAAATGAACTGTCCAGTGCAGAGATAACCCTTGTGTGTCGCTCTGTATCGGGACAAAAAACGTGACTGTGTTCGAATGCCGTCTCTTTTCCGTCCTCAGGCGATGTCACAAGATCGATTAAAATCATCCATCATGTTCAAATCACAAACAGATGATGAAATTTAGAAGGCACTTTAAGTGAGTTCTTGAAGCCTATTAACACGAACAAAGATTAGACTTTTTAGAACCCATCTTAAGGGCAAATCCAATACCCTATTGTACTGCAAAAAGCATGTTTGAATTAAACATTACGCCACTGAAATGTTCGCACATTTCCGAGGGTGATGGACAAGGCTATTGCAATTACCTTAGGTTAATTTTTTTTTTCAAAAAACTTTGTGATTGTGTTAGTATGAATCGATTTACCTGCTAGACTGTTTCTTTTCCCTGCTTCTATAGATGAGGAATATGAGGAGCGTGAAGAGAAGGAGTAGAACACAAGCACCACCCGATGATGAGGTCGCTACCAGCATCAGCCGACTGTCTATAAATCAAAAGAAATATAATACATTTTCATTAATGTCAAATTATGCTTTCCTGTTAACATGATACCTTTCAAGTAGTTCTGAAGGAAGGAAACGAAATATCCAAATTATCCAAATATAGTCGCAATAAAAAAGCACGAAAATATACATGACATCAAATTTTGATTTAAAATGTTGGAGGTTAAAGTATGCTATTTGGATCTTATGTACACAGTTTTTAGTTGGCTACAGAGGATGGATACAAAGCCTTTACAAAGTTAACTGTATGATTCTAAGGTTCATATCAAATGGCTGTCTGTAATACACTGATAAAAATATTGACCCTTTCTTTTTCTTTGATTAATGTTCAATTTCTGAATAATTGGTGGACCGTCTCTTATTCAGTTAACATAAACATATTCTTAATGCAGAATCGTATACTTTTACTATAACAGGCAACACCGTAGCATGGGCCCTGCTATTACAGCCTGGGGGCACTAGTCTAATTCGCTTAACAAAATACGAATAAGGCCATCGACTAGCTTTAAGGCATCATTGGGGGGGGGGGGGGTCATTTTTTCCAATTAATTCCCTCCCGGCCTGTTTCTTTCTAATTCTGATGTATTCCCCCGTCTTTCGATGAGTTCCCCTTGCCCCTTGCACATACGCCAATCTCTACGATGGTGAAAATGATCGTTCAACCTAACAAACCATCCACACGAATATGTTTTACTAACGCACCCAGGGATAAAGCTCGAACCTTTTTAATGAGCATACAGAATGGCATACGTAACTCTTTAATTAAAACATGCTAAACATCCATGTAGGTCCCCCTTCCTCAATTTCCTTACGTATAATGATGTTGCCATCACATTTTAATGAATTTTTGACGAAATAGGTAACAGCTACGCCGAATTCCATTAAAAAATGCATGGGTCATGAAACCACAAGATGCCTTAACGTTCATGACGAGAAAGAAGTATCGTCAAGATCATCTTTCCGTGGAGGAAAATCCAAATTAAGTTGTCCCATGCTTTTTCTACTTATAGGTATTATAGCTTATCTGATAATTGTACTAGATCTGCATAGAGCTGATATCATACAAATAATTAAATAACATGACTTGTATTTGCTTCCAGTTCAAGTCAACAACATAACACTTGGTAACATACGGGAGACCGACTGACGAAATAAACATTTGTACTCAGCAACAATCAGAGCCATCTTGTCAGTTTTTTTGAATATCAGCAAGAATCACGATTTTCTGAGTCAGAAAGCGTGATGAGGTGGCAAATTTGAGGTAAACTCTGTGTAAACCGCATCTTAACTTTAGTTAGTCATGCAGTATTCACTTGTTTTCCCGCTCACCGTGGTCAACACCTTATATCACTGTAACTATCAGGCAGAATCAACCTCTGGTGCGAAAGGTTATGGTTATGAATTATGAGATCATAACTATGTCGTCAAATCTGACCTATTGGTTTATTACCATGGGAAGGTCGGCCAGGACAAACCCAGGGAAAGGGGGCCCACGCCAAAACCTTATCGGGCCTCAAGTACACATGGTGTATAAAAACACCTCCCCCCCCCCCCCCGTGCTCGGGGTACCTAAAACTTCGATGTTTTATTTTATTTTTTTTTTCTTGTACGACATTTTTCGGATTATGCCAAGCCTATCCCCTCAACAACCCCAACAGGAAATATTGGATCTGCCATTGGAAATAGTGTACTAGCAGCCATGCAGTGGGACGAATTACAGGACACGATGCTTACAGTTTGGCTCATAAAACATATTTTATCTGGCAAGGAACTACAACTTGTTAATAATGATCAATACATGAGGACCATGCACGGAGTAAATGAACAAAAAAATCTATTCGCAACTAGACTGATACTACTCTTTTGTCCTTAATCGTGAATCCCTTTCCCACAACTAAATGAGATACAATGAAAAAAGAAAGAAAGAAAAAAAAAAAAAAACTAGTTCACCTATAAGACCCAATGCAGTCATTTTCCCGCTACAAGGATCTTCTAAGAATCTGGTGAATTGAGCATAAGGATTATGGATTACAAAAAATAGGATATCCATAAGCCCTACGCAAATGGGTATGATTATGTGCTTGATTTTCTCCTTCTTGTGAACATTTTCTCAGCGATCCATTGTCACAGAGTGAGATACAAAGACATTTTGGATTTAACTTCAAGACGCTTTTTTCTCAAGAAGTGCAATGTTCGATGTAAGACGCTGCTGATCATCACATCAGAATTGTGGGGGAAAATAATACACAGTAATCCCTATAGCAACTGCACCAATGATAGTTTCTTCTTCTTCTTCTTCTCCTCCTCCTCCGCCCCCTTTCACTCCCTCCTCCTCCTCCTCCTCTCTTCTTCTTCTTCTTCTTCTCCTCCTCCTCTTCCGCCCCTTTCACTCACTCCTCTTCTTCTTCTTCTTCTTCTTCTTCTTCTTCTTCTTCTTCTTCTTCTTCTTCTTCTTCTTCTTCTTCTTCTTCTTCTTCAACGTTAATTCATCTACCAAATGACATGTAAGTGAAATACATTGCCAATAAAACCATTAACCTTCAAGACCCAGCATTTTCCCTCTAAATGGGTAGTTCTTAAGACGCGGTTGTTTGTCATGTTCAGCAAGGTGTGATTCAAGAGACAGGTTCAGATCGATCTGAGAGAGGGAATCGCCCCCTAGATGACGTGCGTTCATCACCACAACGCAGGGTTACAAAGGAGACTAGTTTCTCACTAGTCGAACCTTTGGAACGATTTGAGCATCTAAATTTAGAGATCCTCGACAAAAGGTTAGGAATCATCATCGACTGTGTGTATGGGCAGACCATTAGGTCCAAGGTTAGGAGAGTAGGGCGCAAACAGAAGATTTTGAGAAAAGGCGTGCAGAAGATTTGCAGGGTAAACTGATGTTACATCGAAAGCATTGTACCCGAAATAATTCGTCAACCTATTCATGCAATTACTTGTCAATTTTCATGATTTTCTGGTCTTTTCACAAAAAGAATTTACAAATATTTTTCATCATTTCGAAAAAATGAACCAAGATTACGACTGAATATATCATCGTGCTTCCGCCTAAATTCAAACTGTTCTAAAAATATTGTGATAACCAGAATAAAAAAAAAAATTACAAGTACACTAACCTCTTTGTCAAGACTTTGACCTTCAGCCTAGCAATCCCAAAGTCTGATCATTTTGTAGTCAACGCATGAAAAATAGTTAAGATAGTTGTAGTGATAACAAAGCTAACAAATTTTTAATTTCATGCATATTGACCTCTTTGACCTCTGACCTTCTAAAACAATAACCTAAACACTTCGTCTCACTATGGTAATGCATACTACTATGCATGCATATTGACCTCTTTGACATCTGACATCTTTGATATCTGACCTTCTAAACCAATAACCTAAACACTTCGTCTCACTATGGTGATGCATACTAGTACTATGTATGATACTGACCTTTTGACATCTGACTTTCTAAACCAATAACCTAAACACTTCGTCTCACTCTGGTAATGCATATTAGTACTATGCATGCATATTGACCTCTTTGACATCTGACCTCTTTGACATCTGACCTTCTAAACGAATAACCTAAACACTCCGTCCCACTATCGTGATGCATACTTGTACTACACCGTAAGTTTGAAATTCACACCGCAATTGATTCTTGAGATATCAAGTCTTAAACCTGAACTTTCAGAAATTGACTTCTATGGCTTCTGGCCTTTGACCTACGTACCCCAAAATCTAATCATCGTGTTCCTATGACTATGGACAGAACATGTAGCACCAAGTTTTAAGTTCATATTTCGAATAGTTCTTGAGATATTACATTACAATATCACAGGAAGTTATTGGTCATGAGATTCTCTCTCGCCAGTCTAGGTTTCTGCTTTTTGCTTTTTCAGAACAACTTTCTTAAGTCGATGAGAACAGAAGACTTAACGATTCTCTTGTAATCATGTTGATGATATGCTACACGTACAGACAACCTCTGGTACTCATCTCTGGCGCCATAAGATTGGCAACATGCCTGTTTCCAGAAGCTTGAGTTCAGGAAAAGGGTAACAAAATAATTTGTGAATTTTTCTTATTCTTTTCATGTTAGTTTAGAAGAATATTATGATAGAAATGTCCCTTGAAAATGTTTGTTCTTCGAATGCCCTCAAATTAGAAAAATGACCAGAAACATCTGTTTGTAGTCTCATGTATCCATTTCTGTGCGGAGTGCATGTGCTTTTAACCAACAGTGAGTAAATCCGGGAGTAGATTTCTTATCTAAAGAGGATTTTAAAATTTTTATTCAATTCTTAAAACCTTTACAAATTGCCTTGAAACAATTTCTTTAACTTCGTAATAACGTGACCAAAACTCGAGTTAATCTTAAAAATAGTCCGTATATCCTTGTCATCTTATTTGCCTTCCATGTTGTTTTGGCAGCTATGACTGTGAGCCACGTGGGGAAAAGGATATTGGAGCAAACTCCTTGATCTTCCATATGATTACTTTCCACTGATATCATCTTGACAGCTAGGTGTGTGCTGCGGGGGAAGGGGAACTTAAATGTGGAGGCTTGCCCTTTTTAAATGTTTCTCTATTTTACATTAATGTTTTGGGGGGTCATGCAGGGGCTGATCTATCATTTTTAAAGGTAGGCTACCTGTATACGGGCTACAATTCTGCAAAATTCATGCCAAGTAAGCCGTACGTAAAGAAAATTAAAGCGTTTTTAGGGGGCCTTTTGCGAGCTTTTTAGAAATTTCATCATTTACATTTCCAAAAATCTAGAGAAAACAAGCAAATAACGAAATTAAAGGGTAAGAATAAAAATAATACCATTTTCAGTTGCCTTTACATTTGATTTTAATCTAAGCACATTTTTACTTGCTCTAGATGTCAATTTGTTTTCAAAAGAAGAAAACTGCTGTGTATTATTCACCACTAATCACTTCTTAAAATGTGCTGCAAGGAGATGGAAAATCAAAATGCGGAAGGAAGCAAACTTCATGGTGTATTGTCATTCAACATCACAGAATCACCCTACGTCACAATAAAACTCTGTTTACAAAAATAGCATATTAGGCAGTAGGCTACCCTGCCGATTCTTTGAAAGGCAATTACATCGCAGATGTAAAAGCATTCTAAATATTTGTTCTAAATCTCACATTTCACACGCACTTACAACTTAGCATCTAAGATTTTAATGAAAATGGCCTGTGCTGTGATCCATCATTTTCATATTGACAATGTATCCTATTCTGAGATGCATTTAGGCATAACAATGTCAACCCGAAAAAGCTAGTTCCTAAGATTACCTGAAACGCTTCTGGTAAGTATTATCTTTCTCACCACTGAACAAGCAGTCATTTTGTAACCTTGTTGGAAATCGATCATTGAATAATGATCTTCTAAGTGTCCCTATCGCAATTTAATCAAATTATTCAAGAGGATCTCGTCCTTGACATTGCAGTGGTAGATCACCAACGATTCCAGGGGGGAAATTGAGAGTCATTTTCTACTCAGCCTTGCACGGTATTGTATAATTAACGTTCCCTTCACCTCATAATAATTACATGCACAATTTCTCATGAAATCAATGGTATTCAGTCGAATGTGAATACTGACTGATGGATAAAGCAAGACATATCAGGTTTATAACACATGCATGATTCTACCTTATGAAAGGCTAGGTAAAATGGATAAATTCAGGACGCAGAGTACAAGGATAATCATGGCAAACTGATGAAGATGTTAAACCATGAAGAACAAAAAATCATTCAGGAAGCCACTCAATATTTGGTTCGGTTCTATCCCACATTGGAAATTTTTAATTATGGAAACACATGCTAACACAAAAATTAGAACCTCCCCCCCCAAAAAAAAAAAGAGAAAAAAAAAAACACGCAAACAACAATCCACCCACAGACAGGGGATCAAAAAAGCTATGTGGAGGTAGAGACATTTTAAAGGAGAATGCAACCCAGACATCAGTGTGCTTCCAGTGAATGAAGAACAACAAGATGAGAATAACAGTGAAAGTTTGAGCAAAATCGGACAATCTGTACAAGAGTTATGAACTTTGAAAGTTTATGTAAATCCTTATTATAGGGATCCTTGAATTGGCAACTTTGCCAGCATCTGTGATGTCATCGTGGACAACTCTCAATTCATTTTGTACACAGAATTTAACATTTTCTTTATTTTCGAGAAAATTCAAAATTCTTTTGATTTATTGTTTGAGTATGACATGGCTATATAATTCTGCAAGCATTTTGGGACGATTTATGTTGATTCCTGACTTGAAAATTCATATAAATCAATTTTTTTGAAAAATCATGTACAAAATGAATTTACAAAATGAATTGAGAGTTGTCCACGATGACATCACAGATGCTGGCAAAGTTGCCAAATCAAGGATCCCCATAATAGGGATTTACTGAAACTTTCAAAATTCATAACTCTTCAACAGATTGTCCGATTTTGCTCAAACTTTCACTGTTTACCCTTCTTGGTCATCTTTATTAACTAACAGCACACTGAGGCCTGGGTTGCATTCTGCTTTAAGATGGTGACAGGGAAAAGAATGATCCATTGAATATTATGATCGTACATGATAAGGTTAAAACAGAAACATACAGACGCTCTCGTTGTATAAATAGGGGGACGTAAAGCAAAACAACGCAACAAAAGCAACAACAACAAAAAAAAATAGGGGGGCATATTCTGTATCTGCTCCCTACCTATGTCTAAGGCTCGGTTTCGCTGCTATTGTGTCTTGATATTCATGACGGTAGACATGACAAGGATATCAAGCACATGCTTTTTTATGTCATGGAGCTATTTGGAATGAAGCCGAACAGAAAAGCAATTCTTGAAATGCATGTAAGATTGTTCGGCTGAAAGGATTCCTTGCATTGTGGACTCTGTACGGAAGGCCTTAATTGCAGATCGAATTATTGACGTGCGCTGCACGTTGTACTGAATGAAAATATATCCATGGGTCGTTCTTAATCTTGATTAGTGGAGTCTTCTTTCAGTCTTAAAAACTCACATAAAGCCAAAAGTGAAATAATCACTCCAAGCCCGAATCGAAAAATCTTTTGCAGCTCAAGCTGCCACTTAGAAAACGAGCTTGACAAAAATGCTTTCTTGAATATCTTTTAACAGTCTATCAAGGTATAAGGTCAATAATTTACCCATATTAACCCATATTAACGTTTCGAAATATCGCCAAGTTTAACATTATTTTGACGGAACACAATAGCAGATGAAACAACTGCCTCTGATCTAACTCGAGAAGGGTTTTTCTAACTGTAAAGGAATGTAAAATTATTTATTGAAAATGACTTAGTACAGATGGGAAATATGACCAAATAAACTGACAATATAGACATGACAGAAGTGCGCAAACGAAAGACAGTCACTTAGACATTTTCAATGGATGATTATGTGTCAAACAGTCCACGTCGAGATACTCAGTGTTAATATTAACAGCTCCAACCAACAACAGGGATTTAAACTAAAATCTTTCTCAGTATAATTCTGCAGATGTTACTTCAATCACAAGACTGCTTTTCCCATATGCCGAACCTAATTACACAATCTTTCATCCCAAGCAAGTAGGCGAAACAATAATTAAGGGATGTTCTACACCTTGTTATTCGCGTAAGCAATAATGGCGCGAGACTGTCCGTTACTCCTAGCAACCAAATTGATTTGTCTCTTTCTCACTCTTCTCCTGCAACCAGTGGCAACAGATCCCCCAAGCGCCGAGGATGGATACCATAAATGTCAATATTTTGACAACTTTTGCTTTCAGACAATATTAATTTCCAGCCCGAAAAGGGGTTGCACTTTACTCGCTAGATTATTATTAATCTCCGCGAGGGAGAGAATAAAACATTGTTGGATAGAAGAAGACATCAATCTCCATAAGAGAGGGACTACGTTCAAAGTCTACGCAATTTTATTCTTTACAAGTCCATCTTTTAAAACAAAGTAACATGTAATTCACAAAAAACTTCCCCACATCTCGACTTTGCCCGATATAACAATGTATAACCAATTGAAAACATTGTACTTGTCTTCCATAAGATTTTTCTGTATGTTCTCCAAGAAAATTCTGAGGAAAATCTTTAAAAGACGGTTTTGGATGGCAGCATATATTTCGACGATCTTGCTCAATTAAATGCGAGGAGGGTCATAGACCTGCTGTTTTTCCCCGGAATAAAATATCAGTGGAAATACTCTGGCAGCTCTCTTTCCCAACTGCACACTGTTGCTATTATCACTAGTATGCACACGGCACGACTCTAAATTTTTAGAAAATTATGTCCTTAGGCGCATTATTTACTTAATTTCTTTTATAGGCATGTGATGCAGGACAGGGAATATGATTTCAATGCTGCTAGAAACCTTTGTAAGCGGATAACAAAGATATCATTTAGTATCTAGGTAACTGTATTTACAAAATTAAGTACGATCAATTTGTCTCGAGTTAATTGGCTCATCATCGCAGCGAAACCCTCTAAGTGCTTAGAATCTGTTTACTTTTGAATATTCACTGTACTATGGATTACGTTCAAATAAATTTAAGCTAATCCTTTTTTTTTAAACATCACTTTATTGAGTTAGAACTTGCACAAAAAAGGAGAAGATACAAAGGCCCATGTCATTTCCAAATTACTGGAAAATTCAGGGCATAAAAAAATAATAAAATAAAATAAAAAACTAATGCATCAATAATCTTAGGTTTATTTCATTCTTCACAATGAAATACATTCTCATTATCTGAATACATGACCTGATCCGCCTATGCAAAAAGAGTAAATGTCAAGAGCCTTTCAGATCCCCCCCCCCCAAAAAAAAAATTCTTTATATATGACGAGGTGAATAAAGAGGGATTCGTCCTTAGATACAAAATAATGAGAGGTGATTAACATTTCCTAAAACAATTACCACACGGTTCTGTTTTAAAAATAGCCCTTTACAAAACAAAATTGGCGTCATTAGTAATCAAGCCTACGTGTACTGATTTATTCTAAACTTGGTCCTTAAATTGATTCAAGCAGCAAACTTCAAAGCACAAGAAGAAAACTCGTTTACTGATTTTCCAGTCGAAATGCATTATGTGAAATCTATGAAAGCGTCAGATGAGGAGTACGAGGAGGAAAAGCGTGGGGAAGAAATTCTTAATTTCGAAGCTTACACTAATGGAATGAGAAAATGCAATCATATGTTGTAATATAAAATCAATTTGAGTCAGGTTGTTTTTACGAATAGACATGCAGCAGGGGTAGGCGTAAGGCTTGGAGAAAAACAGATAAAGTCATTTGGAATCAGGTGCATTTTGCTGCATTTGCTAAATTCTACATCACTAACTGGATTATAACTACAATTAAATTCTATATATGCGCAGATCTTCTGGCGCCGAGTGATAAATGCTCAGGCAGCACATGATGAATGGATTCCTGAAAGCCAATATTAAGAATTCATAAAGCATTTTGCAGCGGCTTCTTAAATCCGCAAAAAATGCAAAGCGGTGTTGTTTACTGTGACGTAAATTGCACCTAGAAAATTTAAATTTGCTTCTCATCCTTTTACTTTTTTTAATAAACCTTTTACTGTCAACGGTAATTCCAAGTGATTGACTTACATATTCTTAGTGATGAATATCAAAAGAGAACGAAAAAAGGGAAAGCGAATAATAATGATGATGATGATGATGATGATAAGAATAATGCCTGTTTGCGTGAACAGATGAAGGTAAAATGTAGTTTAATATCGAAACCCAGTCTTTTACATAAACTTTCCTCCCATTAATGCATGAGTAAGATGAGACGTGTACTACATCTTCCTAAGGTAGCAAAATGGAAAAAGCAGCATTCATTTTAGATGATAGTTACCGCAACAGAAAATTAAACCGCACATGCTAAGCAAGCAAACTATTGAAATGCCAATCCGAAAAATAAATAAATTAGCGAATCTTTACGCTCAGCTAGACGGCATGCCAAAAATGAAACGAAGGCAGGAAGAAAGAAAGACGCAAAGAGGGAGAGGTGGGAAGATGATGAAGATGATTAGGAGAAAGCTGCAAAGTAGCAGTGAAAGAAACAATCTCGAGATGAAAAAGAAGTATGAAAGAGAAACGAAGATAAGTTGATACAAGCTTTAAAACAGAAAGCATTTCAAAATGCACTAGACATACATGAGAAGAAAAGAGATAGTGAGGGAAGGGGGAAGACTAGGGAGATGATGGAGAAACTGTGTCGAGTGAGATGGCGAGACGAAGAAAGAAAGAGTAATGGATATGGATAGAAAGATGGAGTAGTGAAGAGAAAGGAGACTGAGAGAGAGAGAGAGAGAGAGAGATAGAGAGAGAGAGAGAGAGAAGGACAGAAAGAACTGCATGAGCGAAAGAAACGGACAAAGACAGCAGAAAGGGGAGGGTGGAAAAGGAGACAAAGATTATTATGATTGGTTTCATGCAGCAATCAATGTGCAACATATGCAATGAGAGGAATAGATTTTGAAATGTATATACCACCACCACCACCACGACCATGAGATGCATTGAGACCAGGTGATGCGGATGAGTGCGGGTGCGATGCAGGAGAGGATCTTGAGGATACATGGATACCACCACTAGAGAGCGACGAGTAGGAGGAGGAGACAGACGAAAACGACAAGGGTGTAATCCTACCCGTAGTACTTCTTCGAGATTTCTGAGTTGTAGATGATGTTCTAGAATTTACAGTTGAAGATGATTTTGTAACCATGGGAACGTGATATATCCTGCGGGGTGTTTTGGAAGTGACTGCATCATTTGTTACGGGGTTTGTGGAATCCGTATTTGTTACACTCTCTAATGAATTAGACGGATAGGATGTCGTGACTGCCTTCGAAAGTGCTGTATTGGTTTGGGGGTTTTGAGTGGATGTAACATTGGATAGACGTGATTTATTTTCTAGGGGGATTTTCTTTGTGGGACCTAGTGCAAAATCCCTACTGGATGCATTTATTGACCTATCTTTGGAATCATTCTCTTTTCTATGTTCCACCAAACGTGTCGTTTGTTTAGCATTATTTGAATCTAACCCTGTATCCTTAACCTCAAGTAAACCTTCCGTCGTAGTCCTAACTGTGTTTTCAGTCACGAAACTTATGGACCGAGGACTCGTAAAACCCTCATTATCTGTCGGTACTGTGGGCTTTGCCGTCCTCAGAAATACATAAGTAGCCTTCCTACTCGCTATGGTAACACCTAATGTGGAAAAAGCTTTCGAGGTGAGATGCGAATGAGGTGTGGCACCTTTTAATGTGGACGCCGAGTTATCAGCTGCTTCTTGTGCATGTTGCGTAGCCGTCGACACAGTTCTTACAGACAACCCTGAACTTGTCGTTGTTTCTCTGAGAGTAGTCCCGTTTTTTGTTAGAGTTTCAGAAGGGGTGGTAGTCGGTGTTTCCGCTGCTGTGGTCATTTCAGTGGTCATCCCAGTTGTGGGCAGTTCGGTCGGTGAGAAGTCCATGAAGGCGGGAAGCTTCACGTTGAAGTCTGGCGATTCCTCTGCGCACGTGCATTTTGGAACTGTGTCGTCCGATCGTATCCATGGACGATCGATCCACCAGCAAGTCCTCGACATCCTGAGCTCACTTCTCCACCTAAATGAACAGTAAAATGAAAGCACAGAATATTTTTCGTTGGATATGTGCTTTAACCGCTAATAAACAAATTAAAATTGGTAAGAAGACAGCTGTTTAATCACGTAAACGTACTTTTTTGTTATGATATCATGTTAGCTGGTATGCTTTTAGTTATTCCTACCAAAACTGCAAGCAATGTACATTCATTCTACATCTAGGCACTGTGAGGACTATCCCTGTCATAACTGGTAAACTGGGATTTGTTAAGATGAAAATCAACATGCAACGCGGGTCGTGGACACATTTTGGGAAGTGAACGTGAATATTCCTTTAATAGATATCTACTTTATGTCATGCCATTAGCATGAAAATAATGATGCAGTGAAGAGAATATCATTCTAAGATTTTTATAAGCCAATAAGGAATGATACATGAATCTGATAAAGACGAAATAATCTATGCATAATGCTGACTGCGTTCATGTTGAGAGGATATTTACGATTATAGTGTGATAGCTTATACAGACGATCATTACCAAAGAAAACCCTAAAGAAAGGTTTAATACATATGAAAAGCCAACAACCTTATACAGTTTTTTTTTTCATAATACACTGAACATAAGGGATCCACACTCTACAAGCATTGCTTTTTTAGTGGATCCCTCCATTTCCATAACAGTCTATACTGTATATTCTTTTGTAGATTAACTCTGTTTTATATTTCAAATTGTATCCTGTTATTGTACGAAAATTATGTATACTTATGTATGTTTGATTTTTTTCAAAATATGTTTTTATTTGTTTGTTTGATTGTTTTTTTAAATGAAAAGTAAACTCTTGAACTCTTGACTCTATACTCTTGCCTTCCCTTTAGTTCCTCTAAAAAACCCTTTACTCTATTCCAGTCTACCTTAGATGATTTAGTATATCACGGTTTACGGTGGAAAATGTACTGCAATAAACTACTGAACTTAAAGAGAGTTCACAGGAACGGAATTGAACATCCTAATCCCTTCTTAATCATCGATCCTTCGCTAATTTCTTGACGAAAGCGGTGACGAAAGCGGTGACGAAAGCTGGCTTACACCCTTATATGACCTTCTTTTGCAGTAGCAAACACAATAACATTCCATAGTAACGGAAATAGAATTAGATGTTTCTGATCCCCAAACCTTCTTTAGCGGTGGCGTGTCCGGTCTCTATCTTCAGGAGAAACAAAACATGTTGCTTTGTTGGATGACCTTAGACAATGAAACCACTATTCGAGGGCCACTGTTTGAGAATTGTTAACCAAAATATAAAGAAGTATGTCGTGCGTTTATAAGACCAATCTTTATTTTGACTCACAAATGAGTAATACAAAAAAGGGTGCGTTTCCCGTGCTTGGAAATCTATTGAGAGGGGCTAATTGCCCCCTTGCACCCCCTTCAAAAACCCTAGTGCTCTTCTGACAAGACGAATGAGTCACTTTCTCTCCGAACATCGAATATCCTGGCTTGGCATTGTACAAGAAAATAATATCGAGAATAGGAGTGCTTTAGTTGATGGTGCAATAAAAAAGAATGGTTGTCAAAGATATGCATTGAATGTAGATTGACAGCCCTATTTAATGGACAGACGACAAGAGATTGGCCTGTCTCACCGGCAATTTGAAATACCAAGTGACGAAGGACGAAGAAACGGGGTAGTTACGGGAGATATGTATTATGATGAAGGCTTTTAATAAGAACGAGGAGAAACTGAGGTGAAAGAGAGTTGAAAAAAAACATGAGAAGGAAACAGGAAGGCAAGGAAAGACCTAGGGCAAGATGAATTTTGAAAATCTGGCTTGAGTGATTGAAAATCCGAAGAAAATAAAAAACTCTTGAAATAAGACAAAACCTCACCGAGAGTTCACTTGTTTACCAATTTCTTAAAGATAAAAATCGTCTGCTGAGAGCCAGAAGGGCATTTAATATGTATTAGGGAATATGAACCAAGGCCCTTCTTGCTCTTACAGGACGGATTATCGTTATAATAGATGCAGCTAATTGTAAGTAGCAATACGTCATAGGTTGCTGATGGCGATGTGCTTTTAAACATAATCAGATTGAGTGCTTGGATGTTTCAGCGGAGATATCTTCAACCTGCTTCGGACCTCTCTGTCTCTGGGAGAGGATATCCCAGGAGAGAAGAGAAACGGTATACAGGTTTGCAACATGGCTAATATTAGCATAATCTTGAAGATGATCTTCCTCGGTTTGGGGTCGAATAAAGGGTAAAAAGACAATTCAATATAAAAAAAAGCCGTTTCTCTGTGAAGGAAGGAAGAGACAATGCGTGAATTGAATAAAGCCTTCTCGCTAGCGACAACAATGATGCAGTGATCCCTCATCAAAAAATAAGAAACAAAACAAATTTTCTAATTATAACGTTAATAATGCTGGTAATAATAATCTTTTTAAAAAATCACATATGAATGATGAAAAAGCACTGTTCCTCCTTATAAACTAGTATAGTATTTCCAGAAGCGATTTTCAATACTTATTCGCTGGAACTATATACATACGTTTCTTAACCGATCTAACTTCCATGAGTTGATCTAAAGGGAATCGGGTACTTGTCATGATTTATCAAGATCTCTGATGCAAGATTCTTGGCAAGGTGCGATTTATGGCAGTGACCCATCATCAGTGTTCTTGGAAATCAGCAAAGATAACTATATCCAGGGACGCGCGTTGCATAAAACTTACCATTAATGGTAACTTTGCCATCAACGGTTTGCTACCATGGTAACATTGCTCAACAGTCAATCAGATTCAATTTTTTCATTGAAGTTGCCATTGATTGCAAAATTACCATAAATGGCGAGTTTAATGCAACGGTGCACTGGTTTCAAACAGTCTTACCAAAACTATAAGTCTGCTGTTTCGAACCAGCGATTATCATGATCACATTACCCGTTTTCGTTTGTGTGTTTTCCATGTTGATATTGTATTATGCTATATATTTTAATGAGAAAATATAATGACGACACGAGATCAGAAAATAAATTTCAGAAAAGATTATAGCGCATGAGATTTAAAATAAAACACCTTCACAGATGGAGTTTCTACTAAGCCTCATGCACGTGTCATATCAAATTGAACAATTACTTGTACAAAGCTACTGGCATGTGGGCACGTCAAGGGATTTTCAGTCTATGCAATGTCGGGTCATGTCTTTTCATGTCACAGCCTCCTCTTCCCGTGAGCCTCTGAAATCCCGCTCCCCCACGATGCATTGCGGATTGACTTCCGGATCCTCCCGGTCCCCAGATAATTCGGGGTTCTTATCCGGATATCAGATGATCCGGTTGGGCACGTTCCCAAAATGAACAATTTTTTTTCTGTCTCCAGCTACACCCTCACGGCAGGCTCAGCTCAGTTCAGTTCAGATTAGCATTTGTCACCCCTCCCCCCCCCCCATCATGTTACGAAGTACATTCCAATATTAAGTAGGCCTACAATTCAGTAAAATGGTGATATACTGGAAGAAGGCATATAATCCCTTGAAGCAAGAAATTCAAGTCAATTCGATTCAAAGAAACATTTACTTTCTTCCACTTCACTTGCAGGAGTTAACAATCTTTTTTTTTTTCGTATTGTGTACAGTTTAAACATGGTAACATAATATCTTACAATGACATAAATGAAGGAAGAAGGCGAGGTCCCTACAAGCGAGTGCTTATGACGGGCTCGCCTGAACAACTTAGCACAAAATAAGATTAAAATATTTAGGACAGCAGAGAGGAGATATTTTAGAGTAAAGAGAAAAGAAGAAGCAGAAGTAGTAGAAGAAGACAGAAGGAGATTGCAACAGCAACACTTGTATTTGTAACATGCATGTAAACTATACAGTGACCATGGCAAGATTATGATTTACAGTACGGTTTACAGTATATTTACTACGTTTTAAGGTAATCAAACAATGGTGATTTGTGTTTGATACCCCATGAACGGTCATAGAACTATATCATACATTTATTGTTTTCCCGCCAAATGTAGTTTCTTTTTAAAATGGTACATAACGGTTAATGATTCCAAAACGGGGCACAGCAAATTCTTTCCTGGTGTTCAGGGTCATGGAATAACTTTGAACCATAAAGATATATATATTTGATTAACAAAGGAAATAACTCATGCTCATATAAAGGCAGTTATCTCTTATCATGTGATATTAAAAGAGAAAGGGGAAATGATTTTCATTGAAAGTTTCATTTTCAATATCAATTTTATAATTCTTATTTTCTTGGACATGTTTGGGAAATTTATTGGTAATTACAACAAAATCCGATCCATGTACATATATGAATGGGCGATAATTCATTTCCGACGGACATAAACGTGACGAAATTTAAGTAGTTATCTTATGTCATTTGATATCAAAAGAGAAGGGAAAATGATTTTCATTGAAAGCTTCATTTTCAATATAATTTTTTCATTTCTTATTTTCTTGGGCATGTTTGGGAAATTAATTGGTATTTACAACAAAATCCGATCCATATAAATGTATAAGTGCGCGATAATTCACTTCCGACGCAAATAAATGCAGAGAAACCTGGAAAATCCTGGAGACTAGACTAAAATGGTGACAGGCTGTGTCACACCATGTGTTGAAAGCAGCTTTAAGAAGGTGTCTCATAACATCTCATAACAGCTACATGCAGGCAGGTGAAAATGACAACTACATCTTTTGGAACACAGTCTTTTCGCGAGACAAGAACTTAAAATGAAGCACTGTTGGAAAAACACGCATGGTTGCAAACACATATGAATTATGAGCATATGAAAAAAATAGGGAACAGAATTAGCAGGAGAGTTTCATAGTGGAGTGGTACATAAATATAAGGTACTTTGACTACCTGGAAAATGACAAGGTGCTATATTTGATGATGAAGAAGACTCTAAAGTCTCCATCTTGGTATGGAATTGTAACTCACTTCCAGTATTTTGAAATGAACGAGTATCGCTGTATCGTCTGTTCGAGCCAGAAGGGTATTAAATAAGATCATTTATACAGACTTAACGACCTTCTGGCTCCAAACAGATAATTAATGTGAATAGAAATCAAAGCTAGTATTCGCAACAAGAAATTAATTGTCGCATTTATCTTTATAAATAGAAATAACTCACTTTGAGCAGTTTGATAATGAATGTTTAACATTGTTTAGCAAAAGAAATTTCATGGAAAATATACTATTACACACAGAGAGATTACAGAGAGATTCATTCTTTAAAGCTTGGAATTTTCTTTGATATTTTGCATTATTTGGTCACATGACATGATTGAGTTTGATACCTCATTGAAATTTGAAAAGAAGGTTTAAAAATCGTCTTACATATCTGTAACTGTATAATTTATGAAGCTTCAAAATATTCTAAGACAAAAACAACAAATCTCTATATCTTGATGTATTCAAGGGCGAGGCAGGCTTGTGATTGTGTGGTAGGTCGGTTGTTATATACGGCTGAAATCTACTGTAATATTCATATTTGGACCCGGGTCAATTTTGAAGCAAGTGTGAAATTTGATAGCTTATAAATCATTCACCCTATACCCAATTTATTAAACTTCGATTCGAATGATTTATGTATGAAGTGCACACCACATGTCATGAATACGCCTTTGAAGAGTCATCAGGTACATATGAAGTATATTCCCACACGGGGACGGACTGGTCATGGGAGTGGGAGGGGGAGGGGGGGGGGGGTCTATACGGGCCGCTTGCTATTTGGCCTTTCAGGACTGGTCGCTTCGTCGTCTGAAGGCCGGTTTAGGATGAGTGGGCCGATAGCTTCCAAATTCCCTAAGTAAATGTCAGTCCCAGTTCGCTCTTGTTCCCAGACACATAGTAAGGGCGGGGGGCTGGGCATGGGTAAAAAATGTTGCGGAGAGGAGAAATGCATTTGGACAAAAAAATCTGAAATATCAGAATTCTATAGAATGACTGGCAAGCAAAGTGACATAGAAGATTCTTCCATTTAAGAAATTTTATATTTCTTGGAGACATCTCACGTCTACAATAACGCCAACAAATACCACATGCAAAAAAAAAAAAAAAAAAAAAAAAAGGCAAAGAACAAAATCCACGACGACACGTATCATCAAAGTAATTGCTCATTTTAGTAGTATGTTGTGAAGACGATTAATGATTTTCAAGGCCAACCTCAAATGGGATCTTTCGAATTATATCAAACTCCCATCGATGTTCATTGATACATGTGCTTCATATAGTGGCTTTCTGAATTTCAAGGTAATGTTCAAGGCCTCTGAATATGATTGAAATAATAAAACGCTGACGGATTGCATATCAATAATTTCTGAGAAGCAGCTGTATCAACTAGACCCGGTTGTTTCAATTATGCATGGTCCTAGCTTAGACGCCACTCATTTCCATTTAAAATGCAAATGTTTCATTACTTGCGGGGACAACATACATCGATCTTTTTACCCCTCGTACCCTTTCTTCCATCCTCTCTTTGACATGTTTCACCCTCTCTTTCATTCTTGCTTTCAACAAAAAAGGTTTGAAAGTCATTTTGAATTTGCCTTATTTAGGTATTATGATAATTATGGATGCCCCGAAGTAACCCATTCATTCATTCTACTTAACATTCAACGCTTTCATTACGGGACTGCATAAATGGATCTTTATGCCTCTTGTTCCCCTTGAACCCTTTCCTCTTCCATCCTTGTTTTCTTAAGGAAGTAATTCTTTCCAATGTCATCTTCCGAATTTCTTTAAAATATCACGTGTGATTGTATGCCCTTGAGAATGTAATTCCATGTTAAAATTCAAATGTTTGATAACTTGCGTTTACTGGATAGACCGATCTGTAAACCCCGTGCACCTCTCCTTTCATTCTCTCTAGCTTTCTTTGTAAATGTATATCTTTTAATGCCATCTTCCAAACAGAATTTCCGATAATATGCTTTTAAGTAGACTAAACACCAACGCCCCTTTCATCCCCACTCGTATCAAAGTGAGGTATATTTCTGTTTCTTTTCTTCGGACAAGTTACATATTTCATCTAGAAAATATAGTGAAACATCATTTACATTTCCCTCAAATCGCCAAATACAGAGAATAATGTTCTATTGAAACCAAATGCCAATATTCAAACCAAATAGATGAAGTTGGATAAATCTGCAGCTATAAAATTTTTGGGAGATAATTGTGTAGGTTCTGACTATCGAGTAGACCTAGGCGCATCTGTAAAAATAAATGATTTCTTTAAAAAACGGATTTTGCGTTTACGGAAATTTCATCACTGCATCGGCAAATGATTGCCTACTGCTCTTGACTGATTTCTCTTCACACTCGCTGGGATGGCTGCTCAATATTGAAATAACTGGCAACTTCAATAACCCCAAATGAAAAACTCTACAGTTTAGGTGAATAACCCGTCACACATACGTCTCCTTAGACATCCTCGCCCCAGACACCAGCGCCCCAGACATCATCGCCCCCCCCCAAAAAAAATAAAGGGCCCTTCTTATCACAATGCAAAGGGCTTTGCTTTACAGACAAAATGGTACAAGAGCAACGTTTCCGGATGGTTCACTTTTTTATTAGCAGTATCACACCATAAAATCTGGATTTGAATACAAATTGGAATGGCATGAACATGATGAGGGGGTAGGTGCAGTGACCTATGACTGTGGATCCTTATTTGCTCAATTTGTTATAATTTGATGATTCCATTATCCAATTTTAGCGATGATCTTACTAAAACCAGATAGTGCTAATCCAATCTCCGCTCGACTATTTTTACAAATCTCCGTCATCATCTATAATCCACCGTGCTGACTATTTGGATCACCAATCTCAGAATATCATTAGCTGTGTGGGTCTGATGATATTCGTTTTAACTTGGGCCATACATCAACCTTAATGTTACAGTCAGATACGACATTAGCTATAAAACGTTAAATTTCTTCCAAGGGGAGCTTCCACTGTTCTATTTTTCTGTTCTGTCAGTGAGAATGTTTTGTATTGAATATGGGGTATTTGCACTAATCCTTCGCTATCTATCTCTTGCAGATATAAATCTATATACTCCATACTGTGCTTTTATAAGGGCTTCAGTTACCAATTTGTGACTCAACACTATCTGGATGGGAAGGTAGAGGTTTGAAAGTGCTAAAAGATAACAATAATACCAACAACAAATGGGAGGGGGAGGAGGAGGGGGAGCTTAGAGGGGCAAATAATTAGAGGGTTGGGCAATGACATTCTGCATCTCTCAACGTCGTAGCCATGGGGGAACTTGGGGGGGGGGGACGTGCCCCAACAGATTTCCTGTGCCCCCCCCCCACAGGTGCCCCCACCTAAAATCCAGAGAAATCACCATTTAGTGATCTGCCCCATTTACCAATGTTTACTGCCAAATAATGCCCTCAGTGAAATGAAATGAAAATTTCAAACTAAAATACTGATATATAGGCTTGGTGAAATATCTTTTAACAAAATGTCAAGAATATACAATGTCACTGTAATAACCTACCCCTCCCCCACCCTCATGCACTATGATGATGATGTCGCAATACACATTCCCTTCATCGCATGCAACAAAACCACCTCCTGTGCTCCCCCCGCCCCCCCCCCCTACAGAAAGGGGATGACATTTCGACAAACCAATGTTAGCCTGTCAACTGTGAATTCGTAAGGAATCAAACATTCGTTGGCCTTAATGACAGACACCTCCGAAGGTGATAGAATCTGATCTATGTTAAAGATGTAAATTGATTTTTACGGACAGGCGAGGTACGAAATTGAAGAAGAATACAAGCCAGAAGGGGCCGGAAGATCTTCTCACATTTATTTAAAGATAACCAGAAACGATCGGAAAGCATTCATGAAACACGAGAAAGGCAAACGACTAGAGACAGATCGATAACACAAACAGAGAGTTATCAATACGGGACTAAGGGCGTGAGGGGAAAAAATAAAAATAACGAAGATAGGGGGCAGAAGAGAGAGAGAGAGAGAGAGAGAGAGAGAGAGAGAGAGAGAGAGAGAGAGAGAGCAAGGAAAGAGATAGATGCAAGGGGGCGTAGATAGAAAGAGAATGACATAATAGGTGTAGGAGAGAGAGAGAGAGAGAGAGGGAGAGGGGGGGGGGGGCATGTTTAGAGCTGGGGAACCGGATCAGCCCCCCTTAGTATTTTCCAGCATGAATGTAAAGTCCTATCTACCAGAATATTAAAGATCAAATTAATTTCATTTTAAATTTCATATATTTCAACAACAGCAGCAAATAAAATTCTACAAAGATTTTCACTTTACAGAATGATTATAAGAATGGAAAATGGACAATCAAGAATGACACACAAATTGGATATATTACATTAAGGTATATTATGGTATATCAGTAATATGGTAAATACATAAATAAAGAGAAGTATCTTATAAGGATGCCTTATAACATTGGCGAAAATCCCGGGGGATGGGGAGATACATTCCCCACCCCCCACTTTGAGGGGGATAGCGTGTACAACCCCCCCCCCACTTTTTAAGGAAGAAATGGTATTTTAATTAATCAGTTACTAGTAGAAAAAATTTTGATAATCTGTCATAAACGACCATCATATTTGAGAATTTCTATTTGAAAATGCGATTTAAAAAAAAAGTGATTATATTTGGCTCGCTGGCAAAATGAAAATTTAAATGTGTGTAAGGGGGTCTGTGCTGGTAGGTGAGGCTGCGTGTCTATGATTAAGTGTGAGTTTGACAGAAAAGAAAAAAAAAGGAAACAAAGTCGATCATCCCCCACCCCCCTCCTCAAAGTGGATTTACGCCGGTGCCTCATAATCACTTAAACTCAAGCTAATCAAGTTGCCACCATTTCTGCACCAATAACATACGTGATGTGAATTATTTCATAGTGCTTCGGGTTATTTACATTTATATTTTCACATAGTATGTGACCGTCAATCAGTATTACACAAGGATTTGGCAATAATTACCAAAAACCGATGGCGGATCCCGATAGTGATCAAAGGGGGGGGGGGGGGGGGTCTTCAAGTGACAAGTCATATATCTAAGCAGCCTCCACCGGTACGCAGACCTACTGCAAATTATACTGATTATTTTTCACGGGCCGTCAACCGGGAAAGGGCGGGCATATGCCCGACGACCCAACCCCACCCAGGATCGACCACCACTGACCAGGAAAAAAAGCTCACGTCTAATTCAATGTAATTTTAAAGGGATTTCCTTCACGACAAATGGCTATTGTACCAAGCTATTCAAACTCTCCTTGAGATACAACTCAGTGTGAATAGTCTGAATGTCCTCTTCTACTAAGAATGGTTATTTCTTCAACAAAATAACCTCGTATGAAAAAGAGTAATAATCAACAAATCGTTTTTTTTTTAGGCTTCACTTACCTCACTTTAATTTCGGAAAGAATGAAATGTTTGTATGCAGTGGCGTATTTACATGTCGATCTTGGAAAGCAAAACAGGTTTAGTGTGACCCATATAACGTCGTTCAGTAAGGAAACTATTGTTAGAGGAGACTCAGGTTGCCCTACGGGGTTAAGGATGATAATGTGGGGGGTAACTTTTTATACAGGAATAGGGAAAAGAACTGATGTTTCTATTCTTCGTGTGTTTCCTTATGCAATATTACAATCATCGACTTACAAAAGGATTCGCTTCCCTGCTGTTAATAAAGAGCGACCATTTTTTTTTCAGGGTTAAAAATTGGCCAGGAGGAAATTGCCCACCCCCTGAACTACTCTCAAGCGTGCTTGTGTTTGTATGTATGGACCCTATAACCGAGAAGGGTTCTCGGTAAAAACTCGACCTCGTTTCTTTCCCAATGCTTAAAACATATGATGTTGACGATCGTTCAAAAGCGGAACCTCGCTGCACGAATTCGTGACAAGAATGTCAAAGAGAAAGATGAAGAAAGCAATATGGTCAAATAAAAAGGAGCGATTTCTAAGCAAATGGTACCAACCTGCTAAACGACTGTAGACATTGTACACATGCATGTAATTGTGATATCTTGAATGCGTCCATGGCAATTTTGTCTGTGAATAGTAAATAAAGAACGGACTTTGTCCAGAACGACGCCTTGTTGATATTTTCAAAATTATAACACTTTTCGATCAATGTTAGTTAAATCTATCGGACAGTCTTTCCTTAATGCCATGTTTCCATTATACGTTTGTTCATGTTTAGTAAATGACAGAGGTAAATATGCAGACCGACCCCTCCGCCCCCCCCCCCACCGAGGGGATTCACGGGCTGATGATGATGGTGATGATGTTTGTGCATGTTTACAGTGTCAATGTTGAAAGAAAAGGAAAAGACGCTGACTATGTACAGATTTAAGAATAGCATGTTTGAAAATAAGCAGAAATATAGCGATAAGAATCATTTTATATCATTTAACATTTCGCCTGACTTTAATAAGACTTTGTAATCTATGCAAGGAAGTACTAAAACCTCCTTAATCTATGTATGCATCGGAAAAGGTGCATTTGGACAAATCATGTTGTGTACGTACATCTCACATGGGATAGTTCAAGTTCAAGTTCAAGTTCAATTTTTGTTTTCATATTTCCACAAAATTTGCATAAGCATAAACAATAATTACATACGTAAACCAAACATAATACAATCGATAGGATCGATACAATAAGAGAGGCTGTAGGTACAGTAACATAGTGTTGTTCGTTTTCTTTTTTTAATGGAAATCAGACAGTTAATGGTGAAATGTGAGGGAATTTATCTAAAAAAGCGATAAAGCTTGTAAGACATAGATCCCTCTGCAAGTAATGAGAACAGTCTATTCCATGTTACGTTATACATGTATTAATCAGTTGCAAAACAAAAAAACAAAAAAAGAAAAAGAAAACGGAAACGTATAGGGGAGGCGAGAGTAGGACGGAAGACAGTGATTACAATCGAAGTAAAACAAAAATAATAACATTAAGGAGACGTCAGTAAGGTAGATGTTTAAAAGGGACACTTTAATTTTTTTTTGGTGCTGAAGGAAGACTAAGGCAACGGGGAAAAGTAGGCTGACATGCCGAGCTATACAAGCACTCTACCAGATGCCCCTATATCCAGGGCAACATAATTAAATGGTCCTCAAAGTCTCAAGTATGTAAGGCAGAGCCTTTCTCCTGAGATGCATAGAAAAGACTGTTATTCCTTTGAGCGATCAAAGCTTTGCAACCAGAGAAAGTATAAATCACAGTAAATTTGGTGTCAAGTTTAACGACCTTTTCAAAAAGGGTTGTCGAGAATAACCAACAAAATGTCTTTCATGCCATTTCTTTCGTCGAGCGATAATGAAACAACATTCCCTCTTTTTTGTTGCAATATGTGCAATTAACATACTTTCGTAAACCAGAGTATCTTGTAGGCCACGTACCATCAAAACGTTGCGAGCAAAACATCACGATTTTACTGATATCTTAATATGACGTCGGGATTCATTTGCTTAGAAATTCGACTACAGTCAGCACTTGATAAAAATCTTCTACATTGATATCGCGATTTTAATAAAAATCACGAGGTTTTGAAAGTATCGAACAAGTGAGCCTCACTTGACATTTATAATTATGTCCCCGTGATAAGAACATCAGCCTTGGCAAATTTCATCCCCTTTTAATTAATGATATATTATTTTGTTGAAAATGCCTATGAAATTATGTCTGAAACCTGTCACAGAAAGCTCATGTAAGAGATACACATCACAATTAGTTTCTAGGTGACCCTAAACCGACGTGACAATAATCAACACCATGCCAGAAAAAAACAGCTGGGTCACGGCAAAGATCTGGGGCTATATTGATCGTTTTCTGAGGTATATTTTCGATTTGGGATATAAACACGGCGAACAAATAGCAACAACATTGGAAGTGGTTTACCCCTTTTCCATAGTCTACCGTTTAATTCACTTTTTAAAAAAATTGCATTAAATTTCATAATGTATTGTACACCCCCCCCCGAAATATTCTCTCTGGTGTAATTTCTCCTCCCCATCGTGTATTTGACCTTTACATAACGGTAATTTAGTTTCTACATGGAAAAAAAAAACAATCATGTGCCTGTCATACAGATGAAGTTGGAATAAAGTTAAAATTCTGACTGGGGAATGGCATACTGAACTTTTATAGTTATAAGATGAATAGACCTGTTTACTAATGTTTTCAAATTCATGCACGTTTCCCTCCAGAACCCTTCGTTACCAGTTTTTCAGTTCATCTGTTATGCATAACGACATCTGAATAGAAGGAATTCAGTTTGCATATATTAGTTGTTGCTATATCAAGCCTCTGACAAGCTTCTCACTAAATCACTCACTTGCATAACAAGATAAAATTAGTAAAGAGGTCTATTGGTATTATATTCTGTACGAGAACCTGAATATTTTTGCTCAGTTTTGAAATGACGCGTTCTGAGAGGTAGTGAGAAGTAGTTAAATCAAAATGACAGATGAGAGACAGGGTGAAGGCAGGGTAAAAGGCACTTGCAAAAGCAGACAGAGGCTTTTTCCTACGAAAGGCCTACGTTAGTTGATGACAATTGTGAATCGATTGTTGTAGACGATGAAAAGGGGTGGAAAAATAAAAACTAGGAAAACAACATGTTCGATGTCAATACGTAGACAAAAGGATAAAGATGGCAGCAGCTGTTCTGCCTGAACTTCAAAAGGCACTAGCTATTTATAAGTTTCATGGAAAATCAATACTAGAACAAGAAAATTATGAACATTCTCCTATCTATTATTTGTATTTACACTGCATTTTACTTGATCTATGAACTTTGTTGACTATGTGACAAAAAGACAGTATGACTTCATCCATACAACGTTTTTGTAAAAATCAGTTAAATCATATTTTCTGTCTCAGTTTGTAAAAATGCAGAAATTGGTCACGAAATGGTCACGATCTCTTCCAGTTTTACCTTCCAAAATAAAGAACTGACGAATATCGAGACTTCCATTAATGTTGCACTCTGCTATTAAAAGTGTGCACCTATACATGCTCACAGCTGTAAAAAGTTAAGTCAGCTGTCTTACATATATTTTTTTTCATATAGAAACACACATGCACACGTTATTTATCTGCCTTTAGCACGACAATCTATTTAATGTACCATAAAAGAGCAATGTAGATGAAATGTTTTGCTCTAGGACATGAGCCCACTCACATTAAACCACTCGACTACGACACAGCATATGAAAAATTTTGTCATCGTTATTATAATCGGTCAAATGGGAATGAGACCTAAGTTCGATTTTAAATCCTTTCAACTCTACAGGTGGCGGTTCATTAATAATTGTGGAATTATGTAATAGGTTTTCTTTAATAAAACTTCACAAAAAGGACAGGCAGCCTGCATATCTGAAGTTCTTGTAATTCTATTCAAACTTACTGTTAATGGATGGCACGAATCTCCAGTTCTTCTGAAAGGTTGGTTTTTTTTAAAGATATGAATTAAATATTAAAAAAAAACATAAACGGTTCATATTTCTCATGGACATACTACACGAGTAAAACACTAAGACTGTAGTCAAAAACCTGACCTTAACTGACACACTATTTAAGTGCTGAATTATGGGGACTATTCGTAATCTTCCTCTTCTGCTAATGAGGCAGTTTTAAGAGCCATTGTTCAAACGTGTTCTTAATCATCAGTTAATCTAATAGATCGATAGGTTCCACCAATTGATATCATGGAAGGAATTCTCATAGCTTGACTCCCCATAGAACAATGATATCAAGAAGAGTTGGAAGAGCTGGGATATAGGAAATGATGGGAGGGGTGCCATGAGAGGAATTAAATTTTTCAAGAGAGTGCCAAAAACACTAAGTCCTTTCCAATTTGGGCAATAATCGAAGACCTGCAAGGAGTCATTATCCCGCATGTGGTGAGAAGATGATTGCTGATTTTGACAACTGCCAAATGAAATAAAAACAGAGGGTATTGTCTCCCTGATTGCATTTGAATACTAATCAGTTAGTCACTTAATTTGATTTTAGATAAGAACGTGTGGCTTGGCACATATCACGGTAAGATAAGTGAAATGGGCAAGTCCATGCTATTTTGTCAAATACGTTAGGGACCAAATCTGAAATAATTAGTTTTCTGATTATTGTTTAAAGACAATAGCCCTCCTAGAGCTGGAAACACGATGAAATGAGAACATAAACTGACATCTGTGTTTCATTTCGCTTCATGAAGCATAATACTTTGTTATGTATCACAATTTTCCACATAATTTCAAGAAGCAAGTCTGGTAAAAAACAAAACTTTGAAGAACATGACTACTTTCATGCACATTATATTCAGCCGTAAAACTCTGACCCCCTGAGAACTCATGCATAACTTATTAGAGGCAACAGAAGAAACGACTAAGATATTTATTACGTGATTTAACTTTTAAATGATTGTCCTCATACAAATAGAATTACCTCGTTATTCCATTCCCCATCTCTAATGTACAGTAATTTTCCCCGTCGTTGCATCCTCTTGATAATAATTGGCCATTGCCTCTATATAAGTCTAAGCTATACATGTATAGCAGTCCCGTACGTTACAGACTACATCTAAGTTTTCAGCATGTCGAATGATATAGCACTCGTATTTAATTTGCAAGCCTTGCTAATGTTTAGATCAGGCTTAGATGGTACAAATTTATAAGTATCATCATGATCATGATAGTTTTGATGTCAATTTATTTTCATAATAGGGCTATCAAATAAATGGCTTCGTATAATGGGTCCTATATGGGACAACACATAACCAAATACCTTCGACTTGCCCTCAAATTAATGAAGCCACAATTTACTTGTATGTAGAAACTTTCGCATCATTTTGCAACTGAATCTGTTAGCCTGTCTCTGTCCTATTTCTTTTTCTTTCTTTTCCTTCATTTCTCTTTCCTCATCGTCCTCTCTTCTTTCTTTCTCTCTCCTCTCTTCTTTCTGCACCTTACCCATTATACTAAGTAATGGTTTCTTTCGATTCACTTGATATAATTGGTAAGTATATCAATGAATTTGGAGTTATTTGAGAAGACAGTTGCGCCCATTATAGCCTGTTTGGTGCAGTTGGACAATCATTATTTAGAAAATGTGTCAATAGGAAGTTTCTTTCATATCACCCATCTAGATGCATTGCGCCAATAACCTACTTGGTGATTCCATCCCAGCGTCGGAGGCGGGATTGAACTTGATCTTGGAACTGGAATCAAAATTGATTTTGAAATTGAGAAAATTGCCTTTTAAAGCGCTTTACCCCCTTTATATGTGTATCTTTTTATTGAGCTAAGCCACATGCCATACCATTCTGCCAACAACACTCGTTGCTTTTATCCATCATAGGCCACAGTAAGTATTATGACGGCATACACGTATTGAAAATAATGGTCTCTATGCATTCAGGAGCTTACTTAAAGGGTAGCTATAAAAATTGATGAATATTATTACAACCTTATATTCCTACTATGATTTTATAACCGTATCAATGATCTGGTTGCCTTTGCTAGTATTATGTAATTATTCTTAAAAGCAGTGGGGTGAGTATAAGTGGAAGATAAGGGAAATAAAAAATCTAAGGGACTTTATAGAATTGCTGGATGAAAAATATAATCTTTTATAACAAAGTCATTATGGAGGAATATAAGATCCTGCGCTATGGTACTTATGTACTAGGAATATTTTTGATGTTATTTTACATGCTTGCTTTTTACTTAAGAATGAAAATACTTTAAAATGAGACAGCCTGAAACAAGAGTTTTATATTTTGTGCAATACTGAATAAAACTGTGCAGTATAAATTCCAAGGTAATGTTTATTAAGTCCTAGTGTTACACAGTTCTCCCTTAAGCATTATGCATTCATTTGAACGACACAAGGTTAGCAAACATGTCATACTATACGATGAGATCCATTAATTATGGGATGGATGAAGCACAGGGGAATACAAGGGTAAAAAAATGAAAGACCTAACAATATAGCTCCACATTTATGACTTATTACAAGCAAACGTTATATAAATTATGAGATGGAATTGATGAGAGTGATAGATAGAAAGATGAGACAACATATGAATTGAATGTCAAGAAATCGGCAAAATATTCTTAAAGAATGCTAACAGCTGTTACGGAGACAGTTCCTATCATGGAAATGAAGAAAATAAATGTGATCACCAAATTATAAGTTAGCTATTCACATTTTAAAATCAGGATTTAATGGGCAAAATGGGTATGCTTTCGCAATATCGACTTATCCCGTTGTCACATAGTTATTCCATCTGCTAGGAGTTAATTGTCAGTCTTAGTAACTATGATCTGTCTACGCACACGCACGCGCACACTCGTCGATAGCCTCCCCTTAATTTTCCCCTAATTTCTCTCCTCTCTCTCTCTTTCCGATCGAAGAGAACGGGATTAAACTATTGATTCATGTTGCAATTGAATTTGGCATCTGGTTTACAAAAAAGGGGTATACGAGAACTGCGTTTTGGTTGCATGAACACAAGTGCACCACTTCAGACATGTCAGATATCCTAAGAGCTGTTTTATAGCGGGCTTCAGGAAAGTATAGAGCAGCTGCCTGCTTTTGACGTCAACACGATAGTAATTGTGTGAGAATAGCTCCAACAAATGTACAGGGGCTGGTGTTCTTGTAGTGGGGTTTCAGTAATAGTCATTCTACCAATGCGCTCTATGCACAGTAAAAGCCACGAATTAAAAAAATACAAATAATAGCTGTGAACGTAGTCTTAAATATTTTAACCTGCCAACCCGAAGGCCCATAACAGACGAGAGACCAAAAGGCTCCTTGGAAACGGTATTCGCCTTCTTCATATTCATAATACCTTGCATTCGTGTAAGTGATTCAAATCAAACAAATAGAGTGTAGTTCGAATTTATCATCCCGGTTTCCCAGCATATTATGTAGGTTTAAAAGCGAAAGGGGTGCAACACAAACCCCTGCACCTCCTTTACCCTCTCTCTCCCTCATATCGTTCGTACGGACATCATACATTTTTCATAATCATACGAGATCCGAATCGCTCACAACCAATAACTCTGCTGCGCCTCTTCGTTATTTGGAGCGCATCTCGACTATCTCGACTCTACATCTCTTACTAGTGTAGACAAGAATCTAGCTTATGAATGCTGCTAGTGCATAATGAAAGTGAACTCGGCGTATCGCCATCAAAGAAAGAAAGAAAACAGCAACAATAGAAAATATGGTCGCCAACAACCTAACAAGATTCTCTGTATTCATCCACGACAAGGTCACGAGAATGCATTCATTCACCAATTCGAAGCGGAGGAAGGTTGAGAATATTTTTTGTTATGCCGCTTTTAATCCTGGGTATATCGCGCATCTCTTTTGAGTCGTATCGATGTACTCCATTCACTCCATTCACACAATATTATGTGCTTTTTATTTGTTCATTGAATGGAAATAAAATATTTCTTTAAAACAAAAAAACTTTGTTGCGAATCTGTAGTAGTAGTAAGCTATTGTCATGAATTATTAACTATTGCTGCCTTTACCAATGGCCCAAACCTCCTCAAATCAAGTTGGAAATAGTTTTGAAAATGCATGTGAAAACTAAACCAGTCTTCACCGAGATAAAATGACCATAGCCACTCACACGAATGCAAGATTATACTATAGCCTAATAAAATGATATAAAATCATTTCAGATAGAGGTTGGTCCGTCCATAAAAGGCATGCGAAACATCGGAAGAGAAGGAAACACATGAAACAAGACAACCATCTATTACCTTCAGAAAGTATTGATAAATTCGTTATCTTATAAGTTGAAGAACCAATATTTTGATAAATCATGTGAGGCTTTAACGTTACCTCAAATGTCATTTTGATATATCATTATCGATATTCAAAGGACATGCAAAACAGAAGCGGCCAACAATAATACTCACCAGTATCCGCAACCCAATAGTACTCGTAATAATTATATGGCCCAGCTGGCCTCCAATAAATAGACGAGGTCCTTTTTCTCATCAGATACTTGTCCAGGGGCTCCTCTTGCTTTTAAAGAACAGAGCGAACACCCGTCTCAAAATGAGCAGCCAGCAAGGAACGATCGAAAGTAGTCCATCAAAAATTTGTATTTCCAATTTGACCGCCAAATCGCACATGAAACACACACATACTGAAGCGTAGCTAGCTTATACAGCGAACAACACATCCAGCACACGACTGCATTCATGCGGGAAGATTCCCCCTCCCTGGCGCCCGCATTTGTTCACCACATGTGTCAACGAAAATCCCTGCGTAAATTGATGACTGTTTAACAGAGAAAATTGAAAATAGGCAGGCCTACAACTCATTTACGAATCAGCGGCGCGTGTGTGGATTTCGCCTCCCTTCTTCCTTTTGCTTTTCAATTCCGCCCGCGAAAGTTCCTGGCGTACGTGAGTGTGTGCGTAGTATAGATGTGTGCGAGTGTGGGTGAGATGCGACGAAGAGTGGACTGAACAGTTGTTTCAAGATGTAGACAATACAGTACGCATAGAGTGACTGGGTGAATGACAGAGAATGTGCAGGAATGCGCTTTCATTGGTCTTAACAATTCCTCATACGGTCATGGTTCTTGAACAAAATGATGTCTCTTTTCAATGAACTTATTTCCTTCAGAGCAAACTTTGTCCACACCAAAACCCGGTACTAACTGTGATCTAGCTTCTGGAAAACAATAACTAGCAACAAAATGAAGGAGTGTCGAAACGTAAATTTGTAACCTTGTCTATATTTGCAAATGATTACGTTTCTTTCTATATCAACAGACTATTTACGTACAATCTCATTTACAAAGGAACTCTAATTCTCAACGGGACTACTGTACTGGTCATGCTGGTTAAGCTCCCAAGCAATTCGAAACCACTGTTTGAATGTTATAAAACGAGCTAGCTTCGCATTATTTTTCCAGAGCTGCTGGTGCATAAAATGAAATTTTTGTTCACCCATTGTTCCCTTAACTGAAATTCACCTTGCATACATACAAACCTCTGGCATGTCATCGGGTGAATAGCATCTTTGATTTAAGATGTAGGCCCAAATAGACCTGGGGTGTTTCATAAAGCTGTTCGTGAAGTTACGAATGACTTTACGAATGACTTGAATATCACAAGCCAAATGGAATTTTGAATCATTTCAAATCGCATCAGCTAAAAGTGAAATGTGCAGACGAAGATTAACATTACTGATATTTACGAACATTTTTATTGCAAATCATACTTTTGCCCCAATTTAATTGAGATAATGGGAAATGCACTCAAAACTTTGTTAAAACATCAGGAAAAACTCTGGGCATCCCATTTGGCACTTCATATTCAAATCGTTCGTAAAGTCATGCTTAACTTTACGACAGCTTTTGAAACACTCCCAGTTTACTAATGTATTCAAATTATGCACATTTCTCACCAGAACCCTTGATTACCAACTATTCAGTTCACCCGTTAAGCATAATGGCATCTGAATAGATGGAATCCAGTTTGCATACATTAATTGTTGCCATGTTGGGAAAGTCTCTGGTAAGCTTCTTAGTTGTCAACATGGTCAAGGGAAACTTTTGTTCAACAACTTTACGCATAAAATTAGTAAACATGGCTGTTGAATGTAAATGGAATCTGGGCACATAATTTGAATTCATAAGTAGATGAGAATATTAAATATTCTTGCCAGAGGCTTGCCCAACAAAGCAACAAATATTGTATGCAAACTGGATTCCATCTATTCAGATGCCATTATGCATAGCAAATTGTGGTCGAGTCAGCGCACTCGTTACCGATATCTATAAGCATTACGATTATGGCTACATGTATACATCTACAAGTGTATGTGTGGTGTGACCGAACAGACTATTTGTAAAATTTATTTATTGTTAAGGGGTAGCCATACGGGTCTCCCTGGGGCCCCTAAAACAGACATGATAGAATGCAGTGTACATCTATATTCAAATAAATGCATTCAAAATACAAATAAAAATACCGAGTAAATAATCAAAACAGAAATATGATAAACAATGAAATATTGCAGAGGGTGAACGTTAGCCAAGAAAGTAGAATGATTAAAAATCAGATATGGTAAAGTACAATATTAAGTAAAATAGAAATAAAAATGATATCAGAAAAAAAGTTATACAGACTATTAAAGAGTAATAAATGCTAAAAAAACCTTATACATGTATTTCCATTTCCTTTAGATGCCGTTTAAAGGCATTGGTTAACATTGTTATAATTTTTTAAAATCTTGTTTTGTTACTTGAAAATAGGATAAACATAAGGGTTATAGTGTAAAAATACCAGTCTGAGAGTTTCAAAGTATATTATCGACAGGAAGTAATTTTAAATTTCAAAAATGTGAACCAATGTTTGAAAAATATACGAGGGTCGGTTGCACAGAATAGACATAAGGAGCGCGCATGCGCTATGACTCGCCTTACCGTACTGTGTGTATTGGCGTATCACGCGGCGGGAGGCACATAACGGCATTTTCAAATTCAAGCAAAGTGGTCCTCTTAGTGATTGTCTCGTGAGACGAAGGATAATAAAATCGCCGTCTGCGTCTAACTTAGACTTTTTCATTCCAAATTATGGTTGGTTTCAGGGTTTTTGAGTACAAATACAAGTACTCATACACATGTTTCATCTTAGTTTGAGAATTTTTTAAAATCAGCTACTCACAAAGTTAGCCAATGCCTTTAAGGTTGGATTCGAACGAGACCAAAGAGGACAACTCTCGTATGACAACCGGCAAATTATTCCACAAATTTGGGCATACATAATACAAAGAGTGTTTGCAGTACTCAGTGCGGCATTTAGGAATTACAAGATCTTGAACTTGAGGGGCAGGTTTTATCCTAACGGTGTGAACTACTGGGCCCTCTGGCAATAAAGTGCAACTCAAAAAAGTCAACGCCGGTCCATCCTGTTGGTTAATCCAAAATCATTACGTGCTCTTCTTTTCCTTCGAGGGGGAGCCAAAAGGGGTGGGCAAAAATCCATTCTATCTGGACCAAAAAGACATATACCCCGCAAAATTCACCACCTGTGGTATATAATTATGAGATGTTTCCTCTCATGGTAGTATTGCAACTATAGGTGCTTTCACACCTACCTGATCAAGAAAAATACCTGTAAACTACAGGAACTTTTTTAATGCCCCAAAATACCCAATAATTATTTCGTGCTTTCACACCTCCCTGAAACAGACCCTCACAGGAAAGTTCTAGTATTTATAAGCATGATAAGCATTTGTATAAGGCCCATAGCAGTTCTCGTAATTTGTGTTCACATTACAAATATCAGGAAATATCCCTCCGACCTTGGGGAAAATACCTGGAACTAGAGAAAGTACCTACTAAACTTCAGGTATTTTTCTTGGGGGGGGGGGATATTACTAGAAATTTCGTTTCACACTGGCAAAATACCTGGTATTTTCTGATCGGGGTAGAATACTGGATCAGAAAATACCAGGTATTTTTCCTGATGGGGTAGGTGTGAAAGCGCCTTATGGGAACTAGATACCTGAACAGTTGATGATCCGATCACGTATTATCAACCGTAAATTTTCACCCATTACTTGCTGGAGATTTCCATGAATACTAAAATGCTGAAGAAAATTTGTACGAGCTCAAGACCACAGAACATAAGAGAAATGAATTTGATGTCCTTTATTAACGGTAAGAGACCGGTCCTTTATCTTAATACGTAAGACCGGCCCTTTTTAACAAAACAACAACAACAACAACAACAACAATGACCGGGGAAACTCCCCATGGCCGGTTCGCCCCTAGGCACACATTTTTAGTCGGTTTATACAATGTTTCATCGCTGGTTAAGTAAATTATGAAATCTGTACGAAACGAAACTACGCCATCTGCGTTCGATTGACAATTTATTTTTTGCTTGCGTGTGGAGCATAGCGATCCTATATAACGGATCTCTATTGTGTGGAGACATTACTCATGTGCGTACCCTTAGCACGGGGAAAAGTGAAAATTTAAGCATCCACAACTATTTGCTTGGTGAATAATCAGTGGCGCATCCAGAGCTTGGCCTCGGGGGGGGGGGGGGGGAGGGGGTCAAAATTCCGAGCTCACGATAATCTATGTATCTATGTAATACAATCAATGGTAGGTTCCACCACTGTTTTATTATAAATTCTGTTTGGCAATCATTTAAATTACTTCATTGATTTCTTTTATTGTACTCATGCTTCTGTACTACCATTGTTTATATTTCGATGATAATTATTCCTTATCACATATGCATGATTATGTAAAAGAAAAACAAGAGTGGAAACGGTAACTTCAAATCAAACCAAATCAAATCTATGACATGGCAACGGCCTTTTTAATAGGCCCAATTGTTCAAGATGGTGTATTTTCTCTGCACTTCTACGAGGGATTCTACCTAATCCTTCTCAGTTATTGAAACCCAACCCCTCTCAATAATTGACTATTTACAGCAGTTATTGACTAAAAAGAATGATAACCTGAATTTGTGATTGCATTTCCCCCCAGACGAAACAAAATTTGTCAGGAGCGGCAATTCCCCTCTTGCCTCTGCCCAAAATACGCCAGTGTCACTATTGATCAAGCCCCTCAAACGACCTTTCCCAACGAACGAGAACAGTGGCACGGTATTTAGTAAATTTGTGAGAAACTGATGGTTTAGCGACTCAGACGAGGAAATATGAAAATGAAATATTTTTGCATGAAATTATATCATAAAAAGGACAATATTTATCTGTTTTTCTACTTAAGTAACTTCGCGTACTTCCTATACTGAGCATGTTGAGAATCATAAACAAAAATTGTACAGGAAATATATGACAAAATTAAATATTTCGAATAATTCTTTGAATAAATGCGGAAATAAAGTTCATCTAATATATTCAGTTACAGTACTAAGTTGTATTTCTGTAATTGGTAAGGTGTTCAAGAATATTTAAACCTCGAGACAACAAGCGAAGCCAGAAAAAAAAGAAACGTCTGCCACTTTTTCAGCCCAGCCTCCCCCTTCTCCATACACAACCACAAACACCCTACTTTCTGTCTCTCTCTTTCACTCTCTCTCTCTCTCTCTCTCTCTCCCACACATACGCACACACAACAATGTTCTTCCTTCCTCAACACATTCAACACACAAGAACTCACCCGCGATGTCATTTAGAATCGCTCTCTTTAATATCTTGCGACAGACATTCATTACAATTAGTGCAGATAAGCGGAGGTTTATCAACATTCAAAGTTCAACACCTGTAATGTCTATATTGGTTTTTTAAATATCTGAATTAGATGCTTCTACTTTACCACAAATATGCATGTTCCCTGTACCCGTGGTAGCTAGACTCTGGAATCATATAAGGGGGAAACGCCTAGGTGCATAATCATGTTTACCAAATGCTTAATGATATGTCAACTTAAGCATAGGCCTACATAACTAAGTGTGTGACAAGAAGAAGGCATGACGAAAATCACTTTATCAAGTCTATTGCCAAAGAAATGTCATCATTAACCCAGCAGATAATTTCGCATAACTCATAAAAGACGACAACGACAACAACAACAATAAATTCTACTACTTCTACCACTGCTACTTTTACTACTACTACTACTACTACTACTACTACTACTACTACTACTACTACCACTACTATTAATACTATTACTACTACTGCTGCTGCTTCTACTACCATGACTACTACTTCTACTACTGCTACTACTATTACTACTACTCCTACTATTACTACGCCTACTACTACCATGATTACTACTTCTACTACTACTACTACTACTGCTACTACTACTACTGCTACTACTACTACTACTACTACTACTACTATTACTACTATACTACTGCTACTGCTACTACTATTACTACTACTACTAATGCAATTACCACTACTACTAGGCCTACTACTAGTCTACTACTACTGACTTAGACAACTACTACTACTGCTACTAGTAATTCTACTACTACTGCTACTACTACTACTTCTACTACTACTACTACTACTACTACTACTACTACTACTACTGCTATTACTATCATGACTACTACTACTACTACTACTACTACTACTACTACTACTACTAAAGCAATTACCACTACTACTACTAGGCTTACTACTAGTCTACTACTACTAACTTAGACTACTACTACTACTACTACTACTACTACTACTACTACTACTACCACTGCTGCTAGTACTTCTGCTACTACTACTACTACTACTACTACTACTACTACTATTACTTCTACTGCTACTACTGCTACTACTACTACTGCTACTACTACTACTGCTGTTACTACTACTATTACTACTACTGCTACTACTACTGGTACTACTACTACTACTACTACTGCTACTACTGCTACTACTACTACTGCTGCTACTACTACTACTTCTACTACTACTATTACTACTACTACTGCTGCTGCTACTTCTACTACTACTACTACTGCTGCTGCTGCTACTACTACTACTACTACTGCTACTACTACTGCTGCTGCTGCTGCTACTACTATTACTACTACTACTACTACTACTACTACTATTTCTACCAAAATTCAAATTCCTCTATAATATCTATGGGCTAGATAGAATGATAATACCAGATTGCAAACTTTAATACGTTTTAAGAGTTTACACTTTAGCAGCGGGCATATTTGACACCCCCTTCCATTTTTTGAAAAGGAAATGAATATTGCTGGCGCGACATTAACGTCAGAGAAGAGCCTTTCCCCTTCAGTTATAATTTCCATGGAAACTGTTCACATTAATACAGCACCAGTTAGCCTCAGTTAATTTATTCCATCCAGCCGCACCGAAACATAAATTATTGTAAATTGTTTGATATTTGCTGGTAGATCTGTTATTGCACATGAGTATAATGCTCAACACATATCTCAAAGGACTTCCCGTTGGAGGCTGAAGTTCAATTTGACATGACATACGGAATGTTTATCATGGGCGTTACCTATAAATATACATGTAATTGCAAATTATCCGAGAGGCGGCGAGAGTGAAATCATGGAAACATGTAAAAGGTGGAGGGTTTTTGACGGGAGGAATGGATAATATCTGTAGCATAATGGCTACTGCTTTTGTGGGCGATACGTATATTTTGCTCAACATGAATACACTTTTAAGGGGATGTACCCTCACATAATGTTTTAAAAAAACATGTAAATTTTTATTAAATCTTTCATTTTTATAATCATCAAAGTACCGATAAAAATATTAAAGAAAATTTAAAGGGCTTTAAAAATGTGACTCATCATCATTCTTTTCATCTTTTTTTAATTTTTTTTTTAATACAGATGTATATAATAATTAAAACCTTACAGGAGATTCATTTTTCGATAAAACGTCAACATGGACATGATGAATACATGCATATGTTTTGACATCTGTGTTTGTAATAGATGAGTACCCTTTTCCTTTTCCTGTTCATGCTATTATGAAGCTGTTCAGATATTTTTGTATCGACAATGGCATATCTCATTATCATTCGATAGAGACACTTCATGATGAGAGAGACGTAAGGTACTTGGTATTACAAATATCTTATTTCCTGCTCATCAAACATCGTGGTGAAGTTATAATTGCGGTTGTTGTTGCACACACTCACACATCCAGACAGCGTCTGAAAAAAATGATCAACAATTGGCCTGCATTCATCATGTACTGTATCAGTTACACTTTTAGCAAAAAAGCAGCGTTTGAAAAAAAGCAGGCCCTTCCTTTCATTCATCAATTTTTTTTTCCATCTCCAACATCAAATAAAAATACATAACACAGAAATGATTGCATCATCAACTTATCAATGCAAAAAATGATAATTTTCTAACAATGGAATTTCCAAAATCAAATATATAAATAAATGTAAAAGTTGAAAATTGAAGGGAATGCGATAAAGTAGTGCTTGTCTTTTGCAAACCCATAGTTCTCAGAGTTACAACGTTATATGCACGTAAAATGATTAGTTGACTCTAAGAAATTATGGGGGGGGGGGGTATTAATGAAGGGTTGAATAGTTGTATACGTTTGTATTAAAACAAAGGAGAGGTTCGTATGGGCCACGTTTCATAAAACTTGCTATCAATAAAAAGTTGCAGTAATTGTTATAAGCTACTGAAATCCTTGCGTCTGATTGCTGAGAGCAAGTTCGAAATGTGGCAGTTGATACTGATAACAAGTTTCATGAAACGGGGCCCGAATTGGCGTTTTAATGTTTGAAACTGACCTTTCTTTAAAAATCAAAGAAAGTGAGAGGGAGAGAGAGAATCCGAAATATCATAGTCCAAGGCCACTAAAGTCCCGAGGAATACCACCACCTGCTCTCTTCTGTCTCATAATTCGACACTTCATTTAAAAATCAGAAAAAAGAGAATCAAGAAAGTCATATATTTCGAGTAATTCCTGTTCGTTTATTGTAATCATATAATTTACAAAAAATACAACTTAAATTTTTTCACAGTCATGACAATATACACAATATACAGTTTCTTGATATAGGCATTACAATTAAAAATGATATATTTGTGCATAATTCAACTTTATACATGTTACAATAATTTTTATCAAAATTCGCAAAAAGGAAATTCTCCTCTGCAGGCAATTACCTCTCAGTATTATTACAGAAGCACAAAACTAGTGATATCTGAGTAACGTTTACTGACATTAATGTGAACAGAAAATATAAGATGTTCTGTTTTGAGTATATACAATCACTTGCCTGCACTAGCGACAAAAGCACAATATGTCTTTTAACGCTTATCTGGCGATAACTCGTTCCTTTCAATCTTTAATCAGTAATAAACACGCTGTAGTTCAGAGATAATAATCATTTCCTACCAGTGACGAGCGTGAGTATAAGTGTACCAGAGACTGTGCTGGCACCTTATGATCTGGGCCCCGTCTTACAAAGAGTTGAGATCGATTCGGATCAATCGCAACTTTGAGATTGATCTCAACTTTGTACTTAAGATAGGAGGTGAGATCAATCTCAAAGTTGCGTTGATCCGAATCCATCCCCACTCTTTGTTAGACGGGGCCCCAGGTAAGTTGGTTCCTTTATACATGTAATCTGAGTACATAAATACGGGTTTGTTTGCTTTTAAATAAAACAAAACCAAGCTTACTTATAAAAAGTAAAAACGTTATGAAGTAATTCCGTCGTTAAAAAATCGTCAAAGATTAAAATACATGTTAATAAAAGAAACAGTTTTTTTTTTTATCTTTAACTACTGGTCTTTAAGGCACTGCGTAAAGGTAAATGGTTTTTAGGATTTCAGATTTTGATTCAAACCACATTTATTTCCTATCCATAATCAAATACAAATAACAAGTTTACATTATGAAGAAAACGTGGTGAGAGTACGCGAGGTCCTACTTAAAAACTTATGCTTTACTATTTTCATTGCATCTCACATCATATACAGTGGTATATGACAAAGAAATTCATAATGACCGTGTGCATGAGGGAAAATGCAACATATTGAATTGTATAAAAAATTAGATCGTAAATACAAATACATGTATAGATGTTTGTGACATGGTATGAGAGAGTATCCTTTTTCTGACTATTTCGAGACCATTTATATGCCTTTCATTGGTTGAATAAGCAGGGAACAAAGAAAAAGGCCAGGTAAAAAGATCTGCGAAAACTCTAGCATGGCTTTGTAGTATAACTGGAAGGTATAACATTCCAATTTACTTTGCATCTTTTCATGTTAATGTTCTCTCTTTTTTCTCCTGCTTATTCCAACAACAACAACAAAAAAATCCTCCAAAATGACACAAAAATCAATGGAAAAAAAACACTCATATTCACACCCCAATTTGTGTACAGTGAACAACTGAAAAGCGATACAAGTGCAATTTCGGATGTACGTTTAGTACATGTACTGTGTTTACTACACTCCATACTGCTTATGAATTCCAAAACTATCGACAAACATTATGATAGTGAAAGTATTATGAAATCAGATTTGCGGACTAATGCAAATAATTCACTTTGCTGTAAATGAAGCTAACAACATTTTGCAAGTAATAAAAGCTGCCATGAGATGAATTTCAAAAGTTCAAAATTTCACCATTAAAAGGCAAGATTTTGAAATTCATAGAAATTTTATTATTAAGGGGTTTCAATTCTTTTTTAACTTTGTAAACGCACAAAAAGACGGAGTCAGAAGGAACGTTTACGACTTAATTTCCTGTTGATACGTTTGCTTTGCCTGTGACGTTTTCAAATGTTACAAACACAAATCAATAACATCCAAACGAATTCTCTCTGCTCTCTCCCATCACCCACCCACCACACACACACGCACACGTGCCAGCGCACACACCCTCTCACACACACACGCAAACGCCTCACACGCACCTCTCCACATGGCATTACTCGTGAGGACAGTTATTGTTCCTCCATTGTTATCCTGTCCTCGGAAGACTGACAGAATAAGGCTCAAATCTATTGTTTGACATCCGAGGACCGTTGTTCTGTGGAACTTTTTTGTTCACTGTCCTCGCTTAAAAAGCTATACAAGAGCATACACACACACACACACCCACACACACACATTCTCTCTCTCTCTCTCTCTCTACCCCCCTCGCGGACAGATATTTGCACTTTCACTTTTTCATTGCGTTCATAGTGGTGAGGAAATAAAAGGATAAAATAAACTTATAAATCTCCTTAACAGACGCAAACATTCTGAAAATAAATTTCCGGAGAATAAGATCTGATCTCAAAGTTCTGTTACAGGTATAATCGGCGCCATTTTCTCTCCGGCACCTTTTTCATCTATCTGCGATGCTCCGTTTTCATTTTCTGTTAAAGAAATCTCCTCATTTCTGTAAGAAAATGTTTCTTTTCCTGATGGTGTCGTTTTCTCTGCTCCATCTAACTCATCTGACCCATTAACCAATCCCATAGTCGATATCTGAGTGTTATACCGCGGCTTTATTTCATTCTCTCGTCTCTCTTTTCTATAAGAATGTAAGACAAAGTATGAGATTCACGGAAAACTGTAATTATTTCTTCATAATATTCAATCTCAGGTCTATAGTTCACAATGCTCACATTATGGAAGAAAAAAAAGAAAAGAACATGAAATGAATACGAAAATAGATCTTTCCAAAACTGCGCTTGCTTCTGCTAAAAACAATGAACAATGCAATTATTGCAGCATTGTGATAAATTTCATTACATATTATGTATAAATTTCATTGCAATCACAATCTTACCCCAAACATCAACTGGTATACAGATGGGCCCCAAATTTGTGTGTGGGCTTGGGTGAGTGTGTTTGTGTGTCTCAAGAGTGATTTCAAAATGATGTACACCACTATTAAACACACCCTATTTCATCTATCCACAAGGCTCCAGAGGAGAGAAATTGACATGAATGACTGAAGTTGTGATGATACTTATTGTCTTTCTAACAGATACATATTCTTGGCCCTGCTGCCTCAAACTATCAATGCATGATAATAAAAAAGTAACACTAAAGCAACTCTCAAAGGCCAGTCAGTTTTCACAATAATCATGCAAGCCACAGTGTAATCGAATGTAATCATAAATTATTCTAATTTGGAATTTCTCCTTTTAAAAATACTTATTAGCTAAAACATGCAAGATATAGAGTTGAGGTCAGTTCATGCAAATTACACTGTGAAAGAAACCTTCCGGTAGCTATCGGGAAAGGCTGGCTCTGTGGTACACAATAATTATGTGGTGTATATTATGACGTTTTCCATCAACAACATAAGACAACTGACTCAATCTCGTTGAAAGCTCACGCACAGCTCTCGGAAATTGTTATATGGGACTATACAATGAATGTTTTATCTAAACACAATTTCCCTTGATGTTTTGAAGGGTAATCATTTTTCAAATTTGAAATTTCTGCTATTGATGCTTCTTCTGAACTGACCTAAAAAGCTTTCATAACCCATCCTTTTCTTTGACCTTGGCTCTACATGTGTTTTATACGTACTCCTTTTTGTGTTTTTTCCAACATAGGAAGATCAAGATGATGATGAGAAAAACGATGACTCCGACCGGAACATATATGGCTGCAGGATGGACTGCAAAATAAATTTGTTATAGTCACATGTCAAATTTGAAGCTTTTATTGATTACATCTTATCCCTCTCTCTTGACCCATGTTTAAAAGATCTTTGCCTCTCTCTTTTTATCTTTTTAAATATTCTTTTCAAAGAAAGTTTATCTTCCTCTTTCCGATGATGTCGGTTTTATGTTTTGATTTTATTTTTGCATGTATTTTCATCTTAATCTTTATTTGACTTTTAACACTTTTGCTTTATCTTTAACTGAAGCTCAGGGGGGTAGGGCTGATAAAAAGCGGTGAAAATCTAAACTCGACTAAACAAAATATCGACATAATCATATATAAAAATGAGAGATTAACTGACAACAAAATATCAAGAACAGGTTGTTAACTGTAAGATGTAATTGGTACGAAAAATAGATATTCTACAATGCAAGCTGTAAATTACTTTGTCAAATAACAGGAAAGAATAATTCATAAAAGGAAATCCGCTTTATTTTCGCACTCAGAGGGTGAAACATAAAGCGCAATTTAATATTCAACACTTTCCCGAACGGTCACACTAAGAAATTAGTGTGCAATTCTGCACCCTTACCGCTGGTACAATAGCAGCACCCGATAGGGTGCAGATCTGCACCCTGAACTCGATCCTGCACCCTATCCTATAGGGTGCTGCTATTGTACCAGCGGGGGTGCGGAATTGCACCCTAATTTCTTAGTGTGTTGAAAGATTTTGGAAACGGAAAATAGAACCACATATCTTTTAAAGCACTGAAAATATTCATACACAGATGACCTAGTTTCAGGTATATGACAGAGAAAAATCTATCAACAAAACAGATGCAGCTTATGTTGGATTAAGAGAAATGTACCTGACTGAGCATCTATTATTCATTAATCGTTTACCTTTAGTTCATTAAGGAGCCCCCCTCCTTCTCCGCGTTTTTAGTGTTTATATGTTCTAATGTACATCCGTGTTATATTACATGTACTTCATTTCGTATTTCATGTATCTAAATTCATAGCAGTAACAACAACAACAAAAAAAGCAAAAAAAAAAAAAACCCAAAACGTTTCTAGGTTTTTTTTTTTTTAAATGCATATTGGGGGAGGAGGGGGGGGGGGATTCTCTTAACATTACCAATATCATCATAAACATAATTTATTTTTTCAAAATTTATATCAAGCCAATATGCACCTGAAGTAAAACACGAGCCAGCAACGTTATTCTTCCTAAGGATTAATGGGTACACTACTCTCTATAATCATGATGTGCAGTTACTTCCCTTTTTTCAGGAGGGGGGTGGGGGATACCTCTCTGGTATGACGTGATTAAAAAAGAAGCATCCATGAGAGCTTGCTACACAGTGATTGCGCAAAGAAAGTAGGGGGAACGTTTGAAAAATATAGGCCTACTCGTCTAAATCAATGTGCTGAAATATATATACAGTGATAGTCAACCTTTACAGTATTACCACTATACCAGGAAATGCTATGATAATGAAAGATTGTTGAAGGAGAAAACAGGCTTACACGTTACTTCAAGTATGAATAATATAATGTATTACACAGATGAATTAGATTCATGTATACAAAGAACATCTATGAATGAAATATGCAAAGAAATGTACACGAGTGTACCTGTAATTGAAGATAAGTTTTAGGTTAAATAACAAGTTTCATTTCATTTAAAAGCAAAAATTTTTATAAGTGAACATCTCTAGTTCGTAGGTGAACAAGAAACAAGCATTTCAAGTTAGTTGTACAAAGACTTCACAAAGACTGCCAACGACGCGTGAAGTTTAGAAGGAAAAATTTTGCGCAAATATCCTCTTTGTCTATTAATTAGTGAGCTGAAATATTTATTGAGCATCATATAAGAAGAATGGTGAAGAATAAAACATAATAGTATATTATTACGAGAACATTGTATCTAAAATATTACACAGATAAAACAGATTTTTTTTTACCCATGTCGACCGATATTTTTTTCAATTTTTCAGATTTTGTTTTTTTTTTCCTATTATTTCAGAAGACTGTGGATTGAGCAAACAATTGCATATTATATATTACAAGTATCCAAACTATTACACAGACATATTGGACGGCCCATGTCGACATAATTTTTTGTAAGTTTTTCCGTTTTGTGCTTTTTTTTTTATATCAACCTGATCAATGTACGCCTCAAGTACATCTAGAAACAAGCATTTCAGTCTAATTGCAAAATGATTGCACAGGGAATATCAACATTACGTTAAAATTTCGGAAAAATACCTTAGTAAATATCCTCATCATGTAAATCAATGAAGTACAGCATTTATTATGTTAAAATTCTGAATTTACAGCATACTTACAATTTGATTCTATCATATTAGAAGATTAGGGAAAAGAAAACAGAATTACGTATTAAAAAACGTATTATTATGAGTTGCGGAAGGAGAAATACAATTACAATGCACATATTATTTTTTTTGGTAGGTTTTTCAGTTTGTGTGCTTTTTTTATATCAATGAACGCCTGTGATACATCAAGAAACAAGCATTTCAAGCTAGCTGTAAAATGATTTAAGTATATACAGACAAAATCCAGGAATGATAGAGATGCAGCTTATCATGGATTAAGAGAAATGTACACATGTACATCTGTAATAATTTTGATCAAAACGTTTTCTTTTATAATTCAGAGGCAGTAGTAAAACCATTGAACTTTAACACTTGAACATTAACTTCGTAGGACAGGGGTGGCCAATCTTTTTTGGATCATGAGCCACAGCTGACAATTGGAATAACTTGGCGGGTCGCAGGTAGTCCCCACCACCCCCCCCCCCACACACACACACATGATACACACGCCTGCAATTTCGCAATTATTGCAAAATCAAACAAGCAAAATCAGTTTCTGTATTCACAATTTTGTATATTTGTACAAACGTTACTGAGCGGAAATGAGTTAATGTGAGAGTTCAGAGGGAACAGAAGATTTGTATCGATGGTATATACCACATAATTATATTATGATTGATGAAAACGAATACAGAAATAGGAGAAAACTGTGTGTAAATGTGTTACCCAATTCTATCACTGATAAAGCGGGCCCCATTTCCGCATTATTTTCGTTTATGAGCTATTTCTAAAAAAAAAAATTTCAATGCTCCGCGGGCCGCACCAGAAGAGCTCGCGGCCCGCAGGTTGGCCACCCTGCCATAGGGAGTCTGACGAACCGTGACCACAATTTCCGTCTTTTTTCTCTCATTTTCTGTTAGTACATTTATTTATCAACGAACGTCTCTAGTGCGAGGTGATCAAGAAACAAGCATTTAAAGCTAGCTACAACTTGATTGCACGAGGAATGTCAACAATTCGTAAAAGTATGGGAAGTAACACCTCGGTAAATATACTCATTGTCTAAATCAATCAAGTGAAATATCTTCGGGTGAAATAAAAATAAGAATGCTTACTAGTTGATTCTATCATAATAGAAAATTACGGAAAGTCTAAATCAATGAAGTACAACATTTATCATGTTAAAATTCTGAATTTACAGAATACTTACCTTCTATCATATTAGGAGATTAAATGAAAAAGAAAACAGAATTACGTATTAAAAACCGTATTATTATGAGTTGCAGAAAGAGAAAATACAATCACAATGCACATATCATTATTTTTGTAAGTTTTTCAGTTTGTGTGCTTTTTTTATATCAATGAACGCCTGTGGTACATCAAGAAACCAGATGACTCTATCATAATAGAAAATTACGGAAAGAGAAAGAACAAGAACTACGTATTACTACGAGTTGCAAAAGGAGAAAATAGAATTACAATATATATATTATTAAAAGTATCAAAAATCAAGGAATGAGATAGATGCAGCTTATCTTGGATTAAGAGAAATGTACACATGTGCTTCTGTAATAATACTGATCAAAAGGTTTTCCGTTAGATAATTTAGAGGCAATAGTAAAACCATCGAAATGTTTACTGGTAATTGCTTCCCTTCCCCAAGTTAAAGCCTTTTTCGGAAAAATACCTTAGAAAATATCCTCATCGTCTAAATCAATGAAGTATAGCATTTATTATATTAAAATTCTGAATTTACAGAATACTTACCAGGTAGTTCTATCATATTAGAAGATTAGGGAAAAAGAAAACAGAATTACGTATTAAAAAACGTATTATTATGAGTTGCAGAAGGAGAAAATACAATTACAATGCACATATTATTAGAAGTATAAACAAGTATGATTAATTAGATTTAAGTATACAGACAAAATCCAGGAATGAAAAAGATGCAGTTTATCATGGATTATGTGTAATTGTAATAATTTTGATCAAAACATTTTCCCTTATAATTCGGAGGTAGTACTAAAACAGTTAATTCGAAATGTTTACTGACAAATGCTTCCCATCCCACAGTTGAAGTTCGGAGGGGCTTCTGACGACCCGTGTCGAGGACATTTTTCACATTCTTTTTAAAATTACATTTCATAGTATAATCAATGAAAGCCTCTGGTATGACGTGAAGAAAAAACAAGCATTTCAATCTAATTGCCAACGATTTTCACAAAGAGAGTTTGGGAACCAAACCTTTGGCATATACCCTCGTCGTCTATCATATGGTTAAAATATTAATACAGTCATATTCAACACTTACAAAAGACTGACCAGGCAACATATAATTTTCTTTAGAACCCAAGCTTTTTTCTTTTTTTTTAGAGAGAGGGGGGGGGGGGGGAGTAGGTATTGTGGTCAAACTGCATTTTTTTCAGGGGTCTGACAACAAATTCATTTTCTTTCAAACAATTTTTCACCTTTTAAATGCTAGATAATGCCCTTTTTGGAAAGGAAAAAAAAAATCGTTTTTGATTCATGTACTATGTTAACAGAAGACTTTTATCCACTCATTCTAAAAAGTTAATTTTCAGTAAAACTATCGTTTGCCATGACTTCTAAAATGATGCTTCCTCTGCAGTGATCCTGTAAAGTTATCAATTTAATCTTGTCAAGAAATGATCCAGCAATCTTTAGGGGAAAAAAGGCTGCAGACTTAAGAACTGAAGGTGAAACATAAACCTTCATGTACTTGGATATGTACGAAGATATATTGTGAAAGTGAGTGGCATAGCAAAAAAGGAATATCCGAGAAACTGTTATCCAGTTTCTACTCTATTTCTTTTGTTGTGACTTCACATTATACAACGTGTCTTTGTTCTTATACATTTCACAATATTATACAACAATGCAGTATTTTCTTCTTTGTATCATTCACATTCCATGACCCCAGGAAAACATCATTATGCTGTAGATAATTACACGGATGCGAAATCTTAAGCTACGAGTAGGACAGAATAAGGAAAGAAAATTGAGTTCGTGTATGCACCGGACTACTATCCTCTATCACAATAACATTCCGTACACTTCCTTACCAGCTTATCTTGGATTAAGAGAAATGTACACATGTGTATCTCTAATAATACTGATCAAAAGGTTTTTCGTTAGATAATTTGGAGGCAATAGCAAAAACCATCGAAAAGTTTACTGTAAATTGCTTCCCTTCCCCAAGTTTAAGCTTTTAGGGAGTCTGACGAACCGGACGGAGGATAATCTTTTTCAGTGTTTTTTTAAAGTCCATATATATATATATATATATATATATCAATGAAAGCCTCTGGTCTGACGTGATCGAAAAGATAGAAGATTGTGGAAAGAGAAACCAGAATGGCATATTATTTCAAGTATCCAAACTACTACACAGACATATTAGACGACCCATGTCGACAGAATTTTTTATAAGTTTTCCCGTTTTTTGTGCTTTTTTTATATCAATGAACGCCTCAAGTACATCTAGAAGCAAGCATTTCAGTCTAATTGCAAAATGATTGCACATAGAATATCAACATTACGTAAAAGTTTCGGAAAATACCTTAGTAAATATCCTCATCGTCTAAATCAATGAAGTACAGCATTTATTATGTTAAAATTCTGAATTTACAGAATACTTACTAGTTGCATCTATGTTAGAAGATTAGGGGAAAAGAAAACAGAATTACGTATTAAAAAACGTATTATTATGAGTTGCGGAAGGAGAAAATACAATTACAATGCACATATTATTAGAAGTATAAACAAGTATGATTAATTAGATTTAAGTATACAGACAAAATCCAGGAATGAAAAAGATGCAGCTTATCATGGATTAAGAGAAATGTACACATGTGCAAATGTAATAATTTTAATCAAAACATTTTCCCTTATAATTCGGAGGGTAGTAGTAAAACAGTTAATTCGAAATGTGTACTGGCAAATGCTTCCCATCCCACAGTTGAAGTTCGGAGGGGCTTCTGACGACCCGTGTCGAGGACATTTTTCACATTCTTTTAAAAATTACATTTCATAGTATATATATCAAAGAAAGCCTCTGGTATGACGTGAAGAAGAAACAAGCATTTCAATTTAATTGCACAACGATTTTCACAAAGAGAGTTTGGGAACCAAAACTTTGGCATATACCCTCGTCGTCTATCATATGGTTAAATTATTAATACAGTCATATTGAACATTTACAAAAGGCTGACCAGGCAACATATAATTTTCTTTAGCACCCAAGCTTTTTTGAGAGAGAGAGGGGGGGGGGAGTAGGTATTGTGGTCAAACTGCATTTTTTCAGGGGTCTGACAAGAAATTCATTTCCTTTCAAACAATTTTTCACCTTTTAAATGCTAGATAATGCCCTTTTTGGAAAGGAAAAAAAAAATCGTTTTTGATTAATGTACTATGTTAACAGAAGACTTTTATCCACTCATTCTAAAAAGTTAATTTTCAGTAAAACTATCGTTTGCCATGACTTCTAAAATGATGCTTCCTCTGCAGTGATCCTGTAAAGTTATCAATTTAATCTTATCAAGAAATGATCCAGCAATCTTTAGGGGAAAAAAGGCTGCAGACTTAAGAACTGAAGGTGAAACATAAACCTTCATGTACTTGGATATGTACGAAGATATATTGTGAAAGTGAGTGGCATAGCAAAAAAGGAATATCCGAGAAACTGTTATCCAGTTTCTACTCTATTTCTTTTGTTGTAACTTCACATTATACAACGTGTCTTTGTTCTTATACATTTCACAATATTATACAACAATGCATTATCTTCTTCTTTGTATCATTCACATTCCATGATCCCAGGAAAACATCATTATGCTGTAGATAATTACACAGATGCGAAATCTTTAGCTGCGCGTAGGACAGAATAAGGAAAGAAAATTGAGTTCGTGTATGCACCGGACTACTATCCTCTATCACAATAACATTCCGTAAACTTTTCCCTAAAAAAAAAAAGTAGTCTCAGACAATTGCTGCCTAAGGATAAGTACACAGTACAGCAATTACTTCCTTGTAATTACATCAAAGATGGCGGTTGTCCGGGGCAGGGAGTGGGGTGGTAATGGTCCAAGGAATGCCAAGACTGGTAGTGCAGCACATTTTTGTCCCAGAATCATTTTATCTAATTGGAACAACAATTCCCTTAAAAGGGATCTGGTAACCTTAATGAATTGTTGAATTTTGATGTTTTGTTATATAGAGTGTTTATAGAAGGATAAATAAACAGCCCGGAATATAAAGGTTTTGAAATAAAAGACGTTATTATCACCGAATTCCGCCATTTGCAAAACCAACCTGGGTATGCTTTTTTTTCAACACTACAGTCCGTGGGGGAAAAAAAGGTTTAGCATTACCGGTCACTTGTATCACTTGTATATTTTCCCTTTTTGTGAAGCACAAGATGATGCTTTTGAAGTGCTTTATTCAGGGCTTCATATTTACACAATGATACATATACACTGATGGCACGTAGGGCCATGCAGCTCAGATTTTTAAAAGTTACTCAATGGCTCTGATACCATTGAAACAAAAATTTCAAATGTTTTATAAGTTTTCAAGCTTATCCCATATTACAAAAATGTATAATTCCAGATTGGTTGGAATTATAGAGACTTACTTATTGTAGAGAAAGGTGGTTCTGTAAGATGAAACAGAAAAATATATTACAAAATGCATATAACAGAAAACACAGGGTTTAACAGGGTGCGTGCCATGCTGATCACCAAGGACATAGTCAGAAATTTTCAGTGAAGGATAGTATCACACAAGGACCATCCGATTTTTCTTGGGGCACAAAGGGGGCATAGTTTTTATGGGATGGGGAGGGGAGAGGCCCGAGGCCCAAGAGATACTGGGAAATTGTAGCATTTGCATTTCGCAATTTACGATTTTTTAGGGGTAGTTTTATGAAAATAACACAAAACACAATAGAGCAGTTTGCAAAGTATTAGTGTAATTAACACATGGATGGTAGATTTCGGCCACAGAGCCTAGATAATTAGCAAGCTGCTTTATTATATCTTGTTAAACAGCTGACATTGACAAAAGGTGTGCGGACATGATTCTGGCAATATTATTTTATTATACTCTTGAGAAAGCCATACAATTTTCACAAAATAGACAGTTTCAATTTAAATTATCATTTGACATCGATTTGCACTGAAAGAAAACTAGAACAGATTATTCTGAATGAATACAACCTGAACTTAATCAGAAAATGATGAAGGTTGGAAGGTAAGAAAATGTTTTTTTCTCTGTGTGCAGAGCCTCATGGGGTAGTAAACCCTTGTCAAGGGGCACTTTTGTGTTTGTTTTCAGGGAAGTGTTAGACTCCCTTCCTGAAGGCAATTTTGGTCAGTTTTCATATTTTTTTAATGTACAGCCATACCTCCCCCTTCTGACAAAATTTAGTCCAAGGGTTTTAAGGGGAAAATTTACCCCAAAGCTAAGGTTCTGTCTGACAACCCATCCCAACGGATGTTAGATGAGATGAAATCGCCCCGAATGGGGGGGGGGGGGGGGGGGGGGTCGAGGACCCTGGGGGCCAATCCCGGCAGCTACGTACATGCTGAGAACGCTTTTGTGAATGATATGGATAGTCTAAGTATATCTGTAAGTTTAATAGGTGGACCATTTCGGGAAAGGCTTCTGGCCTAGATATGTTACCTGTGGGTGGAGTAGTGGACGCTGTTTGGAAGAGAAAACGGTTAATTAATTTAATCTTCTTGATATAAGGTTATCAATCATTAATTTTGTTGCCAATAGTTACTTTATTTCTACATCTAAATAATCCAAATCACGCCAATAAGTGGTTAAGAGGTGTCATGACCTTGGATCAATCAAACGAACAAATCAAACTATGATCTAAGGAACGAAATATTTTTGAAAGCATCGATTAATGACTCAAATTTCCAACGACATTCTATTGATATAATGAAATGAAAGGAAATGACGTTTTTCAGTTTTATTTCAAAAGAGGGTAGTCTTTTCAGAGCTTAAACGCCTGCTTTAAAAAAGAGCCTTGTTTACATATATTATATAAAGATACTGAATAAACTGAAAACACAGACATAAGAATATACCACCCAAAATGATAAGCACGGGTACTACTAAATGAGTAAGAGTTAGACAAAAATAATACAATGAGACTGAGTATAAACAGAAATAGGTACAACAAGCTAACAAACAAAACAAAAAACTAAAAACAAAACAAAACAAAACAAAGCACTGTCTATCTAATGATATGTGTACCTATTTCCAAATATATATTTTTGAATATGAGTGAAGATTATTTATCTGGAAAAGTCTGACTGGCTATATAGCCCTTTGCTGAGTGCTGTGTTTTACAGGCAAAAGCTTCTCGCTAGCTCTATGTACGGTACGATTGCTTTAAATAAACATGGTTGGCATCATAAACCGGCTTTTGATGGATATCAGTTGATATAATTCCTTTAGCTGACGTCTATATACTTTCAACTCTTCGCACATTCTATATTTCATTTTTTCATTCTTATATGCTTCAGTTCTTTACCAATGTAACTGAAACCCTGTTTTCGGGTAATTCAGCCCTATTGTTCAGAAGGCCCAGACCACTACCATCTAAAGCCCGTCGTACACTATACGATCCGACTGCGACCCGATTTTCGAACAAATGGTATTTAGTATTGAATAATATGAAAGTTTAAACAAGTAAAATCATCTTATTTGAAGTTCGGAAAAATGATAGGAATACTAAAATCGAAGTTTTGGTTAACTGCAAGCCTTGTAGTCGGAGTAAAGGCAAAATCGGCTTCAAATCGTAGCCAATCGCAAGATTGCTATAACGTCACTACGATTCGGAATCGAGTTTGCTTTCATTCCTACAGGGAGGCTCGCAATAGCCCGGAATTTAGATTTTTGTATTCATACGACTATTCGCAACTTTGGCCATTAAGATTTCACATGTTTGAATGTTCATATCAAATGCCATAACAATTTTTTCCAAAATCGGATCGTAGACGGATCGTATAGTGTGCGCCAGGCTTTAGCGTAACTACACCCTAGATCGCTAATTGTAAAAAGTGAGGAGATTCCAGGGGTAGATGCCTGGATTGACTGTATAAAGACATCTTGCGACCGCTTTGAGGTGGAAAGTAAAGGCTTACCTGTAGTAGTTGGCTCTGTATGGAGAGGAAAAGAGAAAGAGAGAGATGAGCGATAATCACATTGAAATAGACTGGCCGTTTGATTACACAAGTAAAGCAATGAAATTTACACGCTAACTGATTCAGCATATTTGTAAGACAATACCACTTGATAAAGCAAATATAGGCCCCTACTCTACGCTACTGACGGAGCCTTGGGAGGGTATAGCCTTGAATCCCGAAAACATGTAGGAAACAGACTGATAGAATCCCACTCCGCCAGTGTGCAATTTCATGCATAATACTCCTTTGAAATTTCATGTGACGATTCTGGCTCAAAAAATGTGATATTTTCTTAAGAAGACGAAAAGCTATGTAAAAGATGCATACTCCAGAATACTTAATGGCTAGGAATAAACAGAATAAAACATAATACCCATAGACATAATCTATCATAAATATCGAAACAGAAATGGAAACATAGATCTAACGAAAACAAGAGCAGGATTGTCATAAATAATTAGTGAAAGATTTAAAACATTGGCTCTTTGAAAAGGGCCACATGCAGAAATGCAAATAATATGAAAGAAGGGTCAGTGCTCTTCGTTGGCGGTTCTCATGCGTGACCCCCCCCCCCCCCCAAAAAAAAAAAAAAAAAAAGATGGAGAGGTCCGTTGCAAGATAAATATTACTGATCAGGCTTTCTGGCGTTTCATTAAGATCGTCACGATTTTTGTTTGTGTGATATTGTCGTCTGCATATTATGTGTGTTTCTTTCGTATCTTTCGGATCATAGTTAAAGAATGAAACCAAATATCCCCCAACAAAATCTCACTGAATAAACTTTACTACTGCTATCATGAGTCATCATTAAACAAAACGATCCAGTCCTCTCTCATACGACCCCACGGTTTAAATTATATAACAATTTTAAACTATATCAGTGTTGAAAGTGATTTGCCCACGAGAGTGCTCATCAAAACAGTGAAAACGGTCATTCACAGAACCCCTCTTTGAATTGCACGGGTAGAAAGGGCATTGGTCATGTGAGAAAAACTTTGGGATATGGACTCTAACTTCATTAAAAAACTTTTAAAATGTCAAGTGAAGGATGGAAGCGCATGGTGAAAGATCCCCTCTTTGTTTTTGTTTTCATCTTTTATTTATCTAGATTTATTGAAATTAAAGGTAATTACATTAGTCATGACTTTCTGTGTGCAAACTCCTTTTGACTTTACTGAATTAGTACCATTCGTATTCATGTATAGCAAAATCATAGCATATGTTTGTATCTCATATTTAAGAGATTGAAATATTTTTTACATACCACTTTATCAGTAGATCATTTTTTTTTCATAGTTTACAGCAAAAGCCGGCACTACCTTTTAAAGAAGCCGTAAATACAATATGTACACACAAACACACACCCACATACGACCCACACACTCTCTCACACATATCTATACATATTATGTGTACGCAAAATGGAAATATCCACATGAAAGTCGTCTTGAGGTACGGCCACTTCAAGTCGGCAGACCTCAAGTCGACAACAGAACTTTAATAGAAACTTTTACGAGCAAATACAGCATTGGTCGTAATGTATGGGTGTCTGTTCAGTTATTGAACATTTATTGTCTAGTTATTGTTTGGGTCAGTAGACTTGAAGCTATTAATGTCTAGTATTTGATAACCCAGGGGTATCGCTTCCATTTGAGTATTTAACTTTTTGTAGGGACTGGTGAAAGGACGGGGAACAAATGAAAATGATCATTTTTTGGGTAAAAATTCACGTAGAGATGCTTTTGAGGTCAAGAAGCTAACTTGAAGTAACCACTGGCTTACCATAAGTTGACTTCACGTTGTCAGATTTCTTGGTTTATAGATTCAATTCAAGGTATCCCCAATTTTTTTCTGCTCTCTCTTCCCCCCCTTTTTTTTTTTTGGGGGGGGGGGGTGGGTACATCTTAGGTCAAATTGACCTAGAGTTACTATTTAGGTCAAACAGTTGACTTGAAGTCATCAGTGGCTAGTATGAAAACGTGGGTGTGAAATCAACACCAACTGGTGTTTATATCGATCCACCATCGGACAACTGGACAGATATAGATACCAGTGACATGCATATTTTATCCTTTTGTTTTTTTTCTCCATTTTTTAAATGTGATAATGGAGCAAAAAGAAATGAACAAATACAACAACGACAATACATAAATTCATTTTGCGAAGCAGTGAGAAGAAAGTGAGAGAGGAGAAGAGGGAGAGTCTTGGGAAGAATAAATCATTAGCATGATGGTTAGAAATGATAGCGGGCAAAAGGTGGTGGAGGAGATGAAGGTGCAAGCGGAGATGTTCAGCTAAACGGGGTGTGAGGTTTGAACCCCCGATAAGAGCTTTCTGTCAGCAAATAGCAATAAATAGAGGCCTTTGATTTTTTTTTTCAAGGTCCCGCATTGCAGTAGAAGGATATAAATCTTATTTGAAACAATTTCTGTGAAATTGCTAATATTGATAAGTAATGCTAAGAATATGTCATTAGATCGTCACCTTTTGAAAAATCAGAGCCCACCCCCCTAAACTGAGTGTAACAGTAATGAAACTCAAGGCACAGTAATACCACAGTGCAATGCATCTGTCATTCTGCCAGCATTTTGCTCTCAGTATGAAAGGCGCTGTGGAATTTCAGCTGCAATGATCACTGTCCATTGTTGTGCTCTGAAGTAATTACTCTTAAACAGAAACATTGTGGCACTTATTTTTCTTTTATATGCAGATCTAATCAAATATTCCGAGCATTATTTCAAGCAGTCAGCAGTGAACCATTTGATTTGCCCACTGGAGCTCTCAGTGAGAGCCTGCTGCCCAGCACATTTATTGATTTTTATAAATGTCTGGTGAGGCTATTGTTCACTTTTGCACTATATATACAACAACAACAACGACAAAAAAAGAATAACCATTGAAAAAAATTTAACAGAACTTGTTTCGAAAAGTTTCTATCCTTAAACTTTACAATGTGAAGACCTCAGTCTGATTGGAGCTGTAACTCTTGAGTAACTCTGTTTTTGATTACCGAGTAGAGCTTTGACACATTTGAAAAAGGATAAGCACCTAATTTGAATTTCATGAGGATGTAAATGCATTAGTATTTTACCTTGTTGGGTGGTTATCACCGAGGAGATAGTAGAGGATATTGTCGACGGTATCCAAGATGTTGTTGTTTCAGTGATGATTGTTGTCACTGCAGTGGTTGATGGCTCTGTTGTTTGGAAGGTAAGTCGTTTTTCTTTTCTCTTCAATTTCATATATTCATAAAATTATTATGTCATTATTGTAGCCTACACTTGAATAATCATTTGATATCAGGCAGTTTTTCCTAAGTAGGCCTACTGTCGTTCTAAGAAACAAACATTCTTTTTCAGAAATTGAATTGACTGAACAGAGTTATCGCATAATTTGTCCGAGTAAGGGCATTTTCTGATGGGTGGGGGTGATTTCGGTCAGTTTCTATCTTATTATGATGAATAATTCTAGTTGCAGAATCAGGTTCCCGTGAGGCAGGTGATCTCTATATAAGAATGAAAACTATTTAAGATTGAAAACGAAAACAGAGACCGGTGTCATAGAGGATTTGTTCCGGGTTCCGGAGGAACGAAACGACTAGTCGATTCGTTCCCCGGAACAGCGTTGCTAGGTTCAAAATGCAGTATTATCGTACTAGACAGTTAAAATTATCGTTTTTTGGAGAAAACACAGATGACTCTAGAGTACATACACTATGCATAAGATTAAAGGCCCCTTAACTTTAGGAAAACTCATTTTGATTGGCTGCAAATTCAATAAAGGGGGCCTACAAGACGCGTAGACGGGTTAATTAACTGTTAGGTATGCAAAGTAAGCTTGTACTTTGCAGAGACTTTGAGTAAGTTGAAATGACTATGACTATCGCATCGACTGGACCGAGGCGGATCCAATCGGCAGGTGAACATTTAGGCGATTGGTTCCAAAGGATTCAATCGCCTGCCCGGAACAAATCGTCTATGACACCGGCAAAAGAAGCAGAGCTTGTGGTACCACTGATTCCTCGTTAAAATACACAGGAGATCTTGCAGTACTGACTAAAACATGACTAAATAGGCAAACATACATACGTTGAAATACATACGTGAATAAGAAACAAAGGTGACAGAATACAAATTCATCTTGAAACAAAAAAATGAAAAATAAAAGAATGTAAAACAAGTGGAAGTAAGAAATTGATGCAATATACTGAAAAGGAAAAGCAGATATTTGCCTTGAAAAGCATGCAATTACGGAAATAATCATTTTATCATTGTTTTATCTATAAAAAAAGATCCAATGAATAATTTTGTGAAAACAATTAGTTGTAAACAGTCTTAGAGAACCAAACAGGAGACATAAAAGAAGGACGGTGTGACATGAAGGGAAGCAAAATCATGGGGGATGGGGAAGGGGAAGATTCCGAGATCTAAAAGTTTCTTTAATTTATAGGTTTTACTACAGGAACATACAAATATCACAAAGTAACAATGATGTCAGTATTTACATTGAGGAATATTTTTTTAAAAAGCGTTAGCTTGTCAGTGACAGATCAACACCCATAAAGTGCAATGCCTCCTTTTCAGTTTACGTTTAAACAATAAAAAAAAAAAGAATCAATGTCTCGTATGTCCCTCGGGAGGGAATTCTAAAATTTTGGGGCAGTAAATAAAAAAATTATTTTGTGTTGGTTAGTGCACTACGGGTTCTTGGTAAGTGATATAGATTAATGTGTCTCGTGGGATTATATTGAATTTCATTATTTATTGTAAATATGTATTTCATGATGGAAAAGCCCACTAGGAAATAATATGAGAATGAGAAATCATTAACGAAGTCAATATGCAATAAAGTACTATTGGGTGACTGTTTGCGAAGAAAAGGATATACAAAAGAGAAAATCGTATATATATATATATATATATCTCTACTACAAAAATGCAACTAAAATGTTAAATCAACGTAAGTTGGGCCGAGGAATTACGAAACTTTTTCAAATGCGTTAAATATCTCACCTTTACCCATGTTAACATTCTTGGATGCAACGACAGAAGTGTTGCATAGAGTAGTGAAAAGTGTTAAATTAAGTTTGTAAATAAACAATGCTAACTTTATTATGGAGGAAACTTTAAAAAGCCAAGCTTGTGAATCAGATCACAGTAACGTGACTATACAGTGGAAGCAAAGCCTAGGTTATGTGAAATGTTGTGATGGCACGTACTGCAATAACCATGTAGAACATTATGGACAACATGATCACAATTCAACATGTACTTCAGATTGAATTAGTGCATATGATACAGATCACATCTGGACGAGATGATAGACTGTGAATGCTGTGCACACTTCAAGCTAAGCAAATATTAAAATCAATTTTTCCTATGGACAGGTTTCCTTTATTTGTTATTTCGCTCGGCCGCATGATTTAAGGGCATGTCATGTGTATGTGTATTCCTCAAATGCTTTTCCCCACTTACAATTTTCTGCTGCCAAAGAATCTCTACTTTAATATGAAGGGGGGGGGGGGGGGGCTAGTAGAATTATTTTAAGTCGTTCTGTTAACGAAACTGTTCGATGTAAACATCATTAGGACGAGATGTATGGATGACTGTACAACCGAGCAATTGTGATTTCATATTATCTAATTTACTCATATTTCGATTCCGGAACTAAGAACCTATAAGCCTAGATAGTAGACATTACTGTGACTTCCACAATCCTGTCTTTTTAAATAGATACCGGCAGGAAAAAGTATGTTTTATGTTGGTTAACTTACGGTGGAATACAAATATCGCTAACTCTTCACGGGGGGGGGGGGGGGGGGGGGGGTCACTCGCAGACTGGAGTGGTACCCATGCTCGTCCAACATCTCCAAACTGGACCCTAAATGGCGTAATCATTAGTGTCAAATTCTACCCCTAAATGGCGTAAATGGAGTAGGATTATGTAAAATTTACCCATGAATGGCATCAATGGCGTAGGAAAATGTACCAAAAAAGGTCGAAGAAATTCTCAAAAACGTCAAATGTAAGACTGAAAAAAACACCCCCTTTTCACAGAAAAGACGAATGTAAGAATGAAAAACACCCCCTTTTCCCCAAAACGGCGTCAACGCCTTGGGTCAGTAAATCGACCCTTTCACGCCGCTTTTTTTTTTTTTGGACAGGCATGGGTACCACTCCAATCTGCGAGTGACCCCCCCCCCCCGCGATTCTTCATTCATGAAATCACTGTACAATATTTCAAGCACTGTATTTCCCTTTTATCTGCATTGTGCAAACGAAGACGAGGTTCATCCGATATCATTTTGTGTGTGTGTGCACGGGTGTCTTGTGTGTGAGTGGGTGTCTGTGTGCGCGCGCGCGCACGTGCGTGTGTGTGTGTGTGTGCAGGTGAAAGAGATACTAAGTGAGATTATGAGATAATCCATAATGATCAAGAAAGTTACGCCAAAGATAGGAATACATGAGAAACTGTGAATGAATATTTCACTCCTCTGAAAATACTGGATATTTGGTCACGGTGGACTTCGAAAAAGCATTTGACTCGATTTATTACGATTTCTTATTAAAATTATTTGGACTTGGTCAAACGTTTTGTTCGTGGGTCAAGGTGTTATACAGAGATATTACTAGTTGTATTATAAAGAGGGGGGGGGGGTACTCCAGTGATTACTTTAACATAAAACGAGGGGTTCCGTTATCTCCACATTTGCTTTTGCTAACTATAGAAACACTTACTTTAGCAATAAGGAAAGACAGTACCATCAATGGAGTTCAGTTTGGAAAAAAATGAAATGAAATAAATATTATATGCAGATGATATATCTCTGTTTATGAGAAATACTTATTCTTTCAAACGGCTGCAACTTCTTTTTGAAGAATTCGAGAAATTAAGTGGTCTCGACTAACTTTTATGAACGGGCGAAGAGACTGATGAACCTCAATTACCCTTGTTTGGAAACCCAGTTCAGCAAGTTAAAATATTAGGTGTTTATTTCTCTCGGAATGTCAATACAAAGGGGAAATTCCATGATTAGTAACGTTACATTTAAGCAATTTTTCATACCTTTAGATAGAGCAAAATAAATATCCATTTCATTTCAAGTCCTAATCTTGAAACAACATATTCTCCCACCCAAGGTCGGTCTACAATATATTAAAAAAAAAAAAGCAGCGGGACAACGCCGGAGCTGTAATGAGAACTTTTGATCATGGTTAGTAACGTTACAAAACTAGATGAATCTTCGACTGCGCGCGGTTAGATCATTGTCCCTCCCATATGCACCCATGAATCAAGTTTGAAGTTGATCCATCAAATGGTCGTTGAGTTATCGCGAGAACGAACCATTCCTATACACATAATGACCTCTAGGACCTTTGACCTTTGACCTTGAGACCCCAAAATCTAATCAGATCATTGTCCCTCCCATATGCATACATGTGCTAACTTTGAGGTTGATCGGTCGAATGGTTGTTGAGTTATGGTGAAACGAACCATTTCTATGCACATAATGACCTCCATGACCTTTGAACTTTGACCTTTTGACCCCAAAATCTAATCATATCATTTTCCCTTCCATGTGCACACATGAGCCAAATTTTAAGCCAATCTGTCTAATGATTCTTAAGTTATCGCGAGAACGAGCCATTTTTATGTGTATTATTACCGCTATGACCTTGACATTTGACCTTGAGACTCCAAAATCTAATCAGATCATTGTCCCTCCCATATGCATACACGAGTCAAGTTTGAAGTTGATCCGTCAAACGGTTCTTAAGTTATCGCGAGAACGAAAACGGGACGGACGGACCACCCGAAAACATAATGCCTCCGGCAACCACCTACGGTGGACGGAGGCATAAAAAGGACGCAACAAAATAATCAATGTTTTTTTGTTTTTTTTTAAATCCCTCCTTGCTGTGTTGTACCTCAAACTTAGAGCCATATCACTTTTACTTCTGATATGATGACAAATGTTCATCCACACACATTTAAAAGTCTTCCTCTCCGTTATTTTAAGTAGACCCCCAAATCTTGGCTAGTCACGTTACGGTTAGTCATGTTACATTTTGTCCAGCACTACATATTTTAGATTTTTTATACCTTTTAATTTGGTGTGACACAATGTCCTTCAGATTATCCGATTGACAAATTTAAAAAAGAAACGATAGTTTTCTGTCTAAGTCTAAAAAAAACTGTGTGTAGTCCCATATATATCTATGTTTTTGTATGGTTCAGATTCTGCTGTAAGGAGACATCTGGAATATTTTTTGTCAGTATGAAACCTCTTTGCATTTACAATTTCTGTATGAATTTTAACCCCCCAAATTGACCTGAATTTGAGAAAGAGCAAAAAGAAAGTTTGGGGCGATGTCCACTTAATCATGGAATTGCCCAAAAGAAGATTTGAATTTCAAAGAGATACTCAATTCAGTAACATAAAAATGACTTTTAGGATGGTGGCAACAAAGATATATAACACTTAAGTGTAAAATACACTTGTTCAAAACATACGCAATAAAAAGTTCAACCATGCCTCATCACTTAGATAGTGGTTCCAGTGTTTACCGAGGTGGAAGAAATTACTTTTGAATTGTGGGCAGGTAAAGATCGCATGAAGAGAAATATAATCAGCCATTCCATTGCGACTCGCGTGACATTTATACAAAATTTCAATTTGTTCAGGTTAAGTACTTGAAACCCTGATTTTGCAGACAAATGGGTGTGACTCGCCTGACAAGTGTCATTTGAGACTACAATTTGAACTCTGTTACGGAAGGTGTAACTCGGTTGTTCAAAGGTGAAACGTGGTGAAAATCAGATTTACACCTTTTGAACATATACCTAGCCAAGCATGAATAACTTTTTTAAATTTTAGTTGAGTTTGAAATTTTAAGCTCTTGGTGTCTAGTTACATGGAATGGACGTCATGTATCTACACTACGCGTATGGAGGGTTAAAATAATGTTGAATTTTAATTGTTTATTACGCAACATTTAAGGTGGTCAAAATAGTTATCATATGGAGAAAAGGAATGCTAGATGGAACTGTATTTTGACTTTTGTTTTAGAGCAGTTGGAGGAGATTTCTGTTCCTATGCGACTTTGACATGTCTAAAAATTGAAAATGCCACTTTGTTTTTTAGAAATGCTAAAAAATTGGCAGGATATGAGGAAATATAGATTCTCTGAAGATGAAGTGAATCCAGCTATATTTGATAATAAGAGCTAGAATGACTGTTGGTAGTGATCCATTGAAAATATATTTAATTTATCAAATTATGTTATGAAAGCGAAATGACATTCGTATTTATATGGTATTATATATATCGATTAATAAGTAATGATTTCTTTTGAATGAAATCTCTAATGAAAATATGGGGGGAAGGGAATCCGACGCTTTTGATTAATCTTATATTCATGCATACTAATCAAAGAATATGGACTTTTCATCATTCTGATTTTAAACTGAAGTGTCAAATCTGAACATAAAACTAAACTGAAAAATGAAAATTGATATCAATAATCAAACAAATACTACGAACATCATTTAGATGAAATTTAACAAACATGTCAAGTAAAGATTTTCTTTTTTTCTGCTGTCTTACCAGTCGTAGGTCGACCCCACCTTGGTTCGGGGACGTCGAATACGGGTGGGGGTCTATAACATGTGGCGTTTTGTTGAGATACGTATACGCAAGGCTCCATGTTTATGTCAATGTTGCTTCATCTGTGAAGGAAATTGAGAAAGATGAATGATCATGATAAGAACCAAAAATTAAATAATCAAAGATTTGAAATGTAATGTCTGCATTATTACAAATACTTTGAAAAATTAATCACTTTAATCATTTCTTTTTCCTTCCTCTCTCTCTCTCTCTCTCTCTTTCTTCCTTCCCCCCATTTTTGAGGGGAGGGGGAGGGGTGCATCCTAACAATGTTGAAAATACTTGAAAAATAGATGTTAATCTACTTATATACCAAAAGTCCAGAACATTGGCAATGTCTTACTACAGCACATAAAAACATATGCATAACATACACCTTCTCCAGAGCGTCCTCCCCCAAATTAGCAGATGGAAAAATTCCTACAAAATGAATATGCCATAATATTTTATAGGAATTCTAATTTTCATTTCATTTAGTTTTTTCTATCAAATGACACCAAAAGATCTGGCGGTATTTTAATGTCATGTTCAAAAGCAACCTTTTAGAAAATCCAGACTTGTCAAAAATAGGTTTTGTTCGAGTTGATATCAAAAGGATTTTGGGTAATGTTGAAAGTTGACTATTGGAGTCTCCCAAAATAGACATTTCAAAGGTAATTTCACGAAATCTCACCCAATCGACATGACGAAAACCCAACTGAAACCCTGATTTGATTTTTGCAACTTAAGATTGCAGTAAGCCTAAATAAACAAAAGCGCTGAACAACTTAATAACCTTGCCGGAGAAATGATCAACCTTCACAGTTTGATAAGAGAGAGAGAGAGAGAGAGAGAGAGAGAGAGAGAGAGAGAGAGAGAGAGGAAGGGATAAAAAGAAACACATGCCTTATGGATTTAAAAATGTAGCTAGAATCACAATTTCTGGGTCATTTTGCTTCGTTCGAAGTTTAAGTTTGGTTTTCATCTAAATTATGAGTGACTTTTGGACATGGCAATATCTTAAAACAGGTGAAAGATATATTTCCTACTTCCCATTTCCTTTCAGGCAGTGCGGTGTTAAGAGTTTAACACTATTACGTAAGATGATGAGGAGTGCAGGTGTAATCCAAAACCACCACCTCTCGTGCGAAGATGCTAGTACCGATAAGACTTAAAGGCATTGACCAGCTTTGTGAGCATCTGATTTAAAAAATTCTCAAACTAAGATGAAACATGTGTATGAGTACTTGTATTTGTACTAAAAAAAACTGAAACCAACCATAATTTGGAATGAAAAACGGTAAGTTAAACGTAAACGGCGATTTTATTGGCTTTCGTCTCGAGAGACAATGAACAATGAGGACCCTTTACACGAATTAAAAAATATCGTTACCTGCATTCCGCCGCGTGATACGCCAATACACACAGTGCGGTCCGTTGAGTCATGCGCGCATGCGCACTCCTTACGTCTGGTCTGTGCAACCGACCCTCGTATATTTTTCAAACATTGGTTCACATTTCTAATATTTAAAGAGGCTCTGTCGTGGGCTTTCATGGGGAATTTGAGACCGTGGGTGCTTACCTAGTAACAGGTGTTGTCCATCACTGTGAGTTTTATGACCAACAGACCTTATGTAATGCTCTGTATATTCCACCCTTTGCCTCATATGGCAAAGTCATTATTTCACTTTCCCTGGCCCGAGAATGCCCGAAGCAGGCCGAAGAATGTTTATGGTGGGACACCTTGTTTTGCTGTGCTCCAGAAATGTAGCTCTATTACAGGTATTACCAGTGCTTTTCACAAAGTGTGGTATCAGCAAATTATGATTCACTCCCCACGAAAACCCACGACAGAGCCTCTTTAAAATACTTCCTGTGGATATTTTACTCTGAAACTTTCAGATTGGTATTTCAACGCTATAACCCTTATGTTTATCCCATTTTCAAGTAACAAGATGAGATTTTTAAAAATCGTAACAATGTTAACCAATGTCTTTAATGGGCCTTTTGGATAGCGGGTAGCTATACCCCACCTAAGATTCATAGGATCATGTGCTAAAGAGGTGGGGGCTATTTTAAACGAGGGATTTTCGTCATGGACGGTATAGCGTGTCTATTATCATGCCTATAAAAATAATGACACCAAAACAACCAATATCTTTATGCACGGGTGAGCAAGGGGCAACTTTGAAATGGTGCAAAATACACGGTGAGCAGTATTAGCTAAGTTGAAAGTCGTTTACAGGCATAGAAATTTTCATATTCTGATCATTAAAAATACCATTTTTATGAAAGAACAGATTGTGTTTTCTGTATGTCCTGAAATATCCAATGAAAACCTAGGGCTGAATTAGCAAGCCAGCTTGAAAAACAAACACTTCAAAACTTAATATTGCAAGACACTGAATAAAGCAGAAAATTGCTCACTAAAGATGACATACAGAGGGATAAACAGAAAGAGAAAAACTTCTTCCTTCAACTGTCTATGTTTTCATGAAAATCTAAACCGTCTATTCTCAACTCCCAACTTTGCCCGAACATACCAATTCTCGCTAAGTCTGGAATTTTACGTAATTGCCAGGTCGTCATTTTCAGTTTCAGTTTAGTTTGAAAATAATACAATAGCAATTGGGGGGGGGGGGGGGGGAATGCTTTGAGGGTATAAAAATACACACAAGGATATCAAGCCATGAAAGTAATAATAGAAGTGAATAACACAGACATGATTACATTACATAGCCTTCAAAACTGAAAATAGACAATTAATATTTGCAGTGAAATATGAGAGAATCTAGTAAACATTTTGGATAGTAAACTGTAGATCTATAATACAGGTTCTTGCAAAAGTATGTTAAAGTAATTGCATATAATTTTATTGCTGGGAAAGTGAAACTTTGGTTTTGTGGACATTCTGGGCAATGCATTCAAAGTCTGCTGTAACCCCAGCCATTGGGTTTGACTGAGAAAATCCAGGCCTCTCAAAGAAAAAACTCTGTTATAATGAAAACTTTAAATACCGGTATTTCTACGAGAATGCGATTGAATGTATGATTTAAGTCATAAAGAAGTTAATCTCCCAAATCAAATAATCACGCGTTGTACATTATATGCAAGTGTCAGACATGACACAATACATCCTTCGCAGAAATTATGTTCAAAAGACGGATTCAACATTTGGAGCTTTAACTGCCCACAAGAATATGTAAGGGTTTTCATGTTTCAAAATATACGGATGATTTATCATGAATGAATGGCTATAAAAATGAATTTAGGACTCCATATACAATGAACATGCATAGAATAAAAATAGACATAGACACATAATTTTAATTGTCATTTTCCATTGTATCTTATGTAGGAAAAAATAGCATACACTTCAAGTTTATCATCTCACCCTGACCCCTCTTCATTTAATGCTTTACGCAGGGAACTTTGAAAATTATCAAGGTCAGCTACTTTTATACCCAAACGGGCATTCTGAATGGATAATAAGCAAGTAACATCTGGCTGTGGTATATATAGCGTTAATTTAAATTTTAGGGTCGGAATTTCGGGTGCAATTATAGCATTTTATTCGGACCCCATGGAAGAACAGGCGTATATTCTGCTAATAAGGCTGAAATGGTCTATCATCCGTGTATATCTGTTATGTATATATATATATTGAATGTTATGTTGCTTTAAAACGGGAATTAAGAAAAAAACAAGTTCGTTTCCAAAAATTTTCAGATTACTGTAACAGTTTCAATTGATGTAACGTAATAAACAATAATGCAACTCGCAAATTTTGACGGATTTGAGGGCATGAACAAAGACTGGTTTATAATTGCCGATATCCTTTTGCTCCCGGATACCATTTTACACAGCCTCGGCAATTATATCCTGAACCAAGGCTGCATACAGTACACTGATCAATCATGTGTTGGCTTTCTTAATTCACTACATAACAGACAATGTGTTCAGTATGAAAAGCATGCAATCTCTTTTCGAAAATCAAAACTTGAGTGAAACAACTACTTTAGTTCGGAAGATCGTTATTATGGTCATTATGATATCATGTATGTCAACAAAAAAACAAACAAAACCAAAAAAAGATTGTTATGGAGACCCCAACACAAATCACGTGCTTCCAGAGAACCTGACCCCCTTCCAGCTTGTTTCTGCCTACATGAATTTAATTTCGTACATGTTTGATTATAAGGAAATAAATGTGTTTGAACCTGAATCTGGACCTGAATCTTAAGCTCAGGAGTGGTTATCATTATTACTATCATCATCATTATTATTATGAAAACCAGAACATTGATTACAGCATGTCGAATGTTTTCCCAGTTTTAATGGCTGTGCAGTACAGACGATTTACAACAGCATAATTATACAGCGTATATCCGGTACCTCAAGCAGTAAATTATTATCAATAAGGCCTAAAAAGAGCATAATATCTCTCAGCAGTGTTAATTACGTCCTAATCTATGGTAATTATATTTTTGTTCAATCAATACACAAAATAATACAAGTAGTAGTGCATCAGTGCGTTGGATATACATACCGCATGACGGAAGTTGCAAACAATCAATGGCTCGGTTTTCAAAACAGCCTAATGATCCGTAGGTCATCAGTACGGCAAAATCAAATATGAAAACGCCTGCTAATCAAGCAAAACAATATACTTGTACTTACATTTCTCTCCAGACACACTGCTGATCTCGACACACACTCGAGCTTGGTTTATCTCTGCTCACGCGATGCACGAGGTTATACGACTCTTTGCAAAGAAAATCTACTGCCTAGTATCCGTAGTCAGATGAGCAGCGCACATTAAAAAAATACAAATATAATGTATTTATTTCCTTAAAAGACGATGATATATGCCCTATGGCATTGATGTATTATGGCATACCATCTGCCGAAGCCGTTATGTTCAGTTTATGGCCTTTACACTGGTACTGCTGTTACTGCCTCAAATTCAAGAAATGTATATTTGCAGAACACAGTGCGAAGCGAACTTCGACCAGTGCACAAGAACATCACAGATAAAGCTGACGTCTGCACACACCTTGGGCAGTAAACTTGCCCGCAGAAGAAAGCGATGCAGATCTAGGCCATACTAGTGAGTAACGTGTACCGCGGGTTCATCTCGGGTTAACGGAAACGCCCTTTATTTATACGACCGTTAGCCTGGGGAGGATAGGGGATTTCCCTTCTTTCACTTCCCCTTGACCAGGCGCAGCGCCAGGGTACTTTGATATGGGGGGGGGGGGGGCAAGATGACCAATAAGTGATTTTTTTTTTTTACGTTTTAAATGAAAAAAATAGGGGTATTATATAGTTGCATGACCCAACCCTCTCTTTTATATATGTTCTTTCTTCTTTCTCCTCTTTTTTTTTTTTTGGGGGGGGGGGGGGTCACTTGAAAAAATCATATAGGGGCGGTCGAAGGCCCCCATGTAGCACCGCCCCTGCCCTTGACCGTCGATTTCATAAAATAATTTGATAAATTAAGTGTATATTCATAAATCTATGAGCAAAGAAGAAAAAAGAAAGAATGAAATCAGTTATATAAAAACAAAATACATAATCCCAAACCCTAACACGTGCCCCCCCCCTCAAATTGAATGAAATTCAATGTGAAATGTGTTACACAAACACCACACACCCACGGTCGCCAGCCCCCCTGTAGCACCGCTCCTGCCCTTGACCGTCATGCACTCTCTGATCTTGCTTTCCTGCCATATCCCACTAACAGTTTCGTACACTCTAAATTTCTTAGACTTGGATTAGGGGTGTGTTTCATAAAGCTGTTCGTTAAGTTACGAATGACTTTACGAACGACTTGAATATGGCAAGCCAAATGGGATTCTCAGTCATTATGAATCACATCAGCTAAAAGTGAAATATGCAGATGTAGATGAATATTACTATTGCTTACAAATCTTTTTCTTGCAAAGTATATTTTTTGCCACTATTTAATGGCGATTATGGGAAATGCAGTCACACTTTGTTAACACGTCAGGAAATATTTGGGCATCCCATTTGGCACTTCATATTCAAGTCGTTCGTAAAGTCATGCGTAACTCTACGAACAGCTTTATGAAACACCCCCCCCCCCCCCCAGGGACAACTCCATATAATTCGATTAAACACTTAATCTTAGAATAGATTTAGAAATCAACCTCACCGATTATAATTTCTTATTCTGATTTCGGAGTTGCTTCTAATAATGATCGACTTAGATTACTTTCTAATCTAAGAAAGTTAGACTTTAAGCTTACACACAAACACAATACAACACGATAACGAGAACTTGTTAAAAATCAACTCCAGGGAAATTTCAATGCCCTACATACAGTGTTAGTGAATATACCATGTAGATATCATATACTAATTACGTAAATACAGGCATGATATTCTTTGTACATTGCAGCTGGTGATGGCTAATGAATTCATTTCATTGAGGTTGATTTTTTGATTGTGTTACTTTTTTTTGTTTCGTTTTTCCATGTTTACCAGAGATTTCTTTCAAAATAAATCATTACACATAAATCAATGTATAGGATTCCATATAAATACGAACCTTCATTTCGATTTCATAAAATAATTTGATAAATTAATTGTATATTCATAAATCTATGAGATAAGAAGAAAAAAGAAGAAGAATGAAATCAGTGATATAAAAACAAAATACATAATCCCAAACCCTAACACGTGTCCCCCCCCCCGCTCAAAATGAATGAAATTCAATGTGAAATGTGCTACAATTTTACAATTTTTGCAAGAGGAACATTATCAACATACAATGTATATTATGAAGTGTATCTGATGATCAACAAAGAGCAATCTAGATGGCAGGGAGCAAAAGTGAATGTCACCTCTTTTAAGTTAATCCCAAAACACTGAGTTACAGTTTGACCTTAAATGTATCACGATTCTCACCCTTCTCAAAATTATAATTATGAAAAATACTGGGACAAGATTAATGCATTCTTAGTAAAAAAAACAAATATATATATCATTATGGAGCCAAGATCCTCTCTGTTTTCAAATCCAATGGTCTGTCATTTATTGTGCCATATCCTTCTCTATTACATGCATCAACCATTGAGAGGATAGAATGCCTTCCAAATTTTGACAAAAGCCTAGATATTTTCTTCAGAAATATAAAGACGAAAAGCTTGATGAATTCCCTGATGCATGCAAAGAGCTATAGTCTGCTTATTAATTAAATCCCCCCCCCCCCACACACAATGTTGTTTGCTGGAAAATGCCTTCAAACTCCTTTACCTGATTTTTTTTTTCTTTTCCTTTTTTTTTTTGTGCTGTGTTGGGGAGATGGTCCGGCACCCCTTTCAAACTGTAATTCTTGCTATGCTACAATGCCAATAAACGAAATCGTTTCATATTTCAAAAACAGGATAGGAAAGTAGAGTGGGCGAAAAACCGCTGACAGAAGTGCCCTGCCTAGCATATTTTGGTTGCACAAAAGGTACAACAAATATTGGTATCATTTTCGGAATTTCACCTATGACATGGCTGTTATTGAGATAAGTGAGGTTAGCGGAAAGGAGAGGAATACTTGCACGGTTGGTTGGTTGGTCCTTGATATGATGGCGCTCTTCCATCTCTTAAGATTATTCGCGCCAGTCACTTTCGAAGATTGGCGTAGGCTTCGGAAAGCCCACGAGCGACATAGTTTGGGTAAAAATTATATTAGTGGTCACAATTAGTGTGGTATGGTAACATGTTAGTATCTAAGTTTTTCTTTAAAAAAAATGATCGTGAATAATTTTAATCATTCACTACGATATCAAGATACGCAAGCAGTCAATAATTATTGGAAAAGAGGGAGTCAATTGCGACTGTTCATGGAAAAGCCGCAAAGGATTTACCAAATATTATTTCATGATCAGTTATATAAGAAAATGTCAAAGATAGTTTAAAACGCTATCTAAAACGATTAGTATCATATATAGCCCAATGATTCACGAGTGAAAATTGGGTTAGATGTCAATAAATCTGTTCAATTTGATTCTCTCTTTCAAGAGACGCCTCTCTTTGTCGTATTTAGAACAATATAAAATAAAATGTTCAATCGTCTCAAGTTCTTGACACGCTCCACAGAGACCAGTATCATGCTGATTAATTTGAAAAAGGTAATAATTTAATCTACATTTACCTACTCTTAGTTGCTGTATCAAACATTCATCTGTGCGAGACAAACCCTGCCTATGCATGGGCTTTGTAGGATCGCTATGTAAAGCATATAAAAATCTACCATGTTCTGAATTGTTCCATTCCGTTTGCCATAATTTGTTGTAACAGATCAAACGAGAGGCTACTACTTCACTTTTTGTGTTTGGTATAACTATGTCTATACATTTTTTCATTGCTCCTTTTTGGCGGCCCGATCTACAATCTCGTTGCCGTTAATATTGCAATGTGATGGAATCCATTCAAAAGCAGTACAAATATCCTTCAAATTCAAAGTATTAATTACAGATAAAATTTCATTAACAATAGCACATCTAATCAAATATGAATCTATCATTTGTAAAGCCGACAACGAATCGCTGAAAATTACCACCGATGAAGCTTCCATAAATGTGTGAATCCACGCCAGTGCCATTAGTATGGCTACTAGTTCTGCTCTCATAATGAAGACACGGGATAATCTAAAATTTTCACCACGTTATAATGAGGCACATAAAATGCGGCTCCTGTCCTACCATCTTCGAGTTTGGATCCATCTGTATAAACGTGTAAATATTCATTCCATGATAATCCTATACTATCTAGAATAATTGATTTTCTTTCAAATTGAAGCATTTCCTTTTTCTGTACTTTACCCTGGTGTTCGAAAGACACTTGGGGTCGTGTTAAACGCCATTCAGGAATTTGGGGTAATAAGTTTGTTTGGCCTTCTACTACCATTTCATCTCTAAAAGAGCGCTGGTTAAAAGGTCCTTCCCCGGCCTTCAATTCTAGGCTGTTTAAAACACAAACCGTACCTAATACTTCTTTTGTTGGGTGATTAGATGTACTTGACAACAAATAAACTGTAAATTTATCATTCAATAACCCTCTACGATGGTTCAGAGGCAGTTCTCCGGTTAAAACCTGCAGGGCCTCCAATGACACATTGTGTATTGTGCCTGTGATGATCTTTAAGGCTCGGTATTGGATAGAATCAAGTTTTTTCTTCAGTGATATACAAGCAGAATCATATATTTCACTTGCATAGTCCAAAACAGATAAGATAAATCCTTTATAAATCATCATCAAAATTTCATACTTACCTCCCAAAGGGGTGCCAGAAACACAACGCAGCAAGTTTAATCTTTTGTTACATTTAACAATGATAGAATCAATATGGACAGACCAAGATAGTTTAGTGTCAAACCAAACACCAAGGAATTTGTACTGCTCGCATACTGGCAGACTATGTCCTTTTATTTTCAAAAGAATATCTCTCTTCTGTTTGTTCATGTTGTTGGTGAAGACTAAAACCGCGGATTTAGTAGGGGAAACATTCAACTTCCACGCCCAACACCATATCTCAAGCTCATGCAGGGCCTCTTGCAATTTCCTGCGTGCCAACTCCAGATCATTGTTTGAATGCCAAATTGCGATGTCATCAGCATAGAAAGACAATTTTACTTCACTTACCTTTATCTTCAGATCATTTAACATTATAGTAAATTTAAAAAAAAGGACTTAATGAACTTCCTTGAGGGATACCGTTTTCTAACGTGAATTGGTGAGACAAACAGTTATTTATCCTCACATTAGAGATCCTTCTCAATAAAAATGCCTTAATGAAAAGACACATTTTTCCCCCAATGCCTAAGATAGACAACTTTCTAAGAAGACCGGTTTTCCATAACGCATGCTTTTTCTAAATCTAGGAAAACAGCTAGTGTGCTTTTTCATTTTCAAGGATACGTGTACATCGGTCTCCAATCTCACTAAGTGGTCTTTGACATTTCTGTATTTACGGAAGCCAGACTGAAGAGGATTTAACAGTACGTTTTTGTCTAAATACCATGACAGGCGATTTTTAATCATTTTTTCCATAACTTTAAACAATGTTGATATCAGAGAAATCGGCCCAGAAGAGGTCACTTGAGTCGGATCTTTACCTGATTTCAAGATTGGTATCTGAATAATCTCATACCACTGGTATGGAAATATTGCAGTATTCCATATATCATTATACAAATTTAATAGATACGCGAGAGGCTTGTTCGGCAGGGGATGCGGCTGGTTTGTAATTCCCGCCAAAACTTCTGTGTAGAAATAACGCTATATCGAAGAGCGAATGCAGAATGCGTCCGCTCACATGGACGTATGTCGCTATTATGTTGCACGAACAACTGCGGAAAACTGCCTGTGAGGGCGCTAGGCATGACGCTCCGATAAAGTAACTGTACCCACCACCGGCGATCCCATTTTTGTCAATTATGATTAAGCTGACGAATTAGAAATAGTTTGAGAATTTTTTTTTTTTAATGAATCTTTCAAATTCGAGTTTACTCATTCGTACTGAATCTTCAATTTTCAAATCGGCCAAATCGAACCCCGGCGTAACAACTTTCCCATCCCATTCATCGTCTCAAATACATGTATCATGATTTTTATTTCTTTTCTTTGAATAATCTCTTTTTGCAGATTGCATCTTTTTATGTATTTCGTGGAGAAAAAAAAAGTTGTGCTATTAGAGCAATGACATTGTAGAGCTGATGAGAGAGACGTAAGGTACTTGGTATTACAAATATCTTATTTCCTGTTCATTAAACATCGTGGTGAAGTTATAATTGCGGTTGTTGTTGCACACACTCACACATCCAGACAGCGTCTGAAAAAAATGATCAACAATTGGCCTGCATTCATCATGTACTGTATCAGTTACACTTTTAGCATAAAAGCAGCGTTTGAAAAAAGGCAGGCCCTTCCTTTCATTCACTAATTTTTTCCATCTTCAACATCAAATAAAAATACATGACTCAGAAATGATTACATCATCAACCTATCAATGCAAAAAATGATAATTTTCTAACAATGGAATTTTCAAAATCAAATATATAAATAAATGTAAATGTTGGAAATCGAAGGGAATGCTATAAAGCAGTGCTTGTATTTTGCAAACCCAGAGTTCTCAGAGTTACAACGCTATATGCACGTAAAATGATTAGTTGACCATAAGAAAATATGGGGGGGGGGGGTGGTAAGTAGTTATTGATAAAGGGTTGAATAGTTGTATGTTTATATTCAAACAAAGGAGAGATTCGTCTGGGCCCCGTTTCATAAAACTTGCTATCAATAAGAAGTTGCAGTAACTGTTATAAGCTACTGAAATCCTTGCATCTGATTGCTGAGAGCAAGTTTGTCATAGAAATGTGGCAGTTGTTAGTGATAACAAGTTTCATGAAACCGGGCCCGAATTGGTGTTTTAATGTTTGAAATAGACCTTTCTTTAAAAATCAAGGAAAGTGAGAGGGAGAGAGAGAATTCGAAATATTATAGTCCAAGGCCACTAAAGTCCCGAGGAATACCACCACCTGCTCTCTTCTGCCTCATAATTCGACGCTTCATTTAAAAATCAGAAAAAGAGAATCAAGAAGGTCATATATTTCGAGTAATTCCTGTTCGTTTATTGCAATCATATAATTCACAAAAAGTACAACTTACATTTTGTTACAGTCATGACAATATACACAACATACACTTCTTGATATAAGCATTACAATTAAAAATGATATCTTTGTGCGTAATTCAGCTTTATACATGTTACAATTATTTTTATCAAAATTCGCAAAAAGGAAATTCTCTGTAGGCAATTACCTCTCAGTATTATTACAGAAGCACAAAACTAGTGATATCTGAGTAACGTTTACTGACATTAACGTGAATAGAAAATATAGCATTTTCTCTTTTGATTATATACAAACACTTGCCTGCACTAGCGACAAAAGCACAAAACCGGGGATGTGTCTTTTAACGCTTATCTGGCGATAACTCATTCCTTTCAATCTTTAATCAGTAATAAATACGCGTAGTTCAGAGATAATAATCATTTCCTGACGAGCGTGAGCATAAGTGTACCAGAGACTATGCTGGCACCAAAAGATGATCAGGGCCCCGTCTTACAAAGAGTTGAGATCGATTCGGATCAATCGCAACTTTGAGATTGATCTCAACTTTGTACTTAAGATAGGAGGTGAGATCAATCTCAAAGTTGCGTTGATCCGAATCCATCGCAACTCTTTGTAAGACGGGGCCCCAGGTAAGTTAGTTCCTTTATACTTGTAATCTGAGTACATAAATACGGGGTTTGTTTGTTTTTTTAAAACAAAACAAAACTAGGCTTACTAATAAAAAGTAAAAACGTTATGAAGTAATTCCGTCGTTAAAATATCATCAAGATTAAAATACATGTTAATAAAAGAAACAGTTTTTTTTTAAATCTTTGACTACTGGTCTTTAAGGCACTGCGTAAAGGTAAATGGTTTTTAGGATTTCAGGTTTTGATTCAAACCACATTTATTTCCTATTCATAATCAAACACAAATAACAAGTTTACATTATCAAGAAAACGTGGTGAGAGTACGCGAGGTCCTATAAAAGCGCATGGTCTGTGGTGGTAGGCCTACTTAAAAACTTATGCTTTACTATTTTCATAGCATCTCACATCATATACAGTGGTATATGACAAACAAATTCATAATTACCGTGTGCACGAGTGAAAATGCAACATATTCAACTGTTTAAAAATAAGATTGTAAATACAAATACATGTATAGATGTTTGTGACATGGTATGACAGAGTAACCTTTTTCTGATTATTTCGAGACCATTTATATGCCTTTCATTGGTTGAACTAGTAAGCAGGGAACAAAGAAAGAGGCCATGTCAAAAGACCTGCGAAAACTCTAGCATGGCTTTGAAGTTTTATTCCAATTTCCTTTGCATCTTTTTTTTTTCCATGCTTATTTCACCACCACAAACAATGTTCCTCCGAAATTACATCAAACTAATGGAAAAGGTACTAATCAGACCGTGTAACAAACGCCCATATTATTTTTAGTTTAACTTTGTAAACGCACAAAAAGGAGTTAGGAGAAACGTTTGCGACTTAATTTCCTGTTGATACCTTTGCTTTGCCTGTGACGTTTTCAAACATTACAAACACAAATTAATAACAACATCCAAACGAATTCTCTCTTCTCTCTTTCACCCACCCACCCACTCACCACACCCACATACACACACACACCCTCTTTCTCTCTCTACTCCCCTCGCGGACAGATATTTGCACTTTCACTTTTTCTTTATTGGTGAGGAAATAAAAGGGTGAAACTTATAAATCTCCTTAACAGACGCAAAAATTATTCTGAAAATAAATTTCTGGAGAATCAGAACTGATCTCAAAGTTCTGTTGTAGGTACAATAGGTGCCATTTTATCTTCAGCACTTTTCCCATCTTTCGGCGGTGCTCCGTTTTCATTTTCTGTTAAAGAAATCTCCTCATTTCTGTAAGAAAAAGTTTCTCTCCCGGTTGGTGTGGTTTTCTCTGCTTCATCGAACTCATCTGACCCATTAACCAATCCCACAGTCGATTTTTGAGAGTTATACGACGGCTTTGTTTCATTCCCTCCTCTCTTTTTTCTGTAAGAACGTAAGACAAAGATTCACGGAAACCTTTGATTATTCTTTCATAATATACAATCTCAGGTTTATAGTTCATAATGCTTCCATTATCATGGAAGCAATGGTAGCAAAGAAGAAAAGAACATGAAATGAACAAGAAAATAAATCTTTCCAAAACCCCTCTTGCTTTCTGCTAAAATATGAACAATGTAATTATTGCAGCATTGTGATAAATTTCATTACTTATGTTAATTACAGTCTCACCCAAGACATCAACTGGTATACAGTAGGGCCCCAAATTTGTGTGTGGGCGTGGGTGAGTGTGTTTGTCTTAAGAGTGATTTCAAAATGATGTATACCATTATTAAACACACCCTATTTTATCTATCCTCCGGAGGAGATACGTTTACATGAATGACGGAAGTTGTGATGATGTATATTGTCTTTCTAACGGGTACATAATCGTCTCAACCGTCTCAATTATATGTGCATAATGATGATAATAATAATAATAATAATAATGACAATAATAATAATACTAATGATAATAATAATAATAATGATAATAATAATAATGACAATAATAATAATGATGATAATAATAATAATAATTTAAAAAAAGTAACTCCAACTTCTCAAAGGTCAATCAGTTTTCACAATAATCATGAAATCTTTAGTCCCGGAGTCGAATGTAATCATCAATTATTTTAATTTGGAATTTTCTCCTTTAAAAGTACCACATTGTCGCTAAGGACGTGCAAGATACAGGATTGAGGTCAGTTTATGCAATTACACTCTGAAAGGCTGGCTCTGTGGTACACAGTAATGTGTTAATATTGTGACGCATTGCCATCACCAAAATGATAAGAAAATTGACTCTTTCTCGTTGAAAGCTCACACACAGCACATGGAAATTGTTATATGGGACAATGCGATGAATGTTTGCTCTTAACACATTTTTCAGATTTGAAATTTCTGCTATAAGATACTTTTTCTGAACTGACCTCAAAGAGCGAGAGAGCTCCAGAAGAATCGTTTTTTCATATCATTCAAATCTCATCCTTCTCTTAAATCTAGGCTCTACGTGGGTTTTATACGTACTTTTTAAGGTATTTCATGTAGCATAGGATGATCAAGACGATGATGAGAATACCGATGATAAGGGCCGGAACAATTATGGCTACAGTAGACACTGCAAAATAAGTTTGATATTGCCACAAGTCAAGATTGAAGAATGGAATATCCACAGCTCCCTCTACCATTATTGTGAAAATCTCTCTCTTCTCGTTATCTTCATTTCAGTTTTTTGTTTTCTATGTCATCTTAATCTGTTTTACATTTGTTGTTGTCTTTACCCTCGGGGAAGAAACAGTAAAAGAAAAATTCAACACGCTATTACTTGTAAGGCTAAGTTTATCCCACCTCAATACACTTCCGCAAAGCAAAAAAATTAAATTGAATAAATTATTACCTGTGCAGTTTTTGTCAATGTATTCTCTTCTACAATCACATGTATAGCCTTCAATGAGATTCTTGCATGTACCGCCATTCCCACAAGGATTCGAAAAACAGGAACCAGGGTCTGAAAATAAAAAGAAACAAAGATAAATAATAACTATGATATGCAGACAAAGATAAGATCTGCAACCAAAAAGGTATGAGTTCAGTTTAACCATGGGGATGACAGCTCGTGCTGAAGATCAATTATCAAGTGCTTTAATTTTTCGGGTAAGCAAAGCAGGAGGAAAAAATACACAATGATTATGGTAAAAAGTCATTTCGTCATAAAATACACTAAACAGGATATAAAAGTTACACATTTAAGCACCCCGTTGCCCAAATATGCGATTAAAATAGAAAGAAGGCAGTCCGATGTTCCGACTCTTTGTACAAATGATGTAATGGACGTGATTAGGCATCCCAGAAGGTAAAAACACAGTTACTTGCTAGTATTCATGGTATTTGGCATGTACGGGAAGGTGAATCGTAATCTTGACAATACACATTCTATAACATTCATCATGGTGCAAATTGTGTGAAAGTTAATTTCACGGAATGATATTAAAAGCAGGGGGGAAAATCGCTATCAATGATAAAATTTATTAGCTTTTTCAGCTTTTGTACAAATGGTACTGTCTTATGATGTAGAACACTGTTTCAAACAAATACAAGCATATGAAAACTATACGTGTAGACCTCATAGACCTATACTGGCAGAAAATGAGAATAACAGAGGCTTACCTGTAGTAGAATAAGCAGTAGTTGATTCTTTGGAGAAAAAAGAGATGTGTTATGATTAAGATGACAGTTGTCAGATCGGTAAAAGCAAATTTATCTTAAACTTTCATATTGCTTTACACCGTGAAGGAGTTAGTAAAGTCACACCTCAAAATCGATTATACCCCACATGACTAAAGATACATCAGTACCATTGTCCATTTTAGTCAGGCTGCATAGTGCATTCACTGTGCATTTGTGATAAAAACACCATTTGGCACACGCGTAGTGGAATGTATTATTAGCAAATTGCTGGCCCCTAGAAACCCACTGCGCCACTTTAAAAATATGGCCAGCATTTGGGTACATTTCCTTCACATTGACGGATAACTATTTTCATGTAAGAGTGATTATCAACAATGAAATACTTTCAGGTCTAACAAATCTTTTAAAATACGTTTAAGGGGCCCATTTCCCTTTAAAAAAAGCCCCAAATGTATTGATTTTAAACGATAGTGAAACGCTGAATCTTTCTCCGCCAAATTTGGTAGGCAGGTAAATGATTATGTTATAAAGAAAACGGTATATTTGTCCACCAAAAACTTGGTCTTTGAGGCTCGTTGCGCCCTTTTTTTAATTGATGGGCACCAGGGTACATCATTTACTTGTAATAAGATATAAATAATCCAAATTAAAACTGTCAATTAACCCCTCCCCCCCCCAAAAAAAAAGCTATTCAAGTGTGTTTTCTTATCACAAAATGCGCTGCCTTCCCCTCTTATTGCTATTTTCACAAGGAATTATGAAATACACTCATATCCCACACGACAATCAAATCAGTATCATTCTCCGTTCTTACGGACATCCCTTGCCCCCAAACTGTAATCTTCCGTGGACCTTAGTACTGGAATGAAATTCACCCATCTCTCAAACTGATTCCCAGGCTCTCTCCCTTTAAAAAACAGTTGAAACAATTGATTTTACAATCGTACATCTAATTCTTTCCTCTTTTTCTTTTTCTTTTACATAGCCGCTATTTAGCTTGAAATGTAAGACACGCGGAACCCTCTCTTCACATCTATGCCTTTTCTCTTCTCCTTTCTTCCTTTTATATTCCCTCTCTCTTCCTTCTTTCACATGTATTTTTCTCTTTTTATAGCCATCTTTTTCTCTAATTTGATGTCTTTATTTTCATCTTTTCTACAAGGCAATGTATAATGCTCCATAATTTGGTATACAAATTCATTCTGACTTTATAACTTGCAAATTGTATTCAATCACCGAGGAACTAATATTTTACAAGTTTTGCTTTTTTTTTAGGTCCTCCTTTCTCATGTTTTCTATTTCCTGTATAATCATGCTATGGGTTTTGTATATGTATCTAAGACTTATCGCCAACTTGCTTCAATTTTTGTATATCATTTTTTTTTTCTTATATTGTAATTACTGTTTGTTTGATATGTATATAATACATGAGAAATAAACTCGCTTGAATTGAATGGAAAAAAAGATACAGAATCCCATTCTGTCACTGTGTATCCGACAGTTCCAGATACAACCTTAAGTCCATACATAATACTCCTATGAAATCTGATGTGACGATTGTGGCTCAAACATTGTGATTTTTTTCTTAAGAAGACGAAAGTCAATGTAAATGAGGTATAATTCAATAACCTATATTTAATGGCTATTGGCTAGGAACGTACAGAATACAAAATGATAATACCCACAGACATTAAATTATCAACTTGTCAGTTGCCTGATGATCGCTTGTAAGGAAAGTCCGAGTACCAACCATGCTCCATTAGTCTGTCTTGCACGACTGAAGCCGCGGAGCGTTTTTGAAAGAGGGGGGGGGGGGGGGGGGAGGGGGGGGGGGGGGAGGGGGGGGCTGCAGCCCAACCAGCCCCCCCCCCGGTTCCGCGGCCCCTGTACGATAATATCAGCTTATACATTACGGAGGTGCTTTCATTATATTAACTTATTCATTTATTGATCTATTGATCTATTTATGAATTAATTAACTGATTCATTGATTAATTCATTTATTTGTTTATTTCTGATACTTATATAGGGTAACACATTTCAACAATTATGGTGGTCTTCCACGAGGCCCTGTCTGGTAACAATACCATTCAATAAAAATCAGCAATGAAAACAAAATAACAACAACAAAACAAAATAGAGAAATAAATACACACTCAATTGAAAATACATCTGCAAATTAATTAGTTTCCTCATAAAATGCAGAATATCCAAGAAATACATATTGCACAGCTGTATGTACAGACAGTTATTAGTCCGTAAAGCAGATCGTGGTAATCATGGGGTTTCTGGCATTTATTTACAAGAGAAAAAAAATCATAAGCAACATCGATAAATGTATTGTATCGTATAATATCAGTGAAGACGTTTCGAGAAAGCGGAAAGCAGAGTTGTAGCTGTAATTCATTGATTTTGTTTATGTCACACAAACTTTCGGCCTCATGAAAATAAATATGTAATGCCGAATCATGACTATAAAGCACAACATTAATGGTACACATCATATTTCAATGTACAGTCAAGTACATAGTATAATGGTATACATAATGGCACAGTAATGACGCAGTGCAAATTGTAGTACAGTATTATGGCACATTCATTTCATTTCATTTCATTTATTCAGTTCTGAACAAAAATACAGGTACATAATACACAATTTTATGTGAACAGAAATACAAGCACATAGTAAACAATTTGATCTGTTGATATGAACACAGAAAATTATTTTGAACAGAACTATAGGACTCCAAGATAAGCAGACTCGGAAGCTTGAGGCCCTGAGAGCCCTTACGAAATAAATACAATCTTACTATGGGGGGGGGGGGGTTCCTGGTGATGCAGAACAGCAAAGAGAAAAGGAGAAAATTCATAGAGACTGAGAAAGGGAGAGAGAGAGAGAGAGAGTAGAAAGAATGGGGATATAAAGAGTTAGAGATGGTTGCACAATGTGATTACAAAGTCTACGTACACGAAATAAGCATTGATATGCGAAAAGTAAGAATACAATACAATCATGAATTAAACTGTACCGGTATTCCGAGAAAGCAGCATTCTCTTGACAGCTGCTTTAAAAGCAAACTCAGAGTGAAGATTCATATTGTCCAAGGGTAGCGAGTTCCAAATGTTTGGACCGTTATGTACAATTGATTTATGGGCAGTGGCAGTTTTAGGGTTGGATAGATGAAATTTATTCGACTGCCTTGTTGGATAAGAATGTACATCTTTATTTTGCTTAAAAAGGGCGGTCAATCGACGCCAATGCAAAATGTATATTATAATGTTATACATAATGACATAGTATTGACGCCAGTGAAAATTGTAGTATCATAATGGTATACATAATACATTATGGCACCATTATAATACGTACTTGACTGAACACTGAAATAGAATACCATTAATGTTGTGCTTTATGGTCATGATTCGCCTTTATATTTGTTCATCTTCAGGAACACCTTAGGAAGGCCGTTGCAGGCCAAAAACTTGTACGAAATAAACAAAATCAATGATTTACAGCTACTTCTCCGCTTTCCACTTTCTCGTATGTGTATTTACGCATATATGCAGCAATGGAAATCCTCACACGAAACTCGGCTTTAGGTCTGGCCACCTCAAGTCGGCAGACCTCAAGTCAACAACGGAACCTAGACAAAAAATGCGAGCAAATACAGGCCGCAATTCATGGTTGCCTGTTCAGTTATTGAACAGATATTGCTTAGAGTTATTGCTTTAGTCAAACACTTGACTTGAAGTTCCCAATGGCTAGTATTTGGTAACCTAGGGGCATCCATTCCATTTGAGTATTTGATTTTTTTTTTTTTGAAGGGGACTGGTGGAAGGGGCGGGAAACAGACGAAAATGATCCATCTTTTGTCAAAGTTATAGGGTTGCTTTTGAGATCAATGAGCTAACTTGAAATAATCATCAACTACCATTAGTTGACTTCAAGTTGTCAGATTTTTTGGTTATATTCAAATTAAAGTGTCCCCCCCCCAATTTCTTTTCTATATTTTTGTTAGGGGTACATCTTCGGTCAAAGTGACCTAGAGTTATTGTTTAGGTCAAACGGTTGACTTGAAGTCATCAATGGCTAGTATATGGTAACCCAGGGGCATCGCTTCCATTTGAGTGAACAGGCAGTATTTAATTTTTGTAGGTGGAGGGTGAAAGGGACGGGGAATAGGTGAAACGATCATTTTCAAAGTTCACCTAGAATTGATTTTGAGGTCAATAAGCTTGCTTGGAGTAACCACTGGCAAACCATAAATTGACTTCAAGTTGTTAGATTTTTTGGTTTAGATTCAATTCTAAGTGTCTCCTCATTTCTTTTCTCTACCCCCTTTTTTCTGGGGGGGGGGTGGTCAAATTGATCTAGAGTTATTGTTTTAGTCGTACCGTTGACTTGAAGTCACTATGGGCTAGTATTTAGTAACCCAGGGGTATCGCTTCCATTTGATTATAGAGAACAGGTAACCAACCATACATACGGCCTATACAGTAGGCCTATTTGCTCGTAAATTATTTGAAGTTCCGTTGTCGACTGTGCGTGTGTGTGTGCGCGCGCGCGCGCGCGCGATGTGACTTGCATAATTTTTAAAATTTTATGTGACTGTGGAGCAAAAACAAATGAAAAAAAACACAAAGACAAGATCGCAATACATATTTTTGCAAAGCAGTGAGAAGAAAGAGAGAGGAGAAGAGGGAGAGTCTATGTGTGTTGGGAAGAATAAATCATTAGCATGATGGTAGGAAATGATAGTGGGCGAAATGTGGTGGAGGAGATGAAGGCCCAAGCGGAGATGTTCAGCTAAACGGGGTGTGAGGTTTGAACCCCCGATAAGAGCTTTTTGTCAGCAAATAGCAATAGACAGAGGCCTTCGATTTTTTTTTCCAAGGTTCCGCAGTGCAGTAGAAGGATATGAATCTTATTTGAAACCATTTCGGAGGAACGAAACGACTAGTCGATTCGTTCCCCGGAACAGCGTCGCTAGGTTCAAAATGCAGTATTATCGTACTAGAGAGTCAAAATTATCGTTTTTGGAGAAAATTATCGTACACACAGCTGACTCTACAGTACATACACTATGCATAAGATTAACGGCCCCTTAACTTTAGGGAAACTCATTTTGATTGGCTGCAAATTCAATATAGGGGGCCTACAAGACGCGTAGACGGGTTAATCACTGATTCCTCGTTAAAATACACAGGAGATCTTGCAGTACTGACTAAAACATGACTAAATAGGCAAACATACATACGTTAAAATACATACGTGAACAAGAAACAAAGGTGACAGAATACAAATACATCTTGAAACAAAAAATGAAAAATAAAAGAATGTAAAACAAGTGGAAGTAAGAAATTGGTGCAATATACAGAAAAGGAAAAGCAGATATTTGCCTTGAAAAGCATGCAATTACGGTAATGATCATTTTATCATTGTTTTATCTATATAAAAAAATCCAATAAAAGATTGTGTGAAAACAATTAGTTGTAAACAATATTAGAGAACCAAACAGGAGACATAAAGAAGGACGGTGTGACATGAAGGGAAGCAAACTCATGGGGGATGGGGAGGGGGTAGATTCCGAGATCTAAAAGTTTCTTTAATTTATAGGTTTTACTAGAAGAACATACAAATATCATTAAGTAATAATGATGTCAGTCTTTACATTAGAGGATTATAAAAAAAAAAATTGCGTTAGCTTGTCAGTGACAGATCAACACCCATAAAGTGCACTTAGCCTCCTTTTCAGTTTACGTTTAAATAAAAAAATAAAGAATCAATGTCTCGTATGTCCCTCGGGAGGGAATTCTCAAATTTTGGGGCAGTAAATAAAAAAAATATTTTGTGTTGGTTAGTGCACTACGGGTTCTTGGTAAGTGATATAATTTAGATTAATGTGTCTCGTGGGATTATATTGAATTTCATTATTTATTGTGAATATGTATTTCATGATGGAAAAGCCCACTGGGAAATAATATGAGAATGAGAAATCATTAACGAAGTTAATATGCAATAAAGTACTATTGGGTGACTGCTTACGAAGAAAAGGATATACAAAATAGAAAATCGTATATATATATATATATATACTACAAAAATGCAACTAAAATTTTAAATCAACGTAAGTTGGGTCGAGGAATTACGAAACTTTTTCAAATGCGTTAAATATCTCATCTTTAACCATGTTAACATTCTTGGATGCAACGACAGAAATGTTGCATAGAGTAGTGAAAAGTGTTAAATTAAGTTTGTAAATAAACAATGCTCGCTTTATTATGGAGGAAACTTTAAAAAGCCAAGCTCGTGAATCAGGTCACAGTAACGTGACTATACTGTGGAAGCAAAGCCTAGGTTATGTGAAATGTTGTGATGGTAGGTACTGCAATAACCATGTAGAACATTATGGACAACATGATCACAATTCAACATGTACTTCAGATTGAATTAGTTCATAATTATGATACAGATCACATCTGGACGAGATGATAGACTGTGAATGCTGTGTACACTTCAAGCTAAACAAATATTAACAAAATCAATTTTTCCTATGGACAGGTTTACTTTATTTGTTATTTCGCTCGGCCGCATGATTTAAGTGCATGTCATGTGCATGTGTATTCATCAAATGCTTTTCCCCACTTACATTTTTCTGCTGCCAAAGAATCTCTACTTTAATATGATGGGGGGGGGGGGGGGGGCTAGTAGAATTATTTTAAGTCGTTCTGTTTAACGAAACTGTTCGATGTAAACATCATTAGGACGAGATGTATGAATGACTCTACAACCGAGCAATTGTGATTTCATATTATCTAATTTACTCATATTTCGATTCCGGAACTAAGAACCTATAAGCCTAGATAGTAGACATTACTGTGACTTCCACAATCCTGTGTTTTTAAATAGATACCGACAGGAAAAAGTATGTTTTATGTTGGTTAACTTACGGTGGAATACAA
>CM057151.1:15669500-15706035 GCA_029962745.1 Echinometra lucunter
TTTCTTGGAATAATCTCTTTTTGCAGATAGCATCTTTTTATGTATTTCTTGGAGAAAAAAAGAAGTTGTGCTATTAAAGCAATAACATTGTAGAGTTGTGACATGAGAGACAATACCTATTCCCGAATTTCTCATTGGCTAAGCAACTTAAAATTTAAAAGAAAAAGAAAAAAAAACTATTATCCTTTTCTGTTAACACTTTACCTATTCCAGCATTTTTGAATTTCAGAAATTTTAATCTCTTTTAAATTCTATCAGATTTATGACTTTAAGCACCAGCTATGAGCTTTAACCAGAAGATAAGCAACTGTCATCCCTCCAATAGGGGAACAGTAAAAACACAGAGTTAAAAAAAATCATGGATAAGTCATCCCTTGAGGACGAACATCAAGGACTTCAACCTCATAAACAAAATTTGAAAACAAACCTTACAGATAATTTGAAATGCACTTAAAAAACGGTTTCTAAGAAAGACTGGTGAGCTCTGTAAAGATGATGAGAGTACATCACTCATTCTGAGATAAATCATGAAGCTATAATGGCTGTACAACAATGGTGGCCAACATTTCTTTTTTTTTTAGCTCACGGACCACAGGTGAGAATTGGGATAACTTGGGAGGCCGCAGGTAGTCGCCCCCCCCACACACACACACATTCTTGTGCAATTACTGCAAAAACAAACAAACAAACAGCAAAATCACTCACTGAAGAAAGAAAGCTGGCTTACTTTTTCAAATTGTGATTTCTGGGGCTGCATTTGATCATGTTGACGGACAAGTCGAGCGATGTATATTGTCGTTAATGCTATGGTTGTAACGAGAGGGAATTAGAGGGGCTTTGTATCAATTGTCTATATACCACATAACGAGTTAATAATTGTGAATGATGAAAAAAATATGGAAAGAGCCTCGGGGAAAATTGTGTGTCAATGTTTTACCCAATTCTACTACTGCTACGCGGGCCGCATTTCATTTATGAGCTTTTTAAAAATCATTTTTTCCATTGCTCTGCGGGCTGCACCAGGAGAGCTCGTGGGCCGTAGGTTGGCCACCCCTGCTGCACAGTGTATCCAAGAATAGGCGAAATCCTAAAAACAAAGGGCTATTGTGACCAAACTGTTTACCCTATGACAGTTATTATATACCTAACATTATTTTGAACTAGCATGCATTATGCTTTCAAAAAGTTAATTTGTTGCTTTAATCCCTACATACCTCACTGAGCAAAAGATAAAGCCCCTGTCACAGGATGAAAGGATGGTCAGTTTTTGTGGGGTTTTTCTGTCATTGGTTAATGTAAAAAAGGAAAAGAGGAAAGAGGATAGAAAAGACGATAGTTATAATTACGTAGAGCAAAAGATTTTAAAAAAAGAAAAAAACAGAGGAGAAAGAAGGGCTTCATTGGTCGAGGTGAAAGCGAATAAACATCAAAATGAAAAAGTGAAATGACTGGACAAAGCCCTTAGTATAGCAAAGGAAGCAAATGAAGATTCAAGTCTTTTTAAAAGTTTATTATTTTCTTATCTAACAGCACGAAACATCAGCGTACAATCATAAAGGCACACTTTTTTTCTAAAATTGCAAACATAAACAATGATTCAATTGACTGCTTTTATAAAAGAATAATTTTATAAACAGGGATAATTATAGATTTGTAATAAATAGTGACAAAATATTTACAACCAAAACAAGTTAATTGACTTGTTTCAACAACTTAGCTAATGCTGATTAGTTAAAGATAAACGTATCAATGAAAGTCTATCTGTAAGTCTTGCAACCTATACCGACATAAACTGAAGCAGAAAAATTATTGTTATGCATTTCAATTTTAAAATGTTATTTTCATTGCTTATGCAACCTCTTTATTTTGATCAAAAATAATTGAAAATATCATGTGCAGATGAGATGTAATAACTTGTTCAGAATTGTATTGGGCAATTCCATGATTACTAACGTTACATTTGAGCAAATGTTCATACCTTTTGATACAGCTAAATGAATATCCATTTCATTTCAAGTCCTAATCTTGAAACAAAAGTATTACCCCACCCAAGGTCTACAAAACATAAAAAAAAATAAAAAGCAACTGGACAATGCTGCAGCTGTAATGAGAGCTTTTGACCATGGTTAGTTACGTTACAAAAAATGGACACAAAAATGAGCAATGCTTTTGAAAAAAATCTTTCCTTACCGTGTTGTACCTCGAACTTAGAGCCATTTCAGCTTTACTTCTGATATGTTGACAAATTTTATCCGCAAAAATTTGAAAGTTTATCTATCTGTTTTTTTAAGTAGACCCCAAAATCTTGGTTAGTCACGTTACGGTTAGTCATGTTACTTTGTCCAGCACTACATATTTTAGATGTTTATACCTTTTTAGCGACTTATTTTGTAATATTTTCTTTTAAATTTGGTGAGACACAATGTCCTTCAGGTTATCCAATTGAAAAATTTACAAATGAACCGATAGTTTTTCTGTCTAAGTCTAAAAAAAATGTGCATAGTCCCATATATGTAAGTTTTTGTATGGTTCGGATTTTGCTATAAGGAGACATTTGAAACAATTTTTGGGTGGGATGAGTATGAAACCCCTTTGTATTTACAATTTCGGTATGAGTTTTAACCCCTACAATTGACCTGAATTTGAGAAAGAGCAAAAATAAAGTTTAGGGCGATGTCCACTTAATCATGGAATTGCCCTATTAGTTATCACAGCAGTGGCGCATATATAACTTGCATTTTAAGAGTAAAAAATAAAATTAATGTATAAATTCATTACTCCCTTAGTTATTCTCATGACTGACTGATAGAAATCAAATTTCTAAGTCCTTAGCTAGTAGAAGTATCGCTTAAAGCGGTTTGGTATGGTGGCCCTGAAGTATGCTCGACAATAGGTCATGTGCGACGTGAATCTCGTTGCAAACTTTGCGTCTCAGTACGACGCGGAAATTGATGACGCGGGACGCGAAATTCAAGACCCGGGATGCGAAATTCAGGACCCGGGATGCGAAATTCAGGACCCAGGACACGAGATTCATGACCCGGGATGCGAAATTCGCGGCTGGGATTCAAAGTTTGCGTCACGGGTCGCGAATTTCGCGACTGGGACGCAAAGTTGGCCACGATATTCACGTCGCACATGACTGTTGTCAAGCATACTTCAGGGCCACCATAGTTTGGTCAGTTGACAGAGGAATAACAAGGTATCAGGTTCGAGCTCCCGCTTGGCGTTTATATTTGTGATGTGATGATAACTCTTCATATTTGTTAACGAAATTATACAACCTGTTTTGCTATACTGTACTTCTTTTGTATGACACTGATTAGTGTAATGGTCCCATTTAATAATAACATGATTTTCAAAAACTTTCGAAACGTCAACCTAGAGCAATACCAGAAGCCATGTCCATCACCTACCGAAACGTGATTTCTTAGAGACGTACACTGTACAGAAAGAGCTTTTATGTCGATATGACCCTTCTGGGGTTAAGTTATAAAGGCTTTTTTCTTCACATAATATGGTATTGTTTTAAAGATGCATTTTCGCACAAAGAAGGCTACAAACATAACATGACTTCTGCAAATACAGTTGAACATCTAGCATAATGAAATGTGATGCAACGTGTGGCGACTATGAAAAAAAATCTGTAAATTTACTATGTACTTATGATAATTTGGAAAAGATTTTAGGGTAGAATTCTATATTTATTTTTGAATAGTAGAATGCTTTGCTGACAAAATTCAGAGGTGGTTTCCTGTTTTTTCTTTTTTTGTGTTTGCAATAAATATGAATTTTTATATAAGGTGAGATACTGCAAACACCTTACCTACATGGGGGGGGGGGGGTGTGAACAATAGGGTGAATGGAAACGAAAAACGGAAGTATTAAGTAATAAGTGTTTTCTCTCTAAATTCCTTAGATTGGAAATCAATCTATGAGATTGTGGTTGGGGACCAATCCAAAATTAGATTGAGAAAAAGATTGACTTCTAAATCTATTAGATTGAGATTTTCAATCGATTTTTGGAATGGTCCCTCATTGCAATCTAAAGAATTTAGAGAGTTTTTTTTTTCAGGATGAATGCAAACCTTTTCATTAATTGTATTTCAGTAACCATGAGTAAAAATGAATAGCGTCTTAATCACTCATGTGAAAAAAATATGTTACGAATAATTACCACTTTGTGTTCGTATTGAAATCCTTTTGCGGAGCCAGAGCAATGATTCATAGAGTATATATATATAAGACACTTCAATCGAGGTAATTGCAGCCAAGCCCTTGTAAAGAGACAGGGAGGTATTAATCATAACCCATTTCAAATTGGTAATCTTTGGTTTGGCAGGAAACGTCTAAATTGTTTTTTAAAAAAAGATAAGGCAATTTTGTGATATTCGCGGGATGAAAAAAAAAATTGATGTAAGCTACGCCTTCGGTTTCAGCATTTTCTGTTTTCTTTGACGGTTACTCGACAATTATAAACTCTACTTTCATCCCAATTGCAAAATTCATACAATTTTCGCATTTTAAACGTATTAGACATCTTCTACAATATTTACGCCCATTTTTTTAATTACAGACGGACAACCCTTTTTAGTGTTAACAAGAGGCCTGTCACAGCTATTTTTCGCAACGCTAGAGAAATTTTTAAAAAGGCTTTGATGACACCTAAAATGTGCCTACACTATGCACAAGATTCATTTCTAAATAAATCTTTCCGATAACTTGTTTAGTTTATGAATAAATAACAATGAATTTAAATGATTTGATAATTCTCTATTTCTTACTGATATTGCAGAGACCTGGAGCATAGCAAAAACCTTCGTATCCCTTAAGACATGTCTTATATTTTGAAATAAAGCGATCTAATCTTACACAAGGTTTTAAAATGTAGATTCTTCCCCCACTACGGTTCTGAACGGTCATATGAACGAAATCGGGAGATTCACAAAGCCTTCAAGTCCGATAAAACGTCCGATCAGCTGGGAACCTACGGATGGTTATACTATGTTGCATGGTGAGGCGCCTTGAAGCAGATTGGGCCTGCCTCCTACTCAAAGGTGTATAATACCTAGTAATTTCGCTACTAGGTTTTCAATTCATTGTGACCATGTAAAACCTCACTGAGGAAGAACTGATAATTTAAACATCATATCTGATCTTCTTCCAATTTATTTAAAAATTCGGTGGCAGACAGGGAGTAAAGTATATATATATTATGCTCTCAGAAGAGCAGTCGATATCTTTTGTCGTGCTTCTGAACTTCATATGGAATCACTATCGAATAACGGTGTCGAGGAATCGGGTCTTTTGTTAGATCTCTTGCTCGATGGAGTCTCCATCACACTTGGTGCAGGATACATTCTGGATGGAAGCGTCTCTAACTTGGTGGGTAACTTGCCATTAGGGACATGAATATCGTCCTCATTTAACGTCGTCAATCGATCTCTGTGATCGGGATACTGCACATCGGCATCGTCGCCGTCTGCCGATAACCGATTCGAGTCAACGTCATCTGCCGCTGTACCGTAAATTCGCGATTTGTCTTTCCACCTATCGCGGAAAACGGACGCCTGGTGCTCGACGAGAGGAGCTGTAGAGTCCTGCCGACTGACGGGTCTTGCCACTTTCTTCGGCGATGACCCCATGTTTACGACAGCGGCTTTGACTGTTCTTAACACTGGGAAGTTTCTGACCACGAATGGTGAGTCAGTACCTGATGAAACGTCTCGTGTGGTTGGTATTTCATTGCTTTGAGGGGAAGGTTCATTGACCTGCAGAAGAGGGAATTCGGTTTTTTTGTTCGGGTGCTGGTCAGGGACCACAGGTACGTCATACTGGACTCGATTAGCCTCGCATCCCTCCGGTCCGGGCCGATGAACAATATCATGTCTGAAGGAGAAAAGGAAAACAAACACTGAATACATGATGGTTGACAATTAGAATCAAGATGACGCCAAAACTAGATTTACTTATTTACTTATTTCGTTTTATTTATACAGGGTGGCCCCGTCGGTAATCAAGTACTGTTTTCCAGGGGGCGTGCCCTACACATCACATTAACATTCAATTATTGTGTAAGTTACTTAGAAACTGGTAATCTTTTAATAACAGTATTCATTTGATGTCTAATTTCTCCAGAATTAATGAAGTTTGATTAACACCCCAATCATCCAATACCGAAAAAAAAACGTTTTAAAGGACTTTCAATTTCTTTTTTAAAATTTATTTTTCAATCTTTTGTTTTTGTTTTTGTTTTTGCTTCATATAAGTTTTCTTAACCAAGTACTTTGCAATCTGCTTCCAACATCATCACATTGATGGTAAATAATTTTTGCTTTCTTATTCTTGTTGTATATTACAGTGAGATGCTCCCAGCAGTTGAATACAAAGTAAAGCGCATAAACACACCTGGGTAAACATGACTGTGCAAACACGTGTTTGCTTTTCACAAGTATAAATCTGTCTCAATATGAATGAATTATGATCTACATTTATATTCGCACACAACAAATCAACCGTACAGAATCAAATCGAACTGCAATATACGCATATCATGACATCCGCGAGCATTAGGATAATGAGATTTCTGTTAAACAATGAAAACTGCAGCTGGTCGATTGCGCCAGAAGGGAACCAAGTTTCTACATCAGTCGCGGATCCAGGGGAAAAGGGGCACGTGTGTCACCCCCCCTCCCCGGATCAAACTTGAAGCCTGTTTTTCGTCTGCCAAATATTTCTTTTCAGACAGCTCTATATCCCCTGGAAGATTATCCTTTAAGCATTAGGCATATGAGTTGCTGAACCCCCCCCCCCCCCCCATGAAAAAAAAAAGAAACTGAAATGACCAATGTAGGGGCAAACCTCACACGATATTGTGTAGGGGGAGGGGAGCATGGTTATCTTGCGGTATACCTCGATGACGGAATAAAATGGTCACTACCAAAAAAGTCAACTCTACCTCCTTGCTTTGCCAGAAAAATCAGAAACTGGAAAGTTGATATTCGGGAAAGAGGCTTTATTCCCTCCCACCCACGAAAGTGTGCCCCTCACGCATTTCACGCCTATATGCCCTTGAGATATTCATGATCGAACATTGTCAACAGAAATATGAAACGTTATGTCTATAATCTTTTTGAGGATCCTGCCATCAGGGAGGTCTAGTCTGCATATGGGCACGGTCTGGCTGATCAAACAATGACTCATTCTTACCTTTTCTTTTTCTTCTTTTTTGTAAAGCAATACAGCAGACAACCCAGAAACAGGATTATGATGAAAAGCGCGATACTTGCACCAATCAGCAGCTTGACAGATCCTAGATGTGAAAATAAGAACAAGAACAAAAATGAAACGCAATGAGCAATTTTCAGTTATCGGCAATGTTAATCACCTTTCCACACTGGTATTCCTTCTAAGAGTAATGTTATCAGGCTACAATATCAGGCTTTGCTATTGCTTGTGATTTGTTCCACCTTACAATTAGGTTCGACTGGTGAGCTATTGCATCCATAATTTACCATCGATTCATGAAATAATACGTGATTCTCACGGAATGATATAAAAGAGAGAAATAGAGAAAGAGGGGGGTGTACGCCATCTACGCTCAACCGTGTTTTGCCTCCCTAGAAGGAGGTATATGACACCACCACCCCCCCCCCCCCACTTCTTCCCACCTTGATGGCCAAATACAGCCTTGTCCACAAAATGAACGGCTGCGCTACTGCACCACTAATTATAACTGTTTTAACTGCTTACTCGGATGGATGTTGCCCCATTCCTTTGCTGCTACATTCCCTCCTGGTGAAACTGATGCAGAGATAGTATCACCACCACTACCACCACCACCAGTTCCCAACGCCCCTGTAGGCAGCGCTGTCGTCCTCACGGGGAACACCGATTCGTTGGACCACGTTGAGGGCGCCACAGTTCCTGCCGATCCTGGAAACACCAAGTCGAACGGCGGTGGATCCCGCCCGCGGCAGTTGCACGTCCCCGGCTGAAGCTTCTCTGACGGAGAGACTCCCCGCCAGCACACTCGACCTCCAGAGTTCATGATACTCCTTGACCTGGCTCCCGCACTGATGGAAATTTGAACAGTGCAACAGAAAATAAAAGGAGATAATAAATAGAGGTGATTGTATCTTGGTGGGAGATCATAAAGGCTAACAGAAATCGTCAGATTGCAGCCTCTTGTTCAGTTGAATAAAATCAACCCTATACGAAGAGCATTCTTGTTGTGCGGTCAGTCAAACGGGTGGATGTGTTCTCTAGTTTGATTATTTTCTTTTTTAAAAAACCTGACGTTCCAAATATATTTCTCCGTTATATTTATTCAAAAAGAATTCTCTTAATGAAACTGAGATTTATGATTCAAAGTCTAGAAAAGAGTTCTCTAAAGTACATTTATTACCATTAGGTTTGAACAAAATCGAAAAAAAAATATAACAAATATAAAATACAACATGGAGATTTAAACAATGCCTGCCTTTGCAAATACTATAGTGAAATTAACATCGAATGTAAGCTGTAATCATGAATTGTGTCACAGAAAAGACAAAATACTACCAACGTCTGAGATTCACCGGCTCAAAGAGACTTTATTCATCTGTATGGTGTAACACAACCTCTCATACAAAAGCAAAATCTGACTCTGGTCAGACAACATAGAACTGACCATAGTTTTTACATGATAAATTGGATGCTGGGGTATTGCATGGTTAATAATGTCATTTATGTCACTATACTAATATCATTCATTTGCAGCTATTCACGCTGTGCCCCGGTTTACAGACTTACAGTCAATTCATTTGCATAGCTTTTATCGCACTGAGCCGTTTCAGGCACTTGCATCAGAATGTTTTTCTATATACCGTGGGTCTACGACGTGGTCTTTCCTTTTCCCCAGTTCTTCGTTTCTTCTCTCATCCCGAAACAGAAATGACATGACAGCAGGATAAGTAGACACATGACACCAAAACTTTCGGATATTTTATTCTGGTAAGCAGTGCACATGGGGATTCACATTGCTGATGCCATTATGTTAATTTAACAATCTCCTTTTCCCATCTTATTCTTCGCAGGGAATCTAAAATTGCTAAGACCTTGATACTGCGATTCACCGTAAAGAGGAACACAGATACAGCGCTTGTCCATTCAAGTTGCATGTTACATTTTTCACTCCCTTTGTGACGTCTCGGAACTGAAGATCGTTTCAGACTGCCTGACATATCAGCAGCTCTAACTGCTATCGAATAGCGAATATTGCTTACACCGTGAATGGTACTGGTCTGATTTCTGATTTTCTTCCTAAGTGCACCTTCCCGAATAAAATACACATGGCCAAGTCCATTTAACGACATGCAAATTCCGTTTTCCGGCAAGAAAATGCCCTCGATCGGAGTTAGAAAATCAACCATGTCAACGGACACTAATTTTGATCTACTTTCAATACTCGTGACCAAGTCACAGCAACCTTGAACAGACTTAACTGAGGGTGGGACATTTCTTATATATTTTTGACAATTTCTTATATTCTTGAGTAAAAAATGAGAGAAATCGTTCATTTATGTTATCATACAAAGATACACTGCATGTGTATCTCATTGTAAGCCTCTTAATGATAATTTTCCATATTCTCTTATTCCTTTATATATTTAGCCAACATTGTGCCAAAGGAAATGTCTATGCATTTGAACTGCGCATACAGTTCCCGTATGGTATGTGAAGCGTAACATTTTGATGCATCTCTCATTTTTATCTCCAGACATCTCCAGGCTATGTGGTTTCATTAGCACCATTCACACAATGATGAATTCATCTAAAAATCAATATCACATTCAACTTGGCGTATTGTTATACTAGACAAACAATCCATGTGTTCCCACCGGTTCCATGACATTTGCTCCGGCGACATTTGCTCCGCCGACAACTGCTCCGAAAATGACGACAAGTGCTCCGCGACAAGTGCTCCGCGACAAGTGCTCCGCCGACATATGCTCCACCGACATTTGCTCCGCCGACAATTGCTCCACCGACAATTGCTCCGCCGACATTTGCTCCGCCGACATTTGCTCCGCCGACATATGCTCCGCCGACATATGCTCCGCCGATAATTGCTCCGCCGACATTTGCTCCGAAACGACGACATTTGCTCCGGCGACATTTGCTCCGCCGACATATGCTCCGCCGACATATGCTCGGACGACATTTGCTCCGCCGAATTAATTATAATCATCAATAAATTGATAATAATTCTACTCTGCTCCGACAATTGATAATGATTATGACAATTGCCTCGCCGCCAATTTCTCCACCGAAATGTTTTGGAAACCACGACACTTGAACCTTGCCCCTACGACACCATTCAGTGGATTTGAGGGCATGCCTTTATCATGTTTATCATTACAGGTCACTCTAAATAATCTACGTAATCAGAGTAATCATAGTAAATCAGAGTAGATCTAAACAAACTGCAAAGTAGTTTGCAAAGGTGCCGGAGGCATTATGTTATCGGGTTGTCCGTCCGTCCGTCCTTTCTATATCTTAATCACTAACTTTATTTATTTGATATATTGATTTTAAGGGTAATCTGTTTCATGATCTTGCGCATTTGATGTTGAATGTGAAAAACGGAAATATACTGTAGAAATACATAAACATTGAACTGAAAAATTGAAAAAAATATGTTTTTCTATTGAAGGAGAAGAATTTCTAAAAATAAACAAAAAGTGAAAATTATAAAGAAAAGGAACGGGGGCAGTTGTTACATTATCGTCGAAATAATTCAGCGGAGCATATGTCGGCGGAGCATATGTCGTCATTTCGGAGCAAATGTCGGCGGAGCAAATGTCGTTTTGGAGGATATATGTCGGCGGAGCATATGTCGGCGGAGCAAATGTCGCCGGAGCAAATGTCGTCGTTTCGGAGCAAATGTCGGCGGAGCAATTGTCGGCGGAGCATATGTCGGCGGAGCATATGTCGGCGGAGCAAATGTCGGCGGAGCAAATGTCGGCGGAGCAATTGTCGGCGGAGCAATTGTCGGCGGAGCAAATGTCGGCGGAGCATATGTCGGCGGAGCATATGTCGCGGAGCACTTGTCGCGGAGAACTTGTCGTCATTTTCGGAGCAGTTGTCGGCGGAGCAAATGTCGCCGGAGCAAATGTCGTGTCACCGTTCCCACCACTATGTGGGTTAGTCCCGTTTAATCACATCTACTACAAGCATGACAACGGGTCAGTGGTACGCGAACGGGTCAGTGGCATATCTAGACCTTTAATAATAACAGGAGGGGCAAAAAATCTCAGCTTACAACACATCATGGCGAGGAAACAAACTTCTGGGGAACTTGTTCATAAAGACCGAGTAGTGTTAAGTTCATTTCTGAGAGCTACCTTACTAGTACTATTGACTTACAAATGGTAACCCATGTCGGAAATCTGTCTGGAAGGGCAAATTGAACCCTTCCCCCTCCTTCAAATACGTTAGTGCAAGAAACCACAGTGGTGTTCACCGTGTACACTGCCGAGAGCTTCACCAAGTCACAGCGGAAGGGTTCCGGGAATGATGACTAACCGAAGACGCGTCACGACACCGAATCAGTGGGGAGGATCTACGGTGCACGACAGGGTCTGTCGACGGATGCTCTACTTTTTACATGGGATGTCGAAAGACAGTCAAGCCAATGGCAATATTTGCACTGCACACAGAGAACCTATCATCAGGTGTATTAAACCACGATAGAATTGTGCGTCCATTGCTTGTTCATGAGAACTATAAGAGGATGCACGGTTGAAGCGAATCGAATCAAATACTATGATGAACTGCAAATACAAATACTGAAGTTCATTGTGAAGAAAAGTTTTCTACCTCGGGTATACTGTTCTGAAAGGGGGATGGGATCTGAGCTGTCTGACGAAGTTAATCATAAGTTTTCAAGTTAAATCTGATTTTAAGAAAAATTATTCCGTTGTATCTATTTCCACCAGGCGACGTTGATGCATTCTAGGAAGTATGAAAGGGGAGGGCACACGCATTCTGGTGACGAAATCTATGATCAAGATGATACAAAGTATATTTGGACTACCCTTTAAAATGCACCATTTATTCATCAATTTTTTTCATGCATTATGAAATACATTTTTATCAGCGTCGGCTAAAAACGAATCCTCCGTTCGTTTTACAATTGTTTTAGAAACAAAGGAAGGGGGGGATGTTATTCCACGTTTACGAGGACTTGAATTAATCGCCAAGTCATCAAAAACTGCATGAAATACAGTCAACACAAGGAAATATACCTTTCCCTGTTAATTATTCGTTAGAATATCATCTGAGAGTTTTTAGAAATATCTTCCAAGAAAAATGTATGCCCATAAATGATTTTAAAATCACTGTGAAGGCTTTCAACTAGATGAAATTTTTGTTGTCATATTCATGATCTCTAAATTGCATATCCGTAAGATATCCGTCAATGTATATATTTGAATATTTGTTTGTTTGAAACTTATTTCTGCGTTCAACATGTTCAACATAATACAACGTAATCAATTATTACATAGATTTTATACATATACATTTTAGACACACGAATCATTTACAATCTCTTTCTGAATATAAAAAAAAGTATATGAAAAATATTATTTAACTGAATTTCAGAACGCAGGAGACCGTCGTCATGAGCGACCTGCTTGATGTTAACGACGGTCTCAAGGTAAAAAAGCGACATGTAAAACTTACACATCTTTTTTACAAGAGGTCATGAGGGTGCAATGCAAGTGCAAGTGCAGTGCAAGTGCATTAGAGGAGGGGTCAACATTCATTTAAGAGTAAAATAGATAAATGATATAAAAATAAGTACAAGTATAGTCAATGTGGCGGATTTGAATACAATGATATTAGGTTGCGCTTCATAGTGGGTTTAAAGGAATAAAGTGAGGAACACATTTTTATAGTTGCGGCTAAATTGTTCCAAAGTCAGGGCCATGGTGTCTAATTGTTTTATGAGTTATTAATAACTTTGGGTTTGTTAGGTGAAAATTTCCAGAAATACGGGTAGGGTATGTGTGAATTGTACTGTTTAGATTAAATAAATTTTGAAATGAGGAGGGAAGTTGGTTGTTTTCGTATTTGAACATAAAAACTGCAACTTGCATGACATTCACATCAGAAACCTTCAATGTTTTAAGCTTAAAGAATAGTGGATCAGAATGAGAAAAAAACAGAGTTATTCGTGGTAATATTAACTTTAACTTATGAACAATTCCCACGCCTCGAGAAATACATAGTGTAACATGATTTATGTGATCATTCCAAGTTAAATTCTCATCAATAATGACACCCAGGAATTTCGAACACTTCTTTTCTTCAATAGTATTGTTGTCAATGTTAATATTAATTGGATTATTATTCACATGGATATTGTTGTGCTTGAAATGTATAAAATGGGTTTTCTGAATATTGAGATAAAGTTTATTGCATTTAAATATCATCACTCCCCTCTACCACCTTTTCCACCTTTCTTTTGATGAAAACCAAACTTGACATTTGACAGTTGAGAGAAACGGACATTGACCTTGCCAACCTTTCCCTAAGGAGGTGCGAAATGATTCGCGATTTGTTCGCACCCCCATCAATCTTTCAATTTAAAAGTTACTCTAAAGAATCCTTGATACATGGCCAACTCTGTTTAAAGGCGTGGTTGAGCCTTGCGTCTAGCGATTGCACTGTTCAAGAAACCATCGAAATTTCTACGGAGAGTTTATGATTTAGGGCATTATGTAAAGCATGATCGTGTATATTTTGAAGTTTTCGAATCTTCAACTTCATTAGAAATTGCTTCAGTTTTGCTTCAATGCACAATCCACCCAAATCCGATCCGAAATTTAAGATATTATGTTTAGTTATATGTGAAATGTGAATGCATTTCACAAATATCAGACTTTTTTATAACCCAAATTTCTCTTTAATAGATCTCGGTTCCATATTTCGCCGTACTCTGTTCAACTCACCAAACTGACCTTTCTATTGAAAGATGAAATTACCAATCACGATTTTGACGCCTACTGCATTACGCGAAGAAATCAAAGTTGTAACAATCGCGGTCAAACTTGCAAACAAGCAAGGGAAAATGAACGCATGGTTGACAGCATGATTTTATCAAACTAAAATTTATCCTGTAACACTTTCACCATACGATATCGGTATTTTTTTCTAATTCACTTAAAGTTCACTATTTCGAAAAAAATCACAAGTTTTGAGCCTATCTGCGTATAGCTTCTTCTCGCCTAACCAGCATAATGTGTGAACCTTGATTTAACCATTTAGTGTAGTTTGACGACAAACGGTAACATTTTGTCAGCCACACCCCTCTACAATATTTACGGCTATGTATATCAACGGATCGTTTACAAACTAAAGGTATGCGATCCAATCATAAATACATTACATGCCAATTTATTTCATAACCTGATCTGTCCTCCAGAGTCGTATTTCGAAATTTTGGTGGCCATGTTGTCGGATGATAGTGATGATGATGATGATGATGATAGTGACGAAGACGATTTTGATGATTATAATCATAATGGTAACGATGACGGTAAATTGCAAAAAGCAACGCTTAGTCACGTCCTCCAAAACAATGCAAAAGAACTATTACACTTCGATAGAAAACCTCACTTGTCAAGTTATTCGAACACAAAATTATAAAAATGCAGTGAAGAGACACAGGATCATGACAAAGCGCAATTGCCGTTGGCTGGGTTTACAAATACATAAGAAATAGGGACCAAATGTTTTGCGTGCTTGGAGATATTTCTTGTTGATATATCGTTTGAGCGTATATTACATCATCAGCGGGTTCCTAATTAAGGTTCCTTCGTCAAACGGCAAAACCTATATTCATAACGCCTGTTGCAACAAATGTTGTTTTCTTTCTTAAAAATGGCATAAAGAATACGTTAGATATGGCCAATGCTCAAATGCTTTTACTTATCAGAAATTGTATAACACTGGGTCATTGTCAACAATTGTCATCCGGTCACTGTCAACAAAAAGTATAACCACAGTTCAAAGTGTAAGAAAACAATCATATCCCAAACACATTTGGCTATTTTCTGGCTCCTTGTCCGATCATAAACCCTCCATCCCATGGGTGGATTCAAGTTGATTCCCATGAATTTCCTCCCAGCGGGGAGTGTTTATTGTAAGTTATTAGATGCTGACCCGCCTACAACCCCTCTCTTTCAAACATATGCGCCAAAGGTGTGTCGAGGAAAGAAGATGAGGTGATCCGCAATTTTCAGAGTGGAGATTGTGTTCCTCGTCTCAAGCTGAGAGTGATTTGAAGAAAAATATCAACTGAAGATGATGTTAGTCTACTTGTAGAAATATTCTCTGAGACATGAAATGTCTTCATTTTCTTTTTTTTTCTTTTACATTTTCCTTTTCTTTGAAATGTCTTCTATATCCCCTTCAATATATACCACTTCCTGTAATATCACATGGTGTAGACTTTCAAGCCATGGCAGTTATCACCTAAAGTAGATTCGTGGTTGCATGTAGATAAGGTGCGGGATGAGTTGGAGTGCTCTGCAAACACAAGTGCATGAAACGAGAAGCATTCTCAACTGCACATGCATAAGTGCATCCGTATAATGCCTGAAACACTGGTCAACGGTTAGTTATTACTACCGATCAAATTCAAATACCTGTACAGGAGTAGTTAGAACAATAGTCTGGATTATGATCATCCCCTAATGCAATGAAGTACACATTAAAACAGATCACATTATATTACAATGAGCTTAATGGAACTGAATATCAAAAGCTATACAGTAAAGGTAATCGGAGTATGAAACAAATAGTCAGTATCATATTCTTTCCTGTAGCATGGGGGTGCATTTCATCTAATATCGAAATTGAAGCAGAAAATTGGAAACGTGCTCAGGCAGAAAAAAAAATTCCACTGAGAAGGAGAAAGCCTTGTGAGTTTTTTTTTCTTGTAATCTGAAGCGAAAGAATCGGCAAGTAGAAAAAAGAAGAATTAAAAGGAGAAAGAAAAGAAGAAGAAAAAGAAGAAGAAGGAAAAAAAAAACAAGTTTGGAAGGTGTTGTATTGGCAAGAGCACCGAACGTGGGAAAAAATGTACATATACTACACAACCAAAAACATTTCACAAACAGAGGAAAACGACAACATATGGGGAAACGATGCGTTAATTAATGTAAATTATTAATATTATTAAATGCCGACGCCATTTTACCGATGAGTAAATATGAAATAAAAAGCACACGCCCTGTACTACAGTAACGCCTATAATCATTGAGACCATGCAGCAGACATGTAAAAACCCACTTCCGTTTCATTATCTCATCATTATGTATATATTAACTTGCATCACTTGAAGATACCAATAAATATGCTTTTTTGTTCACGTGAAAGTGGGAATTGGGTGCGGTTCAACATGGCACATGACTGATGAAAATTTTCATTCATAAATCATCATGTAAAGTGCTTGAAATGAAACTAGGATTAAATTTTGTGGTAACGAGTAATTGCGGGTATCATCATAATTTGATAGATTATCAACAAGCAATCAGGTTTCATTTTCAGATTACACAGTGTTTATGCTTACAAGTACAAGTAGATTATTTTGGTGTGTAAATCGAAAGTCATCAGCCTTCACTGTCAATTTTTGCATTGGTTCGGCAAATAATGTAACATCTTTGCGGAAGCAGCATAGGGTGAAGTAGTTATATTCCCTCCATCCCCTATTCTCCCCCCCCCCCCCCGTTTGAAAGTTTAAGTGGAAAAAAGGAAAAATGAAATATGAATTTCAAAATGAATGAATATTAGGGATAAAACATTAAACTTGCAGTGGATGAAGAATAGGCGATACTGCCAAGATACGCAATATCTCTCCCCTTAAAAATGTCACTTGATTATTAAAGGGGATATACCACTGCTTTCGGATTTCTTTAGTGGTTTTCACCATGGATGAATAATATGGTATACTTTCATTAATCATTAAATATCTATATCGAAAACGAAGTCACGTTGAATTCCAAAGAAAGAATTCGATTTGAATATCACGATAGCGCATGATCAGTCGACTTCAGTCACCTCTGAAGATTACTACCGGAGTAAGGATTGGTGGTTAAACCAAAGATCATTTTGTTCTAAATCAAAAATTTTTCCCAATTTCACAGACGATAACCAACGAATGCAGACGATTTTCCACTTAAAACTGAAATCAGAATATCACATCGATCAGCCCAATATCCCAACCGCAAGAGGAAAATTCATCTAGAATCTCGAATACATCCGGGCAATGTCGTCACAACAGGGGTGTTGACCGATCGTTCCTCCTGAGTCCTGATCCTATGTAAAAACCCCACTCATGTCGCACCGAAATAGATTCCAAACCAACCGTCAACCAACAGAATCTTGTTCATTCAGAGTAATGTAATTCAGTCCAGTGTCAATTTTGTCCGGTTGACTAGGGTAGAGGGGGATTGCTAGTTTAGAAAAGAGACCTGCCCGTGACCTTCAGCACTTGTCCTGAAGGTGTTGTGAGAAAGGTTCGGGTTTCCGAACGTCTCCGATCCTGTTACAGGTTAATACTCCTGGCCAGGTCATGTATACCGGTTCAAATACGTGCCGTATACCTGTATTTTAATACCTCTGTGCCCATGCACCTGTGGGGCGTTGCCAAGGGTCGGTAGATGGATACCAGCGGTGTAGCTTTAAGGGGGCAAAGGGGGCCGAGCCCCTATACCGAATAATGAACAAAAAGAGAAAAAATATAAATATCGAGAAAACAGTTGGAAAAGGGTCACGTGAAAGGAAGACCAAAAAGATGCCACTGCACACTCTCCCCGATCGATGGCCTTTCATCTTCCTTACACTGCGGTGCCCCTCCCTTTTCCCGTTTGTCCATGTCCCTCTAACAACTGAGCCCACGCCTCACCACTGTAGGATACTATTACAACAACTATTATATATTTTTTTTTACTTGAAGGTATGACCAATTAAAATATCCTACTGATATACAAGAAAAGAAAAAAAAACGTTATGGACTTGGTGTAGGACAGAGAGTGTATCTTGGGCTAGCAATACAGCATACCCAAATGCACGAAAGAGGTTTTAAAACTATGGTTTAAATTTGAATAAGCGTATAGTATACACACGTCCTCTTGTCCAGTTGGCGGGCTCTAATGGAAAAAAGGACTGGTGGATGATACTATCGCAACAGTCTTATCGCTTTAGCTCCTTGAAGGTACGACAAATTTAATTCTCTTATTGCTATACAAGTAAAGTAGAAAACTGAGAACCGTGTTGGTATGTTTGATCTCCTGCCGAACGAACAAAGGTGTCCGTTATTATAGGGTACGGAAATGGTGGATATAGAATAATGTGAAGAGGAAAGATGAAGAGAACGAAAGAAGAGAGGGAAGATTGGGCGGAGAAGACAGAGAGAGACAGAGAGAGAATAAGGAAGGAATAGGGATATCATTTTTTTTCCTTTTGAAAATTACAAGGAACTATAACCATACATCAGATCAGGGCCCCATTTCATAAAAATTGTTATCAATAAGTAGTTGCAATAACTGTTATAAGCTCCTGAAATCCTTGCATCTGATTGGCTGAGAGCAAATTCGTCATAGAAATGTGGCAGTTGTTACTGAAAACAAGTTTTATGAAATGGGGCCCTGATTTTAGTACTTTGTGAGTGTGTTTGCTTGAAACACGAAGTGATTGACATTTTTATTTACAGACTTCAAGTTGTACATGACGCAGTAATGTAAAGCTTCATCTTTCATATCATGAGATTGCTATGGGTTTCTTTTCTCTTTCTTTATGACAAATAATAGTAGACCGAATAGTGATGATAACACTTTAATCAACTATTGTCTGGATTTATGGTAGCTATTATGGGGTGCCGTCCAAGCAGGGTGGAACCGTAATATCTTTGATTTACGAATAGAGAATCTATGGGAGACATGCAAGAGAAAAAGAAATTGAAAGAACTTGAGAAAAGTAGGTCATATCGCAACGACATTGATTTCAGATTTATGGCAATTAGAACTGTAACCCCGCAGCCACCTTGGCATAACACCGACAGCCTTTTCTGACATTGGATCGGGTGTGAAGAATTGCATGGCCTACTCGGACCGTATGGTAAGGCTATCTTTATTTGATTATGGAAAAAGAACACAAGAAGATATATAATCATTGTCGAAAAATTTGAAGTGACAGAGACGGGTTAACTCGAACATAAGAAAGTTCGTCGATACGTAAGTCATAATTGAACGGCGCTGATGGATACAATGGGTACTACGAGAAAAATTAACGTTCTTCGGTATTAACCGATACACAAGAACACCATGAGCATCAAGGACATGCCTGCCATAGCGATATTCAAACCCCAGATGAACACTTGGCGAGATTCTAGCTCTGTGGAGATGTTTATCATCTAAGGTTCGTCATCTAAAACTTGAACAACATCAACTTTAACCTGAACCCTATAACTGATGATTAACACAATGTCAAACTGGTGTAAAATGAGAATCGGTAATGGTAGGCTTGGAGCATTTACTCCTAAAACCAACATCTCATTGTCAGAGAATGTAAATACCCTCCCTTCCCCCCCCCCCCCCCCTCCATTCTCTCCCTCCCTCTCTCTCTCTCTCTCTCTCTCTCTCTCTCTCTCTCTCTCGCTTTTCTCTATGTCTCTTGCCCATTTACAGTGCAAATAAATCTCATACAGTAATCGGATAATCATATTTCATGCTCCATTACAACCTCACCCTTTGAACTCAAATATGAAACAAAAAGTTATGATGCCATCATTTTTCAAGGTGTTTGCTTACAGAAAAGAATGATAATAAAAGTGTAAGAAAAAATCTTCACAAACTAGTGCACATGATCAGCCATGTGGGACCCCAAAGTGGGACCCAATCGGGAATTTCATTAGTTTGCATTGAGTTGGAGCTTGCATTATCCATTGCACCTTACAAACAACGTTGGCCATTATTTATTGAGGTTTAAAATCACTTGTCGGAAAATTCTAAAAGAAGAATAGAAAGAAAAATTCATCGAAAGAGCAAAGTGAACGATTATGTACGTATCATGTTGCAGTAACTATGCTCTTGAGTCAACTTCCAGCGCTTGCTCGCAAGAAAGACAAAAGCAGACATTAAAATTCTCAGAATGGCTTCAAGGAATAACTGTTAAATCAACTCTTGACCCGACCACCATTTTTCAAGAAAATATGGCAGGGGTGGAAGATGGAGGCTGTCAAGATACCATGAGCTTTAATTCCAAAAGGCGCTAATGACCGAAACTGGCTTTTGGAAAAATTGATACCATGATCTCGCACACGGAGATCAAATTTCAATGCACTTAAACCAATGAATTACATTTCATATTTTGCTTATATTAAAATATTTTATGCTAAACAATACATTTCATTTCAAAACCCGCTATAGCCCGAATATATTCCACTCCAAATTGTGCTACATGACATGCGATTACGATTTACGAATCTGTTAAATAATTTCAAACTTTTTGTAACGGTCAACTTTGTACTCAGATTTTTGCGTAAAGATTTAATTGTAAATCTATCGGATCGCCGCAGTTCATCAACAGATTGTTCATATTTTCGCTTGGTAATTATTGCGCTTTAATTGGCGCCTTTTTGGCACAAAAAATTCAAGAGATGATTTGAAGGAGTCGTTCAGAGGCTTTACTTAGTCATTTAGTGCACAATTTCAATAAATCGAACAAATCTTCATGACCTAAATGTATACTACACGACCGTATTTGGATATAGCGCCTTTTGGCATGCAGTATTCAAGTGATCATTTGAAGGAGTCGAACAGAAGATTTACTCTGTGCTTGTTCAAGGATGATAGGATTTACTTTTAGGATGATGAAGGATCAGGAGGAGGGGCATAGGCCACGGAAACGTGGATGTTGGGATTTACATCTCAAGTGCTCATCATCTTCATGTTTCCAAAAATGCGATCCAAGGATAAAGATAAGTGTTCCGAATCGACATGCTGTGAGCAATAAACACTTTTTGTGGGTCTAGACTTATGATTTAGTTTATCTTTCACAAAAACATCTTCTTCTTTCTTTTGCCCTAAACTTCCATTGGCGATTTTTTTCCTTCAATTTCTCCGTTTGCAGAAGTTATATTCATCAAAACCTTGACGACACATGACGCCCTTGTCGCAATGCCGTTACATTTCTTTGATTTTTTTTCTTTGACTTAAAGGTAGTAGCCCACATTTGCAAGTGGCACCCAATCTGCACAAAAGCTTTACTTCAGATTGCTTTTAAGCACAGAAAAAAAACTTGTAAAGTTTTAGATTCCACTACATTCCCGTTTAGTATTGAGAAGGAAATATTCAACACAAATTTTCTTTCATTTTCTTTGTTTTGTAAAGGCGTATTCTTGACGCTTTCATAGTAAAACCATTCACGTTTCACTTGTTCTTTGGAATATCGTTGGAAATTTGATAACATCATAGTTTTACATAAATATCTGTCATTTAAAATTGAAATAGGCTTATTTCTCTTCAAATTCTGAAACAATGTTGTGCAAAATAATGTGGGCTTTAACATGTATAACTCCATTTTGAATCGAAAATATTTTATATGGTTTATGGGAGATAAGAATTATTTAATGTCAAATTTTGGGATAGTACTAAAGACATATTATGCACAGCACAATGATAAATACAACAGATTTTCAAATGGATAATCCTACATTTTCCACTGTACAAAAGTTTAGATCCAAGACTGGCTTCTCTTATGTTCTCATCAGAAATTAAAAGTTAAGTTAGGGTAAACATTCTTTTCAAGGGGTGGGAATGATTATTCTTTTAACTATCACTACCGTCATCCAGCGAGTATAAGGAGAGAGAACGAGTTTATTAAACTGGGATGAACTTATGTCAGATCTGACAGCAAAATTAATCACGAAATGGATTTACCAGACTCGCTGACCTTGAAGATGATATTCATATCTCGTTGACCCAGTTTTTATCAATGCCATTCGGCCTCTTTCAAACTGGTAGCGAACGTCAGACTTATGCTTTATAATGATGTTCTCAATTCGAAAGGGTTAAGAGGGATTTTCCCATATGGATGAAGCTGTTCCTCTTCCTCAAAGACAAAGGCAAAGACCAAGAGAATAATAAGCTCTCTCAATCCAAACTGGAAAAAGCGCCAGTGGAAACATTCTAAAAGCCACGCCCACTTAGCTGGAGAAGAATTCTCCAGACTACAAATAGTGGCATAGCTAATACAGGGATCCCCGATCCTTGCGGAAATAAAGTAAAAAGGAAAACAGGAAAGGGAGAAGGGGAGAAAGGAGCAGAAAAGGATAAGGATAGGACCCCTCCCAACCCTTTATCAACGGCCTTGTTCATCTACATTTTATCAACATTTATTGAGATCGGACCCCCTCTCATGATGATGGTGCCAGTGCCCCCTTTAATGATTTGGCTCACGCTCCGCCATGGTATCCCGATACACGGAAAGTGTTTACAGGAAGTGAAACCTTCACGCTTATAATTTTTCGATTAAAATCTTCAAAAAATCCTCCTCAGGTGTAGAAAAAAAATCCCCAAATGTGGTTTCCATATTACTTTCTTCACGGCTACCGTTTCGCTCGTTCTTCAAAGTAATCGTGCCTATCAATGATTATGACAGTTGCGTTCTTTCACACCACCCACTAGATCAGATCAATAGTCTGTCCCCACGAGACGGGAACTTGGGGGAAGGCATTTCCGATCTTTGCCCCCGTCCGCTTTCACTTCATGCAAAGAAGTATTTTGTGATAAATATATGAATCCCGATGTAGAAATATTAGTATCCCCATTCTGAAAGTGTTTTAATCTTTTTTCTAGTTATTAATGATAGCGTATTTCAGTTTTATGGTCACAGATGGGCAGTTCCGCGTCGGAAAACAGTTGCCTTACTTCACTTTTATAGTACAAAACAATCACTTTGAAAGCCCTGAATAGCCAAATCTTCGAATTAAAAAAGCTGAAACAATAAAGAATTCCACAATCTTAGTCTGTGTTGGTATAATGCATGTTTGATTTTAAAGGACATGCTTGAAGTTTAAAATTGGCGCTTTTTTCTTGTAACTCCGTTACCGAGGTGTTATACCACAATATCATGAATGTAAGAATAAAATTTTTGGAATGAAAGAGCTCACATGAAAGAATGGGAATATTTACAGAGTATTAAATGGTGAGAAGGGAGGCAGAGTACAAAAGAGGCATAGAAAGTCTAAAAATGTTGGTAACGGAATTACACCCTTGCCGTGGAATTGCCCAGATTCGTAATTGGGCAGTATTCAGAGTCGAAACAGAGTTTAATTTGATTTTATTACAAGTATAGTAACCCAATTTCGGACAGTATGTGGTAAACGCACCAGCAGTTTTTCGAAGAAAAAAAAATATTTATCAATCCTCTTCATTACCTCATAACTGCTCAATGATGAATTAATTGTCGATATCAATTTCGGTTATTCGCGATAAAAAAATGAAACGACTTGAAATGCATATGAAATAAACTAGAAACACAGCACGTCAAAACTGTAATTTTAGTCTCATATAGGTTCCCTGCATGCAGATACCTTTTTCAGAAATGCACAATCAAGGACATGCATGGATTGAATGAACGGAATCTAGCTTATTACCCCTCCCCAAACGTTAATCAAATTTATTGATTGCCAATGGGTTTATTTGCCTAAGTTGCTCTAAAAAATCCAATAGACCTATCACATTACAATATACTGTCATGGATGTTCAGAATATAAGCCATGATTTGTAAAATGGAATAATTAAAACACAATCAAAAAGCGTGTGTGTGTGTACATGGTATCGGATCTTTCAAGGGACACAAGTCGATATCCCCCCCCCCCATTCGCCCTTGACGATGGTGATGACAGTAGCAGGATAGATCTTCAACGGCACCACAGAATATGCAATGTTTACGTATTGAATTATATTTTTTGGCATAACCCTTGATGAAGCTAAGGATGAATGCTTTAGTGAAGAGTAACATGCATGAACGATGTTTACGTATTGAACTATATTTTTTTGGCATAACCCTTGATGAAGCTAAGGATGAATGCTTTAGTGAAGAGTAACATGCATGAACGATGTTTAACCTCTGACCCCAGAATATAATACTTCTGACAACGATCAGAGCACATTTTGGTGGTGTGTATAATGTTGGAATAATGACATGTCTTTATCAGGGTTCACAGCACTTTCCACATTTCTCAGTCTCTCTGGTTCTGGAGGGATATACGAAAATCATGGTGTCATGTGGGAAAAGGAAAATATTGCTCTGGCCCTTATAGGACTTTGCCATCTGGTCATAATTTTAATGTACTTGCTTGGTCTAGGAGCGTACAATAATCAGTCAATTTAGTCCAATTATGACATGAGTTTATTACCCTTAGCTGTTACCGCAGCATAATCAACTTTGTTACGAATAATTATTTACATATCTATGATTCACTGTGAACGAATAATCTTTATGGCGTTCAGTCAATATCAAAACAATATCAACTCCAACCGCCTTCTCCTCCATTTTTCTTCTTCTTCTTCTTCTTCTTCTTCTTCTTCTTCTTCTCTCTGTCTCTGTCTGTCTGTCTCTCTCTCTCTCTCTCTCTCCTCCCCCTCCTCTCCCCTCTCCTTCCTCTGTAAGTCTGTTACATAACACACAGGCATCCACAAGGGCCCTTTTGGAGCACTTAAGAGATTTGAATTGAAGATACAGGTAAACCGAACGCCGAATGAACAAGTATATCACAAACAGGTAAACAAACAGAAAAGGCCTGCATGCATGCATGGATATGAAAAGCGCTGAGAAAAGAAAGAAAAGAGAAAAAAACGCAATTCATTATTGCAAGGATATTGCTGCTTATCGAAGTTTGGAAATTTGCTTTACGACAATTACGACCTCTTCCTCTTGCGTTTTACGTTGTTGAAGAAAAAGAAAGGAGAGGCACACTGAATAAAACCAGGAAATAATTATTTTGCAGTAAATGTGAAACAATACCGTCGTTATGTATTAAAACATAAGGAATATGATATATTCCGGCGTTAGGGCACGGTCGGGCCATAAATTTATTAACGACATAGCTATATGAATGTAATACCGCTCTGTAAGCTATACGGCCTTCCGTTTAATGTTCATGTGATTGGAATGGTGTGAATGTCCAAGAATAATATCGAGGTTTATACTCCTCGTGACATTAGATAAGATAACAAACATGTTATCATATCAAATATGAATTTTATTTAAAGGAAGCATGTGTATGTTGGCTCTTGATCATAATAGTACAATATATATATATAATCAGTGCATATTATGCAGATATATTGGACTAGGATCTTGAACCTGTTGGGAAAAAATGATGTGGTAGCATAACTTAAGCATCATCGACAAAGTCCATAATACAACATATGCCTTCACCATCCGACGTCACAATGATGTTGTAACAAAAGTCTTCGAAAGAGTTCCAGATGAGTGACAGGGACGGATCGGGGGAATCGGTAGTCCCCCTCTCCCCGCGTTTGAAGCCGAGGATTTTTTTGCTCTTGCTTATCAGCAAATTTTTCGGGTAAAAAAGATACCTAAAAAGCCAATCGGAACCCCCTTTTGACAAATTCTGGATCCGACGGTGGTTGAGACCACTCTAATTACGATTCAGATACATGGGGCGGCGCCGGGGTATTTTGATAGGGGAGGGGGACAAGACGACCCATAGGTGAGTTTATTTACGTTTCAAATGAAAAAGTAGTATGACACGGCCCTCTCTTTCCCCATACTCTTCTTTCTTCCTCCTCCTTTATTTTCTTCTTTTTCTCCTCTCTTTTTTTTTTTTATCACTTGAAAAAATCACAGGGGCGGTCGCCCCCCCCTGTAGCTCCGCCCCTGTACAGATACAGTGTACTAGTACTGCTATCATCTCAATGAACTTCACTATAAGAGTGATTGTAATTATCAGGGGATGTACTTTTACTATGAGGACATTCTTTGAGGAAGTGAACGGATTCACAAACCGCCCAGTAATAACACGACGGACGAACCTAAGCCAAGGTTATTTGCATGTAGGAAGGTGATTAATATTCTATTCGTTAAGTGAAAACTTGTACATGCTTTTAGCCACAGGAATGACGGGATGAGCGGATATATGAAATTAAAAGCGTGGATGCATCAGTTTCACAGCACACAAGGTCGGGGTGTGTTGTAAATTACTTTGCTTCAGACGTTGCATTAGTACTTGAACAGTCAATGAGAGAAAAAAAAATAAACATCCCCCACCCCGTCTTAAATCACTAAGTTACGCACAATCACATGTTCCATTATCTTAAATATTACTGTAGAGTCCTATGACTTATCAATTTTTCTAGATATTGTGATATGAGAAGCGAGTGTAAAGCAACCAGGCACATGACCTATTCGTTGAAAACAATAATCCAAAGTGGCATAGAAAAGTGGAGATTACAAAATGTTTGACAGGCCCCGCAGAGTTAATGTACAATTTCAAGCCCTCGTTAAATAATTCACCCAGGCAGGCCATGCTTCATTTCGCTGAGTGTTTGCACGAATTCTTAGTTGCCATGGTGATTTTATTTTTGCGTAGTAATCAGACCCACGAATTTGCAGCGCCGCTTTGGTTGGCCTGAAATAGTAAGTATAGCCATCTACCAATCAAACTAATGCTCTATATACTCAGGAGGGAGTTACAATTACAGAGGAATGTCATGCTGATGAACGGGGGCAACTAGTCTACTGGAGGGGCAAGGAGGTAGTCTGCCACTCCTGACAGATTTCAGACCATGACAAACTTTGTAGCTCCCCTCCCCATTACGCAAAAGCAGGGTATGCCGAAGTAGTATTATACTGATCATCTGGGTGATGAAGCTCAGGCGTTGTGCCGCCCCCCCCCCCCCCGGCAACGTCTGTATACGCCATCTGCACGGGGTGAAACTGGCTAATTTATATCCATCATAAAGTAACTTCATGTGTAACTGTAGAAGAATTGTATGCGGATCATTGGTGGCAGGTGTTAGGTGTACGATCTGACGTGGATTGTGTTGAGGAAAGAACCCCCGAATTATGGGGGAGGAGCTCTTGAACACAAGGGATACGATCGATTTAGTTACCATTCAGGGCTAAGTTGTATTGTTGCATAAATTCGATAGATACCATGATTTTACTCACTCACTTTTGGGTGAGTCGCGTACAACCTATCAATGAATGCATCAAAAGTAAATAAAACATTCAACTTGATTCATTATGATTCACTGGTATAGTAAGCCTTTTCAATTGTGTGTATGTGTGTGTGTTAATAAGGGAGGGCAGGGGAAGGCGAGCAAGGGAATTGCTAACGAAAATTGAACCAAAGAAAAAAATACAGGTTGACATTAGCGACAAAATCTTTTAAAATCCACAAACATATCGGAGATGCCCACATTAAGCCAAGTCTATGTTAACATGGTTAACAAGTTTATGCGTCACATCGTTAACAATGCAGCAAATACAGACAGCCTTGTTGCTATTCAGACATAATAATCCGACATTATCTGCTAAAATCGGATTCATGCTAGCAGGTCGAATTTGCTCTCCAATAATTTGCTCAAGCTGAATGTCAACAAACCCATGTTTATTAACACATGAATGCTGTTCGATTCGGGATTCTACAATTTATGAAAGAGGCGGCATTCAGCGTTTCTACTTTTCTTTATAAGTTTTCTGCATCTTTAAAACATTACAAGCGGACAACCTCGGTTCAATAGTACGTCTAATCCGACATTTTATCTTCGAAATCTGAATCATACTAGCTGGTTGAATTTGCTCTCCAATTGCTCATGCTCACGCAAACAAACAGCGAATAAGAAATGAATAGCGTTCGATTCTGGATTTCTAAAGATTGTAAAAGCGGAGGTGTTTAGCAAAGAAAATGCACACTGATATAGCCTAAGGCGTACACACTGTCGCAATAAGGGGAACGATTTAAAGACATGGATCACTGGTCTACATGACTTGTGTGCTAATACATCAGGGCGGCGCACGAGTTATGCTGTTTAAGTATCGTTAATATTACTAAAAATGATTGTGTGTAAATGAATGGTTAGATGCATGAGCGTTGAGAGGCTAGAGACATAGGTGAAGGCGCCATTGTTCCAAGAAAAACCTTAGCTGAGTAAATACCGGAAAAGATTTGCATCCATGATCTTCATGGTTACTAAGTATTTCATTAGAATTTAGCACACTTGTGTGGAGTCTCATACAACTGTAACAATTAATCAAGTAGTAAATTTGGACATTATTGAAACGAAATCATTTTGAAAATAAGTGATGGTTTATTATGAACTTAATCAGATCTATAAAAAAAATAATGCAAGTGAATAGCCTAGCCATGGCATCTTATAAGATGTAGGTCGTATGACTTACATTTTCTCTTTGATTGGTTGTCGATAGTTTAAATGACGTTTAACATAATATGACAGCTTAGCGCATCTGCTACACATCTACTGGAACTAGAATATATTGTGTAATACTAGTATGCATCTGCAGTATGGCTTGTATAGGATAACAACAAGGCATATTACAGTATTATACGGCGCATGCTGTATTTCCATTGTAATCATCACCTCGGCCTCCGATAGCGGCATGCGATAGTCTACACGGTGTTGTATTTACCATTACTATGCTTCTTAACTCGCCTGTCAGTCTGTAATGTCATCTGTCTGCGCGATATGGAAATGACAATAGAAAAATATCGTCAAGAGAGATGCAGAGCTCAGAGCTCATGCGGTCATCAGCATCCAACCAGGCGAGTGATATACCTTTCAATTCATGTAAACAAAGCGCATTGAACGGCACGAACCGCCAATACACACAGGTCATGCTTATCGTATATGCTAAAAGCTGTCAGTCCTTTTACAGAGTAAAGTACTAGTAATTAACATCCATACTCCACTTGACTGAAAAAGTTGTGTTCAAGTGAATTACTGACGGATAATAGATATAGCCGGTCACACTTCCCACATGAACCCCTTGTGTAAAATTATGTTAATTATTTAACACGCTGTCCAATCATCTCTTTCTGTTTCTATGGACAAAGGCGCCACTAAATCCCAATAGAAGATGACAGAGTTCGTCTTTCAGCTCTCTTCACCTTTCAGTGAAGACGGTTAAACTGACGACACACACGCTCCGTGAAAATATTCCAAATGTGAGCTCAGCTTACAGTTTCTCTCGTTTCTTGGCTACTATAAAACAAAATTACTGCCAACTACCAGTTGAGTACGTCTCCTTCGAAATGTATGGATCAGATTATAAATCCCCTATGGTTTTTATCCCTATTCACTCCGTGCGCTGTTCTACGCGTTCACTCCAGTATCGCTATGTCGTCTGCAAAAAAAAATACAGCAAAAAAATTTACAAGACCGAACACATCACAGCGCTCGTACAATTTGCCAGCCGTGCGTAATGTCATCCCTACATTGAACGGCGAGACGCGTGCGTGCATAATGCGAAGCGCCCTGCTGTGTGTACATTGCTGCTATGTCATTATGCATTGCAAGGAATGTCTTTTAAATATCGCACATAATTTCTGAGAATATGAAACAATTACGTAGTTGAATGACTGAGTCATTAAGCCAAGAATGTACTTGCGAAGCAACATGCAGTTCAGGCCAACACTCAGTGTAACACGTGAAATGATATTAATGCACATTATTATCGCACAATGGTATTAGTTTCGATATTATGATGATTCATTCCGCACTACATTGTTTCAGTTCATTTCAATTCAAAACATTCATTCAGCGAAAAAGCCTTTCAGAAATGAAAACCTGATATTTTAAAAGGAAACATATTTACTGATTTATCATTTCTTATAATAACTGAAGACGATACCGTTCTTATGCTTTAAATTGTCTGATGATTATCATCATTCATGATATCTTATTAAGCGATTTAACAGTTGACACAAAAACGTAAAACAATAAGATTATGCACTTTAACAAAAGGTAAATTCCTCAGTGAAAAATCATTTGAATATTATATAACATTTTGCTTGCTTTATTTAACGCTGAAAATTCAACAAAATAATTTTTCCAAGGACGTGTAAAGTAGTTAGTTAAAAAAAAAAAAGTAATAATAAGTGAAAGTGCAAATTTCGTGAAAAATGCGGCGAGTTATTTCCTCGGGGTTTTTCAACATTATTTTGAAAATGAAATATATCTACACAATATTGTACGCGTATCACACCACTGAATTAGTGTTTCCGCATGATTTTCTTTATAAGTATAAGTGTTTTCCTCTAAATTTTCTGTGATTTGATCTTTTCAAAACAATATTTTCTTCGCCTTCCTCCTGTTTCGGAGTAAATGTAAGAACATTCATGGATAAGCAATAATAGAACAAGTTCCTTTTCACTGGTTATGGTACGCAGTAACACAGAAATAACATTATCAGTATCACTATTAGTCTAATAATTTTGTTCAAACAATGGCTGTATAATAAAATGAAGATTTTCCAACGATTCATATTCACTGAATCACGCATTCCTTTTTACAAGAACAAGTTTACTTGTTTGTTTGTTTGTTTATTCCAATGGGAGAAGAAAAAGCAGACAAAACAAAACAAATATAATGAACTTGAAACTTATACTAGCGGCTAATGCAGGATTTTCTGCGGCGGATGGAGGTGCATAAGAATTCTAAAAAAGACAGCCTTTTATCTCTGCCCCGACGTGCTCCCATGCAGGATCCGCCATGACTTATTATCTTTTCTCTTGATATTTAGTACCTGTTGCATTAATGTTACTTCAGACATTGATCCCTCTTGTGATACATAAAAATAATGTAAAGATGTTAGATTTGATTAGGTGTTACATCATAACCTCTTATCACGCAGAGGAATAGATATCCACTTAAGAGTCAGGCACTTCGTTTGGAGTAATATCAACTCTCAAAGTTGTGGAATCCACTCAAAAAGAGTCGTTCAACCTCTACAGTGGAGTAGATTCAACTCCAAAGTGAATGACTCCTAAAGCTAGTGGATCCCCACTCCTCTTTATGACCAAGAAAAGAAAGACAGAAGTGTGTTCATCATGTACATGTTGTTCCTTAAAGCCGCAGTACGTTTTAACGGATGCCTCGAATTCCAAAAGCGTGCATGTTTTCTTATTCCAAGGGACGTAGGAAAAATGCACCTCCCCCGGGATGTTAATGATGCAGGTCGACTGCCAAGGTATATTTGGAAAGCTGACAATTAAAGTCAAAGATGGGGAGGGGAGTGGATGGGTCTTTGTAGATGCAGAGGTGTGACCGCCCCCCCCCCCCATGCTGCTTATAATTTGTAACAATTTTTTCCAATTCCTGTAGACTTGCATTCCCAGATAAATTTCAAGTTTGATTTAAGCTTTGGATATCCTTCGGTTCAGTATATTCCCAATACCCTGAACGAAATCTAAATAAACCAAGGAAAGCATGCTTAAAAGTCAGAGTGACTGCTGACTGCTTGAAATAGGGTCATGCATGTGCTCATAGATTGGGACTTCTATTTATCTTTCCTTTTCGCCTATAACACTGCATGTTTAAACCAAAATTGTTTGAAAGTTTGTTTTTTTAAATTATGTTTAGAATACTCATAAAACATGTATTAGGAGGTGCTGTGGCTCAGTGGTATACAGCAGTGGTCTCGTAACCGGTGATACCCGGGTTAGAAACCAAGTTGATGCGCTAATGCCCTCATTACCCTTTAAGCCGTCGGTCCCCTGGTTGTCTACTAGCGAGCATACACAATGTCATGCTTTCTTAGCAGTCAGTTAAAATAACCTACCATTTAACCATTTTAATACACACGCCAACACAGTCAGAATCTACCCCGTATTAACATAACGCAATTTACACACGGAAGTTTAAATGGCAGATCCCTCATTATATAATTATGGCTTTATGGCTCAGGCGTGGATCATTTTAATGTGCGAACGTAATTTACCCAACTTTCATGGCAAACTTTTCCTATTTACCATGCTTACGATAGCCACTAACCCTCCATCGGTATATGTGTCGATGTGCTAATTGGAAAATTTGCTACCGGGCCTAACTTAATTGTCACGTCATTAAGAGCACTGTGCATGCAAGCTTTTATCATGTTTATACTACCGCACTGCCCTTATTTCAGTTTGAAACTAGTCAATCGCTCCTTAATAATCTTACCCACGTATTCATATCCATATACCTTAGTTTATCTTCCATGAATGGTATAGCTATGACTGTGAATTTATCATATATACAGCTATGTTATTAATGAATTATCCATATCCTGTTCCCAGAAATTAATTTTTCGACGCATTGATATTATATCACTGAGTAATAATGCCAGGTTTCAATGGCAGACTTATTTTAGTTCAATTATTTTCCTTCCGCTTTATATCCGGTTATTTATAGACAAGACATCTTAACACTCAAAACATATCCTTCTTGTTCATAACTGATTCTTGAAATAGCAACCTTTTGCTTCCTCGAAATAGAATAATCTAACCAATAAAGCAGAGAAATAACAGGAAAAACTATATCTAAACACAGCAAACAATCCTAAACGGAAAAAAAAAACTTATCTGCCCATTCGTGACAGGAATTATTTCAAGCCTAATTTGATCAGCTTTTATTCTTCAAATTGGCAACACCAACATTTTCATTTTATTGCTACATTTTTTTTTAATGAAACGTCATGTATCTGAAATGAATATAAATTGACAGAAATTATGATGAGAAGTCAAAAAGTTGCCAATCTGCAAGGGAAAACGGTGATTTCAAACTTTCTATTACATTGCCAATTTAAGGATTTCAATGCTTATTTTCATTTAAAAAAATTCAGCATCAAACAACAAATATTGATGCAACCAAAATGGGCACAGTTTGTGTATAATTTTTGCTCTTTCTGCTCATGTATTTGGTATGATTTTTAGGGCTTTGCATCAAAAGATATTAGGCCGAACCACAAAATGTGGACCTCTGTCACGAATGGGTTAAGGAAGATGAATATCATTTCTGAAACGCTGATTCCGCTTCACACACTTTCTTTTTAGTATGGGTGCCTACATTCATTATCAAATATCTAACTCTAAAGTAAAATATTTTTTGTCAAAAGGTGTTAAAATACAAATTTTGCTCGAGACTCGTCTACTGATGCTTTTTCACGTTGCTCATATTAAATTTCGACTTTATCGTTAATCAAATTATACTGTACTTGTTAATGATTGCTGTAATAATATGAATTTTAAGGGTGTTGTATACTTCTCCTTCCTTTTTTTTCAAGAGAGAGAGAGAATATAGAAAAGAACTGAACCTTGAACCTTGTAATAACTGTTTGTACCGCGGAGAACTGCTTAGAAGTTACATAATCATGATAATGCACGCTTGTAGAAGTACATGCATGTTTGGATAGAACTAACAAATTGTTTAGCGTACGGCATTGCGTTGGTGTTTTTCAAGGCAGAGATGCTAGTAATTCTTCGGAAACCTATCCAGATATGATTGCAGAATCAATTTACTGTACTTTAAAATGACATAAAGTACTCCTATTATTGTAATTTTCTTTGACACAGAGTGAAAAATGAAGTAGCGAAATAATATCGAGAGAAGTTATCTATTACTATAACTTTAACCACCTTACGTCTTCACATAGACTAAAGTGATAAGGGGGGGGGATGCTTACAATAATGCAAGATCTACTTGTAGGGACAACTGAACAAAAAATCTCATTTAACTTCTGACTTTTGATCTCGTCGACCGCATCGAATACAGGTGAGTTTGAGTTTTCTACCTCTGTTTTCGCCCATCTATAGTTCCCGGGCATGTTGTGGTTGTGTTCGTGTTTTGTTTTTGTTTTTTCCAATGAGGAGGGTAGGGGGAGGGGCGGAATAATCTTCCTTTGATTCATCAAAATTTGGGAAGTAAGGGGATGTGTCGGTCACGCCTCACTCTGGAAACGGAGGTTGGAGAAGCTTATAATATTATATATATATATATATATATATATATATATATATATAACTATACTTTATATACAAAATAATCTCGAAGTTTTCCCTTGAACCGCATTTTATTTACTGTTCCATTTTTACAAGGAATATCAAACAAATTTCCCAACATAATATTCAAAAGCAAATACAATTCTGAAATCGAATTGGTTAACATTATGGGAAGCTTTTCTTAAATAGTATTAAAAAGTTTGGTATGATTATTGTTAGTATGATAATGTGCAATTTCAAAGTTTCCCTTACCATGTTTACAAATCTGCTATCATAATCACATTTGATTTTTATTGATTATACATAGTTGCACTCTTCTCACGCTATATGTTATTTCAAATGTTCAAGTTTGATCCAGATAATGGTACCCTTCATAGAGTTTTGCATAGATATTGCACAGAAATGCACAGAAAAGATTTTTTCTTATTTAACAGAGAATAATTATTCATCCCGTTGACTACTTATTCTTACTACTCCCATAGGTTTTGTACAGGGGCCAGCGCGTTCCAGTATACTAGGGAATGGGTTAACAGAGAATAATTTATTCATAGGATTCGACGTGCGTTTATTCGGGGTGCACATCATGGAGGTCTGTAAATGGAGATAAGCTCTAAATTACAGGGCAAAGTCTAGTATTTTCATACTTACATGTATATGCAGATAGTGGTCAGCTCTGTGTGGCGTTAGTTGACCAGGACCCCATTAAAAAAAATTGGTATGATAGCAACTCCTGCTGGAATAGTAACTACCATGGCAACAGTGAGAATTCTGCTTCCCGATTGGCTTTTACAATTAAAGTTGCCATTCCAGCAACAGTTGCTATCACAACAACTTTTTATGAAATGGGGCCCAGAACATTTGTGCAGTAAGCTATGTTTAAGGAATTTCAGGTAATGAATGGCCATATACAATAATTACAAACCTTATAGTCTGGGAGCCTGTCCCGAAATAGTCACCCCATTTTACATATGAGATTTGACCCCTTAAAGTTAATAAGACCATCAGTGTCATTCACAAAATGCCTGTCAGACCGAACATATCCGCTGGGGGGGGGGGGGGGGGGAGTAGCCCCAGGGCCTTCCAAAAGGGCCGCAAAGTCGGGTTGATTCCACCGCACCTAACATATGCACCAAACTATGTCAGGAGGATGTAGTATGACTATACATTACCAAACACACAAAACTGACAAAAATTCCGTCGGGAGGGGTTGTCAGACGGCCCCTAAAAAATTGAGAAAAATTTTCCACATAAGGACCGAATATTAAATTTTGTCAGAAGGAAGAGCTATTGCTACACATTCCAAAAATATAAAAACTGCCAAATATATCCTTCAGGAAGGGTTTCTAACACTTCCCGAAAAAAAAACCCCACCAAAGTGCCCTTCAACTATAGGCTTTACTGCCCCAAAGTTCTCTCAATGGTAGAGAAAAATCAATTTTTGCCTACAACCATGATAATTCAAAAGTATCTGATGCAATTCAGGTCAAATTCACACAGAACAATCTTTAGTAATGTAGTTTTCTTTGGGTGCAGTTTGGGTGTAAAATGATGATATCAGTATTAAGTTATGAAAATTTGAATATTGTATTGCTTTCTCAAAAAAACAGCAAATTTTGTCAGGGTCATGTAAACACACTAAAACACATACCTCCACCTGCTTGAAAGACAAAATTTGGCATCTTGCCAAGTATCTGGGCTATGTTGCTGCCAGGCTGAAATCTACCATTCATGTGTTAATTACACAAATACCTAGCAAGTGGTTCTATTATATCTTGTCGGAGAGCCAAGGTGAGCAGGAGGTGTGTTTACATGACCCTGACAATATTGCTTTGCTTTTTTTTTTGTTGTTGTTGAGAAAGCAATACAATTGTCAAAATTTAATAACTTATTATCGAAATTATCATTTTACATCCAAACAGCACTTAAAGAAAACTACATTACTAAAGATTGTTCTGTGTGAATTTAACTTGGATTGAATGAAACACATGAGAGTTATCATGGTTGGTAAGCGAGAAAATGGATTTTTCTCTATCAATGCACTTTGGGGCAGTAAAGCCTATAGTTGAAGGGCACTTTGGTGTTTTTCCCGGAAGTGTTAGACCCCCTTCCTGAAGGAAATATTGGTGGGTTTTATATTTTTGGAATGTATAGCTACAGCTCTTCCTCTGACAAAATTGGTACACGGGCTTCATGTAGAAAAATTTCCCCATTTTTTAGGGGACGTCTGACAACCCCCCCCCCCCGAAAGAAAATTTTATCACTTTGTGTTTTGTTAATGATAGTCATATACCACTTTCTCCTGACAAGGTTTGGTGCATATGTAAGATGGGGTGAAATCAACCCGACTTTGGGGCCTTTTAGGGAGGCCCAGGGGGGCTACCCCCGGCGGATATGTTCGGCCGACACAGCATTTTGTGAATGGGATGGATGGTCTAACTAACTTTAAGGGGT
>CM057151.1:15706535-15940535 GCA_029962745.1 Echinometra lucunter
AGAACGAGTTTATTAAACTGGGATGAACTTATGTCAGATCTGACAGCAAAATTAATCACGAAATGGATTTACCAGACTCGCTGACCTTGAAGATGATATTCATATCTCGTTGACCCAGTTTTTATCAATGCCATTCGGCCTCTTTCAAACTGGTAGCGAACGTCAGACTTATGCTTTATAATGATGTTCTCAATTCGAAGGGTTAAGAGGGATTTTCCCATATGGATGAAGCTGTTCCTCTTCCTCAAAGACAAAGGCAAAGACCAAGAGAATAATAAGCTCTCTCAATCCAAACTGAAAAAGCGTCAGTGGAAACATTCTAAAAGCCACGCCCACTTAGCTGGAGAAGAATTCTCCAGACTAAATAGTGGCATAGCTAATACAGGGATCCCCGATCCTTGCGGAAATAAAGTAAAAAGGAAAACAGGAAAGGGAGAAGGGGAGAAAGGAGCAGAAAAGGATAAGGATAGGACCCCTCCCAACCCTTATCAACGGCCTTGTTCATTTACATTTTATCCACATTTATTGAGATCGGACCCCCTCTCATGATGATGGTGCCAGTGCCCCTTTAATGATTTGGCTCACGCTCCGCCATGGTATCCCGATACACGGAAAGTGTTTACAGGAAGTGAAACCTTCACGCTTATAATTTTTCGATTAAAATCTTCAAAAAATCCTCCTCAGGTGTAGAAAAAAAATCCCCAAATGTGGTTTCCATATTACTTTCTTCACGGCTACCGTTTCAGCTCGTTCTTCAAAGTAATCGTGCCTATCAATGATTATGACAGTTGCGTTCTTTCACACCACCCACTAGATTAGATCAATAGTCTTGTCCCCACGAGACGGGAACTTGGGGGAAGGCATTTCCGATCTTTGCCCCCGTCCGCTTTCACTTCATGCAAAGAAGTATTTTGTGATAAATATACGATATATGAATCCCGATGTAGAAATATTAGTATCCCCATTCTGAAAGCGTTTTAATCTTTTTTCTAGTTATTAATGATAGCGTATTTCAGTTTTATGGTCACAGATGGGCAGTTCCGCGTCGGAAAACAGTTGTCTTACTTCACTTTTATAGTACAAAACAATCACTTTGAAAGCCCTGAATAGCCAAATCTTCGAATTAAAAAAGCTGAAACAATAAAGAATTCCACAATCTTAGTCTGTGTTGGTATAATGCATGTTTGATTTTAAAGGACATGCTTGAAGTTTAAAATTGGCGCTTTTTTCTTGTAATTCCGTTACCGAGGTGTTATACCACAATATCATGAATGTAAGAATAAAATTTTTGGAATGAAAGAGCTCACATGAAAGAATGGGAATATTTACAGAGTATTAAATGGTGAGAAGGGAGGCAGAGTACAAAAGAGGCATAGAAAGTCTAAAAATGTTGGTAACGGAATTACACCCTTGCCGTGGAATTGCCCATATTCGTAATTGGGCAGTATTCAGAGTCGAAACAGAGTTTAATTTGATTTTATTACAAGTATAGTAACCCAATTTCGGACAGTATGTGGTAAACGCACCAGCAGTTTTTCGAAGAAAAAAAATATTTATTAATCCTCTTCATTACCTCATAACTGCTCAATGATGAATTAATTGTCGATATAAATTTCAGTTATTCGCGATAAAAAATGAAACGACTTGAAATGCATATGAAATAAACTAGAAACACAGCACGTCAAAACTGTAATTTTAGTCTCATATAGGTCCCTGCATGCAGATACCTTTTCAGAAATGCACAATCAAGGACATGCATGGACTGAATGGACGGAATCTAGCTTATTACCCCTCCCCAAACGTTAATCAAATTTATTGATTGCCAATGGGTTTATTTGCCTAAGTTGCTCTAAAAAATCCAATAGACCTATCACATTACAATATACTGTCATGGATGTTCAGAATATAAGCCATGATTTGTAAAATGGTATAATTAAAACACAATCAAAAAGCGTGTGTGTGTGTGTACATGGTATCGGATCTTTCAAGGGACACAAGTCGATATCCCCCCCCCCCCCATCCGCCCTTGACGATGGTGATGACAGTAGCAGGTAAGATAGATCTTCAACGGCACCACAGAATATGCAATGTTTACGTATTGAATTATATTTTTTGGCATAACCCTTGATGAAGCTAAGGATGAATGCTTTGATGAAGCTAAGGATGAATGCTTTAGTGAAGAGTAACATGCATGAACGATGTTTAACCTCTGACCCCAGAATATAATACTTCTGACAACGATCAGAGCATATTTTGGTGGTGTGTATAATGTTGGAATAATGACATGTCTTTATCAGGGTTCACAGCACTTTCCACATTTCTCAGTCTCTCTGGTTCTGAAGGGATATACGAAAATCATGGTGTCATGTGGGAAAAGGAAAATGTTGCCCTGGCCCTTATAGGACTTTGCCATCTGGTCATAATTTTAATGTACTTGCTTGGTCTAGGAGCGTACAATAATCAGTCAATTTAGTCCAATTATGGCATGAGTTTATTACCCTTAGCTGTTACCGCAGCATAATTAACTTTGTTACGAATAATTATTTACATGATTCACTGTGAACAAATAATCTTTATGGCGTTCAATCAATATCAAAACAATATCAACTCCAACCGCCTTCTCCTCCATTTTTCTTCTTCTTCTTCTTCTTCTTCTCTCTGTCTCTGTCTGTCTGTCTCTCTCTCTCCTCCCCCTCCTCTCCCCTCTCCTTCCTCTGTAAGTCTGTTACATAACACACAGGCATCCACAAGAGCCCTTTTGGAGCACTTAAGAGATTTGAATTGAAGATACAGGTAAACCGAACGCCGAATGAACAAGTATATCACAAACAGGTAAACAAACAGAAAAGGCCTGCATGCATGCATGGATATGAAAAGCGCTGAGAAAAGAAAGAAAAGAGAAAAAAACGCAATTCATTATTGCAAGGATAATGTTGCTTATCGAAGTTTAGAAATTTGCTTTACGACAATTACGACCTCTTCCTCTTGCGTTTTACGTTGTTGAAGAAAAAGAAAGGAGAGGCACACTGAATAAACCAGGAAATAATTATTTTGCAGTAAATGTGAAACAATACCTCGTTATGTATTAAAACATAAGAATATTGAATATTCCGGCGTTAGGGCACGGTCGGGCCATAAATTTACTTAACGACATAGCTATATGAATGTATACCCGCAATGTAAGCTCTACTGCCCTTCCGTTTAATGTTCATGTGATTGGAATGGTGTGAATGTCCAAGAATAATATCGAGGTTTATACTCCTTCGTGACATTAGATAAGATAACAACATGTTATCATATCAAATATGAATTTTATTTAAAGGAAGCATGGTGTAGGTTGGCTCTTGATCATAATAGTATAGTATATATATCAATGCATATTATGGCAGATATATTGGACTAGGATCTTGAACTGTTGGGAAAAAAATGATGTGGTAGCATAACTTAAGCATCATCGACAAAGTCCTCCATCATACAACATATGCCTTAACCCATCCGACGTCACAATGATGTTGTAACAAAGTCTTCGAAGGAGTTCCAGATGAGTGACAGGGGCGGATCGGGGGAACGGTAGTCCCCTCCCCCCGCGTTGAAGCCGAGGAATTTTTTGTTCTTGCTTATCAGCAAATTTTTCGGGTAAAAAAGATACCTAAAAGCCACCGGAACCCCCTTTTGATAAATTCTGGATCCGACGGTGGTGAGACCACTCTAATGACGATTCAGATACACAGGCGGCGCGGGGGGTATTATGATAGGGGGGACAAGACAACCAATAGGTGAGTTTATTTACGTTTCAAATGAAAAAATAGTAGGACACAGCCCTCTCTCTCCCCGTACTCTTCTTTCTTCCTCCTCCTCTATTTTCTTCTTTTTTTCCTCTCTCTCTTTTTTTTTGTGGATCACTGAAAAAGCACAGGGGCGGTCGCCCCCCCCCCCCTGTAGCGCCGCCCCTGTACAGATACAGTGTAATAGTACTGCTATCATCTCAATGAACTTCACTATAAGAGTAATATGTAATTATCAGAGATGTACTTTTACTATGAGGACATTCTTTGAGGAACCGCCCAGTAATAACACGACGGACGAACCTAAGCCAAGGTTATTTGCATGTAGGTAAGGTGATTAATATTTCTATTCGCTAAGTGAAAACTTGTACATGCTTTTGGCCACAGGAATGACGGGATGAGCGGATATATGAAATTAAAAGCGTGGATACATCAGTTTCACAGCACACAAGGTCGGGATGTGTTGTAAATTAGTTTGCTTCAGACGTTGCATTAGTACTTGAACAGTCAATGAGAAAAAAAAAAATAAACATCCCCCACCCCCGTCTTAAATCACTACGTTACGCACAATCACATGTTCCATTATCTTAAATATACTGTAGAGCCCTATGGCATATCAATTTTTCTAGATATTGTGATATGAGAACCGAGTGTAAAGCAACCAGGCCCATGACCTATTCGTCGAAAACAATAATCCAAAGTGGCATAGAAAAGTGGAGATTACAAATGTTTGACAGGCCCCGCAGAGTTAATGTACAATTTCAAGCCCTCGTTAAATAATTCACCCAGGCAGGCCATGCTTCATTTCGCTGAGTGTTTGCACGAATTCTTAGTTGCCATGGTGATTTATTTTTGCGTAGTAATCAGACCCCACGAATTTGCAGCGTCGCTTTGGTTGGCCTGAAATAGTAAGTATAGCCATCTACAATCAAACTAATGCTCTATATACTCAGGAGGGAGTTACAATTACAGAGGAATGTCATGTTGATGAACGGGGGCAACTAGTCTACTGGAGGGGCAAGGAGGCAGTCTGCCACTCCTGACAGATTTCAGACCATGACAAACTTTGCAGCTCCCCTCCCCATTACGCAAAGCAGGGTATGCCGAAGTATTATTATACTGATCATCTGGGTGAAAGCTCAGGCGTCGTGCCGCCCCCCCCCCCCCCCCGGCAAATGTCTGTATACGCCATCGTGCACGGGTGAAACTGGCTAATTTTATAATCCATCATAAAAGTAACTCATGTGTAACTGTAGAAGAATCGTATGCGGATCATTGGTGGCAGGTGTTAGGTGTACGATCTGACGTGGATTGTGTTGAGGAAAAGAAACCCCTGAATTTATGGGGGAGGAGTTCTTGAACACAAGGAATACGATCGATTTTAGTTACCATTCAGGGCTAAGTTGTATTGTTGCATGCATTCGATTGATACCATGATTTTACTCACTCATTTTTGGTGAGTCGTGTACACCTATCAATGAATGCATCAAAAGTGAATAAACATTCAACTTGATTCATAATGATTCACTGGTATAGTCAGCTTTTTCAATTGTGTGTATGTGTGTGTGGGTGTGTGTGTGTGTTATTCATGTTAATTAAGAGGAGGGCAGGGGAAGGCGAACAAGGGAATTGCTAACGAAAATTGAACCAAAGAAAAAAATACAGGTTGACATTAGCTGACAAAATCTTTTAAAATCCACAAAAATATTGGAGATGCCCACATTAAGCCAAGTCTATGTTAACATGGTTAACAAGTTTATGCGTCACATCGTTAACAATGCAGCAAATACAGACAGCCTTGTTGCTATTCAGACATAATAATCCGACATTATCTGCTAAAATCGGATTCATGCTAGCAGGTCGAATTTGCTCTCCAATAATTTGCTCAAGCTGAATGTCAACAAACCCATGTTTATTTAACACATGAATGCTGTTCGATTTCGGGATTCTACAATTTATGAAAGAGGCGGCATTCAGCGTTTCTACTTTTCTTTATAAGTTTTCTGCATCTTTAAAACATTACAAGCGGACAACCTCGGTTCAATGGTACGTCTTAATCCGACATTTTATCTTCGAAATCTGAATCATACTAGCTGGTTGAATTTGCTCTCCAATTGCTCATGCTCACGCAAACAAACAGCGAATAAGAAATGAATAGCGTTCGATTTCTGGATTCTAAAGATTGTAAAAGCGGAGGTGTTTAGCAAAAGAAAATGCACACTGATATAGCCTAAGGCGTACACACTGTCGCATAAAGGGGAACGATTAAAGACATGGATCACTGGTCTACATGACTTGTGTGCTAATACATCAGGGCTGCAGCACGAGTTTATGCTGTTTTCAAGTATCGTTAATATTACTGAAAATGATTGTGTGTAAATGAATGGTTAGATGCATGAGCGTTGAGAGGCTAGCAGACAATAGGTGAAGGCGCCATTGTTCCAAAGAAAAACCTTAGCTGAGTAAATACCGGAAAAGATTTGCATCCATGATCTTCATGGGTTACTAAGTATTTCATTAGAATTTAGCACACTTGTGGTGGAGTCTCATACAACTGTAACAATTAATCAAGCAGTAAAATTTGGACATTATTGAAAACGAAATCATTTTGAAAATAAGTGAATGGTTTATTATGAACTTAATCAGATCTATAAAAAAAATAATGCAAGTGAATAGCCTATCCATGCATCTTATAAGATGTAGGTCGTATGACTTACATTTCTCTTTGATTGGGTGTCGATAAGTTTAAATGACGTTAACATATTAATGACAGCTTAGCGCATCTGCTAACACATCTACTGGAACTAGAATATCTTGTGTAATACTAGTATGCATCTGCAGTATGGCTTGTATAGGATAACAACAAGGCATATTACAGTATTATACGGCGCATGCTGTATTTCCATTGTAATCATCACCTCGGCCTCCGATAGCGGCATGCGATAGTCTACACGGTGTATTTACATTACTATGCTTTCTTAACTCGCCTGTCAGTCTGTAATGTCATCTGTCTGCGCGATATGGAAATGACAATCGAAAAAAATATCGTCAAGAGATGCAGAGCTCAGAGCTCATGCGGGCATCAGCATCCAACCAGGCGAGTGATATACCTTTCAATTCATGTAAACAAAGCGCATTGGAAACGGCACGAACCGCCAATACACACAGGTCATGCTTAATCGTATATGCTAAAAGCTGTCAGTCCTTTTACAGAGTAAAGTACTAGTAATTAACATCCATACTCACTTGACTGAAAAAGTTGTGTTCAAAGTGAATTAACTGACGGATAATAGATATAGCCGGTCACACTTCCACACGAAACCCCTTGTGTAAAATTATGTAATTAATTTAACACGCTGTCCAATCATCCCTTTCTGTTTCGATGGACAAGGCGCCACTAAATCCCAACAGAAGATGACAAGAGTTCGTTTTCAGCTCTCTTCACCTTTCAGTGAAGACGGTTTAAACTGACGACACACACGCTCCGTGAAAATATTCCAAATGTGAGCTCAGCTTACAGTTTCTCTCGTTTCTTGGCTACCTATAAAACAAAATTACTGCCAACTACCAAGTTGAGTACGTCTCCTTCCAAAGGTATGGATCAGATTATAAATCCCAAATGGTTTTTATCCCTATTCACTCCGTGCGCTGCTCCTATGCGTTCACTCCAGTATCGCTGTGTCGTCTGCAAAAAAAAAAAATACAGCAATAAATTTTACACGACGAACACAGCGCTCGTACAATTTGCCAGCCGTGCGTAATGTCATACATTGAACGGCGCGACGCGTGCGTGCATAATGCAAAGCGCCCTGCTGTGTGTACATTGCTGCTATGTCATTATGCATTTCAAGGAATGGCTTTTAAGTATCGCACATAATTTCTGAGAATCTGAAAACATTATAGTTGAATGACTGAGTCATTAAGCCAAGAATGTACTTGCGGAGCAACATGCAGTTCAGGCCAACCACTCAGTGTAATACGTGAAATGATATTAATGCACATTATTATCGCACAATGGTATTAGTTTCGATATTATGATGATTCATTCCGCACTACATTGTATTCAATTCATTTCAATTCAAAACATTCATTCAGCGAAAAAGCTTTTCAGAAATGAAAACCTGATATTTTAAACGGAAAACATATTTACTGATTTATCATTTCTTATAATAACTGAAGACGATACCGTTCTTATGCTTTAAATGGTCTGATGATTGTCATCATTCATGATATCTTATTAAGCGATTTAACAGTTGACACAAAAACGTAAAACAATAAGATGGTGCACTTTAACAAAAGATAAATTCCTCAGTGAAAAATCATTTTAGATATTGAAATAACACTTTTGCTTTTCATTTTAACGGTGAAAAATTCAACAAATAATTTTTCCAAGGACGTGTAAAGTAGTTATTTACAAAAAGTGAAAGTAATATAAGTGAAAATGCAAATTTCGTGAAAAATGCGGCGAGTTATTTCCTCGGGGTTTTTCAACATTATTTTGAAATGAAATATATTTACACAATATTGTACGCGTATCACACCACTGAATTAGTGTTTCCGCATGATTTTCTTATAAGTATATAAAGTGTTTCCTCTAAATTTTCTGTGATTTGGTCTTTTCAAAACAATATTTTCTTCGCCTTCCTCCTGTTTTCGGAGTAAATGTAAGAACATTCATGGAAAAGCAATTAATAGAACAAGTTCTTTTTCACTGGTTATGGTACGCAGTAACACAGAAATAACATTATCAGTATCACTGTTTAGTCTAATAATTTTGTCCAAACATGGCTGTATAATGAAATGAAGATTTTCAAGGATTCATATTCACTGAATCACGCATTCCTTTTTACTAGAACAAGTTGTTTGTTTGTTTGTTTGTTTATTCTAATGGAAGAAGAAAAAAGCAGACAAAACAAAACAAATATAATGAACTTGAAACTTATACTAGCGGCTAATGCAGGATTCTCTGGATGCGGATGGAGGTACATAAGAATTCTAAAAAAAAGACAGCCTTTTATCGCTGCCCCGACGTGCTCCCATGCAGGATCCGCCATGACTTATTATCTTTTCTCTTGATATTTAGTACCTGTTGCATTAATGCTACTTCAGAGATTGATCCCTCTTGTGATACATAAAAATAATGTAAAGATATTAGATTTGATTAGGTGTTACATCATAACCTGTTATCACGCAGAGGAATAGATATCCACTTAAGAGTCAGGCACTTCGTTTGGAGTAAAATCAACTCTCAAAGTTGTGGAATCCACTCAAAAAGAGTCGTTCAACCTCTACAATGGAGTAGATTCAACTCCAAAGTGAATGACTCCTAAAGCTAGTGGATCCCCACTCCTCTTTATGACCAAGAAAAGAAAGACAGAAGTGTGTTCATCATGCACATTGTTCCTTTAAAGCCGCAGTACGTTGTTAACGGATGCCTCGAATTCCAAAAGCGTGCCTGTTTTCTTATTCCAAGGGACGTAGGAAAAATGCACTCTCCCCGGGATGTTAATGATGCAGGTCGACTGCCAAGGTATATTTGGAAAGCTGACAATTAAAGTCAAAGATGGGGAGGGGAGTGGATGGGTCTTTGTAGATACAGAGGTGTGACCGCCCCCCCCCCCATGCTGCTTATAATTTGTAACATTTTTTTTTTCAATTCCTGTAAGCTTGCATTCCCAGATAAATTTCAAGTTTGATTTAAGCTTTGGCTATCCTTCGGTTCAGTATATTCCCCAATACCATGAACGAAATCTAAATAAACCAAGGAAAGCATGCTTAAAAGTCAGAGTGACTGCTGACTGCATGAAACAGGGTCATGCATGTGCTCATAGATTGGGACTTCTATTTATCTTTCCTTTTCGCCTATAACACTGCATATTTAAACCAAAATTGTTTGGAAGTTTTTTTGGTTTTTTTTAAAATTATGTTTAGAATACTCATAACACGTGTATTAGGAGGTGCTGTGGCTCAATGGTACAGCAGTGGTCTCGTAACCAGTGATACCCGGGTTAGAAACCAAGTTGATGCGCTAATGCCCTCATTACCCTTTAAGCCGTCGGTCCCCTGGTTGTCTACTAGCAAGCATACACAATGTCATGCTTTCTTAGCAGTCAGTTAAAATAACCTACCATTTAACCATTTTAATACACACGCCCACACAGTCAGAATCTACCCCGTATTAACATAACGCAATTTACACACGGAAATTTAAATGGCAGATCCCTCATTATATAATTATGGCTTTATGGCTCAGGCGTAGATCATTTTAATGTGCGAACGTAATTTACCCAACTTTCATGGCAAACTTTTCCTATTTACCATGCTTACGATAGCCACTAACCCTCCATCGGTATATGTGTCGATGTGCTAATTGGAAAATTTGCTACCGGGCCTAACTTAATTGTCACGTCATTAAGAGCACTGTGCATGCAAAAGCTTTTATCATGTTTATACTACCGCACTGCCCTTATTTCAGTTTGAAACTAGTCAATCGCTCCTTAATAATCTTACCCACGTATTCATATCCATATACCTTAGTTTATCTTCCATGAATGGTATCTATATGACTGTGAATTTATCATAATTATATACAACTATGTTATTAATGAATTATCCATATCCTGTTCCCAGAAATTAATTTTTTCGACGCACTTGATATTATATCACTGAGTAATAATGCCAGGTTTCAATGGCAGACTTATTTTAGTTCAATTATTTTCCTTCCGCTTCATATCCGGTTATTTATAGACAAGACATCTTAACACTCAAAACATATCCTTCTTGTTCATAACTGATTCTTGAAATAACAACCCTTTGCTTCCTCGAAATAGAATAATCTAACCAATAAAGCAGAGAAATAACAGGAAAAACAATATCTAAACACAGCAAACAATCCTAAACGGAATAAAAAACTTATCGGCCCATTCGTGACAGGAATTATTTAAAGCCTAATTTGATCAGCTTTTATTCTTCAAATTGGCAACACCAACATTTTCATTTTATTGCTACATTTTTTCTTATGAAACGTCATGTATCTGAAATGAATATAAATTGACAGAAATTATGAGAAGTCAAAAAGTTGCCAATTTGCAAGGGAAAACGGTGATTTTAAACTTTCTATCACATTGCCAATTTAAGGATTTCAATGCTTATTTTCCTTTAAAAAAAATTCAGCATCAAACAACGAATATTGATGCAACCAAAATGGGCACAGTTTGTGTAGAATTTTTGCTCTTTCTGCTCATGTATTTGGTATGATTTTTTAGGGCTTTGCATCAAAAGATATTAGGCCAAACCACAAAATGTGGACCTCTGTCACGAATGGGTTAAGAAAGATGAATATCATTTCATATCATTTTGAGTACGGGTGCCTACATTCATTATCAAATATCTAAGTGTAAAGTAAGATATTTTTTATCAAAAGGTGTTAAAATACAAATTTTGCTCGAGACTCGTCTACTGATGCTTTTTCACGTTGCTCATATTAAATTTCGACTTTATCGTTAATCAAATTATACTGTACTTGTTAATGATTGCTGTAATAATATGAATTTTAAGGGTGTTGTATACTTCTCCTTCCTTTTTTTTCAAGGGAGAGAGAGAATATAGAAAAGAACTGAACCTTGAACCTTGTAATAACTGTTTGTACCGCGGAGAACTGCTTAGAAGTTACATAATCATGATAATGCACGCTTGTAGAAGTACATGCATGTTTGGATAGAACTAACAAATTGTTTAGCGTACGGCATTACGTTGGTGTTTTTCAAGGCAGAGATGCTAGTAATTCTTCGGAAACCTATCCAGATATGATTGCAGAATCAATTTACTGTACTTTAAAATGACATAAAGTACTCCTATTATTGTAATTTTCTTTGACACAGAGTGAAAAATGAATTAGCGAAATAATATCGAGAGAAGTTATCTATTACTATAACTTTAACCACCTTACGTCTTCACATAGACTAAAGTGATAAGGGGGGGGGGGGGAATGCTTACAATAATGCAAGATCTACTTGTAGGGACAACTGAAGAAAAAATCTCATTTAACTTCTGACTTTTGATCTCGTCGACCGCATCGAATACAGGTGAGTTTGAGTTTTCTACCTTCTGTTTTCGCCCATCTATAGTTCCCGGGCATGTTGTTGTTGTGTTCGTGTTTTTGTTTTTGTTTTTTCCAATGAGGAGGGTAGGGGGAGGGGCGGAATAATCTTCCTTTAATTCATCAAAATTTGGGAAGTAAGGGGATGTGTCGGTCACGCCTCACTCTGGAAACGGAGGTTGGAAGAAGCTTATATATATATATATATATATATATATATATATATATATATATATATAACTATACTTTATACAAAATAATCTCGAAGTTTTCCCCTGAACCGCATTTTATTTACTGTTCCATTTTTACAAGGAATATCAAACAAATTTCCCAACATAATATTCAAAAGCAAATACAATTCTGAAATCGAATTGGTTAACATTATGGGAAGCTTTTCTTAAATAGTATTAAAAAGTTTGGTATGATTATTGTTAGTATGATAATGTGCAATTTCAAAGTTTCCCTTACCATGTTTACAAATCTGCTATCATAGTCACATTTGATTTTTATTGATTATACATAGTTGCACTCTTCTCACGCCATATGTTATTTCAAATGTTCAAGTTTGATACACATAATGGTACCCTTCATAGAGTTTTGCATAGATATTGCACAGAAATGCACAGAAAAGATTTTTTCTTATTTTAACAGAGAATAATTTATTCATCCCGTTGACTACTTAATTCTTACTACTCCCATAGGTTTTGTACAGGGGCCAGCGCGTTCCAGTATACTAGGGAATGGGTTAACAGAGAATAATTTATTCATAGGATTCGACGTGCGTTTATTCGGGGTGCGCATCATGGAGGTCTGTAAATGGAGATAAGCTCTAAATTACAGGGCAAAGTCTAGTATTTTCATACTTACATGTATATGCAGATAGTGGTCAGCTCTGTGTGGCGTTAGGTTGACCAGGACCCCATTAAAAAAAAAAATTGGTATGATAGCAACTCCTGCTGGAATAGTAACTACCATGGCAACAGTGAGAATTCTGCTTCCCGATTGGCTTTTACAATTAAAGTTGCCATTCCAGCAACAGTTGCTATCACAACAACTTTTTATGAAATGGGGCCCAGAACACATTGTGCAGTAAGCTATGTTTAAGGAATTTCAGGTAATGAATGGCCATATACAATAATTACAAACCTTATAGTCTGGGAGCCTGTCCCGAAATAGTCACCCCATTTTACATATGAGATTTGACCCCTTAAAGTTAATAAGACCATCAGTGTCATTCACAAAATGCCTGTCAGACCGAACATATCCGCTGGGGGGGGGGGGGGGGGGTAGCCCCCAGGGCCTTCCAAAAGGGCCGCAAAGTCGGGTTGATTCCACCGCACCTAACATATGCACCAAACTATGTCAGGAGGATGTAGTATGACTATACATTACCAAAACACAAAAACTGACAAAAATTTCCGTCGGGAGGGGTTGTCAGACGGCCCCTAAAAAATTGAGAAAAATTTCCCACATAAGGACCGAATATTAAATTTTGTCAGAAGGAAGAGCTATTGCTACACATTCCAAAAATATAAAAACTGCCAAATATATCCTTCAGGAAGGGGTTCTAACACTTCCCGGAAAAAAAAAACACCAAAGTGCCCTTCAACTATAGGCTTTACTGCCCCAAAGTTCTCTCAATGGTAGAGAAAAATCAATTTTCTTGCCTACCAACCATGATAATTCAAAAGTATCTGATGCAATTCAGGTCAAATTCACACAGAACAATCTTTAGTAATGTAGTTTTCTTTGGGTGCAGTTTGGGTGTAAAATGATGATATCAGTAATAAGTTATGAAAATTTGAATATTGTATTGCTTTCTCAAAAAACCAGCAAATTTTTGTCAGGGTCATGTAAACACACTAAAACACATACCTCCACCTGCTTGAAAGACAAAATTTGGCATCTTGCCAAGTATCTGGGCTATGTTGCTGCCAGGCTGAAATCTACCATTCATGTGTTAATTACACAAATACCTAGCAAGTGGTTCTATTATATCTTGTCGGAGAGCCAAGGTGGGCAGGAGGTGTGTTTACATGACCCTGACAATATTGCTTTGCTCTTTTTTTGTTGTTGTTGTTGAGAAAGCAATACAATTGTCAAAATTTAATAACTTATGATCGAAATTATCATTTTACATCCAAACAGCACTTAAAGAAAACTACATCACTAAAGATTGTTCTGTGTGAATTTAACTTGGATTGAATGAAACATATGAGAGTTATCATGGTTGGTAAGCGAGAAAATGGATTTTTCTCTATCAATGCACTTTGGGGCAGTAAAGCCTATAGTTGAAGGGCACTTTGGTGTTTTTCCCGGAAGTGTTAGACCCCCTTCCTGAAGGAAATATTGGTGGGTTTTATATTTTTGGAATGTATAGCTACAGCTCTTCTTTCTGACAAAATTTGGTACACGGGCTTCATGTAGAAAAATTTTCCCCATTTTTTAGGGGACGTCTGACAACCCCCCCCCCCCCCGAAAGAAAATTTTATCAGTTTTTGTGTTTTGTTAATGTATAGTCATATACCACTTTCTCCTGACCAGGTTTGGTGCATATGTAAGATGGGGTGAAATCAACCCGACTTTGGGGCCTTTTAGGGAGGCCCAGGGGGGCTACCCCCGGCGGATATGTTCGGCCTGACAAGCATTTTGTGAATGGGATGGATGGTCTAACTAACTTTAAGGGGTCAAATTTCATTTGTAAAATGGGGTGACTATTTCGGGACAGGCTCCTGGGCTATTACTGTAACGACAACCCATATCGTCATCCACCCCTTCTCGTTTTTTCTTTGTTTGCTTACAGATTTACTTATTGTCTACTTTGGGGGAGGGGAGAGGAGAAGTGAAGTGGATTGTGGGTTCAAAAATTTTCCTGAATGGTCCTGAAGAGTACATATAGATCCAGGGTGAAAGATGTTCTTATCTATTTTTTTTCTAAATGCAGATACATTGAAAAGAGATGGAACATAATACTTTCTGATAGAATACAAAAACCTCATATATTGGTTATTATTACATGTCGTATGATTATCTGTTTTCTCTTACATTTGAGATCGATATTAATAAAGACTACTTTGGGTTTGTTTGTTCTTATTTTATTTTGTTTTGTTTTGCTTTTATTTGGTTTCCAAACGGGTAACAGGTTATTTCCGTTATGATGACGATAGGAAATTTTATGTATATTGTGTTATTCCGTTTACAATGAAGTGTATTCCAAGATCCACGAATTTTTTTCTTCCTTATGCTCAGGATGGCAGTACCAGGTGGAAAAACCACAAACCCTGACTTACCAGCAGGACTCTACGATTTCTTTGAATACGAAGGCCTGAGGATGCCAGGGATTGTCCTGAAATCTAGCCTGGATGCGCTGAAGACATTCGAAGTGAGACCAGACGACATCTGGATTTGCACCTATCCAAAGTCAGGTGATTTTAAGCATCTCTTTCACCTTTCTAATTTAAATATTATAAAATCCTCTTCCAGTTGTTGCAATGCTTTTCTAAATACCCTCTTCTTATATAAAGTCTGTCTAAATAACCAACCAACCAACCAACTCGTCAAATTCTTCGGATACAACCCAATATTTCTCATAATCTGTTATCTTCATTTGAAGATCCTCTCTTCAATTTTCTTGCAACCATACATGTAGGTTGGATTTTGTATAAAGGCATATACATGGTTTACAATATATATTTTACAATAAAATTACAAAGAATGACATTTTAAATACCTAAAATTGGAAACATAATATTAGTAAAAAAACATCGGCAATTACTATATAGAAACGCATACAAATCAAGTACAAAATCATGAAGCGAATCTCCTCCATAAAATGAGAGTGCATACGGTTTTAAGAATTAGACTTTCATGAGATAAACATTAATGTGAAAGGACAAATCATGTAGAAATACCAGTTTTACAGATGCAATGTTTACTTCGTATGTATCATACGATAAATTAGATATTGTGTAAACTATATAGTATCAGATGAATATTTCCTGGTTTAAAATACAGAGGTTAAATTATTTTCCAGATTTCTTTTAAAGGCTGCCAGTATTAATTTTTGTACGGTCACTAGAAATGTTAATTGAAAAATGAAAACACTACAACCCTACCTCTTACCAGATAATAAACACTAACTTTTTGCAATATCAGAGGTAGAAATTTCGTTTCTCTAGTCCAGTTTTAAAAGAAAAGAAAGAAAAAAACAACAACAAGGAACAACAGAATAAGCATTCGTCTCTTGTTTTTGCTATATTGGGATTACATATGCATACACGAAATTCCCAATAAGAACGTGGGATAACGTTATAGGAAATTCAAAGAGAAATTAAAGGACAAGGAAATTTAGAAGAGCATGGCATGAACTAGAAGAGGATTGTACTTTTTTTTTTTTTTTTTTTTGCTTTTCAATAGGCACCCACTTCATCACTGAAATGACTTCCCTCATCCTCGCCGACGGCGACCCAATGAAGATAGACCGAACCACCCACCTAGCAACAATCTCCATGTTAACCATGGACCGCCCACTCACGGTCGACGCCCAGCAACAGGGCGATGAAGCCCCGCCCCCATCCGAACCCAGGCCTTTCATGGATGTGATCAAGAGCGCCCCTTCTCTGAGACAGATAGGGTGCCATCTGCCCTTCCAACTTCTCCCTCCAGGAATCGAGAAGAAAGCTAAAGTAAGCGTCATCTCATGGTCAATTCAGTTGCGTAGCACTAGGTAACAGAGGCATATGTATCCCCATAGAATGACGACCCCCCACAAAAAAGAGAGAGAGGGAGAGAGAGAGAGAGAGAAAAGTGGAAAGGTGGAAGGTGAAAATGAGATGATAGCAAGACGATAAACCCCCTACAATTCTCACCCTCATCAGGCTAAGTTCATCCACTGCTGGATGTAGCCCTCTTCATGATTCCTCTAAATCTTCCTGTTCTTGGCCAGTATTGTCCACTTTCTACCCACATTACGTTGTAATATCGTCCCACCATCGACGTTTCTGTCTCCCTCTAGATCCTTTTCCATATTTTTGTATCCATTCTGTAGCCATCTTTGACCATCCATCATCTTTTCTTCTGATCAAATGTTCTGCCCATCTCCATTTTGCTTCTGTCACTTTTTTCATATCTTTGACTTGTGTATGACTGTCTTCTAATTTCTGTCTTACTCCCATCTAAATGGCAGCCCTTGGGATTTTTTTTTTTTTTTTTTTTTTTTTTTGGGGGGGGGGGGGGGCGTTAGATTTTCATCCGTCTAGTATCACTGGTACCACAATCATTCTAAGTGCCCCTAACCGACTTGATCAACACTACGCCAAATAAAAGGGATTGGATGGGTAAATAGATACAAAGTTTGACAGAAAATAGATAAAGAACAGATAGATAGATAGGTAGGTCGGTAGACGAAGCGATAGATATAAGAGATTAATATATTATAGACCAATTCCATCGCCGGTTTATGTATTTGGCCCTCTATCGGCGAGGCGATAATGCACTGACCGCGACTGGCTGTGTACAAAATCAATGAAAGATATCAGATATGCCCTGATATTATTTCATTAACTTTATTCTAGATCAATAACATAATGGGTAGATGACGTAAGACAATGACCATATCTGAAAGATGAAGATATGATGTATTTTTGTACTTTCGCTACTTTTTCTCCTTAGTTTTGTCAGTAAAAGGCCAGGAAACCTGTGTAGGGAGTACGGCTTCTCACACAAACAGGCTTCATGAGTCAAAGGCGAGTGAATTTCGCACTCAGTTAGCTTCCAATTTTTAAGCTTTCTCCAATTGTTGTGGCATCTGAGCATCACACAGCTGCGACCTGAACTTTCCTGATTATTCCTCATTGCAAATATTAAAAGAAATCTGTATATGTTGGTCCAAAATAGAGAAAATCAAACTAAACTACACAACGCGATATTGACTTATGTAATGTAAAAGTTGGGTAACACACAACAGTATGGCGACCAGTCTGCTGCCCTCTCGCAGTGTGGAATTGGTCTATAGATAGGTCATCCCTCTAGGGAAATTGTGTCTGTGCATTGTAGGACTAGAAAATTAGATGAATACTAGTGTATGTTCAACTTTGACTCTCTTACATTTGCCTTTTATTTTGTTTGTTTATTTTACAATGACTAGATTATCTACGTGGCCCGCAATCCTAAGGACACGTTGGCATCGACAATACGATTTACAGAGAAGACCGTGGCCTATCCTGGTGGTTTCGATCAGTTGGTCACTGACATGATGAATGGAGGTATCTTACAATCAGATTATGATGATAAAATTATACCGAATGTTTGAGAAAAGGGTAGTCACAAATTTCAATCTTCCCCATTACCAGTTATTTGTGTTTATGTTGGCCATTAATATTGATTAGGAAGGAACATGGCCGTACGCAGCAGGGGGGCAGGGGAGGCAGTTGCCCCCCCCCCCCGAAATTTTGAAAACTTACATTTTTTTACTGAAAATTTTCACAAAATCCATGAAAAGTGTGCACCAAATCGTTCAATTTCTCTTTTAAAAATGCAAAAGTGCCCTCGTGACCAGCTCGGTCACTTCGCTCCCTCACTTTTGAGCTTCTTCGAAAATGTTTACGCGTCTTGCCCCCCCCCCCCAGGAAAAAATTCTGCGTACGGCCCTGATTAGGAATGATTGTGGTGGATAAAATCTCCAGGATTTAAAAGTATTTTTGATTACCTTTAAAATCTTTTTAAAATATTTTCTAAGGTTACATAATTATGTTCCTTCAAGAATAATAAAATTATATTCATACTAAATATTTCCCTCCGCGTTTCTGTCCCCATGTCTCTCTCTCCGCCCCGGCCTCTCCTGTCTTTTATCTCCTCTTCATTTTATTTCACTATCTTTATCCATATATCTATCTATCTATCTCCTTCATTTCGTTATCTAATAATCTGTTTTCTCGTCGCATCTCTCCCCATTCCCCCCCCCCTCTCTCTCTCTCTCTCTCTCTCTCTCTTTCCCTCTTCCTCTCTCAGCAAGCTCATTTGGACCCTGGTATGATCACGTGATGGGATACTGGAACAAGCGAAACGAAGACAACGTCTTGTTTTTGACTTTTGAAGAAATGAAGATGGTTGGTATCATCCTCTTGACAGATTATAGCAGAAATGTTTTAAATGATATAAAAATCATAGATCTTACACTTATCCATGTTGTATGCATGGATAGCATGTAAAGAGAAAGAGAATGAAAGAAAGGAAAAAATAAAAAAAAAGAATTAAGAGATGGAGAAATCAGAAAGTGAATTCAAAGAGATAATCAGGCGCGCCAGAAGGGTCCCAGCTTTCGGGGGTAAACACTCTTGGGGGCCCACCTCAAATGCTTACCAGCATACAACGTACCCTATATACACCTCCCCCCCCCCCCCCCCCGAACGAGAACCCTTTAAAAAAAAAAAAAATTAAGAAAATACTGTTACCAAAAACTGTTTTCCCATCTTCTCTCCTCATTAGTACTAAAACATGATTATCTGTTCACCGCTTCTAGCATGCTAGGATGGCGTGAGAGACTCAGGAGGCCGGGCATGGCAATGGGAGGGTTATGAATGGCATACTGGTAAATTTGGCGATGGGGCCGACACCCTTTGCCCGAAAATTAGCTATTCAGTTTCACAACTTCTTCCGCGCTAGCAAAGCGAGCGCGCAAATTCTTTACAATTTTGGTGGTGAAAATGTATAGAAATTTCATATTCCGGCATTGCCCCCCCCCCCAAAAAAAGAAAATACGAGCGCCCTTATGCCAATATATGAGGATACTGAGGAGGGGGGGGGGGCACAAAATAATCCCCCGAATAAAGCAAGCATCTGCCCTTTTTAATAGATGATAGACAGAATTTCTAAATACTGAGAAACGTTGCTTCTAATTAGAATACGAGGGAGCGTAGTAAGTAAAAATTTTGATTTTTGAATGCTGAAAGTTTGCATTTTAGAGCACTAGTCATGTCAATATGCTCATTTTACATGGTTGTATATGATCCAAAAATTTTTTTTTTTTTCTTCCGAGGGGGGCCCGGGGGGGGGGGGGGGGAAACCGATTTTGCCCCCCTTTCGAATGATGGGGGCAATTGCCCCCCTGCCTCCTCCCCCCCCCCGCTTCCAGCGCCTATGAAAATAATCCCCCGAATAAAGCAAGCATCTTCCCCTTTTTTTCAGAGATAGACAGAATTTATAAATACTGAAAAACGTTGCTTCTAATTACAAAACGAGGGAGCGTAGCGACTGAGTAAGAAAATTTTGATTTTTGAACGCTGAAATTTTGCATTTTATAGCACTAATCATGTCAATATGCTCATTTACATGCTTGTAAATGATCCAAAAAATTCTCTTTTTTTCTTCCGAGGGGGCCTTTTTTTTGGGGGGGAGGACAAAATCGATTTTGCCCCCCCCCCTTTCGAATGATGGGGGGGGGGGGGGGGCAATTGCCCCCCTGCCGCCCGCTTCCGGCGCCTATGGAGATAATGCTTCAGTAATGTAATCCACGAGCTATTATATTAGCATTGATATATAAATTCAGGGTCTGTAATCATCCCAGTGCAACAGATAACATTGATTCATTATACATAAATTATATTCATTATCATCATTCATTATACATTATGTTCATTATCATTTCTGAAATAACATCAATCATTCAACTTACTCACTTTGCATTCGAAATCACTCTCAGCTCCTTCCTTTCCTGAATATCCTCAGAACCTACCCGAGGTCGCCCAGCGAGTAGGAAATCATCTAGGGCGCCCTCTCTCGCCTGAACTTCTGGAGAAGGTAGTGGCAGGGAGTGGTTTCGAGGGAATGAAGAAGACCTATGACAAGATTGAAAAGGCTTCCGACAAGGGCAAGTTCCTCACCAAAGCCGCTGGTCAGATGTCCTTCATGCAGAAAGGTTTGTACAAAGGCCACAAGTTAAATGGTGTCAGGAGCGGGATTTGAGGGAAAGAAAAAGACATATAACGAGACTGAGAAGGCTTCCGACAAGGGAAAGTTCCTTACCAAAAGTGCTTGCTTTGTCCTTCATGCAGAAAGGTTTGTATAAATGCTTTAAGTGAAAAGGTGCCAGGAGAGGGATTTCAGAGAATGAAATAAAAAAAACAACAACAATGTGACGAGATTGTGAAGTCTTCTAACAAGAGGAAGTTCCTCACCGAAGCTGTTGGTCAGATTTATATCATGCAGAAAGGTTTGTATAATAAAGGCCTCAAGTTAAAGGGTGTCAGGGGCGGAATGAAAAACACATATGACAAGATTGAGAAGGTTTCTGTCAAGGGAAAGTTCCGAACCAAAGGCGCTTGCCTTGTCCTTCATGCAGAAAGGTTTGTATGATAATGAGTATTATGTTGTAGGGGAGAATTCTTCGGCCTTGTGGCCGTAATGATTTGGGAATACAATATCAAGGTAACAAGATCCCTTAAATCTATTTTTTATCAAGTGCACATGTCCCAACCAATAAGAAATATGGCCAATTATTTCTTCATTTTCAAAACACTGCCATAATGAAAAGGAAATAAACCAACTCGGAGATTGTGCTTATTATGCTATAACATTTTTATATCGTTTATTCCTTGCATAAGCTACACAACAAATCTAATTTTATCGGAACATACTCAACATAACTTTTGTTTATTTTCTCTGGTTCTGTCATAGTGAGCAAATCTGTTTGTTTGTTTTTTCTTTCGATATGTTGTATATTTTCTCTTTTTAGCACAGTAAAATTTCATTGATAACTTGATTATATTAAGTTAAAGATTTAAATACATTTCACTTTTTAGCTCGTTTTCGACGATTATGCAAGATTACCAAACTCCCTTTAAAAACTTTTCCACTTTCCAGGTGTGATTGGCTCATGGAAAGAGCGGTTTACTGTAGCTCAGAATGAAGCTTTCGACAAGTGGTACCAAGACAAGTTTGCAGATTGTGACTTGGAGTTCACGTTTGAATAACTTATAACACAAATAAATTTAAATGGTTGAGGAACTCCACGAAGTTAACAAAAACCATTAACTACATTGCCACTCGAAGCGATTATAAAAATCATCAAGGATAGTAGCCTTTCACTTTAATAGGCGTTGTGGCGTGCACCTGTATTCCAGCTAACAGTGGAAGTTATAAACTGATTCAGCCGACCCAGGTTCAAGTCTGAGTCACGTTTTTTCGGATGGTGACGTTAAAGATCGGTCCCAGACGTAAATAATCATATCTGATTGATTTATTCCCATCTGTAAAAACCCAAATCAACAACAACATCATTTTAATATTCGAAGGAAACCAAAGCTTTTACTTCAAGTAGGTTTTAAATCAAAGTTAAGAAGGAATAAATAGATCAGCGAAATTTTGAAATAAAATTGGACACGGAATAAGAAAGTTATGGCTACAAGAAAATGTCCATATGACCCCTTTTTTTTCACTATCTTAGCTATTAACGATACAGTTTTGTGGACAACTGTCAATATATTTTGTACACAAATAAAAATTTTCATTTTGCCTAAGATTTGCACATTTTCTTGAGCCAAACTCAAAGATATATATAATGCAGGAGTATTTTTACGCATATATCTGGGGTAAGGACAATGAAAACATGTTTTTTTTTTCAAAGAAAATAAAGAATATTTTAGATTCTGCGCGCAAACAGAAAATTTCACATAGGCATAAATTTTTTTTTCGGTATCCGCATTCGTTCAACTTTTCTCTGATCTGTTTTTATTCTGTCTTAGCTTTGATTTAAAAACTATTTGACTTGAGGGTTTTGGTTTCCATTACAATCATGTATTGGATGTAAAAAAAAATTGATAGCAGATTTTCTGCTCTTCTTAATGACTCTAATAGTTGCATTGTGTTTTACCTCTTTGTGGAAACATAGATGACACGATAAGTTTTCAGAGCTTTTTCTTAATGTTTGAAAACAACATCCTTCTACATAGAGAAAATCATGATAACCGTATCATATTTATCATATCTCTCACATCAGAGTAAGTCTGAATAAAATATTAGATATCATTTAAAAACTGATGACATGGAATTACATTTTACGGAAAATAAGAAATCGTTGCTCTTTTTAAACCGAAAGTAACGAGACGAGGAATTGGGAGAGAAAGGATGGGGTGAGAGAGAAGGAAAAATAGACAGAGAATAACGACAGAAAATATATATTTAGGCCTAGATTAATGATGAACTGGAACTGAAATAGTGTGAGAATGGGACAGGCAAAGTATAAGAGAGAGAGAGAGAGAGAGAGAGTAAGAGAGAGGGAGACAGAGAGAGAGATACAGAGAGAGAGATAGTGAGAGAGAGAGAGAGAGAGAGAGAGAGAGAGAGAGAGAGGAGGAGGTGGGATGGGACAAGAAAATCGAGTTTTACGAAGTCGAAAAACAGTCGTTGCTGTTGAGGTTGGTTGGTTGGTTGGTCCTTAATATGATGGCGCTCTTCAATCTCTTAAGATTATTCGCGCCAGTCACTTTCGAAGATTGGCGTATATACAGTAAAAATGAAATTAAACAAACTTGTATAAATTTTATACAACAAGGTTAACTATATGGACCGATCAGGTATTGTTTAAAAGTTTGAACAAGTGTTTAAAAAGTACAACAACCGTGTTCAATTTTTTGAACAACAAAATCAAAAATTGGACATTGCTGTTTAAAACTTTCAACAGTTGTTTAAACTTTTAAACAATACCTGATCAGTTCATATAGTAAACCAGGTTGCATGAAGCGTTTTTTATTGTATAGGCTTCGGAAAGCCCACGATCGACATAGTTTGGGTGAAAATGATATTAATAGTGGTCACAATTAGTGTGGCATGGTAACATGTTAGTATCTAAGTTTAAAAAAAAAATGATCGTGATTAATTGTAATCATTCACTACGATATCAAGATACGCAACCAATCAATAATTATTGGAAAAGAGGGAGTTAATTGCAACTGTTCACGGAAAAACCGCAAAGGACTTACCAAATATTACTTCAGGATCAGTTATGTAAGAAGATATCAATAATAGCTTTAAATGCTATGTAAAACGATTAGTATCATACATATTATAACCCAATAACTCACGGGTGAAAATTGGGTTAGATGTCAATGAATCTTTCAGATTAGGATTGTTCAATTTAATTCTCTCTTTCAAGAGACGTCTCTCTTTGTCGTATTTTGAACGATACAAAATAAAATGTTCAATCGTCTCAAGTTCTTGACACGCCTCACAGAGACCAGTATCATGCTGATTAATTTGACAAAATGGCAAAGGTGATGATTTAATCTACATTTACATACTCTTAGTTACTGTATTAAGCATTCATCTCTGAGGGACAAACCCTGTCTATATGCGTGGGCTTTGTAACATCACTATGTAAAGCATATAAAATTCTACTATGTTCTGCGTTGTCCCATTCCGTTTGCTACTATTGTTATAATGGATCAAACGAGAGACTACTACTTCACTTCTCGTATTTGGTATAACTATGTCTATACATTTTTTCATTGCTCCTTTTTGGCAGCCTGATCTACAATCTCGTTGCCGTTAATATTGCAGTGTGGTGGAATCTATTCAACAGCAACACAAATATCCTTCAACTTCAAAATATTAATCATAGATAAAATTTTATTAACAATAGCACATCCAAGGGCGTCGCTAGACTTTTTTTCAATGGGGGGGGGGGGGGTGTAGAGGCCAGATTGCCGACAATCAATGCCACCGATTACCGACGACCAACGTCGATAAATTCAACCGTATAAAGCTCACTGGGCATGTTCATTTGTGTGCCTCTATCATATTTTCCTTCTAAATTATATTTGTTCACCTCACTTCCCGAATGTGTTTGCTTTCCGAAAACATCCTGTATCTAAATATAACACGAGCGAGCGCAGCGAGCGAGGAAAAATATACACTCTTTTTCGTAGAAGTGATAGTTCTTCATCAAACTACATGATGGGCTTAAAGATTTCTAAATTATATATTTGGTCACCTCTCTCGCCTAATTCATTCGCTTTCAAAGACCATCCTTAATCTTAATACTATACGAGCGAGTGCAGCAAGCGAGGAATATATATATAGTGATCAGGTAACATACACAACAGCTTTGGCAACTCTCGTGGAAATAAATACATGTGAGATCAATTGAGAGAATAATAGCGTAGCATGAATCAAAGTTCCCCAGAGCTGTCCTACCATTTTGGAAATTTCGCAAAGGTTAAAAAAATGTCTCCGCCGGGAATCGAACCCGGGCCTTTGGCTATGAACGCCAATGCCTAGTGGTTAAGGCACACCCCCACACCCCCCCCCCCCTCTAGCGACGCCCCTGCGCACATCTAATGAATTATAAATCTATCATTTGTAAAGCCGACAACGAATAACTAAAATTCATCACAGATGAGGCTTCCATAAATGTATTAATCCCCTCTAGAGCCATTAGTGTGGGTACTAGTTCTGCTCTCATAATGCAGACACGGGATAATCTAAAAATTTTCACAACGCTGTACTCCTGTCCCATCGTCGAGTTTGGGTCTTTCTGTATAAACATGTAAATAAAAATTCCATGAAATTCCTATACTATCTGGAATAATTGATTTTATTTCAAATTTAAGCATTTCCTTTTTCTTTACTTAACCCTGGTGTTCGAAGGACGTTCGAGGTCGTGTTAAACGCCTTTCAGGAATTTGGGGTAATAAGTTTGTTTGACTATTTCGTCTCTAAAAGAGCGCTGGTTGAAAGGTCCTTCCCCGGCCTTCCATTCTAGGCTGTTTAAAACACAAACCTCACCTAATACTTCTTTTGTTGGGTGATTAGAGGTACACTTGACAACAAATAAATTCTAAATTTATCATTCAAACAACCCTCTACAATGGCTCAGAGGCAGTTCTGTCGAATTTTGAGGGAGTTGAGGAAGTTGTTGAGGGAGTGCTGTCGAATGTGTCGTAGATGGCGCACTTCAGAGTTTGAGCGATAAAGTTACAATGGACACTGTAATATCAGCGATTTATGTCATACTTGACCTATCTAATCGCGTCTACACGTACACCAATTCACGTTGATTCTCATGATGTTCAACACTGATAAAAGACAAATCTCAGATAGTCGAGAGGACCTATCAATCGTTTTAAGGAGGTGGTATTATTATGTCGGACAAAATGAATGAAGTTCATTAAACTATGAAATCACCATACAAAATTTAAAAAAACAACTGTGAAATCAGGCAACACAGTATAGACCAATTTCACCTCCGGTTTATGTATTTTGCCCTCTATCGGCGACGCCATTGCTGCGGTGGGCAAGCGCGCTGACCGCGATTGGCTCTGTGTACAAAATGAATGTAAGATATGAGATATGTCCTAATATTGTTCCGTTTACTTTATTCTAGATCAATAAAATAAAGCATGGATACATGGGTACATGAGGTAAGACAATGGCCATATCTGACAGATGAAGGTATGATGTATTTTTGTACTTTCGATAGTTTTTCAACTTAGTTTTGTCAGTATAAGTTCGATTGCAGCATAGAAGCCGTAGTAAACGGAAGCCCTCAATCTTACCCTGTTTACAAAGTCATGTTTTCACTCATTAAATTTTACGCCAAAGTACATAATGATAATGTTTCTTGACTTCAAAGTCCTTTCTGTTGATATTTTTACCCACTAGCGACGGATTCCTTCGCATTGCTTACGGAAACCTGTGCAGGGAGTATACGGCTTCTCACACAAACTGGCTTCATGAGTCAAAAGCGAGTGAATTTCGCACTGAGTTAGCTTCAAATTTTTAAACTTTCTCCAATTCTTGTGGCATTCGAGCACCGCACAGCTGCGATCTGAACTTCCCTGACAATTTCTCATTGCAAATATTCAAAGAAATCTGCATATATTGGTCAAAATAGACAAAAAATCGAACGAATGTGCATAACGCGCTAATGACTTGTATACTATAAAAGTTGGAGCGCCCACCGCAGTATGTCGAACTGTGCCGAACAATCTGCTGCCCTCTTGCGTTGTGAAATTGGTCTATTGGATTAAAGAAAGATTTTTTTTTTTTTGGGGGGGGGGGGGGTGAATGTGACAAGAGGTATGTCAATTCAAATTCAAATTCGTATTTATTCATTTTCAACGGAAAGAAAAATAATACAATAGCATCACATTGGTATAATTATAGAAAAGGTGAAATAACAATAATATATACATACATACGGTATATATACATGCACATATTCAGTTTTTTCTTGATAAATAAGTACACATAAATAGATCATCAAAAGAAAATTCTTAAATTCTGTGGAAATGGAGGGATCCACTAGAAAGCAGTGCTTGTAATTTGTGGATCCCCAGAAAAAAAAAAATATTCAAATTCATTTGAATAGATAAAAACAAACAAAAACAAACAAAGAAACAAAAACAAAAACAAAACAAAAGGACGAAAACTCTTGACAGAAAACCAAAAAAATCTGGGATTTTTTGTTTGTTTATTTGTTTGTTAATGCCCTTTAAGTATTAAAAAGGACTGGAGTGACAACCCACCTCAACCCCCTGGGGCGGCACTACGGGGGAGGGGGGGGGGGGAGGGCATGGGGCGGCTGCCCCTATGGTTTTTAAAGTGATTAAAAATGAAAAAGAATACTTCTTGGCCAAGGGATCGAAGATATGACGCAATGTTTTAATGGATGATTTTTCTTTAATGAATAACCACTCCTCAAGGTTCACGACTGTTTTCTCGTGATGTTGGTGCGAAGTAAGTTTTGAATGAAACACAATATACGCTAATTAAGCTTCTTTTTTCAGATATTGCAAATCTTTGGGTGGGGGTAGGAAGCACATCCCCCGGACATGTTAGACTCTCACTACTTCGCTCATACACGACGTGCGTCATCTTGCTCCCCTACCAAAATACATTATCGCCGCCCCTGCCCAACCCTCTCTAACGGCGTCCTTAAAAACAAATTTGTTTAGCGTGTTTAAACGTAAGATTATCAATTCAGTGTGTTGAAAAATAATCAAGTCAAAGTTCCAAAGGCCGATTGGTGAGTGCCTTGCACATTCGTGAACTTCAAACAATCGTCATGACAAGGCAGTTTTACCTAAACTAACTGCCACTACAAGGTGATCACGGTGAGTCTATCTTTGAACAATTTGCAGTATATTGCTTACCCTTAATTTGTTTGTTCGTTTCTTTCTGTTTATTTTCTGCTAAAAGCAACTTAACATACATATAATATACAAATCAGGTATAAGCTGCGGATAGCCCATTTCAGCTGCATTAACAGAATACGACTGTTCTTCCATGGGGTCCGGATGAAAAGAACTGTTACATAAAACTCTGATAATCAAAATACTATACAGTCATGGACACTGGGACTGAAAGACTATATTAAGCAAAACAAAACATTGCACTGAACATGTAGGCTATGGCATAATTTCGAAATCAAATCAACATTATTAACATTTATAGTTATTGATATTTAATGTATGTTTTACGGGGTACTGAACCACATGAACCCTAAACAAAATAAAGTACAAGGGTAGAGAGAGAGAGAGAGAGAGAGAGATGAAAAACTTCCTTGAGTACATTTCTATGACACTGCAATTATTATTTGGATTGAAATTATGTATAGTGAAAGCATTACGGGTATAGATGGCAATTTGTCGTGTAACAAAGCTCCTCTCCATTAAAATGTTCTTTTAATACAATTATTGGTTCTCGGTTTTAGGAGACAGAGATTACCTATACATGTAGAACCTGTATTTGTCTGGCTCAATTGGAATGGGACGTTTGATATATTCAGGAATAAGATTGTACATCATAATTTACATATCATCTTCGTAAATCCACTTTGAGGAGGGGGGGGGGATGATACACTTTTTTGACAATTTTTTTGTTGTCTATCTCACACTTAAGTATAAGCACACACCCTCACTGACCCGCACAGACCCCCTTACACGCATTTTGATATTTATTTTGCGAGCGAGCGAGCCAAAAATAACCACTTTTCTCATTTTTAATCGCAATTTGCGAATAGAAATTCTAAAATATGACGAGCGAGCGAAGCGAGTGAGCCAAAAATATCAAATTTTTGTTTTCAATCGCATTTTCAAATAGAAATTCTAAAATATGATGTTTTTTTATGACAGATATTCAAAATTTTTACTAACTGATTAATTAAAATATATTTCCTTCCTTAGAAAGTGGGGGGATATTTGTACACGCCATCCCCCTCCAAAAAGTGGGGGGATATATCCCCCCCCCCGGGATTTACGCCAATGTTACATTATGTTCATCTTGACGGACACTCAGTGTCTTCCAATTAAAAATTTCTTGGTTCCATAATGGTAATAGTAAGGTGTTATACAATGTAAGTAGCCTAAGTAAAGTTTGTTAATAATGCCAATGTTACGTGAAATGGTTTTACATATGTTATCGATATGCAGTTTCCAGGATAATTTACTATCAATAAGGATGCCTAAAATTTAGATGCGGAAACCTGTTGGAGAACGGTTTTATCAAATATGTTACCAGGAAGGTTTGTTTAAAAACAGCATATAACGCGTATTCTGCAAGTTCAGTGAAAGCTTATTGGCTTGGATGATCCATTCTGTCACATTTTGTACAGTTCAGAATTTATTATTCTAAGAAGTTGGATGGCACTGGAGTGAGAAAAGAAAATGTTGGAGTCGTCTCCAAATAGAATGAATGATAATATACTTGAGGATTTTTTTAAATGTCGTGTATATATATATATATATACTATTAATATATATATATATATATATATATATATATACTATTAATATATATATATATATATATATATATATACTATTAATATATATATATATATATATATATATATATATATACTATTGATATATATATATATATATATATATATATATATATATATATGATTAAAAAAAGGGACCTGGGAGACTGCCCTGCGGTGCTCCACAGTTCTTCGGAAGTGTAGATGAGTTGCAATTATTATCATAGATAAATTGATTTCTATCAGGTAATTCCTGAACCACTCTAAGGCCTTCCCTTGTGAAAGTTTGTGAAGAAGAATTTCATGGGTTATATTGTCGAAGGTCTTATAGAGAAGTCCAGGAATATACCTACACTATGGCAACGTTCATCAATGGAAGTGGCAACTTTATTTAGAAAAGACAAAAGTGCATGCGAAGTTTCTTTCGAAACCCAAATTGAGAGTTTGAAAAAAAAAATTGTGTTTATTGAGGACAGCGGTTTTTCTTGTGAAAACAAGCATTTCAAGGAAGGATATGGGACACTAATTCTTAACAATTTGGTTATCTCATTTTTTAAAGAGAGGTATTACTTTAGCAAGTTCATGTTGTCAGGTACCCGTCCTGTATTAAGAGAAAGGTTGAAAATAATTATGCACTAAGGGATCAACGACTGTTGTAATATTGTTTTAAAACAAGGAGGTAGGGATGTCACCTGATCCAGCACTTTTCTTGACGTGCAAATTCTTAACAATACCGATGACTTCGCTAGTATTTGTAGGGGAAATACATTAAACTTTGATTAGGATAAACTAAGAAACCATCCACCTATAATATTGTGCAGTACAGTTGCCCTCTTGTGAAAAATATGAGTTGAATGTTTTTGCGATCGTACTGGAATCATTGGTAGCAGTATCATCAGTTTTAATTTGTGTGATTTTAGAGTTCTTTTTGTTCTTAAGCACCACTGATAAATTTCCATGTGTTTTTCATGTCATTTTTATACATGTTTAGTAGTTGTGCAGAGTAAGAATCCTTTTAGCAATATGTAACGAGGTGGTAAGGACATTTTTATAAGATTTATAATTAGAAAGAGATGCGTCACTTGGTTTGGAAATATATTCAGTATAGATTGCTTTTGCGATTAATAGATCTTTTTGATGATACTGATAATACTGATAATTATGATAATGATATTAATATTGGTAATTATAAACACTCACTTAGATGGCTGACGTGAAGCAACAGAAGGATTTAGTAGAGCTGATGACCTCCGATTTCATGTTCGAGGATCTTAAGTTCCCTAGCATCGTCATCAAGGAAAGCCTCGAAGAACTGAAGACTTTCGATGTAAGGCCCGACGATGTTTGGGTCTGCACGTATCCCAAGTCGGGTAAATAGTCCACTATTTTACTGTAGTTATTCGATCTCCTAATTTACAATGTGTACCTAAGTCAGGGGATTATTCCAATATTTTATAGCACATATCCGAAATCAGGTGAATATTTCAACATTTTGCACCAATAGTTATCTTAAGTCAAGTTATTATCTCATTAGTTTACAACATTTATCCGAGAGCATGCAGGGAAATATATCACTATTTTTATACAGCAGTTATCCAATCAGTTGAATGTTCCATTATTATAAAGCATGCATCAGGCGTCAGGCCACAATTCTACTATTTTACAGCACATATCCGAATTCATATATATATTCCAGTATTTCACGGTATTTATCCAAAGTCTTGTAAAATATTCAATATCTAACAGCGCGTATCTGAAGTTCAGGCGAATATATCATCATTCATAGTACCAAGGACCTAACACTATCGGTGCCTGGTTGCGTTAGTCGTCTGCTGAAACTAGTAGCTGAAAGTCACTCCCTAAACATACAGCAGTGGAAATCAGCTCTTAGAGGAATCATATTTGGAATTATGTTTCCTACTGTCGTATGTCGTATGGGACATTTTTCAATGATTCTTCCTTTGAATAAAAAAAGAGAGTTAGATATGAAAGCATAGATAATACTTATAGCGGCCGGGCATCTTTCTTTTATTTTTAATTCAAGATGGTTTACATTATTCTAAATAGGTGGGGGGGGGGGGGGGTACATTCAAATGGTTGAGAAAGGGCACGTTCCTGATCATCATATGAAGGAATATGAAGAGAAGGCGCGATGTTTCAGTGTAGGGTGGAGCTCTAGATGCGGCGTTCGTTTATGCCCCTTAGGTTATAAGTTTTAATCCTCATTACCAAGTCCCTAAGAAAGGACTTTAATCCGTCGCGTCGGTCCCTTGGTTGCTTACTTACAAGAATAACAGTGCATTCTTAGCGGTGAGGTAACATAACCAGTCAACCAATCAACCAACATCTAACTTAACTTAAGAAGGATCTGAGCACTGATTCTTTTTGCTGATTCTATCTTCTCATTCATAGGCACGCATTTCTCCGTAGAGATTGTTTCGCTCATCCTGGGTGACGGTGATCCCCTCAAGATCAATCGACTCACCCACTTGAGCACCGTGGCAATGCTGATGATAGATCGTCCCTTAGGCCCACCCTCTCAAGGACAAGCACAAGGTCAACCACAAATTGACGTACCACCACCACCATTCATTGACGTGATTAAAAAGGCACCATCACCGCGTCTAATTATCACTCATGTACCTATTCAGCTGCTACCACCTAATCTAGAGAAAAGAGCAAAGGTATAAGTTTAATTCGGAACTCTTATATTTCATCTGCATGTAGTTTTTGATAAATACATTATCAGAGATAAATTGATTTCTATCAGTCAGATAATTCCTGAACCACTCTAAGGCCTTTCCTCTTGCACCGTAGTGTGAAAGTTTGTGAAGAAGAATTTCATGGGTTATAGTGTCGAAGGTCTTATAGAGAATATTTGCTATTAACATTGCACAGCATCTTAGCCAGTAATGACGTTCCCGGCCCTTAAAAAAAAATTGAATTGATTTATTACCACTTGTGGGACGGAACACCCTTTCAGCAAAAATGCTGTTTTTTGTAGGGGTCCATAGGCATGATAGGGGTAATACGTTGTATATTTCAAACATGTAGCTATAAATCATGCCAATAAGAAACAAGTGTCAGGGGCTGCGGAACGTTTTTTTGGAGGGGGGGGGGCTGACTCCCAAACAGGCAGAGTCCAGGGACTGAAGGGGCCCCTCCGCCCCTTGAAGCCCTCGGACTTTTATGGTTTTGAAAGCTTATGAAATTAGCAATAATAGTTTAGATATTAAGTTTTTCCATAAAATAGGGTTTTTTTTTGCTTTTGTAGCCCAAATTGTGGGAGGGGGTTGCAGCCCCCCCCCCCCCCCCCCCCCGCTTCCGTGGCCCCTGAGCGTTGCACACTATCTTTATACTTTATCGATTAATCGCATTGGAAAAACATTAAGAATAGCGCTGCACTATATGTAATTCTGCTTCCTTCTTGTTTTTTCTTCTTGTTTTTTTGTTTTGTTGCAAGGTGTTGTATGTGGCTCGCAATCCAAAAGATATGATAACGTCCATGGATAGGTTCATTGATAAAACTATCCCCGTACCCGGAGGCTTTCCACAAATCCTCCAAGAAGAGATGGACGGTGGTAAGTATGAAAGATAAGTTTGGTGCACACGGGGCGATATTATTTTGTTATTACAACTTGACGTTAACCACTTGTTCTGTTCAATCGAATGAATGCTGCAGTAGGCAGTGAGCAATAGACCCCAAAGCGATGGTGATGTCAGTGATATCTGCTGAAATCTAGTATTGGGAGACAAGTAGCAGAGCGATCTACATAAACCAATCAATTTGGATAGAACGTTATTTTGTCTTCTGCCTGGTAGCGCTGCCAAGCACAGCGGTCACCATTATGTAGGCCTACAGTGGCTAACGGTTCACTGATTACTGTTGCGTGAATTCTGTTTATAAAATGAGAAATATAGTAGTAAATTCTACAAGGAAACTAAAACTAAGATATTGTATTAAATATGTAAAATATTTGAGGTGATGATTCCTCAGTTTTCTTTCTCTCTATTTTCATTTTTCAGTGAACATGGGTGGATGGTTTAATCACGTGATGGGATTCTGGAAGAAACGTAATGAGAAGAACGTTCTTTTTCTGAAATACGAGGACATGGTTCAGGTAAAAAAATGAAACACAAACTGTATTCAGCCAAAGAAAAAAAAACAGACAAAAAAAAATGACCACCCCCCCCCAAAAAAAAAAGGAAAGCTGACTCAGTTGGGATTTTCAAATAAATGGTTTCTCATTCTTTGTTTCATCGATGAACAAGAATATCTTACAGATGCAACATTATTTTGAATGGCTACTTTTAATTGCTCTGTCTTTACAAATTTCTCTATAATCAGGTCTAACTGTTAATTAATGTACCAGTCAAATTGTGAAAGTTCAGAAATTGATCTTAATTGACTATGGTAGAGTAATTATTTTTCTTTCATTCAATATATATTCTGATAAATTTTTATTGATGGTTTAAATGGAAATTTTAAACAAGGAAGAGTGTCCTTTTTTTTGCTGAGTGTACATAAATGGAACCCACGGTCATATTTTTTTCAATGTAATACATCGGTGTACTTCTCTGCTTAAGGATCTACGCGGATGCGTGAAGAAAGTTGCCAATTTGCTCGAAAAATCCCTGACAGACGAGGTTTTCGAGAAGGTGGTGGCGGGAAGCGAATTCAGTGGGATGAAGAAAACCTACGATGCTCTCGAAAAGTCGTCTGAGAAAGGGATTATGTTTACACGGGCTGGCGGTCAGATGCCATTTATGCAAAAAGGTATATAGTGGTGTGATGATTATAATGATGATGATGATGATGATGATGATGATGATGATGATGAAAGTAGTAGTAGTAAAAGTAGTAGTAATGATAATAATGACAGTGATGGTACTGATAATAATGATGATGATAATAATCATAAAAATAATATTAATATTGATAATGATAATAATAATTATGATCATAACAAAGTTAATGAGGATGATATTGATAATAAATATTCACATTACATTAGAATGTAAGCTTTAAACTATTAAAGAAGGAAAAGTTGATATGTTTACAATTCTTCACACAAGAAATGAGAGAATTCTATATGACCTGCGACTTGGGAGATTATCATAAATGATATCAGCTTGCAGCAAATCATATGATAATTTTTCATTCTAATCTATTAAATAGCTGTTTATGCGTAAAAGTGAACCAGCAATCAGGTTGTTATATCATGTTTATTATGAGTAGTAACATTTCAAAGTCAAATGACAGATTTAATAGATTTTATTTCATTTTTCCGAGTAACACTTGCAAATATTATCAATGAAAAAAAGTGCAGAAGTATGTTCAAAAAGCAACAATAGGAAAAAATAGCAAAATGGAAATTAGAACGAAATACGATTAGGTAATGATGAAAGATTCTTGCGTCTATGCAATTTCATCTCATGTTGTGTTCTTATTCCAACAGGCAAAATTGGTACGTGGAAGAATAAATTCACCGTGGCTCAGAACGAGATGATTGACGCATGGTACAAAGAAAAGTTCGCTGGACTAGATCTACAATTCCAGTTTGAATAACAATTCTCTGATATGACAGTAGCTATAGAAATCTGAAAGCTGACTTTAACAAATAACAAGGAGACTTGAGGTGAATTTTCGCAATTATGTTACACTGTATCCTGATGTATGGCATCATTAAATTCATGAGCTGCAACTATCGCTTTGCATTAACGAAGGTCAAATTATTACTAAAAAAAATTCAAGGAGTAAAAAAACCCCCAAAACTACGGAAATGTAATTACAGTTACCTGTATTCTGATATCTTGTTAACTTAACCCCACACTCTGTGTTTACTATGTAAACCATATTTACACCTCACCTTGGACTTAAGTAGTCTAGTTTAAGTCGAAGTGGTATTCTAGGCTTCAGGCTTCAGTCTCATTCAAACTTTGAACAAGGGCTTTGTTAGAACTGTTATTTCTTGGCAAGACATTAATCTACATTTGCCACTCTCCACTCAGTTGAAATAAATGGATACCTGGTAGGAATTTGTTCCTGGAATGCTTTCACCGCCTCATGGCTGACGGGGTAAAGCCGAGGTGATAATAGTACTTTATATGTGCATTGGGTACCCCCCTGGGATGGATATGAGTAGCTTTTATCAATATCATTATTATCGCTTCAATGAATCAAATCACCTCTAGATTACAGACGATTGTGTTTTGTTACATACCATAGGGTTTTCTTTTCAGTGATGACTGATAGATAAATAATCTCAACACTGAATGGAAATCAATCAATAAAAAAAACCTTTAAAATTGACATTTCCAGTACTTTTTTTGGGGGGGCAAGTCATTCCCAACATGCCAAATCGCATCTTTTAAAAAATATTACTAATTACACCCTGCTTGTTCACGGAATACGGGAAATATTCACGTTCTGGTTCCATACTCCACGAGGCCGGAGGCCGAATGGAATATGGAACCAGAACGTAGATATTTCCCGTATTCCGTGAGAACAAGCAGGGTGCAACGATTTTATCTCTTAAGGTGCTTTCACACATGATGCGACAGTGTGGTAACACGCTGTGTCACCACAACTTTTTTTGTGTACAAGCCTATGGGGTATAGGGCGACAAAAAAAATGTCGCCGAGGCAGGACACACTTTTGTTTGCTGCCTAGATACAAAAAAATGTGCACCAATCAAATTTCTAAAAAGTTAGCGCAAAAATTGTTGCCATGAGATTGCTTGCGCAAGTTTTGACAATATGCTGTCTTATTGAGAGTTGACGCGTTAATGCGCGGTCATTAGCATAATGTGGTGACACAAAGTCCCATCATGTGCGAAGACAAAACAGTGTGGCGCCACAGTGTGTTACCACACTGTCGCATCATGTGTGAAAGCACCTTTAAAGTGTACACATTGCATACTTACAATACAATACACATAATTATAATACAATACACATACAATACAATACACATTGTGTGTGTATGTGTACACAAAACACTGTGTGTATGGGTGTAAATGTTGTACACTCTACACATACATTGTATGTGTGCAGTATGTGCACACATAAATTGTATGTGTATGGAAGCTATGTAGGCTATGTGTACAGATACATAGCTTCCACGGAATACGGCCTCATATTCAGTGGTTGAAATCGCCTCTGCGCATGTGCACAACGATGACAAAACATTACAAAACATTAAAACAACAACGACAACGAAACATCAAACAGGGGATACGGGCTCATATTACCGGTTTGATCTTTTTGACCAAGTAAATGAGATAAACGGGATTGTCTCTCAGACAAATTGACCAATCACATTACAGAATTCATGAAAACTAGGGCCCACTAAGGGATAAAACTTATTCTACAGTTCTACGTAGGCTTATAGGGTATATAGGCCTACCCGTATTCGAGGCGCCATCACCTCGTATTACGTCAGTCATTCAACATGTTTCACGTAAATGAGACCATCTCTTGGGTTGTATAGCACTATTTAATGTTTTCAGGGTGAATGACATAAAACCATGTCTCACATTTTCACTGTTTTCCAATATACTGATTCGTTGAGCGAAATCAGTTAGAAAGCAGAGCCTTCACGATTACATCCTATCGATTTGTATTGACTGTGCTCATATAAATCTGTTGCAAATAATAATATTTTTTGTAATGATAAACTATAGGCTTAAGATCGCCAACATTCTAGTCATATTTGCCTTGTTTGATATTTTTATCATGATTTTATATCAAACTGTGTATATGTCATGCTGTGGATGTTATAGAAGAAGAGTGATGTTGTTCTAAGTTTAGGTGTTTCTATATCCCCATCTCTAAATGTCATTTGATACAGATTTTGATATCTATGTAATTCTTCCTATCCAATTTTGCCTTAGGTCCATTGCCTCTCATGCCTATTTCGAGAGAGAGAGAGAGAGAGAGAGAGAAAGGGAAAGAAAGAGATGGGAGCGAGAGAGAGAGAGAAAGAGAGAGAAAGAGAGAGTGGGAGAAACGGCGAGGATGGGGAGGAGGAGAAAAGGAGGGAGGAGAAATTTTATTCCAGGCATTCACCTCCCCTTTTTTATTCTTCCCCCGGGTTCCCCCCCCCCCAAAAAAAAAAAAAAAAAAAAAAAAAATCCCTTTTCCCCTTCTAAATCTTCACAATGTCTCACTGTCATGGCCATGATCAGAAACTACATTCATCAATATTAGCTTAAACAATATTTATTCAAAGCTAAACAGTACAAACAAATCTTCGAACTTTTCATTTGACCCCATGTTATCGATACGAGAAGATATTGCGAGACCCATATAGCTCATGTCACACCGCTAAGCCGACTCCAAACCACCTCAAAGCCATTACGCGTATTATTATAATAACGAAAATCTTTGTTCGGTCTGGTATCGGTGTGGTACGACAGACTGTGGTATTAGTTAAGATGTTCGAAGTCTCCTTAAGAAGTGGCGCTGTGATTACCTTTACCTGCAGTACATACACCGTCTGACTGTGCAAGAAAAAACCTGTGATCATTTCATTGAACAACACGGAGAAACATTCACAGTGAGTATAATGGTCTCTTTTGCTCTCTCTCTCTCTTTAACATGTTTAAAGATGTTTGGTAATACTTTTAAATGATATACATAAATTTAGAAACAAGTGTAATGTTAGACGTATACACTCTAAATTTCTTGGATTGTGATTAGGGAAAACTAAAAGATTCGATTAAAGATCTTTATCAATAAATAGATCTAGAAATCAATTTTTATTGATTATTTCTTAAGTTATTTTTGGATTTGTCGCTAACCATGGTATGGTCTTTAAGATTAATCTCTAATCTAGTAAATTTAGAGTGATATCCTCTTACATGCTCTTAACAAACTTATACATCTTTTAACTGAAAAATTGCATTTGAGACGTGATTCACACGGAAGCTTGTTTTCATCTTAGTCTATCCCTTGTATATGTTTTGTTTTGTTTTGCTATTTGTTGTTAAGTTTTACCATTCTCTCTTTGTTTTATAATGTATTTTGATTTTATATGTCACACAGGGCTCTCTTGTAAAGCAGTTTTTATGCACTGAAGGGACTAAAAGGACTTCCCTGTAAAGAAAACAGAATAAATAAATAAATAATATCGCAGATCCGATCAAAATGTACAAGAACATCGTGTACGTTCATTATAAGATTTTTTTAACAACACATGCACATGACTGTGGTATCAATATGTAGTACATCGCTTTATTTGATAGACGATAAAACAGCAATGTAGATAAAATGCCTTGCTCGAGGGCATAAGTGCCGTGCCGGGGATCGAACCCCGGACCATCGCGTCTCTAGCCTTAAACCACTCGACTACGGTACCGCTACTCGGAATTAGTAGCTCCGATCAAAACGTAAGAAAATCGCAGAATCTTATTTTCAGTACATTGCTGTGGTAACTATATCATGTTTTCACCCAAAAGCTATGTGTAGAACTTTTCTAAATTCTGAGTAATATGAAACTGGTCATTCTTCACATGAAAGGAACTTTCTACACATTCATTATAGAGCTTTCCACATTATCAATTTTTGTTTTCAAATCTTGTAATCGCATCATAATCAAAAACTGCGTGAACTTCATCTAATTTATTTCAGTCATAACTATATACTCTTTCTTCTTGTAATTCATTTATTATCTATAAATTCATTCTTTCATTCCTTCACTTACCATATCTTAATCATTCTGTTTGCTCATTACAATAATCCTGGCAGTTAGCCCATCATGACATGACTTGTCTGTCATATTTTAGATGACCGACGTGAAGACCGAGCGGGATGTACAGAAGGATAGTGTTTGGGATGTCTTCGAGTATGAGGGCCTCAAGTTCCCCAAAGTCGTCCTCAAAGAAAGCCTCGAAGAACTGAAAACCTTCGACGTCAGACCCGACGATATTTGGGTCTGCACGTATCCCAAATCAGGTGAATATTCCACTATTTCACAGCACGCATGCGAAGGAGGATAAATATTTTACTATTTTATAGCACGTAAACGAAATAAGGTTAATATTCCCATACTTATGAGCGCGAAACTAAAGTCTCTAAAGATTATAATTACTTATCTTACTTTTTTTTCCTTTATGGGGTCGCCTCTAAACCCGATTTATAACGCTAATCGAATGTTATGTATTTGTGTGTGTTTTAATTTTTTGTTAACTTATTCTACCATTGGTTTGAAATTCGACTGTTCTTCCTAAAAATCAAACAGTGGCGTACCACGTAAACAAACATAATATACATTATAATCCATCAGTGAATAGTACGAAAATATTTATAACGCTAAAAAAAATATGAAAAAATAAAATAGAACCGTTATTAAGTATAGGGAGGAGGGGAGGGGGCTCTCGTGTTTTATAGGGTAATTCTATTAAGCCAGAAAGTTTGCCGAGGGACGATACAACAATTTTTTTTCCCAATATTCCCCTTATGAACTTAGGGTACTCCGGGCAAGGAAAAAAAGCTTTCCTTTGTCATTGTGATATTAGTACCTGTATGGAGTGAATATATATTTATATATACATATAATTTTCGGCTTTCTGTCATTCATGCGATTTTACTCTAATGAGTGCATGTCGAAAAGTTTAGGTATGTCTGTGTTAGTACAGTTTCCCACAGTTTTCGGGCAGGTCGGGCATTTGACATTAAGAAAACATATCATCAGTGGTGTAGACAGATTCTTACACCTGAGGGGGGGGGGGGGGGTGTGATTTGCCGTTCACGAAAAATCGAGGATCAATTTCGTATACTGATACACGCATACGCATACGCACACACACTCGCACACACGCGCACGCACACAAACACATACCCTCGCATACACCCGAATGCACAGCACCGGCGTAAATCCACTTTGAGGAGTGGGGGTGGAGGGATGATCGACCTTTTTGCCGATTTTTTTTTTTGTGTCGAACTCACACTTAAGTATAACCACACGCCCTCATTCACCTGCACAGACCCCTTACACACATTTTAATTTTTATCTTGCGAGCGAGCGAGCCAAAAATTACCACTTTTCTGGTTTTCCATCGCATTTTCAAATAGGAATTCTATAATATAATTAGCGAGCGAGCCAAAAATAACCACTCTTCTGGTTTTCCATCGCATTTTCAAATAGAAATTCTATAATATAATGAGCGGGCGAAGCGAGCGATCCAAAAATAAGCGCTTTTCTGGTTTTAAATTGCATTTTCAAATAGAAATTTTAATATAATGGCTGTTTATGACAGATTATTAATTTCTTTTTTTTTTATCAACGATTAATTCAAATATCATTTCTTCCTTATAAAGTGGGGGGGGGGAGATATTTGTACACGCCAGCCCCCCTCTCAGAAAAGTGGGGAATATATCCCCCATCCCCCCGGGATTTACGCCAATGATGTACAGACATAAATAGAAGATATACGCACCGTGACAAACGAATATAGAATATGGACTGACACACATTATTGCATATTTGCATCATGCTATTTCTCTTTTTTAAATTTTGCTGTTGCACCACTTCAGAAAAACTGTGACAACGCCGAAATTACCCCAAAGTAATATAAATAACTACATAAATCAGAATAATGATCGATATAGTTATGATAGTAATCGTCATTTCAGTCACATTAACGATGATGATGATAACTATCATTATTATCGTAGGCATAATAATAATAATAATAATACATTACTAATTATTATTATTATTATTGTTGTTGTTGTTTTTACAATGATAATGATAATGATTATAATTATCATTATTGCTGTTCCTATCATTTGTAAACATGTTAATTCATTTTAATTGTAAGCAAACATCCTTCCCTAAAACCTGGGGGGGATTATTGTACATGTCATCCCCCACCTTGTTAGGTGGGGGATGCATACCCCTCATCTCCCCCCCCCCCCCCCCTCCGCTGTCTACGCCCCTGCATATCATCAAGGATGGATACAGGGGACGTGCATAAAATAGGCAAATTTTTGGTTGTTTCTCCCACCCCTACATTATCATAAATTGAAAAACTGCACTAAAGATGTCAGGATAAATTATTTTACCTTTATTTTTTCAGCTTCACAAAAATCATTTTCGAACTTGTGCCCTCCCCCCCCCCCCCTCCCGAGAAACCTGGTTCCGCCTGTGGCTGTAAAATCTGATTGTGAATAATGATATACTGTATCGTGACTGTAATACTAAAACTAATATCATAGGTTTTGACAAACTATCGTGATTTTAGAAAAGTATAATAAAGAGGAATCAGTAGCAAGGTTAAGCGAGATTAGTAAGCTGTTACATGTATTATTGTCCGTGTTTACTATCATACTTAAATCTAGTATAGAAAATTTCATATTTCAAATTTGGAAGGCACCCATTTCGCGTTGGAGATCGCTTCACTTATCATCGGTGATGGTGACCCACTCAAGAACAACCGACTTAACCTCTTAAGTAGCATTGGAATGCAGTCTGTTGACAAACCTCTTCCCGCACCTCCCTCTTCCGATGAAAGTGAAGGGCAATCACAAGGTCCGTTTTTTGAAGAACAATTTTCTCAACAGCTTGGTCAGCAACCACCTTTCATCGACGTAATTAAAAAAGCACCATCCCCGCGGATCATCATCTCTCACCTGCCCTTTCAGTTTCTACCACCAAATATTGAGAAGAGAGGCAAGGTAAGAACGCGTCCGACGAGTAAAATGCGCAATTGTTGACGCAGGAATGCGTCAGTGACAGGCGCGGTCTCTGATGCACCATGTAATAGGGAGCTTTAGATACGCGACGCAGCTCAGACGACGCGGTATCTTGCCGAGTTGACTTAATGTACGTTCTCTTTGCTTGCGTCGTGTTGCAAAGAGGCTTTAGAAGACGCAGTGCAATCAAACAAAGCTCATTGTTACGTCATAAAACAGGGTCTTACGTCGCGTATTGGGGTGGACGCGTATGCGCGCAGTAATCAAACAAAGCGCGCGCGCTCAAATATGAACTATTGTTACGTCATAAAAAAGGTTCAACAAAGGTTGCGCGTCGTGTATATTGGGGAGGACGGTAAACTGGCCCCAGAATCGTCGTGTAAATACGCAGCGGGCTCAGGCGACGCAGAATCTTGCTGAGTTGACTTACGTTCTCCTCTTTCCTCGCGTCACATTGCAAAGAGGCTTTAGATTTGGGGAGGACGCATGCGCACAACAACATTTTTGGCAAGATACCGCGTCGTCTGAGCTGCGTCGCGTATCTAAAGCTCCCTAACAGTCAGACCGCCACGCGTAAGTTAATGAGGCAAATCAGCACATTTTACGTAGATTCGAGAACACTGCTTAAAGTGATTACACAATGGTAAATTTTTTTTTGGATATATGATCGGGAATAGAATTCTAAGAAGAATAACATTACAAATTTGATGATTTTTCATCGAAATCAATGCGTTTTGGCTAATTTTCTCGTAAAAAGTCAAGAGTTGACCAAAAAATTTGAGTATGAGGTATGACGTAAAAGTGGGTACCCAGCTTCGCGCATTGCAGTTGTCCTGCGCGCTGGACTGTACAATATGTATTATACCTTGCGCGCATTTTGCTAGAAGTGCGCGACAAGGTACCCACTTTGACATCATTTTGACGTCAAAGTGGGTATTCAGTTGAAACTGGGTCACAGCTGAGGGGTCAAAAATATCCTGAAATCTTACCACATTTTGGGGTTTCCTTGGCAACACGACTTTTTAAAAAACTTTAGGCAGATGATTTTCTGCTAATAAAATCATGCTTTTTTAAATGAGCTAACATTGTTTCAGCATTGGGTACCCCCTTTAATTTGTTCAATTAATGTAGTTCTTTTGCTTTTTAATTTGATATAAAGGTTTACTGTTTGTGTTCAGATTTAGATACTTTATATCTAGTTCAAATTTGATGAAATTTTGGTTATTTTTTAAGACTCATTTTATCCCTTGTTTACTTCGTCCTTGCTCCTGACCCGATTAAAGTATTAAAATGTAAATGAAGTGGCTAGTAGTGGAGTTTTATATTTGGCACTGACAATGAATTCATAACTCATTTACAGCAAACCGTATTAGAGGAAGAAAATAAAGGTTCATGTAAGCTCATTTTTGTGGAGGAAGTCACTCGAGCGGTAATCGCGCAAGCTTTAAGCCCGGGTGCAACGGCCTGGCATGCTGGTTGTGCGCCGCTGCTGTTTGAACTGCCTAGCTGAGGCGCTTTGGTGACGTCATAATGACGAGTGCCTAGCCTGAGGATCAGGGATGCTCGTGATGTGATTGCGGTACGGACCAATCAGGGAGGAGCGGCATAGTCCTTGAACCAATCACGTTGTGCCATTCAGTAAAATGATTACTTTGCTCGAGAAAAAGCTGTATCATGCTTGATTTTGCCTCGCTCCTGACCCGATTAAAAGCTAAATCATCAGAATTTCAGTGAGATCTAGAAGAGTATTATATCGCGATTCTATTGAGCTGAAGAATGCTTTGCAGCAAAATATATTTCCAACTTCACTCTGTTTTATCATTTACTTCCATGAATGGTTTATTCATTTAAAAAAGTTTTCTTGATGAAATTGTTAAAGTATAAGCTAAAATAGGTAGAATTATTCTTCTTCTTCAATTTGGAATTGAAATCGTCAAAATTCGTTAGGAGATAGCGAAGTAATTGGCAGTTTTTCTACCGTGTCCTTCTGCTCATGAATATTCATAAATTTCATTTGGACTTGCATACGAGTTTTTTAAAAATAAGCGCTTTTGCAACGCATGGTGGTCTGACTGCTAAATAGGGAGCTTTAGATACGCTGCGTCGTGTAACTAAAGCTCCCTAAAGGTGCTTTCACACATGATGCGACAGTGTGTTAACACGCTGTGTCACCACACTTTTTTGTGTACAAGCCTATGGGGTATAGGGCGACAAAAAAAAAGTCGCCGAGGCAGGACACACTTTTGTTTGCTGCCTAGATACCAAAAAAAAAAAAAAAAAAAAAAAATGCGCACCAATCAAATTTCTAAAAAGTTAGCGCAAAAAAAATTGTTGCCATGAGATTGCTTGCGCAAGTTTTGGCAATATGCTCTCTTATTGAGAGTTGACGCGTTAATGGGTGTTCATTAGCATATGTGGTGACACAAAGTCCCATCATGTGTGAAGACAAAATAGTGTGGCGCCACAGTGTGGTACCACACTGTCGCATTATATGTGAAAGCACATTAATAGTAGGGAGCTTTAGAGACGCGACGCAGCTCAGACGACGCGGAATCTTGCTGAGTTGACTTACGTCGCGTTCTCCTCTTTCCTCGCGCGTCGTGTTGCAAAGAGGCTTTAGATTTGGGGAGGACGCAGTTGATCAAACAAAGCGCGCGCGCTCAAATATGAACCATTGTTACGTCATAAAAAGTGGTCAACAAAATCTCGCGTCGCGTATTGGGGAGGACGGTAAACTGGCCCCAGAAACCGTCGTGTAAAACAGACGACGCAGGATATGGATGTAATGGAAAAGAGCTGTCTCGCGCATGCGCACAATAACGTTTTTGACAAGATTCCGCGTCGTCTAAGCTGCGTCGCGTATCTAAAGCTCCCTAGTGACATCGTACAAACAGTGATTAGAAATAAATAAATAAATAAAATGCATCACAGGCGTAAAATAAAAATTACTTTTACAGATTGTTGAGCTCGGGTAAATAATACTAAGGCCTGGCTTAAACGAAGCGTCATTTCCATTGAATAAGTACCTGCTAATCAAGCCTTGAGGCTGTGAAGGCAATTAACCATCCTTCTTATTAATTATATTGTATGCTCTTCTCAGTTTGCAATCACTTTTTGATTTGATTTCCCTCTTTGATATCCCTCTTTCATGACGGAAAAGTGACCGAAGCAGACATTGACACAAGCAAATGACCCATCACATGAGCCGGACGCGATAAATGGCGCTCTATAAAAAAATGGCGCTTCTTGTGTAAAAGACATATGGGGTGAACAGACCGGTGCCCTTTGCAAACGAGGCGTTTATTCGATTGCGTTATTTTTTTTTTATATATATTTTTTCCCCCCAGAATCAAGCTGGCTGTGAAAAAAGTCGGTAATTCGACGCAATGTTTGCACTGTGAAAGGCTTGTTCAAATATGAAGCGGAAATTGGCAGTCTGCACGCCGCTCCCTTTGTAAGCAATAAATAGCCTTTAAGGAGCAATGTTATAGCCATTGTATTAAAAAACAAGAAGAAAACGATACACACGTTCGTTATCAATTTTACTGTAATGTCATAACTACTCATGATTATCACCACAGAGAGCACTGATCAAAACGTCGAGAACCAAAGCGGACTTCAAATGCGCCCCTTTTCAGGGCTTTTCTTTCAAAAGAATACACGGTACAACCTTCCCTGGTAGAACCATGCAAACTTTACTCTTTGACAAAAAATTGCTCTAAATTTGTTTTTCAGATTGATCTATATCTTGTCACTTTATCATGGCGTAACAATAGCATTGCTCAATAACCAAGTTGATGTCTATTTTCATATTTATGGTTGAGGTAACGACCGTGACGGTGATGATGATGACCGACGATGATGCATGACGATGATGTATGACGATAGTAATACTGATATCATAGAGCATAATATCCACTACGCAAAATGCTGAAGGCACTGGAAAAGCACATGCATGAGTACAGTGAAATAAGGAAAAAAGAAGTTGGGATGATGGGGGTGATGGTAGTGTTTGTGTGTGATGATGATGATGATGATGATGATGATGATAGTTATCACCTAAAGTACAATAATTATGACAATGAACAAGTGTAATTTGTGTTTTTAATGTTTGTTTTGTTTCTTTTTGTCAAAAGATACTCTATGTGGCACGCAATCCTAAGGATTTGGCTACGTCTACGATAACCTTCATGGAGAAAACTTTACAAATGCCTGGGGGGTTCCCCGCAATCCTTGATGACGTAATGAACGGTGGTAAGTCTAATGCATGGGTCAATGAACAGAATTGTAGGACCTACATGTAACAGTATGATATAATAGTAAAAACAACAAAAACAAATTATACATTCTACAAGCTGATTTCAGTAACATAAGTACTATATACACTCCATTTAACAACTAATTCCGATAATATTATCGATTACATAATATAAAAAGGATTAAAATGCAGAAAACCCAAATAATTTTATATGTTCATAGAGTGAAAGTAAATATGTTATTCCCTCTCCCTCCTCTTCCTTAAAAGCACCTCTCATCTCTCCCCCCTCCCCCTTCAAGTAATATCATTCTTTTGATATAATACTACCTTTCTATGATCTTCATTTTTCACTGCGAACATCATCCAGCACAAAATTATAAAATATACCTCGATCCCCTTGGATGTCGTCCAATATCCCCGTTTTCTTCATGGTGTTTTGATAGCTCAAGTAAAGTGCGAAGCACAATCGGCGTTATGAAACAGGCCCCGGTTTTTTTTCAAGAAATTTGGAAAATGAAGCCAACAGGGATATTGGACGGTTTAACTTGAACTGCGGTCTAAGTATGCTTTAAACTCAGTCTAAACCTGCCCTTTAAACTGGAATTTTAGATAATCGCATTCTGAACTTTGGTTTGACTTAAACTCTAGTCTAGTATGGTTTAACTTTGTACAGAAATTTAGATTGGACTTGTGGTTTAAGTCAGTTTTAACTGAAGTTCTGGTTTAACTTAGACTGAAGTTTGAGTTAAACCGGAGTTCAGAATACCGGCCCCTGAGATCACCGGTGGGCCTACGTGCAGTGAATCCAGTGATGTCCATGAAATCAAGGGGCGTTGGCCTCTGTAAGTTCCGCGTAGTTGAATGTAATATTGCTACCCATTTCTCCTTTCCATAGAGAACTTCGGTGGATGGTATAATCACGTGATGGGCTACTGGAAGAAACGGAACGAAAAGAATGTTCTCTTCTTGAAATACGAAGACATGGTCAAGGTAAAATATTCAATTTCCCTCGATGAAGACAATCATGTCCAGAAAAATCTAGGAATTTTTTTTTTTTTTTTTGGGGGGGGGAGGGGGCGCACGGATACGAAAAAAACAAAAAAACAAAACAAAAATGTTAATCAACATGTGTCATAATATGATAATTCCAGATGTTTGTTGGCCAAAAATTTGAAAGGAGGCCATATTTCGGCGGTTGTGTGTTCAAGCCTAGGCATACTGATTTGGGATCTTGAAAAAGGGAGTCACAGGACAGTGCCGGACAGTGCCCCTCCCCTAAATTGGTCCGAGATTGTAGAGAATGGAGAGAATTAATGGAATGAAAAAATTTTGCATAAATTCCACGTGTGATTTCTTCAATCGTGAATTGAATAATAGTTCTCGCTTTTTCTGTGCTTGTTTGAATAAAACTCTTATAGTCAGAACTCTAATGAATAAAACTCTTATAGATAGAAGTTGGACTCTAATTAGGATCAGAAATTCTCGCGACTTTTCTAAAGAACAATATTTCTATCCAAAGGATCTTCGTGGATGTGTGAAAAAGGTTGTCGACTTGCTCGAACATCCCCTAAGCGACGAGGTTTTTGAAAAAGTGGTGGCGGGAAGCGAATTCAAAGGAATGAAGAAAACTTATGACACGATCGAGAAATCCTCTGAGAAAGGTGTCTTGCTGACAAAATACTTCGGTCAGATGAGCTACATGCAGACAGGTAAAATTTTCGGATTAAAACAAAACAAAATGCTTGATTCTCGATTGGTTAAAACAGAGTAGGTCTACTACATATTTTTCCCTTTACGTTTCTAATTATCCCCATAACGATAGACCTCATTAAGACATGCTTCTTTATCATAATTTCAGAGGATACTCAAAATAACAGAAGGAAAAGATTATACATAAACTATTCAGTGGCGTTGGAATGGGCATGGGGTACTGATGACGTTCTTATGCCCCACCCCCTCAGTTAATGCCGCTCCCGCAATGTAAAATAACTCCTTCCAATTGAACAAATGCCCCTGGGCTCGCATTAAAGAAAAAATCATTACGGGAGTTGAAGGATTCTTATCAAGCAGCTTTTATAAGGGCCCCTTTTAAGCAATACCCCCTCCTCCTAAAATCATTCTGATGCCCTTGAAAATCATCATAAACCTACGTGATCATGAAATTCAAGATAATTTATTGAATATTTTTGTCCGCAATTGCAATTTCTTTTCTTCTCTTTTTTTTTTTTTTTTTGGGGGGGGGGGGGGGCAGCATCTATAGTGAGTCTCTATGGATGCATATCTTTTACAAAACAAGCATACATACCAATAAATAAGTTGCTAAGTTCTAAATTACAGCTGCAAAAAATTTGTGTTTATATGTTGCTTTTATTCCAACAGGCAAGATAGGTACATGGAAGACTAGATTCACTGTGGCTCAGAACGAGATGTTTGACGCATGGTACCAAGAGAAATTCGCTGGACTAGATCTACAGTTTCAATTTGAGTAATCAGGATTGATAACATCATGTACATCAATAGAACCCGACAGCGCACTTAGAGAGCATATGATATAACTGCTTGCAAGTGTCACTCTACAAGAGAAATTCAATTATTTTAAACACTATCAATGGAATGTTTTTGGAATAAAAACATCTTACACATGATCTTTTTAAGCTTTGTAGAGGCAAGGTAATAAATGAGTCACACGGACATGATTAAATTAGAAGAAAGTTTTTTGTTTTTTTTATCAATGATGCTTCATGCTGCATCATGATCACACAGCTCTCCCACAGCATCATTATATAGGTCTTTAAAGAAATAAGAAATAAGTAGCACCTCTTCATATCCACAAAAAAAATATGTGTGAATAATAACTAAAGAATGAAACAATGTAACAAAAATAATAGTCGGCCAAGAGTATTTTGAAGTGACAAATCCCCCACTGCCAAATAAGTAACATGATTAATACTAATCAAAGAATAATATATCATGTCACCACAAACCTACCAAGTTGTATCAAATCCCCTCCCACTGTCTGACTATTATCTGTTCGGAACACTACTAAACATTTGGAACACTATACAAAATGAATATGTTTATATAAAACCAGTTATGTAATGCAGATTTGTATTATACCTAACTTTTTTTCTCTATAAGGTATTATAAGCATCACTGAAATGTGCACCCAAACTTTTATCTTGCAAATCCTTCTTTAAAGTATAGTTTTAATACTTCTATATTTTTATTGGCATTTTATGATGTAGATATCAATCATACATTTTAGAGGAAGTTTTCCTTGACAAAGCCACCACAGGCTTATTTTCAAATCTATATCACTTTGTACAATTTGTAAGTGAAACATTCCTTTTGCTTTTACAGTGATATCAATCACTTTGAATTACTTCTTTATTTTGCTGTATGGTTTTATGTAATTTTGTTTGGAATATATACGATGAAACTTCAATAACTAGACAAATTACTGCACTTGACTAAATTTTTCAATATCATTCTTCCATGTTCCACTGCCACCTTTCAACGTACTGTGAACATTTCAACTAAGGAAATGCATATTATGAGACGCAATACCCAAGGAAAAAGACTTCCAAGGGATGCAGATATAATGACCCATTACACATGTATAAGACACATAATTTATGCAGGTCATACAATACATTTCCTGAAAATTTCCTGGGTTTTGTTCATGTCTAAATTTTACTTATCATGATAATAATGGCCCAATGAATATCCTATAAAGAAATAAAAACAATGATATGCCTGCACAAAATTGCAAAGTAACTAGGGAAGAAAGAAAAAATAACAACAAAATCAGCAATATGTCCTGCTAATTCTACAACACACCACCTACTGATGAATGATAAGTATTACTGAAAAGTCAATCTTAAAGTCTTCTGATAACAACATGAATAACTTTTTCTTTACATTGCTACAATCAGGGCCTCACAAATGGGTTTATAAATCAAAAGATGTATCAATCTGAGCTTTCTGTTTAGCAACACTTAGATATAAATTCAAAGAATAACGTATCATCATAATCACAATGCTTTTGTTTTTGTTTATTTTTTTATTTTTTAATTAACTCTGCAGCCTAAACAGCCATTACTCCACAAAACCCATAACCAATAACTCTGTGGTGGCCAACAGGATTGCCAAAATCCCATTCCACATCAATGTCAGCCTACCTACTCCTGAAAGTCCTGGGGGCATCACTTGAAGAGGTTTTTCAAATTTAGCACACTATTAGAATATATGTTTTAGAGCCGAAAGTTCACATTTTCCAGGGGTATTCCATGAAAATTGTTCACTTGCCAAAATCATAAAATCTACTAAATCTTCAGAAATATTAGTGCTACCATGACAAATTTGGTATCAAACAAAAGAGCTTCTCAAACTCTTTCATTTTAATGACATGCCATTAGGACGGAAGTACACGTAGGTGTGATTTTCTTTGTAAAAAAAACCTAATGTTTGTGTACAATATGAAGTCAAACTTGGTAAGAAAAACATTTCATATTTAAGCTCATTACTTCTCACAAGCATTATGCCACCCTCTTTTCAGTTGTCCTTGATCCTTTAATCTTAATTCATAACAGAAAAGTCTTATCTCAAATGTTTGTTTGTAAGAAATAGTGAGACAAAAATATAAAATGTTTTGGTCAAGATTGACATCAAATTTTACACTAATGTTATTTTTTTTCAAAGAAAATTGCATTTATATTCTTAAACCCTAATGACGTGGCAGTCAGATAAAAGAGCATGATAAGCTTTTTATTTGATACCAAATATTATGGTAGCACAAATATTTTTAAAGATATAGTAGATTTTATGATTATTTTGGCCAGTGAACATTTCCATGGAATTGCCCAGGTGTATGTGAACTCTTGGCTCCAACCGTATATCGAGTACTGTAAGTACTGAATCATGTAAGCATCGATCTCTCTGATGGATGGAATACGAGGAGTGAATAAAATTGAATTGACAATGTTTTGAAATCCTAGTACACATGGAAAGAAACATACACCTGAAAAGGAAAGTCTCTTCTTTGAGGATCCCCAAAGGACACTGAAAATATCTTGTTTCTCTCCAAGACATATTATTTTCCATTCCAGATATCCACTGGGTAATGTGGGTATCTATTATACTCTCTCAGTTTGCCAGTGAGCAATAGTATCTCATAGTCTCTTTTTGTAGCCTTTTATTTATCTCCTGAATTTAACTTACGATACACTGTTTAACATGTTTAATATTTGTTCAATATTTGTAACTCATATGATTGCACAATAGCTCACTTATTGTCAGGATGTCTATTATTAGCAACTCATCTACACTGTAAATTCAGTTCGTCGTGGTGATCTTGATTAAAGGATCGAAAATTAGAAGCTCTACAATGCTCCAAATGGAGTTTTATTTCTCATACTATACGTTCACATCATTTGTGATAATAATGGTCACACTGTTTATGTCACTAACAGCTTGTTCTCAAGTCCAAACATCTTCTAAGTATCTCTTCTCCGCTCCTAATTTGCAATGAGTTGTAGCATGTCATAGTCTATTTTATTCCTTCATCTTGAAATCAATATTACATTTCATGGAACAATCACAATAAGTCACATATAGTTGTTTATATACAAGGAAACTGAATGAAATACATTTATATCAATATAAACACAAATATGAAATTATGAAATTATCCATAACTGCAGAACAAGATTGATTTTTGCTTTGTTTTCTAGAAGAAAAGATATATATTTTACAAGAAAATTATACAATTTATTACATGGATTCTTACAGTTTTGCCTGATATTCCCATGAAAATGGATTTCCAATCATTTATGTTAATTTCTCTTAGATGAAGCTCTTTAATTATTTCCTGCCACAATTGTTTAGCTTTAGGACAATCTAAAAACAAATGTTGGTATGTTTCAGCCTGTTGTTTACACATGGAACACAGATTATCTGACTCAAACCAAATTGGAAGAGTCTCGGTTTCGTATATGTAAAAGTTTATATTGAAACTCTCTTTGTTTGTTACTTACAAATGCACTTTTAAGTCTTGTGAATATTTCTTTCAACATCCCAATTCCAAAATCATATTGACAAATTCCATCTGTAATCTTTAATGTGTAATCTTTTTGAAGTTTTTCAATAAAATGATTTGTATAACCTTATAGATTTTAAATCGCTAATTTTTTTGTAAATAACCAGAGATCTTAAGATCTATTTGAAAAAGTTCAGTATCCACATTAATAAATCACTTTCTATCCATTCCTGTTAGAATAACAGAAAATATTTTTTGAATCATGATCAGGCTGTCGGTGGTAAATCCTAAGTTATAAAAATATGAGACTGGTCTTAAATTACCTCCAACAGTTATATCTGATGCTTGAAATATTTCTTTCTGAAAAATTTCAGCATAAAAAATCATTTTATTTCGGTAATATACTTTATTATTAAAAATGACAGGATTAACCTTGTTCTCTTCAAAGTGTCTTCATTCATCTATTTCTTGCCAGGCTTTTAACATATCTATATAAAACATGGGTATGCCATTTAAATTCATTTTTTTCGTATCGCAATTACAGAGAAATATACTTCGGCCTCACAACGATCTAAAAAAAGTAATCAAATGTTACTTTCCACCCTAAATATTTTTCACCATACAACAGGCTTTTAATCCACATTATTCTTTGAGTCTTGATGAAAACTTTTTTTTTGTATTTATGTTTTTATTGTAAAACAAAATAATATATACAATAGCAACAAAACTTCATAACTACTGTACTTAAAATATCTACACAAAATATCTACACAACTGATGACAAGACGACACATACACAAGACAAACACGATTCTCTCAGTAGCAAAAAGATAAAAGTCTTGATGAAAACTTCGTAATTAGTTACTCGAAGTCCACCTGCACAATAATCTTGATATAGTATTTTTCCTTTTTATTCTGTCTTTCCCACCCCAAATGAAATTAAAAGAAACTTTTTCAATTTCTTCAAGGATACTATGTGGCACAGACATAAGAGAAGAAACATAATTTAATTTTGAATATACATAAAAATATGGAACGCTTCACGATTTTGCGTGTCATCCCTTTCTCCCCCCCCCCCCCCCTCCCCCTTCTCCTCCTCTTCAAAACATCGATCCAGCAGCCGGGCTTTTTTTCAAACGCCGGCTTAATACGCGTTCATTAGCATAATGTGGTGACACAAAGTCCCATCATGTGTGAAGACAAAACAGTGTGGCGCCACAGTGTGTTACCACACTGTCGCATCATGTGTGAAAGCACTTTTAAGGACGTTCCACAGTTATGTTTCTGCGCATCCCTACCGCGCAGGTTAAAACGTCACGCGCACAGCCGGTGTTATTAGTCTATGATTGCAGGTGCATCACAGCGCAGATGCAACACCGAACCTGCCGAGCTGGCCGGCCTGGAGCGCAGCAGCTAGCTCTCGCTGGTTTTGGTTTGCAAAATTGACTAGATTTACATTCGTCATGATATATGGTAAACATTTATTGTAAAGCCTGTCTAAAGCTTTAGTAAAGATTCACAGGGCTCTCACTTCACTTTTTTCCTTGGTTGCCAGCCAGGCAACCACTACAATTGGTTAGGTTGCATAATGGCAAATTAGGTGGTCACAGTGATTATGTTCAAATAGCAATAGCATTGTGTAATGAAAATGTGAATCGGCGAATATTGCTCGCGATTCGCAATTCGTGTGCTTTCTTTAGTGGGAAAACCCCTCTTTTGCAGTTCCTACTCTCAGAAAACTGAATACTGCATACCTGAGGGGATATTTTTACCTATTTCTGCAGGCATTATTCCTGTGTTTAATTGAGAAGTCCAATGAAAAGTGTTTATATCATCTCAGGAAAAACCTGGACCGGACGTCTGCACTATAGACTAAGGAGATATTCCTTAAACCTGTTAGTAATGAACAAACACTAGTACTTGCCTACTTGGGTAACGTTACTAATCTTGTTCCTCTGTCGTGAAAACCTTGGGCAAGCTTTCCGGTTATCAACAACAACCAATGATTGAAAGGTATGCATAAAATTTGAATATGTTAGTAAACAGGTCTATTAACTACAAAAATAACTTGGAATCAAGTTTGCGTACACTACTTCAGCTGTAGGGCCTACTTGTTGCTATGTCAGTCAAGCCTATGACAAGCATTCAGGGTGTCATGCCGTTGCTTTTAAAAAGTATATATAAAATTTGAATATGCATGTGTGACTGACAGCTCACCTCAGCACCACGTAATGTCATCATTGACTAGCAAATGATTAGTAAAAAGACTAATGAAAGACTAATGTAAGACTAACTGATTTCAGTGTAGGACTACTTACGGACAATTCTTTCTCATGCAATACTAATTATTTCCAGGATTACTCAAATAAGACATAATTTGATTGACTAATTAATATTAGTCAGTTTAAAAACAAATGACTAATCATTTCTCAGTCAAATAAGACATAACGAATGACTAATCTTTTTAGTCATTTGACCAACTTTCGTTTTCAGTGTAGATTCTCAGCCTTTTGAATGTTTTTGTCGCGTTTTGTGGTTTTCAAGCCAATTCGCAACTATTAGGGCGACGATAGTTTAAAAACAAGCCCATGGACCCCACTTTTCAATGTTTCAATCTCTTCAGTATACTTTCTTGTACAATTCTAGAGAGAAAGACGAATATGACATGGGTTTTGAATGTTTGGGGCCATAAAATTGAATCGGCCGTATTTTGGATTAGATTCTCAGCCTTTTGCATGACGTCCTCAGCCTTTTGCATGTTTTTGGCGCGTTTTTGTGGTTTTCAAGCCAATTCGCAAACATCAGGGCGACGATACTTCAAAAACAAGCACATGGACCCCACTTTTTAAATGTTTTAATCTCTTCAGTATACTTTCCTCTACAATTCTAGAGAGAAAGACGAATATGACATGGGTTTTGAATATTTGGGACCATAAATTTGATTCATCCGTATTTTGGATAAGATTCTCAACATTTTGCATGTTTTGGCGCGTTTTTGTGGTTTTCAAGCCAATTCGCAAATATCAGGGGGACGATAGTTCCAAAACAAGCACATGGACCCCACTTTTTAATGTTTTAATCTCTTCATTATACTTTCCTCTACCATTCTAGAGAGAAATACGAATATGACATGGGTTTTGAATGTTTGGGACCATAAAGTTGAATCGGTCGTATTTTGGATTAGATTCTCAGTATTTTTGGCGCATTTTTGTGGTTTTCAAACCGATTCGCAGCTATTAGGGCGCCGACAGCTTGAAAACGAGCACATGAACCCCCCTCCCCCTTTTTTAAATTTGTTTACCCCTTCAGTAGGCATTCCTCTACAACTTTGCAAATTTTCATGAAAATGACATGGATTTTGAATAAAGTGCAGCTTAGATTGTCCTTTTTATTTTTCGTCTAGATTCCAAGCCTCGAAGATTATGTTTTTTGTCCTTTTTGGCACCATTTTTGCCACATGAGGGCGCTGCTAGTTTAAAGAGAAGTACAGATGGCCCAGTTTAAAGAGTCTTTCCACCTTTGTCATACATTTCGCTACAAATCTGCAAGATTTGATGAAGTTTAATAGGGTTTTGACAGAGTAAAAGTGATTTATACTCGTTTGTCGAAATCGTGAGGCCTAAATCTCTTGATTGCGTCATTTTATCTGTCATCCAATTATGGCAACTTCAAAGTCCCGCAGAAAAAAAATAAGCACATGAACCTATATTATTTTTTGCATTTTTGGCCTACATACATGTAGGTACCAAAGTAACTCTATGCAAAATTTGGAGAAAACGACATGGATTTGATTTTAACTGTGGAACGTCCTTAAAGTGTACACATTGCATACATACAATACAATACACATATAATACAATACACATACAATACAATGCACATTGTGTGTGTATGTGTACACAAAACACTGTGTGTATGGGTGTAAATGTTGTACACACTACACATACATTGTATGTGTGCAGTGTGTGCACACATAAATTTTATGTGTATGGAAGCTATGTAGGCTATGTGTACAGATACATAGCTTCCACGGAAAACGGCCTCATATTCAGTGGTTGAAATCGCCTCTGCGCATGTGCACAACGATGGGAAAACATTACAAAACATTAAAACAACAACGACAACGAAACATCAAACAGGGGATACGGGCTCATAAGCGGTTTGATCTTTTTGACCAAGTAAATGAGATAAATACGGGATTGTCTCTCAGACAAACTGACCAATCACATTACAGAATTCACGAAAAGTAGGTCCCACTAAGGGATAAACTTATTCTACAGTTCTACGTAGGCTTATAGGGTATAGGCCTACCCGTATTCGAGGCGCCATCACCTCGTATTACGTCAGTCATTCAACATGTTTCACGTAAATGAGACTGTCCGTCTCTTGGGTTGTATAGCACTATTTAATGTTTTCGGGGTGATGACATAAAACCATGTCTCACATTAATTTTTCAATGTTTTCCCATATACTGATTAGTTGAGCGAAATCAGTTAGAAAGCAGAGCCTTCACAGATTCCATCCTATCGATTTGTATTGACTGTGCTCATATAAATCTGTTGCAAATAATATTTTTTGTAATGATAAACCATAGTCATATTTGCCTTGTTTGATATTTTTTATCATGATTTTATATCAAACTGTGTATATGTCATTCTGTGGATGTTATAGAAGAAGAGTGATGTTGTTCTAGGTTTAGGTGTTTCTATATTCCCATCTCTAAATGTCATTTGATACAGATTTTGATATAATTGTGTAATTCTTCCTATCCAATTCTGCCTTAGGTCCATTGCCTCTCATGCCTATTTGAAGAGATAGAGAGAGAGAGAGAGAGAGAGAAAGAAAGGGAAAGAAAGAGATGGGAGCGAGAGAGAGAGAGAAAAAGAGAGAAAGAGAGAAAAAGAGAGTGGGAGAAACGGCGAGGATGGGGAGGAGAAATTTTATTCCAGGCATTCACCCTCCCCTTTTTATTCTTCCCCGCCCCCCCCCCCTTCCCCCCCCCCCAAAAAAAAATCCTTGTTCCCCCTCTAAATCCTCACAATATCTCACTGTCATGGTCATGATCAGAAACTACATTCATCAATATTAGCTTAAACAATATTTATTCAAAGCTAAATAGTACAAACAAATCTTCGAACTTTTCATTTGACCCCATGTTATCGATACGAGAAGATATTTGCGAGACCCATAATAGCTCATGTCACACCGCTAAGCCGACTCCAAACCACCTCAAAGCCATTACGCGTATATTATCATGAAAATCTTTGTTCGGTCTGGTATCGGCGTGGTACGGGAGACTGTGGTATTAGTTAAGATGTTTGAAGTCTCCTTCAGAAGTGGCGCTGTGATTACCTTTACCTGCAGTACATATAACGTCTGACTGTGCAAGAAAAAACCTGTGATCATTTCATTGAACAACACGGAGAAACATTCACAGTGAGTATATGGTCTCTTTTGCTCTCTCTCTCTCTCTTTAACATGTTTAAAGAGGTTTGGTAATACTGTTAAATGATATACATAAATTTAGAAACAAGTGTAATTTTAGACGAATACACACTAAATTTCTTGGATTGTGATTAGGGACAAATAAAAGACTCGATTAAAGATCTTTATCAATAAATAGATCTAGAAATCAATTTTATTGATTATTCTTAAATTATTTTTGGATTTGTCGCTAACCATGGCCTTTAAGATTAATCTCTAATCTGGTAAATTTAGAGTAATATCCTCTTACATGCTCTTAACAAACTTATACATCTTTTAACTGAAAAACTGCGTTTGAGACGTGATCACAAGGAAGCTTGTTTTCATCTTAGTCTATCCCTTGATTATGTTTTGTTTTGTTTTGCTATTTGTTGTTAAGTTTTACCATTCTCTCTTTGTTTTATAATGTATTTTGATTTTATATGTCACACAGGGCTCTCTTGTAAAGCAGTTTTTATGCACTGAAGGGACTAAAGGGACCGCCCTGTAAAGAAAACAGAATAAATAAATAAATAATATCGCAGATCCTATCAAAATGTACGAGAAAATCGTGTACGTTCATAATAAGATTTTTTTTAACAACACATGCACATGACTGTGGTATCAATATGTAGTACATCGCTTTATTTGATAGACGATAAAACAACAATGTAGATAAAATGCCTTGCTCAAGGGCATAAGTGCCGTGCCAGGGATCGAACCCCGGACCATCGCGTCTCCAGTCAAGCGCCTTAAACCACTCGACTACGGTACCTCTACTAGGAATTAGTAGATCCGATCAAAACGCAAGAAAATCGCAAAATCTGATTTTCAGTACATTGCTGTGGTAACTATATCATGTTTTCACCAAACAGCTATGTGTAGAACTTTTCTAAATTCTGAGTAATATGAAACTGGTCATTCTTCACATGAAAGGAACTTTCTACACATTCATCAATATAGAGCTTTCCACATTATCAATTTTTGTTTTCAAATCTTGTAATCGCATAATAATCAAAAACTGCGTGAACTTCATCTAATTTACTTCAGTCATAACTATCATGACTATATACTCTTTCTTCTTGTAATTCATTTATTATCTATAAATTAATTCTTTCATTCCTTCACTTACCATATCTTAATCATTCTGTTTGCTCATTACAATAATCCTGGCAGTTAGCCCATCATGACATGACTTGTCTGTCATATTTTAGATGACCGACGTGAAGACCGAGCGGGATGTACAGAAGGATAGTGTTTGGGATGTCTTCGAGTATGAGGGCCTCAAGTTCCCCAAAGTCGTCCTCAAAGAAAGCCTCGAAGAACTGAAAACCTTCGACGTCAGACCCGACGATATTTGGGTCTGCACGTATCCCAAATCAGGTGAATATTCCACTACTTCACAGCACGCTTGTGAAGGAGGATAAATATTTTACAATTTATAGCACGGAAACGAAATAAGGTTAATATTCCCATATTTAAGAGCGCGAAATTAAAGTCTCTAAATATCTTGATTACTTGTCTTACTTCTTTTTTCCTTTATGGGGTCGCCTCTACACCAGATTTATAACGTTAATCGAATGTTATGTATTTGTGTGTGTTTTAATTTTTTGTTAACTTATTGTACTATTGTTTTAAAATTCGACTGTCCTTCCTAAAAATCAAACAGTGACGTACCACGTAAACAAACATAATATACATTATAATCCATCAGTGAATAGTAAGAAAATATCTATAACGCTAAAAAAAAATTAAAAAAAAATAAAATAGAACCCTTATTAAGTATAGGGAGGGGGGCTCTCGTGTTTTATAGGGTAATTTTATCAAGCCAGAAAGTTTGCCGAGGGACGATACAATAAATTTTTCCAATATTCCCCTTATGAACTTAGGGAACTCCGGGCAAGGAACAAAGCTTTCCTTTGTCATTGTGATATTAGTACCTGTATGGAGTGAATTATATATTTATATATACATATAATTTTCGGCTTTCTGTCATGCGATTTTACTCTAATGAGTGCATGTCGAAAAGCTTAAGTATTAGTCCGGCAGCCAAACCCGGATTTTAGGCCTAAGGTTGCATTTGAATGTTATAGTTTTTTTTAATTGATATCGACTGTTCAGACCTTCTATTTTAACAATCCGCTGGCGGCCATCTTGGATTTTGAGTTTACCTGCTTTAAACATCCCTAGAATGTTCAAAATTGTGAATTAAGGGTTTTTCGGGACGGAGAATTCAAATCTGAGGTTAGTTTGAGGATATGACTATGTTTCGATGTCTTGATATAAAATGGCAGCTAATTTTCAAGATGGCGCCCCCAGCAGTCTATTTGTACATTTACATATATGCAATATTGCATTGAAAATCAAGTAGAAAATATATTGAATGTGATTGATTTTCTTTCTACAAGGATAATATTTAGAAACAAAAAACAACAAGCGTAAATGTGACGGGGGAGAGGAGGGGGATAGACTCCTTCCCAATCACGCACACCCACCCCCCCCCACACACTTTACACTATGGAGGAAAAGCATATGATGTTCACCTTTTTGTAGCTGACAAAAACTATAATGTGTACTCATATCTCTTTATTAGGAATTTGAGGCTCAGAAATTAGTTATGAAATTCATTTATTAAGCATTCTATTACTGCAATACTAATTACAGAAGAAACATACTTTCTAAAATGATATTTCTTGATGTTTTCAAGGCCAAAGCGTCATTTTCCTGACTAATTTGAGTATCTCCTATTATATCTACGGTATCATTGTCTATCGTGGACTGAAAATTCTGCAAATCTCGGCTGAGCCGAATAACTAGTACTTTTTCTGGTTTTAAATCGCATTTTCAAATAGAAATTTTAACATAATGGTTGTTTATGAAAGATTATAATTTGTTTTTATTAAAGATTAATTCAAATATCATTACTTCCTTAAAAAGTGTGGGGGGGGGGGGGGATTTTTGTACACGCCATCCCCCCTCTCAAAAAAGTGGGGCATATATCCCCCATCCCCCGGGATTTACGCCAATGATGCACAGACATAAACAGATACGCACCGTGACAAACGAATATAGAATATGGACTGACACACATTATTGCATACTTGCATCATGCTATTTATCTTTTTTTAATTTTGCTGTTACACCACTTCAGAAAAACTGTGACAGCGCCGAAATTACCCAAAAGTAATATAAATAACTACATAAATCAGAATAATGATCAATATAGTTATGATAGTAATCGTCATTTCAGTCACATTAACGATGATGATGATAACTATTATTATTATCATAGGCATGATAATAATAATAAATTACTAATTATTATCATTATTATTATTATTATTATTATTATTATTATTATTATGATTATTATTCTTATTATTATTATTATTATTATTGTTATTGTTGTTGTTATTATGATAATAATTATTATTATCAGTATTGCTGTTCCTATCATTTGCAAACATGTTAATTCATTTTAATTGTAAGCAAACATCCTTCCCTAAAACCTGGGGGGGGGGGGAATGATTGTACATGTCATCCCCCCCCCCCCACCTTGTTAGGTAGGGGGTGCATACCCCTCATTCCCCCCCCCCCCCGGCTGTCTACGCCCCTGCATATCATCAAGGATGGATACAGGGGACGTGCATAAAATAGGCAAATTTTTGGTTGTTTCTCCCACCCCTACATTATCATAGACGGAAAAACTGCACTAAAGATGTAAGGATAAATTATTTTACCTTTATTTTTTTCAGCTTCTCAAAAATCATTTTCGAACTTGTGCCCCCCCCCCCCCTCCCCGAGAATCCTGGTTCCGCCTGTGGCTGTAAAATCTGATTGTGAATAATGATATACTGTATCGTGACTGTAATACTAAAACTAATATCATAGGTTTTGACAAACTATCGTGATGTTAGAAAAGTATAATAAAAATGAATCAATAGCAAGGTTAAGCGAGATAAGTAAGCTGTTACATGTATTATTGTCCGTGCTTACTATCATACTTAAATCTAGTATAGAAAATTTCTTATTTCAAATTTGGAAGGCACCCATTTCGCGATGGAGATCGCTTCACTTATCATCGGTGATGGTGACCCACTCAAGAACAACCGACATAACCTATTGAGTACCGTTGGAATGCTGTTTGTTGACAAACCTCTTCCCCCACCTCCCTCTTCCGATGAAAGTGAAGGGCAATCACAAGGTCCGTTTTTTGAAGAACAATTTTCTCAACAGCTTGGTCAGCAACCACCTTTCATCGACGTAATTAAAAAAGCACCATCCCCGCGGATAATCATCTCTCACCTGCCTTTTCAGTGTCTACCACCAAATATTGAGAAGAGAGGCAAGGTAAGAACGCGTCCGACGAGTAAAATGCGCCATTTTGTTGACGCAGGAATGCGTCAGTGACAGGCGCGGTCTCTGACGCACCATGTAATAGGGAGCTTTTGATACGCGACGCAGCTCAGACGACGCGGTATCTTGCCGAATTGACTTACGTTCTCTTGAACATGAGCCGGACGCGATAAATGGCGCTCTATAAAAATGGCGCTTCTTGTGTAAAAGACATATGGGGTGGACAAACCGGTGCCCTTTGCACACGAGGCGTTTTTTCGATTGCGTTATTTTTTAAATATTTTTTCCCCCCAGAATCAAGCTGGCTGTGAAAAAGTCGGTAATTCGACGCAATGTTTGCACTGTGAAAGGCTTGTTCAAATATGAAGCGAGAATTGGCAGTCTGCACGCCGCTCCCTTTGTCATGTTTGTAAGCAATAGCCATTCTCTTCAAAAACAACAAGAAAACGATACGCACGTTCGTTATCAATTTTACTGTACTCAATGTCATAACTAGTCATGATCATCACCACAGAGAGCACTGATCAAAACGTCGAGAACCAAAGCGGACTGTACAACCTTCCCTGGTAGAACCATGCAAACTTTACTGCACCTATGAGAAATCTTGACAAAAATTTGCTCTAAATTTGTTTTTCAGATTGATCTATATCTTGTCACTTTATCATGGCGTAACAATAGCATTGCTCAATAACCAAGTTGATGTCTATTTTCATGTTGATGGTGGAGGTAACGACCGTGACGGTGATGATGATGACCGACGATAATGCATGACGATGATGTATGATGATAGTAATACCAATATCATAGAGCATAATATCCACTACGCAAAATGCTGAAGGCACTGGAAAAGCACATGAGTACAGTGAAATAAGGAAACAAGAAGTTGGGATGATGGGGTGGTGGTGGTGTTTGTGTGTGATGATGATGATGATGATGATGATGATGATGATGATGATAGTTATCACATAAAGTACAATAATTATGACAATGAACGAGTGTAACTTGTGTTTTTAATGTTTATTTTGTTTGTTTTTGTCAAAAGATACTCTATGTGGCACGCAATCCTAAGGATATGGCTACGTCTACGATGACCTTTGTGGAGAAAACTTTCCCAGTGCCTGGGGGGTTCCCCGCAATCCTTGATGACGTAATGAACGGTGGTAAGTCTAATGCCTTGGTCAATGAACAGAATTATAGAACCTAAATGTGATAGTATGATATAATAGTAAAAACAACAAAAACAAATTATACATTCTACAAGCTGATTTCAGTAACATAAGTACCGTATACACTCCATTTAACAACATTAATTCCGATAATACGCCATACCTATTATCGATTATATAATATAAAAAAAGGATTGAAATGCAGAAAACTCAAATAATTTTACATGTTCATAGAGTGAAAGTAAATAAAAATTAAATGTTATTCCCTCTCCCTCCTCTTCCTTAAAAGCACCTCTCATCTCTCCCCTCCCCCTTCAAGTAATATCATTCTGTTGATATAACACTACCTTTCTATGATCTTCATTTTTTACTGCGAACCCCTGCGAACATCATCCAGCACAAAATTATGAAAAATACATCGATCTCCTTGGATGTCGTCCAATTTCCCCGTTGGCTTCGTGGTGTTTTAATAGCTCAAGAAAAGTGCGGAGCACAATCGGCGTTATGAAATAGGCCCCGTTTTTTAAAGAAATTTCGAAAATGAAGCCAACATGGATATTGAACGGTTTAATTGAACTGCGGTCTAAGTATGCTTTAAACTCAGTCTAAACCTGCCCTTTAAACTGGAGTGTTAGATAATCGCATTCTGAACTTTGGTTTGATTTAAACTCCAACTTTGTACAAAAATTTAGATTGGACTTGTGGTTTAAGTCAGTTTTAATTAAAGTTCTGGTTTAACTTAGACTGAAGTTTGAGTTAAACCGGAGTTCAGAATACGGGCCCCTGAGATTACCGGTGGGCCTACGTGCAGTGATGTCCATGAAATAAAGGGGCGTTCGCCTCTGTAAGTTCCGCGTAGTTGAATGTTTTATTGCTACCCATTTCTCCTTTCCATAGAGAACTACGGTGGATGGTATAATCACGTGATGGGCTTCTGGAAGAAACGGAACGAAAAGAATGTTCTCTTCTTGAAATACGAAGACATGGTCAAGGTAAAAATATTCAATTTTACTCGATGAAGACATGATCAGAAAAATCTAGGAATTTTTGAGGGGGAGGGGCGCACGGATACGAAAAAAACAAAACAAAAACTGATAATCAACATGTGTCATAATATGATAATTCCAGATGTTTGCTGGCCCAAAATTTGAAAGGAGGCAATATTTCGGCGGTTGTGTGTTCAAGCCTAGGCATACTGATTTGGGGTCTTGAAAAAGGGAGTCACAGGACAGTGCCGGACAGTGCCCCTCCCCTAAATTGGTCCGAGATTGTAGAGAATGGAAAGAATTAATGGAATGAAAGAATTTTGCATAAATTCCACGTGTGATTTCTTCAATCGTGAATTGAATAATAGTTCTCGCTTTTTCTGTGCTTGTTTGAATTGTTGAACTGTTAATAAAACTATTTTAGTCAGAACTCTAATGAATAAAACTCTTATAGATAAAAGTTGGACTCTAATTAGGATCAGAAATTCTCGCAACTTTTCTAAAGAACAATATTTCTATCCAAAGGATCTTCGTGGATGTGTGAAGAAGGTTGTCGACTTGCTCGAACATCCCCTAAGCGACGAGGTTTTTGAAAAAGTGGTGGCGGGAAGCGAATTCAAAGGAATGAAGAAAACTTATGACACGATCGAGAAATCCTCTGAGAAAGGTGTCTTGCTGACAAAAGCCTTCGGTCAGATGAGCTTCATGCAGACAGGTAAACTTTTCGGATTAAAACAAAACAAAATGCTTAATTCTCGATTGGTTAAAAAAGAGTAGGCCTACTACATATTTTTCCCTTTACCTTTCTAATTATCCCCATAACGATAGACCTCATTAAGACATGCTTCTTTATCATAATGTCAGAGGATACTCAAAATAACAGAAGGAAAAGATTATACATAAACTATTCAGTGGCGTTGGAATGGGCTTGGGGGACTGATGACGTTCTTATGCCCCACCCCTAAGTTAATGCCCCTCCCGCAATGTAAAATAACTCCTTCCAATTGAACTAATGCCCGAGCTCGCGTTAAAGAAAAATTCATTACGGGAGTTGAAGAATTCTTATCAAGCAGCTTTTTATAAGGGCCCCTTTTAAGCAATACCCCCTCCTCCTAAAATCATTCTGATGCCCTTGAAAATCATTATAAACCTACATGATCATGAAATTCAAGATAATTTATTGAACATTTTTGTCCGCAATTGCAATTTCTTTTCTTCTCTTTTTTTTTTTTTTTTTTGGGGGGGGGGGGGGGGCAGCATGTATAGTGAGTCTCTATGGATGCATATCTTTTACAAAACAAGCATACATACCAATAAATAAGTTGCTAAGTTCTAAATTACAACTGCAAAAAAATTTGTGTTTATATGTTGCTTATATTCCAACAGGCAAGATAGGTACGTGGAAGACTAGATTCACTGTGGCTCAGAACGAGATGTTTGACGCATGGTACCAAGAGAAATTCGCTGGACTAGATCTACAGTTTCAATTTGAGTAATCAGGATTGATAACATCATGTACATCAATAGAACCCGACAGCGCACTTAGAGAGAATATGATATAACTGCTTGCAAGTGTCACTCTACAAGAGAAATTCAATTATTTTAAACACTATCAATGGAATGTTTTGTGGAATAAAAACATCTTACACATGATCTTTTTAAGCTTTGTAGAGGCAAGGTAATAAATGAGTCACACGGACATGATTAAATTAGAAGAAAGTTTTTTGTTTTTTTTATCAATGATGCTTCATGCTGCATCATGATCACACAGCTCTCCCACAGCATCATTATATTGTTCTTTAAAGAAATAAGAAATAAGTAGCACCTCTTCATATCCACAAAAAAAATATGTGTGAATAATAACTAAAGAATGAAACAATGTAACAAAAATAATAGTCGGCCAATAGTATTTTGAAGTGAAAAATCCCCCACTGCCAAATAAGTAACATGATTAATACTAATCAAAGAATAATATATCATGTCACCACAAACCTACCAAGTTGTATCAAATCCCCTCCCACTATCTGACTATTATCTGTTCATAACATACTACTAAACATTTGAAACACTATACCAAATGAATATGTTCATATAAAACCAGTTATGTAATGCAGATTTGTATTATATGTAACTTTTTTTTCTCTATAAGGTACTATAAGCATCACTGAAATGTGCACCCACCCTTTTACCTTGCAAATCCTTCTTAAAGTATAGTTTTAATTCTTCTATATTTTTTATTGGCATATTATGATGTAAATATCAATCATACAATTTAGAGGAAGCTTTCCTTGACAAAGCCACCACAGGCTTATTTTCAAATCTATATCACTTTGTACAATTTGTAAGTGAAACATTCCTTTTGCTTTTACAGTGATATCAATCACTTTGAATTACTTTTTTATTTTGCTGTATGGTTTAATGTAATTTTGTTTAGAATATATACGATGAAACTTCAACAACTAGACAAATTACTGTATTTGACTAAATTTTTCAATATCATTCTTCCAAGTTCCACTGCCACCTTTCAATGTACTTTGAACATTTCAGCTAAGGAAATGCATATTATGAGATGCAATACCCAAGGAAAAAGACTTCCAAGGGATGCAGATATAATGACCCATTCCACATGTATAAGACACATAATTTATGCGGGTCATACAATATAGGTATCAGAGCTAATTTCTTAAGTGCCGTTTTATCCTACTCTGCAGTCAATACCATTTCCTGAATATTTCCTGGGTTTTGTTCATGTCTAAATTTTACTTATCATGATAATAATGGCCCAATGAATATCCTATAAAGAAATAAAAACAATGATATGCCTGCACAAAATTGCAAAGTAACTAGGGAAGAAAGACAAAATAACAACAAAATCAGCAATATGTCCTGCTAATTCTACAACACACCCCCCCTACTGATGAATGATAAGTATTACTGAAAAGTCAATCTTAAAGTCTTCTGATAACATAAATAACTTTTTCTTTACACTGCTACAATCAGGGCCTCACAAATGGGTTTATAAATCAAAAGATGTATCAATCTGAGCTTTCTGTTTAGCAACACTTAGATATAAATACAAATAAAACCGTATCATCATAATCACAATGCTTTTGTTTTTGTTTATTTTGTTTTTTTAAAATTAACTCTTCAGCCTAAACAGCCATTACTCCACAAAACCCATAGCCCATAACTCTGTGGTGGCCAACAGGATTGCCAAAATCCCATTCCTCATCAATGTCAGCCTACCTACTCCTGAAAGTCCTGGGGGCATCACTTGAAGAGGTTTTTCAAATTTATCACACTATTAGAATATATGTTTTAGAGCCAAAAGTTTTCATATACCAGGGGTATTCCATGAAAATTGTTCACTTGCCAAAAATCATAAAATCTACTAAATCTTCAGAAATATTAGTGCTACCATGACAAATTTGGTATCAAACAAAAGAGCTTCTCAAGCTCTTTCATTTGAATGACATGCCATTAGGACTGAAAAACACGTAGGTGTGATTTTCTTTAAAAAAAACCCTAATATTTGTGTACAATATGAAGTCAAACTTGGTAAGAAAAACATTTCATATTTAAGCTCGTTACTTCTCACAAGCATTATGCCACCCTCTTTTCAGTTGTCCTTGATCCTTTAATCTAAATTCATAACAGAAATGTCTTATCTCAAATGTTTGTTGTAAGAAATAGTGAGACAAAAATATAAAATGTTTTGGTCAAGATTGACATCAAATTTTACCCTAATGTTATTTTTTTCAAAGAAAATTGTATTTATATTCTTAAACCCTAATGACATGGCAGTCAGATAAAAGAGCATGATAAGCTCTTTTATTTGATACCAAATATTATGGTAGCACAAATATTTTTAAAGATAGATTTTATGATTATTTTGGCCAGTGAACAATTCCATGGAATTGCCCAGGTGTATGTGAACTCTTGGCTCCAACTGTACATCAAGTACTTTAAGTACTGAATCATGTAAGCATCGATCTCTCTGATGGATGGAATACGAGGAGTGAATAAAATTGAATTGACAATGTTTCAAATCCTAGTACACATGGAAAGAAACATACACCTGAAAAGGAAAGTCTCTTCTTTGAGGATCCCCCAAAGGACACTGAAAATATCTTGTTTCTCTCCAAGACATATTAGTCTCCATTCCAGATATCCACTGGGTATCTATTATACTCTCTCAGTTTGCCAGTGAGCAATAGTATCTCATAGTCTCTTTGTGTAGCCTTTTATTCATCTCCTGAATTCAAAACTTATGATACACTGTTTAACATGAGAAATGAAATTCTGATGAGAGCCCTTTTATTTTTTAATATTCAATCCTTTTATTAAGATCATCATCAGGAACTAAATTCACTTAGATAAGTTGCTTTAATATACAGTCAGGAAGCCCACCATGAAATGAACTTATATGCCTTCACTTAGGTTACAGAACAGAATGAGAGTAGAATACATGTGCAACAAAGGAAAGTGATTCATAGATTAACCATATGCTTATAATATTTGTAACTCAAATGACTGCACAATACCTCACTTATTGTCAGGATGTCTGACTATTTATTAGCAACTCATCTACACTGTAAATTCAGTTCCTCGTGGTGATCTTAATTAAAGGATCGAAAATTAGAAGCTCTACAATGCTCCAAATGGAGTTTTATTTCTCATACTAAACGTTCACCTCATTTGTGATAATAATGGTCACACTGTTTATGTCACTAACAGCTTGTTCTCAAGTCCAAACATCCTCTAAGTATCTCTTCTCCTCTCTTAATTTTGCGATGAATTGTAGCATGTCATAGTCTGTTTGACCAGTCTTTTCTTTGAGGATCTCCTTCCATGTTTCCAGAACATTCTTGGCCATGTTCCTTGCATCACTGTACAAATAAGAAAATATAATTCTAATGAGTGAATGAAGGGAATTATGTCAAAATCAGTTAACAGGGTATCAGTACAACTAAAGGCCGTATTTCACCGGTGGAGACGTTGCCGCAACATCGCGGAGACATCTCCTAGACCTGCTGGCGACTGGAAAAAGTCTAAAAAAAAGTGAACACGTTTAAATTCCCCACAACTCCCCCGAGACTCAGCTAGTCTCGCGGAGATCAACCAGCAAAGACTCAAGCTGCAAACTAGTCATGAACTAGTTTCCAGGCTGGTGTGATACCCCCTTCATGGAATTTTCAGATAAAGATGAAGGTCGGGGAAAGGAAATTATTTCAAATGTTGCACACTATTCACAATGCAATATTCTCTAGGTCTATGTAGGTAATCATCAGGGGAAACTACAATCCACATGACTCATGATCACAAAATATGAGGCCTCTGAAAAATCTTAAAGAAAAGTGAAAGTTCAAAAATGCATCAGGTGAAAACTAGAACATTTTTCAACAGTTCTGGGTATGGTCTTGAAGGGCCATCCAGGTTGCCTTTTCGAAATAGGTATACTCAAAGATATTTATTCACATACAGGTATGAGATATTAATGAGTCAGAAAGAAAGAAGAGGATCTTGGGTATTTGACTCCAGTTCATCGTGACTTAGCCGTGAACCAGAATAGCCTGGTGGTTAAGTCGCTGCCCGGCAAGCAGTAGATGGCAGGTTCGAATCCTGCTGGTTCCAATTTTTTCTGACTTGTGATTTTCATTACAGATCGAACATGCGATCTTTAACACTGGGAGTAATGCCGAAAATTTGTTTTCAAATTATAAAAAAAAAAAATTCTCCCATAAAGCTTCTTCGTTTACTATCTATTGTCCACGGCGGACAGTTGCATATTAATGAGTCAGAAAGAAAGAAGAGGATCTTGGGTATTTGACTCCAGTTCATCGTGACTTAGCCGTGAACCAGAATAGCCTGGTGGTTAAGTCGCTGCCCGGCAAGCAGTAGATGGCAGGTTCGAATCCCGCTGGTTCCAATTTTTTCTGACTTGTGATTTTCATTACAGATTGAACATGCGATCTTTAACACTGGGAGTAATGCCGAAAATTTGTTTTCAAATTATAAAAAAAAAAAAAAAAAAAAAAATTCTCCCATAAAGCTTCTTCGTTTACTAGGTATGAGATATTTTGAACTCTTCACTAGCTCTCTGGATATATAAGATTTGGTGGGAAACAGATATTGTAGCTTATGGTACTTGGTTAAAGTCCCCAGTTCTCTATTTTCTAAAATGCAAATTCTGCGTTCTTCGGTGTTCTAAACTTCAAATTCTGTGTTTTTCGGTGACATGTACAAAATATATGACAAAGCAATTTTAAATAGTAAAAAAAAAAAAACCAAGCAAGTTACCCTAATATAACCATACGCACTGCAGTATACATGCAGATGCAACTGAAGCTTTGCGATCACGGCGCTATTAACACAGTGATCGGGTGTGATTCAGATTTTCAGCTGATGCACGGTTTTGTTTTATTGGATTTTGCTTTATTTTTATGTTTTTTCGCTGTATTTTTCGTAATTCAAATTTTTGGGCCTAAAAAAATCAGGTTTTCCATGAAATTCAATGAATTCGGTTTTCTTCCCGAATTCTGTTAAATTTTTCTGTTTTCTGTATTGCGGAAAACTGGGGACTTTATACTTGGTGAAATAATTCAGTGATCGTAAAATTATACTTGGATAAGCGAAGTATGTTTCCTTACAGTGAAACAGATGACCACTTACCCACACACATACACATAGGCTCCCTTGTGTAACAGTAAATCTGTCAACTCTTCTTTGTGGATCTTCATGTTGTCCTGTACATAGTGTGGTGCCTGTTCACTACTCTCATCAGCTGGCTGGTCTCTTGAGAATGACACACATAAATGGGACAGGACACCAGTCTCCTGGAATTCTTTAAGCTTTTCCCTGTCATTTGAAAAAATGTAAAAAGCATTAAAGTTCTTGCTGAATTTGAATTTCTTCACTGCACCATCACCACATCCCTATCAGGAAATGTAAGAAATTAAAGCTAGCATTTTTTAAATCAAAAGACCCATCTTGGAGACCACTTCCTATTTATTTCATTTTAGCAGTGCTTTTTTTTCTTCAAAAAAGTATGAAAAGAGAACCTCAGTGTATGCAGAGAATATATCTGCAAAGAGTGCCTTTTTCTTTCCTATAAGCATGCAGACTTTAAATTTTTTAAAATTAGTTGCAATATTAAACCAAAGTCCCTGGTGGAGATAACAAACTGCATACAATCTAAATGACATACTAATAATACAGTGAAACCTGTGTATAAAGACCACTCAAGGGATACAAGAAAAGTGGTCTCTTTAAGCAGGTGGTCTTTATGGACAGGTTTCTTTCAGTACATGCTCCAATGAGAAACTGCATGCAAGGGAAACAGAAAATGTGGCCTTTATAGACAGGCGATTGTTATAGACAGGTGGTCGCTAAAGCAGGTTTGACTGTATAACATTCCATGTGCAAAGGCCCACGAAGGCTTAAACATACCTATATAGATAATCCCTGTTCATATGCCTGCAACCAAAGAACAACCACACGGGACCAAAGGTCACACTCTCCTCTCGTGCCTCCTCCATCATGTGACTACGATGTTCTAAGAAACCAATGAATGGTGCCACGCCCGTTCCGGGACCAATCAGAATGAGAGGTTGGGAGTTGTCAGCTGGCAAGTGAAAATGTTGATTAGTCCTGGAGTAGATGGGTATATTAACCTGATGTAGGGGAAGAAGAATTACAAAGTTATCAGAATGTCACCTTCATGTCTTTTGTTGTCAATATGTGACATACGGAAACTTTCTTATACAATTTACTCCTTCTTGATATAATACTAAAAGAAGATGGATAATCCCAAGAGTTTAAAATATAAAATGAAAATAGTGAAAATCACGGCTGGATTTCAAATCAAATAGATATATTATTACATAACAAGAGACCTAGAAAGGCATTAATCCTATATTAATGAATATGAGAAAAGGCCCTTCTGCATTCTAGCAGAGTTTGAAAGAATATTCGATGTGTATGAATGATCAAAGCTTATATTGTGGTAATATTTTTTTCCTAATTTGATCTAAATTTGTGAAGCAATTCATTCAAAGTACAATCAAAGCAGCTGAAAGGGAACAAGAAAGTGACAGGCTATCAATCTTTTGCAGCATTTCCATCTAGGAGCTTGTGCATATATGAAGCAGAAAACCCTCTGTGTGTGTTTTGTGTGTGTGTGTGTGTGTTTGTACAAATGAATATGAGGCAGCAAAAAAAAAAAAAAAAAAAAAAAAAAATGAGGCAAGGGGGCTTTTAAATCTTTTGGTGGCAAAAAGGTGTGGACCAATCAAATCCTTATATGGTTAGTGCAAAATATGAAATCACAATTTCATTTGGCAAAACTTCTTTTATTTGGAGTTTACACCTTAATGAATGTCTCATTAACATGAGTGGCTCAGTTTAGTGCAACATATGTGAACACTAAAAAACAATGAAAGGTTTGTGGGGGGGGGGGGGTTCAGCTGGATAGTTGAATGAGCCCTTAATACTTCCTCACTAAAGGCAAACCTATATTCCAATTTATGAGAAAGTAAGGAATAATGTGAGGTCAAAATGTTTAAAGAAACGGGTCCTAATCATCTAAAATGCTGTGTAATACAGGCAAATTGAAGAGAAAAACCCTCTTACTTACCTCTTCCTCCAATGTAAGCTTGTCAATCTTCTCTTCCAAGTTCTCCATGATACTCTGTTGAGAGTTCTGACTCCGCCCCCTTGTTGCTAAGTGGCTCAGCCATCCAGTACACACCCCCTGCCGGGCTTGGCTCCGCCCATCTCCAGCAGGGATGTCAATGATGTTGAACACAAAATGGAAGCTGGTTGGGGAGGTGAGTGGTGAGCTATGGACACAAAAGAGAGAGAATATTTTTTGTTTATATGTAAGAGAAGACAGTTATTCTTCCTTCATATTCAATTCAGAAGAATTAAGACTCAATAACTGGTAGATGGTTGAATAAAAGTCATTTGATAAAATACATGCAGGTATGCTAAGTGCAAAAAACTTGATAACATCAAGACAAATAAGAAGACAATGGCTGCTAGAATTGGAGGTTCTAAACAAGATTTTGGAATCTGAGGAAAGATTTCACCTAATAAAAGAGAGAAGAAAATGAAATGCATATATTTTGTTAATACGCTTGGAAAGAATGAGGTCAAGCTTGTCAACTGAAGTAAAAAAAAAAAAAAACTAGATGAATCTTCAACCACACGTGGTCGAACTTTATGCCTCCGCCATTACCAAATCAGAAATAAATGGCACTTCATGTTGATTGATTTTCATTTATACAATGACATCTTTGACCTTGACCTTTGACCTTTGACCTTTGACCTTGTGACCCCCAAATCTAATGAGAGCATTGCCCTTTCCATATGCATACATGAGCCAAGTTTGTTGAACCGTCAAATGGTTACTGAGTTATCACAAGAACGAACCATTTCTATGTACATAATGACCTCTATGACCTTTGACCTTAGACCTTGAGACCCCAAAATCTAATCAGATCATTGTCCCTTCCATATGCATATCTGTACCAAGTCTGAGGTTGATAGGTCAAATGATTCTTAAGTTATCGTGAGAACGAGCCATTTTTATGTGTTTTATTAACTCTATGACCTTGACCTTTGACCTTGTGACCCCAAAATCTAATCAGATCATTGTCCCTCCCATATGCATACCTGTGCCAAGTCTGAGTTTGATAGGTCAAATGGTTCTTAAGTTATCGCGAGAACAAGCCATTTTTATGTTTTATTACCTCTATGACCTTGACCTTTGACCTTGTGACCCCAAAATCTAATCAGATCATTGTCCCTCCCATATGCATACCTGTGCCAAGTCTGAGGTTGATAGGTCAAATGATTCTTAAGTTATCGCGAGAACGAGCCATTTTTATATGTTTTATTACCTCTATGACCTTGACCTTTGACCTTGTGACCCCAAAATCTAATCAGATCATTGTCCCTCCCATATGCATACCTGTGCCAAGTTTGAGGTTGATCTGTCAAATGGTTCTTAAGTTATCGCGAGAACGAGCCATTTTTATGTGTTTTATTACCTCTATGACCTTGACCTTTGACCTTGAGACTCCAAAATCTAATCAGATCATTGTCCCTCCCATATGGATACATGAGCCAAGTTTGAGGTTGATCTGTCAAACGGTTCTTAAGTTATCGCGAGAACGAAAACGGGACGGACGGACGGACGGACAGACGGACGGACGGACGGACGACCCGAAAACATAATGCCTCCGGCAACTACCTACGGTGGGCGGAGGCATAAAAAAAAGATGTGACTCTTTATATTTGAACAAGTCTTACCATGAATTTGTTTTAAGAATTCCATTACAGAACATTTTCACTCCAACATAGACATAAATATCACACCATACCTTGATATTGAGTAAGGCCTAGGTTGTAATCTGGTCATGTGCTGTAGGATATGCTCAACAGGAGGAAGGCATGATGGAAAGGCTGTGAGGACATCCATCAATGAGAGACAAGGTGATCGTAAGAAAGTCGCATAGTCGGCCTGACCTTGCTTGCTACATAGCTCCTGGAGACGTCGCTTCTCGCCGGGATCACTGGTATGTTCGACAAGTGTGCGCAGGAAAGCCTGGGAAAGAATGGTCATAATGGAATTGACAAAGGTGTTGATGTTCTGTCACACTTGAGCTTTTGTAGTTGTCATGTACTAGTAGTGTAAATTAGGAATGTCCTAAATGAGATCCACATACCTTCTTTGGAAGTGCCCTAATGTCACAGCACGTAGTGAAGATGTGACGGAGGGTGCTGAACGGTGGAACAAACTCAGGGACAGCAGCTCTCTTCTTCTTTGTAACTGCTATTACAGATATCCTGACAGGCACATCTGCCATCTCTCTCAGTCCAAGACGATGGAGAAGCTGGTTGACCTCCCCATCATCATTGGGGCAGATGATGCTGAACGAATCACCAGGTTGGAAGCTCATAGAGTTTTCCTATGGAAAAAGACAAATGATTTTCAGATCAAGCCACATCCTTTCTGTTCTCTATGAAACTTGTACACTCTGTAATATAACCTGACTCCTCATTGTTGGTTTTCCAAGTTGATTCATGGCTTTAGTTTCCCCTATGTCTTTTCCTTCAACCTTTACCTTCTGAATCACCATGTGAAAGTGAGCAGAGTACTCTGTCTGTTTTTTGAATCCCAGATGCAATACAACAGTGAAATCAATGGTTTTCAACATGCTCCAGCAGCATATGCCCCAGTCTATTCCCTACACAAATAAATCCCTTATCTCCACCCTGGGGCAAACACTATAACTAACCGTAAACCCAAAGGCAAAACCCTATAACTAACCTTAAACTCAAAGGCAAACCCTAATTCTAACCCTGTAACTAACCCTATAACTAACCCTGTAACTAACCTTAAACCCAAAGGCAAACTCTTATTCTAGCCCTGTATCTTTAAAGCCTAGAGCAAATGCCACAGCAGCAAATGTCAGATCACCTGAGAAGCACATATGGTCTGTTCAGAGCCAGAAGGGCATTAACTCAAATCATTTTATACAGACTTAATGCCCTTCTGGCTCCAAACAGATGATATGATCATTTGGGAAAAAAAAAACCCAGCTGGATTGAAAATGTACTTACTGGAACCTTCAGCTGTATGTCCAGTGCAGTCTTTACTGCATCATCTCTAGTGAGCTGGGTTGCCTTGACAACTGTCGCTTGGATGATACCTGAGGATGCGGAGGGAAGAGGAGCTCCTCCTTGCATTCGTAAAGCTTCAAGGTCCTAAACACACAAGTCAGCATTGAAAAAAAGGTTATACCAGAACAGAATTCTTCAATTTCAGGTAATGATAATTCCAGCTTATGCCTACATGTAACTCTACCATGCATAAATATTTCACTACCACTTTCAGATCATTCCAGAACAAAACATTTGTATTCTATACTAAACAGATCATGATTTTAATAAAGGGTTTAAAAAAAACAATAAAAAAAAGGATCTTCAGAAGAAACCAATGTATAAAGAACTAGCACTGATTTCGCTTAACATTTGCCAACATTTCTTTTGCTATGATTTGTTCGGACATTACCAATAATGAGTATAAATACATGAATCCTTGAGTGCGCCCGGTTGAAATTTATGCCTCCGCCTTTGGCAGATCAGAAATATATCACTTTAATTTATGGGGAATGTATTAATAATTTAGAGTACAAAGCTGGAAAAATGCTTCTATTCAAATGACAATGTGTCTGCCACATTTAGAGTTGGTTCTTAAGTTATTGCAAGAACGAGCAATATTTCATGTATACAATGACATGTCTTTGACCTTTGACCTCATGACCCCAAAATCTAATCAGATCAATGTCCCTCCCATATGCATACATGAGCCAAGTTTGAAGTTGATCCGTCAAATAGTTATTAAGTTATCCCGAGAACGAAAACGGGACGGACAGACAGACAGACGGACAGACGGACAACCCAAAAATGTAATTATCGTTTATTGAATTACTTTTTATGCCTCCGCCCACGGAGGCATAAAGAATAATTCAATAAATGATAAAAACGAAATAAATCTTTAACTGAACTCATTTTAAAAATGTTTTGCATTTCAATTCACACAGATGTAAAATAAGCCTAATATGTTTTTTTTTCCAACAGTTTTTTAGGTCCAATAAGAAATGATCATATCAGATCATTCAGATGTAAAGAGAAATTACTGTCTATAGAAACACTATTTTGATACATTGATTGTTGATAACCATTATAAAAATTAGCTTTGAAAAAAAAAACTAATCTAAATACAGGGGCTGGTGTTACAACATATTAAGATTTTATACTCACTAATGTTTCATTATGGGCATATTCCACTTTCAGGAAAGGGGGAGGCAGTACAGGCAGAGTAAGTCCACTTTCACTGAGGGGAGGTACAGACTGTTTAAGTGATGCCACAATGGGTCCCTCCGTCTTCTTATCAACTGACTCCTCCTCTTTCACATAAGGATCAGTCCTTGGTGACTGTGAGCCAGTTCTCAGCAAGGTCTGAGGTAAGTTCTTGGAGTCTTCAGTATGGTTTCTAGCACCAGAGCTATTCACTATGGCACCATCCTTGGCTGACATTGCATTTTGGTTATTGTTAGAAGGAGATGGTTCTTCAGTTTTGGATTGTGCCTGTTCTCGCACATCACCATGTATAGTACCATTCTGAGTGGCACTTGGATCACTTTCTGCATTCTTCCCACTAGTCCTGTCATCCACCTCTCTTTCTCCATTCATTTCAATGTGGCCATTTTCTAAAGAGCCTCTGCAGTCCTCTGTATCTTTCCCATCCATGATTTTGTGAAGTGCTTCCCAAAGTCCCTCTATCCACGGCTCGACCACTACCTCTAACCTGCGTGACAGAATTAGAAATGACAACATAACCTTACGCAAAGAGAAAAGGATAACACCAACACTAAAACAGAGGTATCACAGATGTACAGACTGCAATCATCAAAGTTAGTATCCCCTTTAAGCATGTGAAACCATGAAAATTTTCTTTTATGCAGCAGGATCAAGCAAATAGTGCTGGGTAGGAGAAATGTTCTCCAACATCAACATTAGGTACAGAACTATTTAATTTTGTGAACAGCTTCATCACAGCTGAAACAATGGTGGAAAAGACTTGCCTAATTCCTTTCTAAACATAAACAGTACAAGACTAACATTTTATTTCAAAGTAAATTCTGAAGTGATACACTTTTCAGAACTATAACTCAATTGCGATTTAGAGTTGATGTTTTCCTTCTTGTAGGCCCTACCCACAATATTATCCATAATAGATCATTGTATCAAAACTGTATTAATCATGTGCTTAGGTAGAATACAAATGTGTTTAAGTCACCAAGAACCTTCAGGTTTCAAGTTGAAGTGATTTGATGAACTAAGTACACACCCTGTGGCATCGTCTGCATATCCAGTAGGGTAGAAATGCTTGGCACCAAGCTGCTGTAGTCTCTCATCAAAGTTCTTCCCATTTCTACAGAAGTTGCTGTAGTTAGAGTCTCCCAGTGCTATAAAAGATGAGGTCATAAGTATATATGATATCAGTGATTCTCAGTCATCCACAAAGAGATGCAGAAAGTCCATTATTTATAAAATCATACATGTAGACTATTAAAAGACCCTGGATGATATGAATCTTAACAAGCAGAAGCTCAGATAATTTTCTCTTCACTCTTGGCCAAATAAAATATCACATGCAAAAACATTCAGTTGGTTTGTATCCGGCAGTAAAAAGGCAACCCTACCATTGAGCCACAGCAACACACATGTATATGCACATGTATCAACACCACTTGTATTGCTAATTTGCTATAATAACAATACAACAACAAAAGTATGTGGATCATGTATACTGAAAATCACTATGTTATATGACATCTCTAAATCCTCTTCAAAAAAAAAAAATGGATATCTTACCTATGATTCAATTATTACATGCAAGAAATTTCATCCCATTATTTTGCTTCCTTCCCGAAACAAAACACAGCACATGTTGCTCTTCTACTATGGGTTAATGAAGATGTCCCCTCTAACCCCTTAACCCGCTGAGCATGATTCAACTTTGGTATAACACACATTTTCCATAGACCCTAGCCCGAGTTATCTCGGGATGGGTATTCAACAGGTGAAAATAAAATGACCTGGACACTGTCTTACCTAACAAAGCATAGTTGAGATTTGCTAGATGATCAGGGGGAAGGGTGGTTTTCCTGAGCCGTCTCCAGAATTTCATGGCCTTCTCGGGGCATTCTCCTTCCCCTGTGGTGGAGACAACCATCACCATGCATGTCTCCTTTGACAGACTGAACTGTATACAACAGAAGAGATATTGGTTACAGAAACTATTTATGTGATACAATATGATAAAGAATTAGCCTTTTAAGATAGAGAAAACCCAGATGGGATTCACGCATATGAACTGTAATGCTACCATGATAGGATAAACTCTAGGGATTTACAGTCAGGTAGGACTTCAAGGAACTTCAAGTTTAATACTGAATAGATCACTGGAAAAAAAACCCCACCAAACCATCATAAATACATAGGGCTCCACCTTACAACATAATTTACAAATTGATGGGATCAATGGGATGATGGGAAAAATTTTACACATGACCGTTCCATGAGATAATGCCCTCCCCCCCCCCCCCCCCCCGACCTGAGCATGTTCTACAAATTCCCATTTTCCTTCACTCATTCTCTTCAGATCACTTAGCATCATGCATATTGAAAAACAAGAATGAGTATATATCGGTACCTTCTTTTCTGTCAGACTGAGGCAATGGATTTCTGACTGCAGATCATGCTTTGAAGACAACTCATGGATCTCTTCTGCTATGGCTTGTGATTGGCCAGTCTCTGATCCATATAACAACAGAAATCTCTTCTTTCCCATCTTCAAACATGCACCTAACCATTAACCTTTCAAAAAAATCTGTAACAGAAGTAAAAAAGAGTATTCGATCAAAACAACTAAAACAAGATATTCAAAGTACAAAGTACAATGTAAGCTACGAGTGGCCACTCATAATGACATGACCCTTCTTTGATAAAAAAATCCCTGTATTTTCATTTTCGTCTTTTAATTTTATTTTAGAAACGGTTAGATTGAGCACTATGGTACCACTTACAAATGTATTTTGCAGAATAATGCACACATGGAAACCTTTTTTTTTTTTTGCACTAATATGCTCCGAATGCAATATTTGGGCCTACATTATAATGTAGGCCCACGCATATATGTGGGACTTCGTCAAACATTCACCATTGCATTAGTCAAAAACAGACAAAAACTGCTTTAACCAAGTTTTAATCAATTTAAATTTGCTAGATTACCTGATTCAGGGACTCTTCAACTCTTACTATGCTACAAATTTGGGTTTTGGAGTTGAAAGTGAAATTTTGAATGAATATATTCATCTCATGATGGAGAAAAAGTTATTAGTCGGAGTTTTCGCTATGGCAGATGAGAGCTCAACCGAGAAGCAGTGGTTCCACTCAGGACGTTGCCACTGATTCAGGGACTCTTCAACTTTTCATATGCCACATATTTGGGGATTCAGAGATGAAAATGGAATTTTAAATAATTATTTTCATCCTATGTGTGATTTGGCAAACGCCTGGGAATATACACAAAAGCTATTGAAGCTTTTCCCCCGCAATGACTACTAATACTATGGAGTACATGCTTATCTCAGATAAGCTTGTACATGTATAAGTGGCTCTTTTATAAGTGGGTATCATTCATCAGTCAAATTGGTGAGTTGCACATATTCTTTATGGTCTATAAAATAGAAATAGTCTATTACAATTCTTAAAATTTCATTAAAAAAAGTGAAATTTTAAGCTGTTAATCACTGCATAGTTTTATGAATAAAGACTAGCAACACCTATGGAGCGCTTCTGTCTCTAAGCGAGGAGAGCTGACCCTACCCAAATAAGAGGCTAACAACGAAATGGGAGACAGAAAATTCGGTCTAGCAACACCTATGGAGCGCTTCTGTCTCTAAGTGAGGAGAGCCGACCCTACCCAAATAAGAGGCTAACAACGAAATGGGAGACAGAAAATTCGGTCTAGCAACACCTATGGAGCGCTTCTGTCTCTAAGTGAGGAGAGCCGACCCTACCCAAATAAGAGGCTAACGATGAAACGGGAGACTGAAAATTCAGTCTAATTAAGACTAAGAGTAAGAGGTGAAGAGTCTCTGAATCAGATAATCTAGTAAATTTAAGAAAATCAAATCTTGCTTAGTGCAATTTTGTTTTCTGTTTTAGACTGCTGCAATGGTGAATGTTTGATACAGTCCCACACAAGTCTTGGTCAATGATGAGTGATACCCACTTATAAAAGAGCCACTTATACATGTACAAGCTTATCTGAGATAAGTGTGTACTCCATAATATTAGTAGTCATTGTGGGGGAAAAGCTTCAACAGCTTTTGTGTATATTCCCTGGTGTTTGCCAAATCAGTGAAATCACACATGAGAGGAAAATAATTCCATTTTCAACTCTGAATCCCCGAATTTGGGGCATATTAAAAGTTGAAGAGTCCCTGAATCAGATAATCTAGCAAATTTAAGAAAATTAAATCTTGCTTAGGGCAATTTTGTTGTCTGTTTTTGACTGCTGCAACGGTGAATGTCCGCTACAGTCCCACACACGTTTGGCCCTATGATCTATGACTAGGGTAGTGTTGTTATCTTGAATTAAATTCCCGGCCCGGAACCGTCCCGGCAACTTTTCATTTTTCTTAACGGGATCCCGGTTCGTCTCGGATCTCGGAATGAAAGTAGGCTAGATCTACAAATAATCATCGGGTTGTCCAAAGGGTCTAACGTACTTACGGTACATACATTTCCGGTTGCGATTCGTAAGCAACATCACTGCCATGTACAAACGATGTTATGATTGTGATTTGTATCTAACGTGCACTTGATTCTTTCATTTGTTAACAATCAAAGCGTGCCGCGGCGGCAAACTGTTAGCATTCGTTCAAAACGTGGGAAAGGAAAACAAGTCGCCCCGGTCGGCGGTGCCACAAAGTAACTGGCTTGCTCTCTCCAATACAGCTGTAATCGTACAATGAGCAGCCCTTTCGAAGCCAATTTGAAGATCGAGGATCGCCTCAATAATTATTAATGTTATGTCCTATCGGTAGATGTACTTGCGCTGTGCAGCAAACGTACGTACTCTTCAAATTGAGAATTTAAAAAAATAAGCGATAACTTCAGCATGTATAAAAGAATGGCTCCGCGAGAGAAAATTCAGTACTGTTCTATGGGATTTCTTCTCTGCAACTTTTCACTGTCAACTGAAGTAAGCAACAGTTTTGTAACACTGATCTCTAATACCATTACGTTCACTGGTTTCTTCAGCTACGTGCGGGTGGAAATCACAGAAATAGACAAGAATACAGAGCAGCGAATTATTGCGCAATGCGTTCGATGATGCTTCAGCTACGTGCACGTGGAAAGCGAAAAATGAATCTTAGAATTAGACACGAATATGGAGCAGGGGATTACTGCACAATGCAATCGTAGTGAAAGCCAAAATATAGATCTAACATTAAGCATTAGCTCTCTCGTATTTTGTAAGTACAAACACGATTATGTCGAAACTTTACAACATGAATCAATAACCAGTTATTATTTGATTTTTTTTCTGCCGGGATGCGGTCTCAAATGATTGATACCGGATCTGTCCCGGAACCGTCTCGAGGCCTCTGACCGCCGGGATTTGTTCCCGATCCCGGACCGGCTAACAACACTAGACTAGGGTGTCTGAAGTCACACTGAAAAGTGTCAGCTTAAAAGCATGCGATTCAGGGGAGAAAAATAGCACAATTTTAGGGGTAAATCCATCGTGCGATTAAAATGTGATCTGAATTAATTTTCATCTCATATTTGGAATGTATGGAAAGGGAAAATTCTGGTCATCCTTTTGACGCTAAGGACAAGTTTTTAGGCTCACTAGAATAGAAATACAAGATAAATTGCAAACGCTTATAAGCTGTGTGTACTGAGATTACCATTTCCCCGTGTGTTTCCTATGGGAAATGGAAGTTTTCTGTTTTACACAATTTTTGTCACTTTTTCTCAATTTTGCACTGTGATCTGATATTCAAACCTATAAAAAATTCATACCATTATAAAAATTGTAAAATTTCCTATCTGATCATTAAAAGGAGAAGTTTTTGACATTAGGTATAAAGTTGAATCGGACCTTGGAAGCTCAAACTTTGTGTTCGTGTGTGTGCCATTTCTTAACTAGACCTACATAGCCTATGTCATAGCCTATGGCAGGAAAATGCTGAAAAATGGTCCTATTTCATTCTCTTATCTTGCAGTAATTAACTGGAATTTTTCACATAAAATCATATTTCTGTCAGTTTCAAGGTTATTATTTTCCAAATCCAGGAAGAAAATTCAATAGTATTGTGAAATAAGAAAAATATTTTTTTTTTCTCCAGACAGTACTTGTATGACTGGGTGATTTCAAGTTCGGTGTGCGGTGTTGGTGTTGGTGATGAGAGCGTGGAAAGGCTGCTGAACCGAGCTCCAACACCGACGGTCAGTTTAGAGGGACGATACCGATCTGATCCGATCACCTTATCGATAGCTCAACACCGAGTGACTTCATACGCTAGTAGCGAAAAATCTCGACGATAAAATCATTTCCCCTCAGAATTTTTAATAAATCTACATCTTATTGGATTCGAATGGCATAGTCATTTGAAGAATCCACGAGGAAAATTATCACTCTTTCAAGGAAAATATATGGTTTTAATTATTCCAAGTTGTTTTGACTGCGAAATGGGTTTAACCACCAACATGTCACGAGTGGCCGTAGCAATGAGTGCCGTTGCTCCGCGAGGGAGAAGCAGCAATAACATGTATGATTACAACACCAACACCAACACCGTACTTGAAATCATGAATTTCCCAATCCCCAGGGGCTGGTGTTGGCGAATGGGGAAATTACATGTAAATCGTCAACACGAACCGTGGTACTCGGTTCAGCAGACGACATTCAACACCAGAAAGTAACACTGACATGACTGACTACCGGAAATACGTCAAATCTTGCAAGGTCAATTCCAACACCAGCCTGATTTCAAGTTCGGCGTTAAGGCTAGTGTTGGTGTTCTCACAACACCAACACCAGCCTCCAACACCGTACTTGAAATCACCCATTGAGTGTGAAAGTGCACTCGCTTATTTTATCATTCACACTAACATAGAAATCAATATGTGGGACAACATCATACGAAAGTCTACAGATAACAAACGGCTCATAAGTTATCACACATATCACGATTCGCAGAGTAAACACATTTTTGGAAATTAAGAATTAACTGTTAGATTGATTTTAAGAAAAACACCCCACTCAACGTAACATTTTTTACCCAGAGACTCAAACATAGTCACACTTACCACATACGACGATCTCGACTACTAACTGATGCAACATGCAACAACGTGACGTCATACATCAGCATGTTGCGCAATACTTCAATTTCGACTTCGGTATGCGGTAAATTTGGATGGATGCATGCATGCAACTTTTTCCTCCTCCTCCGTCCGCTTCCACCCCGCCCCCCCCCCCCCCCCCTCCTCCTACTCCTCCTCTACTCCTGCCTCCTCCTCCCCTCCTCCCCTCCTCCCCGCACCTCCTCCTCTTCTTCCTAGCCTTCTTCCTTCAGTTTCTTTCTTTCTTTCTTTCTTTCTTTCTTTCTTTCTTCTTCTTCTTCTTCTTCTTCTTCTTCTTCTTCTTCTTCTTCTTCTTCTTCTTCTTCTTCTTCTTCTTCTTCTTCTTCTTCTTCTTCTTCTTCTTCTTCTTCTTCTTCTTCTTCTTCTTCTCCTCTCTCCTGGGATTCTCTTTTCTTCGTTGACTTTAGTTGATTTTGACTGATCTGATAATTCAGTACCAATATAAAATACTCATATCGCATGCAGACATAACTTCATTAAGATTTTGGTAAGTTTTCCAGATGGTTACATCTTAACATTCTGACTTTATACCTTGGATGAAGAACACGATTTGTTTGATATAATGATAATCGCGATCTTTCCAGCAGTATATAATGGGTAAACTGGTTGATAAATGGCTTAAAGCTGGTTATGTGTATAATCATCTCCGTATTTTCTTTTGATTAATATAGTGAACTGTAAGACGATCAAGGAGCGATACCTATCATAGCCACCAACTCATCGCAGCATGTGCTTCTTATCAATACGATATGAACCAGCATTTTGTGCCATTTCAGAGGTTTATTTACCCCGTCCCTTTCCTAATAGACTAGGCGTTGAACACTTGATGGATAGAAAACCTTTAACTGTGACGTTATGGACAGAATTATGAACACAACTAGTTTAAGTTTAAGTTCATGTTCAATTTATTTATTCACCATTTTCAATCGTAAACATGAAAAAAAATACAATACATAACACAATTCACAGAGTAAGTAATATGCAATCATAAGAATGCACATATGACCAAAAATATAATGATAATGAGAAAACAGTCGGACATTTTGAAAACCAATTGAAGGAAACTATGGAAAGAAACACCTCCAGAGTCGTGGGCAAAATATAGTGTCGTGTTTGTGGGATCGGATTTGAGATGAGGAGTCTTTAAATAATGCGAAAGGTACAAGTTCTGTTTCCAATTCAGAATAGAAGTATTTACCTGACGAAGTTCAGAAACTCTCAATCTCTCGATACAGTTATATTCAGTAGAGTTGAAGATTATACTCAAATATATTATGTTTGTCTGTCGATGGTTAAAAGTCAAGTCCTCTCAATTAAAGAAACTTTACTCTCAGGAAAGTTTTGGGGAATGAAGCAGTGTTGGATGAGTGACTTCTGATTGGTTTATAGTTAACTGTCTTTCACGATTGCTATGGTATTATGGGGAGTGGTAAATGAAGAGTGTAAATGACCTGGGACAGAACTTAAGTTCCTTGAAGTTAACTCTGGGGTGGTCATAATATGTGGTCAGTGTTTAGGAGTTGGATGATAACGGGAGTGATGATAACGAAAGTGGGGGAAAGGTGAATGACTGAAAGGGTGACAGGAAGTGATATTGCATACTACAATTTAAAGTACTACATAACAATAGATTGTTGTTACTTGCAGTATAGCATTTTCTATTCCCTATTGAATGTATATTGCAGAAAATTTTCTTCACAGCAGCTAGCCAAACCTCATGCTTTTGGAGCGGGGGCTGTTTTTTTCTGATCCGAGACAATATACCCTTTTCTGGGCTTAGTACATTTTTAGATAAACAAAAATTAAGAAGGAAAGAACCCCAGCGCAGCCCGTCTTAACAGGAAGGCAACATAGCCGGAATAGGGTCATGAAGACTTGTATCTGGGTCATATTTGACCTACTTCCGGGTCATGCTTACCTTATTCCGGGTCAATATTTGACCCGGAACGGATTGTGGCCCCAACTGGCGGACTCTTTTTCGGGTCAATCTGACTCGGAATTTTTAAAGAGTGTTACAGCAATGGTAACCCTATTATAGGCCTTGAATATAACTGCTCAAAAGAGAATGATCATCTTTATGATTCGAATCAACAGGGCACCCACTCTTGAGGCGGAAAAAAGAAAGAAATAGGAAAATCTGTAATGATCAAAAGAATGACCACTCTAAACAGAACAAAACAAAACAAAATCCCATTACTGATATATACATCCAATGCAAACCCTAAATATACCTGCTTGGCCTTCTCTGAATTATCGGGTGACCTTCCTCGCTGAATCAGATGAAGTATGGACATCCAAACATGATTTCTGTTTGCGTGGACGACAAGAAAACAGATTTTTAGATAACACTTGGATAACTGGCCCAACCGTCTTTACAATGAATCAGCAGTGACAATAAAGGGGAAGACAATTATTTAACTTTGTATATAATGAGCCAAAACTGATGAAAGCTCAGCCGACGAAATTATTTAAGAATGAAACTGAAAACAGAGACCAACAAAGAAGCAAAGCTCATGATTCCACTGATCCCTGGTTAAAGTTCGTGATAAATCTTACAATGTATAGCTAAACTGAACTAAAAGTTATATGATCACATGTATATTTCTCCAGTAAAACAAGTTAAATTGTAGGTTGATATCATGCTATATCATGACGTCGTGCAATTCGACTGACTGACGGCCTTGTGTTGTGCCCATAACAAACCTGTATAGGCGAAACCAAATAAAGAGAAATAGAGATCTTTATAGATAAGATGTACTTATAAAAGCGGTAAATACTGACTATCTGTCCGCACCTATGGAAGTTATCTGAGTTATCTTTTGTACCAACCTATGACAGGATCCTCATGAAGATGAAACACACCTAAAATCTTAAAGACAAATAGATTATTACCGAGTACTTTGCTCAAGAGAATACACCATGAGGTGGAGCAAAACCTGTTGCAATTCGTAATGTCCAAACCAAGAAAAGGATTGTAAAGATCAAATGCTCTACTGAATTCATAAATCAAAAAGTCTTATAATGTAGAGCCTGAAAATATCTTTGGATATGAACATACATGTCAATTTTGCTTTTAATATTTGTGTTTGGTAGATAATATCAGAAATCGTCATGGTGCAAAATATCACAGAATGTAACTGACCACCTTGTTTTGTCTTGAATTTTGAATTTTTTTAGATTGAAGGGGGGAGGAGGAGGAATAAAATAACTTAATTCATCCTACAGTCTTTCGCAAATTTTCAACTTTCAACTTGTACTGATACTGAACACATTAATAATTTCTACAGACAGACATGTGTAATTTAATTATGATAATGTCCTACTCTTCCGTATTCAGAATCATCATGATTATTAATGGGTAAGGTGGACAATAAGAACATCGCCTGGATCTTGGAGGCAGGGGGAGGGGAGGGGGAGGGACAGTGATTAAGTAGAGAAAATGCCCCACCCCTTTTTTCACACACTTAAAAAAATCAGTTAAGTATGACTAGATGAAAGGGTCAGCTGGGTGCAACTAAAATGCTAGTAATTTTTGTTTTACTTTATTTTAGTTATTTGTGACTATTTTAGTCCTATTTTGTACTAGAACTCAGTCATTTCTGTCTAGACTATAGTAACCATTATGACTAGATATATTAGTTGCACCCAGCTGGCCAATAATCTATTTATTTTAAAGAATATTAATCTCCCAGGAAAACTTATTTTGAACCTTCCATTATTGGACGGTCGACTGTCGAAGAATTCAGGTAATCATTTTAAATAAACCGTGAATTCCTCGCAAACTAATATCATCAAGCCCTAAATACAAACATCTAATTAAATAGTAAAGAGGAAATCTGTACCGGGTTAAATGATCATTAAACTCCGATATGGTTAAGTATTGCACAATCCATTCGTCTTATGGAGATAAGGTCTCAAGATGCTTTAGATGTAATCGCAGGCCAGGCCCAACCTTTCACATACTTCTAGTCATGGAAGGTTTTTTAATCAAAATCCGCAGAAGGGTGCAAATCTACACCCCCGACTGGAGTCTGGTAGGCATATCGGATCGAGACGCCATGGAGTTAAGACAAGGATTTGTGCTCCCTCTCCTGGTACTAACATTATGGGTAAGTTAATAGTCATGATAAAGATACGATTTTCACCCAGATAAGCAAACAAATGGGGATTAGAGCAGTTACCAAAATGGCCCAATTGCAATATTTTACAAATGCAAAACCTTTATCATGATTTTACCGTGTTAACATATGGAAATTTCACACTAATCTGTTTTAGAATCCAGTTCCGACTTCATCATATTTTGTGTAGTATCGGGTTACTTTTCAACTCAGTTTTTTTTTCTTTAAAATTTCTTCTTTTCATCTTGCTTTCGCGTCCTCCTTTTGGTTTTTATCTTTATTCCTTTGTCTCTCCCATCCCCTTTCTATGAATAAACGTTTACCAAAGTAATGGAATTATCCAGAATCACGTGACACAGATACCTCGTAAAAGTAATATACAATTGTTAAGAATACTTGATTTCATCCAATATCTTTGCCTTTTTTAATCAAGGTGGTGAAGGATGTATCGGGTACTGGGACTTTCACTCTCGAGCTGCAGAACTACTTGGGAGATTCGAGGGACTTTAACTATGATTGTTGCGACGATGCCGTAATCGGGTGTGGTGGATGCGACATCGGTTTTACGATCTGCCTGGACAACTTCCCAAGGTTAGTCGATACAATAGTGCTTTAACTCAGTCCCACCGCCAAATCGAAAATAGATCGAAACAGATTTACATTACTAGTATATGCTTACAGTGAATAATCAAGTATCGGTCCATTCGGGGTAGCGTAGGATTGGTTGAAAATATAGGTGACGAATACCGAAGTGGAGCCGCCGAACCGACACCACGACTTCAATTCGACCGAATTTTGACAGTAATTGTTGTAATGTAAAAGTTTGATCTGTTATCGTTCTAAGGTCAGTTCATGGGCGTCAATCAGGGAGAGGGAGCTGAGGAGCTTGTGTGTGTGTGTGTGTGTGTGTGGTGTGAGGGTGTGTGCGTGTGGGTGTGTGTTTGTGTGTGAGGGTGTGCGTGTGTGTGTGTGTGTGTAGGCGTGTGATGCTGTGTGATGCACCCAAAACTTATGTCCCCCATTTTTTAGAGTTCCCCCAATATATACAACGGATTGTAGTATGTATAGAACGATGAACACAAGAAAAAAATTATGAAAAAAAATGAATATGCTGAAAACCATTACCGATTATTGATATCAGGAAATGTAAGCATTTATTATACATGCATCTTTTCAATTACAAAATATCAAAAGTAGCTAAAGGAAGCAGGAAATCTAAATACTATCTCAAGCATTGAAAATATACAACCATGAAAGTCATTAAAAATAGTTATTTTGTGCTTGAAAGAGTTTTGATGAAGAGAACAATCTATCCCGAAAAAGGCAACTGATCCATTCTTTTTACTACCAAACAAATTTAAAGTTCTTCTGACCGAAGTTCCAAAGTTGCCATTCACATTTTTCAAAACAATTTTCTGCAACAAAAATAAAAGAGACCTTGAATTTAGGCTATATACGTGTTAATAGCTAAGGGGGGGGAATCGTCAAATTTAGCCTCAAAAAGGTTTAATTGCTTGCTTGACAACTATTTCTATTCTGTTTCATTTTTTCTCTTTGATGACTAGTTATGATTCCAAGTTTTTTGAACTAGTTAAGTGATTTACGCAATCTGATTTGAGCACATTTCTAAAAAACAAAAACAAAAACAAAACAAAACAAAACAATATGGCCGTTATAAAAGAGTGACTCCATCTTCAAATAATTTGCAAATTCAAATAGTAACTTGCCACTTCATTAATAAATAAATATTGATTAAAATCCATAAATTTACATTTTCCGACTGTCATATCGACCATACACCACAGCCTTGCCAACTGTAATTATTATTACATGTATGTGCTTTACAATGTGTGCCATGTGTTTTGTCTGTCAAATTTTCGATTGATATTGCCATACAGCTCTTGTTTTCCGATGAAGGTCTTTCGACAATGAGAGACTAATATTCGAATACTGTGGCCTTCACTTCTAAACAATGCAGTTTTCTTTTCTTTTCTTTTCTTTTTTTTTTTCGTGTCAATTTGCGTTTCACTTAGAATAAAATCACATTTATCACGTTCTTGAAGTCAAGTATAAGCTCCTCTGACGAACGAAATAGCTAAATGCATGTAACACCAAGAAGAATATTCCAGTTGAACAAAATGGGAAAAAAGTATCAAAGCCACTACATATCTGTCACTTTAAAAAGGTGAATACAAAGTGCAAACTGACAGAAAGAAATAAACATTCGAGACCAAAACATTATTCTATTCATTAACTTCTGCTTTCGTGACAAAAAGAACTGTTCCTAACCACCTGTTGAAAACAACAGTGTTATAGCCATGACAACAGAGGATGTTTATTTGCTCTCGTTGATCTGACTGTGTTTGGTATCGGTCTTCAACATCCCGTCTACATCCAGAGGCGTAGATGAAGACGAAAAAAAAGACAAAACAAAAAACAAAACACAAACACGAACCTCCCCCTTCGCCATCAACAAAAACAACAAATATAAAGAGAGAAGGAGAAGAAATAAATGCAAAAGGGATAATTTCATAATTTTTTTACCTGTAAATTTGTGTTCTTGATTATGGAAACTTGGAAATGAAATGATTGATTGATTGATTGATTGATTGATTGATTGATTGATTGATTGATTGATAATAGATTTATTTCATGTCCAATATTAAACAAAAACAACATAATTTACAAAGTATATAATTGAAAATTAAAATGAAATGGGAACCTACTGGAAAGCATAGCTTGTTGTGTAGGTTCCCTACAATAAATATAATGGCAACACATTCTTTTATAACAGCATGAAATATATTGAAATTCTGAAATAATATACATATACATGATTTGGGTATCAATAAAAAAAAGTGGAAAAGGGACGTCACAACCTGCTTCTGCCTGATCCCTTTAATTACTGAGTTAATATCTTGCATATCATCCACGGAATGAGACTGGTGCCCCCTCCTCCGTCGGTGGCCCTCCCCATGTCTGGACTAACGCAGCGACATTATATACATGTATATTTCATGAATACACATTATCGTACAGTTTGATGCAGCAAAAACAAAACATCAAAACAACAAATAATTCTCCTCTAGACCCTAGCGCACTACAACATATTTCTTGACGCCCAACAAAATGAAGATAAATTTCACATTTTTTGTGTTATTTTATGTTCCTTCAGTTGCAGAGTTCTATGATGCATCAACCGGCCGGTTATATGTTTAAACTTTTGTGATAAATAACGCCACACGCTGACGCATTCATGTTGGTAATTAATAAAAAAGAAGAAGGAACAGTATACTGTCCAAGCTTTATAGAAAGTGTTTCTATTTTCGGGCTCTGTGGTAATTCAATTTACGACGAAAGCTCTTGATGCTTTTACTACCGGCGCATGCATGCGTTCAGCTCCGTTTTCTTCGTATTATTAGGTTCCAAAACCTCAGTGTCATACACTGTCTTTCATATTCCTCGCGTAATGATTTTCCATGATTTCATAGGATTGCTTTATCACATACCTCTGCCACTGGATTTCAATTTAGGTTTCAATTATATACTTATGTAAATTTACTTTGTGTTTTTTTTTTATTGTTGGAAGTGGAAATAAATGGAATGAAATGCAATGAAATGAAATGAAATAGATGAAGGATCAGATGAGATTAATTGCATTATGATATAAAAGGTTTAACAATAGACACAACTGCACAATTATACACAAGTATCTGTTCACAAAATGGAGTTCAAAGTTCAATATTTGTGAGCAAATGAACAACACCGAAGTTAGAAAAGCACAAAATATTTCATTGCCTTAGGTTTGACCTACTGCTTATTGCCTACTGCTTAACCGATCTGTACAAATCCATTGACGGTCTATTAAGATTCAACACAGCGGTAGAAAAAGAACGTATCATGTCGGTAACTAGGACAGTTATGGGGACGACTTCCATTTTAGAAATCTCCAACAAGACCGTCGAAAGCCCTTATTTACAGCAACATACACGAAGAAATTGCTGGAGTAATTGACACTACGTAAGGCATAGCCAAAGAATACTGCCAATTCTCCCATCTGTGTCTGTTGTATGGATGTGAGCTTATCGGGAGGAAGGTTCTCAAGTAAAGCTGATGGTATCAAGGTTATGATGTAGATGATGGTAGCCAACAGCAACATCTTTGTCATTACGTCTTGCTTCTTTGGTCCCTTTGCAAGAGGCTGATTCTGTACTCTTGTACCAGGGACGGATCGTTTAGACTCTGCTGTTGCACCAAGTCTCGAACCCGCTTGAAGGGTGTTGGATGGTTCCTGGCAGATCTCAGAGTCCGTGCAGGTTTTGTCAGAAACCATGCTTGTAAATGCACTTCCACGTAAACAATTCTTTGGGGCTAGCTCACGTTTTTCTGGCAATGGCTTCTCCTGCGGTTGTGCAGAAGTACACGGACAAAGTCCTTCATTAGATTCAGTGTTGCCAACTTGGAGGCTACCGTTTGCACCGACTGTTGTCATTTCTTCCACCCTTGAGGAAACTGAATTTATGGGTTCCAGTGGGGTCTGTCTGTTCGGCAAATGTGGAGCCGAGTTACGCCGGGAGGCCATAACGCGACGATGCTGCCTCAGGCTCATCCATATCTTGAAGTAGCACCACAAGCAGATCACCATGCAGAGGAACAAACAAGTCATCATTACATTACTCAGTAACCGCAGCCAGGGCAAACCTTCAAATGTACATGATCTTATCGAAATGCTTCCAACATCTGCCTTTGAGTTCATGGCATAGTAGATATTGATAAAATAGCTTACGATCACCGTAATGAAAGACGCATACGTGGCTCGCTTTTTGCATTTATTCCATTTGAAAGGATGACAGACTGCGAAAAAACGATCAACGGCAATCAATGTTGTAACGATGGTCTCCACACAGATAGACGAACGAGCAGTAAACCAAATCGCTGAACAGAACTCATCGCTGCGTACATCCGGATTGAGAAGCCATGCGATTTGGACGAGATACAACAGGCAAGAACATATGTCGGATGATGCTAGCGTCATCACCAAAACGTCTGTGGATATCTTCTGACGGCGTTTAGCAAACACCAGCAAAATGAAAAAGTTACCAGGTAGACCTGTCAGACAGATTACCAGAATCCAGATGGTATTGACGATTTGTAACAAAGACATGATTTGTCTCCTAGATCCAGTCTTTTCCAGGAATCCCAAATCAATGAAATAGCAACAAAATCGAAAAAAAAAAAGTTCTGCACTTGCAACGACCTAATCTATGCAATTACCTTCGTAACTTTTTAGTTATTCGCCGCTCACAGGATTTCAGAATAATCCACACATGAAAATGAAAGAAAATTTGTTCAGCTATTAGCTATCTGGTATGTTTTACAATCAAAACTAAAAGATGTAGGTCCATTCTTGTCAAACCTTTATCTAACTTAGAACAAAGTCTCAGCGTGTGTCTTAGCAGTAAATAATTTGTCAACGTATTTCACCTCTAAATTCGTCTTTTCGTGTCCACCATAGTACATGAAGGAAAGAAAGGAAAAGATGCTAAATTCGTTTCTATTCTTTAGTATCAAACGAAACCATTACAACCCCATTGACATGAAACTTATCAAAAACGAAAATAGAAATGTAGCAGTAAATGTAAACTAGTGGAACAGGCATGATATGATATGATATGAACAAATGTATCGATGAGATGATTTTCCTCTGAAGGTTTCCCTTGGTATTATAGTTCAATCAGTTTCCAACCCTGTCTCTTCATTTATTCATGGAGTTGAAGTTCGAATCAACACATCACCTCAGATGCACCATGTTTGTCCAAACCATATTCTTAGAATTTTTGTCCTTTTATGAGAATGTCGTCCACCACACGTACAGCAAATTCTGAAGGCATCTTATGTGTAAGTATTATAGGTCATAATAGTCATCTGAGAATGTTAGTAGATTTTTCCTCAGAATGGTGAGGTAAATATTTGCTTTAAAATTGCACGAACATGATCTCGATCACTATAAGATCGCTTTCATGTATTCAAAGCACACAGTATTCAATCAACAATGTCCCCTTTCCTTCGTTGAAGGAAATCTCCCTTAAACTCCGAGACTTTATTATACCTTTTTGAGGAAGCAAAATCAGACGTGAGCATTTGAATTTTTGCTGCAAACTAAATGATGGATGCGGCGATTCACACAATGATGACTGACAAGCAACAAAGGATGAAAGTTATTTGATCGCAGTGTGGGTAAACATTTCTGTCTGTTGTGAAACAAAGTAGGTCGCTTAATGATGGTCTTAAACAGTCGATGGCGTACCTACGGAAGGTGGTATATGAAGAGAAGGACGTGAATAGAAGATGCTCATTTCCCCTCCCGCACTCTGCCCCGGAAAACAATATTTGTTAATTTTTAATTTCATCCACCGATTACCCGTCCCCCCCCCCCCCCCCCCCCCCCGAAGCCCGGAGGACGTCGATTTCGGTGAACAGCAACACGTCCCTCTTGTTATTAAGTCAAAGATGATTAGATTCCTGAAAATGATTTGATAGCGAATTTTTATCTAAATCTCAACATTTACTCTCTTCTTCACAAACACAATGTATGAAAGACAGTTACATGTGAAATCTATAAGATGAAAAGAAATTTTTTACAACTTTCACGCCTTTATTTTACTCTTTTTTTTCTCTCTCTCTTTAAATATTTCATATTTCATTTCGGTGTGTAGTCATTGTAATGATTTTTCGGAACTATTTGGATATTCTTTTAATTGTAAATACCACGAGCAGTTCACCTAAGGAGTTAAACGGCGATATGCACATATTAAGAAAGCGCCATGAGCGCTGAAGTAAGTGGATACCTGGTGCTATATAGAAGATACCGGTACTATAATGATAATAATACATGCATTAATGATAATAATATTAATACTAATGATAATAAAGACAATGATAATGATAATGATGATGATTACTATTATTAACTATTATTACCATTTTCATCATTATCATTATTATCAAATATAAATAGCACAGAAATTTTCTTACTATCTTTCTTAATATTCTTCTTTGTATAAAACAGCTCTGGATCATGTGCCTACATGGATGTTTATACGGGTCTAGTAGCAGAAGACATGTCATCAATAAACTTCAGCTCTGTGGTCGGGAATATAAGCAATCCCATCATTTCAACCTTTAACGCCTGGCCGGTAAGTTAAAGTTCAAGATGGACACACTTACAGATCTTGATTGTAGAATAATAATGAGTACTCGTTTATTTTCAAAATGAATATTCAATGCATTGATTCTGTTAAAAAGCTGGGCGGATAAGGGATCCTCATTCCAGGGGGAAGAGGCACAGGAGGTTATTTCAGAGGAAACGAAAGGGAAATCAATCCATTTTAAGGTGCCTTTTGAAGTACATGTATAATTAAACCGCCGAGGACTGAAGGGGCGGCGGATTTTCTTTTTACTCTCGATTTTTATTTTTATGTCGGATGGAATTTGGCGCGAGGCATATTATCCCGTTCCCCGTGATCCCACCAATGACATATATTTAAAATAAAGCAGGACCCATTTCGTACATCCGGAAGAAGCACTCATATTACTGATGTTTTAGAAAAGCTGTTTGGATCTCTGCACGATGTAGATTTTTGCAAGAGTAATCATCGTATAATTTCACTACATTGGCAAGTTTTGTCTATCAATATGTTCTCACGTTGTAGGGTACTGTTGAACTACGCATTTCGGTGGTGGACATTGATGATACCGACACGACCTTGGTAGACAGTTACACCACAATCATCTCTGGGACACCTGAAACATCCGTTGATGTGGCCGTCGTGGAAACGCTGCTCTTTATTGGATCTCGAACATTCTCGAAAACGAGGTGGGTTAGAGTTTACCGACTGGAAGTGTTTGATATTGAGTTCTGCGCAAAACCCGGGCTAGAATAACAATTAATCATAATATCAATGCTATGAAAAAAAAGTCATCCACTGCTATTAAACAAAAAGTTATCTTTCTTACATTAATGCGTTGTAGTAGTAATATATCTTAATGGAAGAGTTGATAAAAGAGTGTAAACATACTTTAATAGTTATTTTTTAAAAAAGGTAGCATAAAAAAAAAGGGGGGGGGGGTAAACTGAAGCTGTAGACAAGAAGATAAAGCTGTATTGAATAATCACCCTAGATGTTATTGGGGAAAAAAGAAGAATAGCATAGGCATATTACTCAATATTTTTCTCAAATGCATACATGCATTACACGACTCTCAATTAGTTAAAGTTCGATTGGGAGGGGGAAAAACTATAGGCGTCGTCTTATTGCACATTACTTTTCGTTGTTTCCAGAGGCCCAATTTCTTCTCTATTATCAAACTTTTCTTCTCATGTTTTCCTCAACACTAAATTCTCTCTCCAGTTTGGAAGCGGAGTATGCGTTCTACTGCGACGATTACTACTATGGCACCTCTTGTGGAATATATTGTCGGGACACGGATGATGACACCGGCCATTACACATGCGATTCCGACGGCTTCAAAGAGTGTCTCGACGGCTACGAAGATCCATCCTCAGACTGCACAACCGAAATCAATGAATGCATCACGAACAACGTAGTCTGCTTAAACGGTGGTACCTGTGAGGACGAATACCTGGGTTACAGCTGCTCATGTCTAGCATTCTTTAGCGGGGAGTTCTGTGAAGTTGCTTCCGAATGCCTTAGCTCTCCATGTCAAAATGGCGGCACATGTACGGAGTTGGACAGCAGTGGATATAACTGCACCTGTTTATCGGGTTTTATCGGGACCAACTGCGAAACAGAGATCAACGAGTGCGAGAGCAATCCGTGTGTGAACGGGGCCACATGTGTTGACGAAATCGATTCGTTTAGTTGTATCTGTGTCAGCGGATGGGAGGGAGACACCTGCAGCAGTGAAACTAACGAATGCGCTAGCGATCCTTGTCTAAATGGAGCTACTTGTCAGGATCTGTTTGATGCTTACCAATGTGACTGCGTCGATGGTTATGAGGGAACCAACTGTGAAACAGAAATCAATGAATGTGACAGCAATCCCTGCCAAAATGGAGCCACATGTTTTGACCTGATCAACGTCTACCATTGCAACTGCGTAGATGGGTTCTATGGTGTTGATTGTGAAACTGAGACTGACGAATGTGCAAGTATGCCATGTGAAAATGGAGCTACCTGTACTGACGTTGTCGATGGTTACACATGCACATGCGTCGAAGGATATGAAGGAGTCACCTGCCAGAGTGAGATACTAGAATGTGACAGTAACCCTTGCACTAATGGTGCAACCTGCGAGGACCTTATCAACGGCTTCCTCTGTGTCTGCCCTGGTGGCTTCGACGGGGTTAACTGCGAAATAGACATAGATGAATGTGCCTCTGTACCATGCTTGAATGGTGCTACCTGCGAGGATAGCGTGAATGAATTTACGTGCACCTGTGATGCAGGTTATGAAGGAGATCTATGTGAAGAAAACATCGATGAATGTATCGGCAACGAATGTATCAATGGGGCTACTTGCGTGGATGTCATTGCTGGATACTATTGTGAATGCATTCCGGGATATGATGGCATCTTTTGCGAAATCGACATTGATGAGTGTTCAAACAATACTTGCCAGAACGGTGCTTTGTGCGTTGATCGGGTAGCTGGATACGAATGTAATTGCCTAGAGGGCTTTGATGGACTTTTCTGTGAGGTAAACATCGACGAATGCGCAAGTATCCCGTGTCAGAACGGTGCGACATGCAATGATCAGGTGGCAGGGTATAATTGTAGTTGTCTCCCAGGGTTTAATGGTGATCTCTGCCAGATTGAAATTAACGAATGCGCTAGCAACCCGTGTTCTCTGAATAACTCACAGTGTATAGATATGATAGACGGCTTCGAATGTGACTGTAATCCTGGGTATGAAGGAGTCACCTGTGAAACAGATATCAATGAGTGTGCCTCTGTAGAGTGCCAGAATGGAGCTACATGCCTGGATCTCGTAGCCTCCTATAAGTGCACGTGTGTCTCGGGCTATGAAGGAACATTCTGCGAGACTGAAACAGACGAGTGCAATAGTATGCCCTGTCAAAATAGAGCCACCTGTCAGGATGAGCTTAATGGATATCAGTGTTCCTGTGTATCTGGTTTCGAAGGGATCAACTGCGAGGTTGACATAGATGAATGTTCGAGTAACCCTTGTGTGCAGAATGCCACATGTGCTGATCAGGTCGACGGCTATATTTGTAACTGTATTCCTGGTTATGGGGGTGATAACTGTGAATACGAAATTGATGAATGTGAAAGTAACCCATGTCTAAATGGGGCTAACTGCACTGATTTTTTAGATGGGTACGTTTGTTCATGTCTGGCCGGTTTCGAAGGCGACGACTGTGAAGTAGATGTCGATTACTGTATTGGTAATTTGTGTGAAAATGATGCCCTTTGTATTGATGGTATCCTCGACTACACGTGTGAGTGTGTTCCAGGTTTTGAGGGGCAGTACTGTGAGGTTAACATCGATGAATGCGCAAGTAATCCGTGTCAGTATGGTTCACCTTGCATTGATCAGGTCAACGGCTACTTCTGCAACTGCACTGAAGGCTACGAAGGCGGAGATTGCGATGTAGAAACTGATGAATGTCTGAGTTTGCCGTGCCAGAATGGCGCCGAGTGTGTCGATCAACTGGCAGGGTATACATGCTGCTGCCAACCGGGTTATGAAGGGGATAACTGTGAGATAGAAACAGATGAGTGTGCGAGTGGACCTTGCCAGAATGGAGGATCATGCAGGGATAACCTGGATGGTTACATGTGTGACTGCCCGCGTGGATTCATTGGCCAACAATGTCAGTTCGAGATCAACGAGTGTATAGTCAACATGTGTGAGAATGGAGCAACGTGCGTTGATGAAGCAGGAGGGTATTCATGCCTTTGTGTTCCAGGTTTTTATGGTGATAGATGTGAGAATGAAACCAATGAATGTTCCAGTGATCCCTGCCTCAATGGAGCGACCTGTGATGACGTCATCGATGCCTACAGGTGTCAGTGCACTCCAGGATACCAAGGTATCCACTGTGAGATGGAGACAAACGAGTGCGATAGTGACCCGTGCCGCAATGGGGGACAATGTGAAGACTTGCTGGCAGATTATAGGTGCATCTGTCCTTCTGGATACGAAGGAAAAGACTGTGAACAGGAAATCGACGAATGTGAGAGTAGTCCTTGTCAAAACGGAGGAGAGTGTGTAGACCAATTCGATGGCTATACTTGTTGTTGTCTATCACCTTATGATGGACCCAACTGCGAGTATGAGACAAATGAGTGCACAAGTAATCCATGCCAGAATGGTGCAAGCTGCATTGATGGATTTGACGAGTATCGTTGCGCATGTGCACAAGGTTTTCTTGGTAGGAATTGCGAGTATGAAATCAATGAGTGCATGATGAACATGTGTGAAAACGGGGGTACCTGTATCGACGAAGTTGGCAAGTTTACATGTGTATGTGCCCCTGGATATGAAGGGATGAGATGCGAAAACGAGACCAATGAATGTCTCAGTGACCCATGCCAGAATGGAGCCCTGTGTAAGGACATGTTGGACAGTTATTCATGCCAGTGCTTACCCGGTTTTCAAGGCCCACTTTGTGAGATAAACTTCGACGAATGTGCTAGCCATCCTTGTGCCAATGGTGGTCGCTGCATCGACCAGGACAATGGCTATGCATGCAATTGTTCTGCAGGTTTCCATGGTCCAGACTGTGGAGTGAACATAGACGAATGTCAAAGCTCTCCATGTGAAAATGGAGGCATTTGTGTCGACGGAGTTGCTGAATTTTCTTGCTTGTGTCCAAGTGGTTATGAAGGATACAGGTGTGAAGTAGACATTGATGAATGCATGAGCCAGCCATGTAGCAATGGCGCAACCTGTACTGATCGTGTCAATGGGTTCCGTTGCCAATGTGCACCTGGTTACACCGGACCTCAGTGCGGAAGGGAAATTGACGAATGCAGAAGTATGCCATGTCAAAACGGGGGCATGTGCACTGACCTGCTTAATGACTATGCATGTGATTGCATGCCTGGTTTTGTGGGTAAAGATTGCGAGGTTAACATTAATGAATGCAGCAGTTCGCCTTGCCAAAACGGGGCAACGTGCGTTGACCAAGCAAATGGGTACCACTGCGTTTGCTCAGTTGGTTTCATGGGTGTTTTCTGTGAAATTGAAAGGGATGAATGTGCAAGCGCCCCTTGTGGACACCATGGAATTTGCACAGATCTTGTCAATGATTACCTTTGTGATTGTCTGCCAGGATTCTCAGGCCGTAATTGTGATATCGACATCAATGAATGCGGCAGTGGGCCATGCTTGAATAGAGGAACTTGCATAGATAAAATCGGTGGTTATGAGTGTGTCTGTGCAATGGGATTCTTCGGTATAAATTGTGAGACAGATGTCGATGAGTGTTTCAGTCAGCCATGTCAGAATAATGCTACATGTGTTGATGTTGCAGGTGGTTATCGATGTCAGTGTGTACCAGGCTTTGATGGTCCGAACTGTGAATTCGAAAGGAACGAATGTTCATCACATCCATGCCAAAATGGAGGAATGTGCCACGACAAATTCAATGATTATGAATGTGTATGTATTCCTGGATTCGTAGGCAAAGACTGTGAAGTTAACATAAACGACTGTGAAAGTCGACCATGTCAAAATGGGGCCATGTGCGAAGACCGTGTCGAAGAATACATCTGTCTATGTCGACCGGGTTTCTTTGGAAGAGAATGCCAGTTTGAATGGAATGAATGTATAAGTATGCCCTGTCAAAACGGGGCAACATGCATGGACCTTGAGGATAGTTATCGTTGTGAATGCCCTGCCGGTTATTACGGTCGTGACTGTGAGGTTGATCACGATGATTGTGCCAGTAATCCTTGTCAGAATGGTGGTCACTGTGTTGACCAAGTAAATGGTTACCACTGTCTCTGTATCCCGGGTTATGTTGGTCGAGATTGTGAGCGAGAAATTAACGAATGTGAAAGCCTTCCTTGTTTGAATGGTGCTACCTGCACGGACAGACTCGGTTACTACGAATGTACTTGTGTTCCAGGTTTCTTTGGCGAAAATTGCGAGACAAACCGAAACGAGTGCTCAAGCCATCCGTGTCAAAATGGGGCTAGGTGCGTAGATGGTGTTGACGGTTATCGCTGTAACTGCACGTCCGGTTTCTTCGGAATGAACTGTGAAATTGAAAAGAATGAATGCATGAGCATGCCGTGTCAAAACGGAGGGTCATGCGAAGATCGTGTTGACGGCTACCACTGCACATGCAATCCAGGTTTCGAAGGAAGAGACTGTGAATTTAATCGTAACGAATGCAGTAGCGACCCTTGCGAGAACGGAGCAACATGCATTGATGAGATTGCTGATTTCCGGTGCCTCTGTCCTCCTGGTTTTGATGGTAAGAAATGCCGTAATAACATCAATGAATGCCAAAGTAGACCATGTCTTAATGGGGGCATTTGTTTAGATCAGATAGCAGATTACCATTGTGATTGTCCCCCTGGTTTCAGAGGCAAGAATTGTGGCGAGAATATCGATGAGTGTAGAAGTGATCCCTGTAGAAATGGGGCTACTTGTGAGGATCAGGTCAACAGATACATGTGCCGCTGTTCGCCGGGATTCTATGGCATGATGTGCGAATTTGAAACAGATGAATGTGCAAGTCATCCTTGCCTTAATGGCGCAAGATGTGAGGATAAAATTGATGATTTTATGTGCCATTGCCCACCAGGTTATGTCGGCAAAAGGTGTGAAAGAGAGCGTGATGAATGCATGAGCATGCCTTGTCAGAACGGTGCTACCTGTGTTGATCGTTTCAACGCATACATGTGTGTCTGTCCTAGTGGTTTCATTGGTCCTCACTGTGAGGAGGACATCGATGAATGCGCAAATCAGCCATGTCTTCACAACGGAACTTGCATGGATGGTCCCGGAGAATACAGATGCAACTGTAGACGTGGTTATGTAGGGATGCGCTGTGAAATAGAGGAAGACGAATGCTGCAGTAATCCTTGCCAACATGGGGCTACATGTTTTGACCGCGTGGGCAGGTACGAGTGCGAATGTCCTGTCGGCTTTGTCGGTCTTGACTGCGAAGTTAATATTGACGAATGTGCGAACCATCCTTGTAAGAATGGCGCTACCTGTGTTGATGAGGTAGCCAACTTCAGGTGCGTGTGTCCACCGGGTTTTGTTGGTAGGATGTGTGAGGTTAACTTCGATGAATGTATGAGCCATCCATGTCAAAATGGTGGCATCTGTCACGACACAATAAATGGATACATGTGCGATTGCCCATCCGGATTTACTGGGAGAAACTGTGAAGTAAATGTAGACGAATGTCAAAGCATGCCATGTATGAATGGAGCAACCTGCCGTGACATGTCTGATAGCTTCTCCTGTCACTGTACTCGAGGTTTCTATGGAATGTTCTGTGAAATGGAAAGGAACGAATGCGAGAGTAACCCTTGTCTGAATGGAGCTGTATGCATTGATGAAGTTGGCGGGTATACTTGTCGGTGTGTGCCTGGCTTTACGGGAATTTACTGTGAAATTGATGTAACCGAATGCCATAGCCGACCTTGTATGAATGGAGCCACTTGCATGGATTTGATAGCTGACTATGACTGCGTTTGTGGCAACGGATTTGAAGGGCGAAACTGCGAAATAGATATCAACGAATGTAACAGTAATCCTTGTGTGAATGGTGGCACCTGTTTAGATGAACCAGGCCAGTATATGTGTCATTGCAGACCAGGCTTTGTGGGACATAACTGCGAGGTAAGCGTTGACGAATGTATGAGCATGCCGTGCCGTCATGGTTCAACTTGCCATGATAGAATTGATGGTTACGACTGCCACTGCTCACCTGGTTTTGAAGGACGTAACTGTGAGATCAACCGAGATGAGTGTGTTTCACACCCTTGTCAAAACGGAGGTTCTTGTCAAGATCAAATTAATGGTTACGTCTGTCATTGTTACCCTGGCTTCATTGGGAGGGACTGCGAAGTTGACATTAATGAATGCGAGAGTCACCCTTGTCAGAATGGTGCAAGTTGTACAGACATGCCAGGACGTTACAAATGTCACTGCGCTCCTGGATTTTACGGAACAGACTGCGCATTCAATATAAACGACTGTAGTACACATTCATGTCAAAATGGAGCCACTTGTTTGGACGAAGTTAATGGATACACTTGTCTTTGCACCCCAGGATTTGAAGGAAGGAACTGTGAAACCAATACAGATGACTGCATCAACAACATGTGCAGAAATGGATCACTTTGTTTAGATGGCGTTGGCGATTATACCTGCAGATGCCAACCCGGTTTTAGTGGGAGATACTGTGAGATCAACATAGATGAATGTTCTAGTACTCCTTGTCTTAATGGAGGAACGTGCTATGACGGAGCTGATGACTACCGTTGTGAGTGTAAACCAGGATTCACAGGACGTGATTGTGAGATTAACCAAGATGACTGCCGAGGACAGCCATGTTTAAACGGAGCAACATGCTATGATGGGGTGAACGATTATATGTGCATGTGTACACCCGGCTTTACAGGTAGAAACTGCGAAGCAAACTTCAATGAATGCCAAAGTCATCCATGTCTAAACGGAGCAACCTGCCTTGATGAAGAAAATGGCTTCAGATGTTTATGTCCTCCGGAATTTACTGGCAGACGATGCGGAATGAGGATCAACGCTTGCCAGAGTCAACCCTGTCTTAATGGTGCTACCTGTCAACCGACGGAACATGGCTTTGTCTGTGTTTGCCCAAGGGGCTTTGAAGGAGCGCGGTGTGATTTGGACGTGAACGAATGTGTGCAGAGTCCACCTGTGTGTCCAGGAAACAAGGTCTGCCGAAACATCCCTGGTTCCTTCGAGTGCGTCTGTCCGCAAGGATTCGTCGGTGAAAACTGTGATATCTCTGTAGACCCATGTGTGTCGTCACCCTGCCTGGCTGGAACCTGCGTAAACTATGAAGACGGTCGATACACGTAAGCAAACTTTTAGTCACAAATTAAGCCAATTAAGTTATAAAATTGAAGCATTCTGGTTATTTTTGTTGCATACTGCTCTCCTCATCGTGGGAAATATTTAAGCAAACACTAGCAGATAGCAAACTTTATGTGTAAAATAATCTTTATAAGATACAAGTAGTTTCCCTTTCCGAGCTGTTGATAGTTTAACTCACTTGTCTAAATCATTGCAGAGACCCATCCAAAGTGACTTTTAAGAAATAATTTACTTTTCAATGTTTAATGCTAAAATTAAAGAAATTCTTATGAATCAGAAAAGTCCAGAATTGTTACAATATTTTCAGCTGAAAGATTAGAAATTTTCAAATGTATAACTCCTTGTTGATTTCTTATCTAAACCGTCACTTATTCACCTTTCTCTACCTTTTACCAGATGCGTTTGCCCGCCAGGTTTGGGAGGTGCGAACTGTGAGATGCCATTGAGCCCATGTCATCCAGACCCCTGCGAGAACGGTGGCGAGTGCGTCCCCGATGCACCTGATGAAGTTCGGTGCAGGTGTCCTGTTGGTTTCTTCGGACCACTTTGTCAGATTTGTAAGTTCATATTTCACTAATTTTATGAGATGGACTTTGGTGTAGTGGTACAGAAATTACCTTCCGGGAAGAAAGCAGTTTGTCTCCACAAATGGCTCTGATTTAGATTCTAATGATATAAAATGTAGATTTCCCATGTTTTGCCCAGTGGACATTTATTATTTATTCGGAATATGAAATGATTTTCGAATTTTCTAAGACCCTTTCCTGTATATTATTCGCTGATGACACCAGTGTTTTATTTTTTTCTCATAAAATCCTAATACTCTTATGAATACACACACACACACACAACCCCCCCCCCCCCCCCCCCCCCACTGAATTAGGCTGTGTTAACGCCTGGATTGCTTGTAACGAACTTTTTATTTAAACTTAATATTCACAAAATCCGTTAGGCCTACATGCTTTCCAGCAAGTCCATTTCAGCTTTACAAGGAATATCTTAATACTTCAGTAGATATTTTGATGCAACAATTGTTTGGGTCCATTTTAGCCAAAAATTTTAATGGACGCAAAATATCACGTATTTATACAATTACATCTTCTCTTTAATAAAATATCAAAATTGTGCTTGACTGGCTTGACAAAATTTAGTTATGACATCATTATCTTTTTTCACAGCTCCAACTGTCATGTGCACCGGCAGCACCATGACTGTCTTTATACCAACTACCGTGCCTGGTGTGGATACTCCTCAGTCCGTCAGCTTCACTGATCCAGTCTGCCGTGGAAATCCACTCGGAGACAACATGGCTCGCCTTTCCACATTCTACGATCAGTGCGGCACTCGACTTGAGGTTAGTGTCTAAAAAACAGATCTATAAGCTTCACAGGGAAGCACGTAGTCCCACCCCCAATGAATGTTAAGAAAAATTTCAAAGTAAGACTGAAACTGCCTTTGAGTGAAGCCACCTTTTAGAGCAGCAGAAGAGATGCTTCGGCTTTATTAAAAAGGGAAACAAAGACCATGAACAATCTTTAATATTGTAATTATTTTGGTCTTAAGAATGGAACCGTTACTTCATTTTTGTTAAGAACGGTAAGAATAAAGCACTAGTATCTTTGTGATAGTTTGTATAGAAAGCCACTTATGTGATACGTATACACAACCCCTTCATGATTGGTCTATCGACGACTATCTCCCCCCACCCCCCCCCCCCCCCCTTCGTCCGCGTTCCCGGCCAGGCAGCCACAGTTTGCTCCTTCGCCCAATGCTTCTGAGCGTAGCAGATAATAATGATAATAATAATGACGATGATGGTGATGATAATAATAACAATAACAATGATAATAATGATAATAATGATAATGTTTTACCCAGAGAAGCTTCATCAGCTTAACTGCTGTTATTCTTGATGGCCCTGCAAATTATTATTCCCCAGCAATTACCAGGTCTTCAATTACACCTCTATCGAGAGGGACTTGGAAAGACATCTTGTTGGAGGATGTGAACACCCAGCGAGGATCGAACCCAGGACCTCTCTTATAATAGTCAAGAGCCATCATCCATATTCCATAATGCTTCCATTTTCCTCAAGAAATGTTCGCTAATATATCTTAAAGTTGTAGATTTTAATTCATCCTCTTCTTCTTCTTCTCGCTTTTGTCTAGGCCACCATGACGGCTCTGAAATTCCACAATGTCGTTTATTTCCCGGGGACTGATGGCGATCGTGACACCATCTTCAACGACAACCGCCAGTCCATCCCAGTGCAGTGCGTCCTTAGTCGGGAACGTCTCACCAAGTCACAGGTGGACAGCCTCATCGCAGGAGGCAACAGGAAGGAGCTCACTGGAGTTGGTAACTTCTCGCTCGAGATCAAACAGTATCGCGACGACAACTTCAAGGTGCCTGTAAGGAGCGGGGACGGTGCTGTGCTTGAGGTTGACGTGGGACAGCAGCTCTTTTTTGATGTGAACTTGATGATGGTTGACGGGTTCAGTTTGTTCTTGGAATCTTGCTGGATGTCGCCATTTGCGAAGCCAACCGGAGAAATGGAACAAGTTGTTATATCTGATGGGTATGTTGTCAAAATGTAATTCCGTCCTCACCCATTCTATAATTTTATTCGACTCCTGTCCTAAAACTAAATTAGATTTCTGTAATTGTAGCATCAAAATGATTGCATCTTAATCACCTCAGTTGTGACGTTGCCTCTCATGTTATTGATATTCACCATTAATTCAAACGATCTTTTGTGAGCTAAGCTGCCATGCCAACTTGCAGCCATTCCAAGTTCTTCTTTTCAGAAGCTGCCCATTCAGTCTGCTGAATTGCCCACGCGGGCACCTTTCTATTTGTTCTTATAAAACATTATGAACGTTCGTTTACAAAGTAAATAATGGCATGGAAGTATGTGTTCTGTCTCTTGACAACTTATTGCTTGTTTATGGCTCACGTATTAATTATCAGTTATAATTATCAATTACAATGAATATTCATTATCATTATTATAAGTGATATTTCTGCTTGTACATGTGTTTGCCTCTATTCGCGCAGATGCTCCGTGGATGACTCTGTGCAGCTTCTTCATTCATCTGATCCAAAAGACAAGAAGTTTTCTGTCAAAGCTGGTAGCTTCTTAAGCAATTTCCAACAGGTAAAGTATAGGTTTTCCCGGCCAATTTCGTAAAATCATCATTCATTTTCATTTTATGTCCATTCAAATTCGTGTGTTTGACTCGGTGGAGTGACTTTGGTCAATCAAATTCATGTTTTGTGCTTTCAAATTCGTTTTGGGGCACCCACATTAATTGCTGCAAAGTTCAAATTCGGATATTTTCAATTTATATATATTCCAATTTCGTGTTTGAGCACGAATTTCCACATTAATTTGTGCGTTCAAATTCGTGCGATGGGTGAGGTAAGCACTTCAAAGCATTTTCAATTTCGTTTTCGAGCGATCGATTCTTACAATTGAGCATTCAATTTCGTAATACACAAAAATACAATGTAAGCAAGACTGCCCCCCCCCCATTAAATCACTGAATCTCACATTTACTTTTAATCTTAAATTTCATCATCATCATTATCATCACCATTATCATATCTTTAATCTGCACATCTTTCTTTTTTCTCAACACCATGTGATCGTCAACGTAAATCCTTCTTTTCATCATGATCATATCATTCTAGAACTTCCCATCGGTAGTTGTTTCGTGTTCCTTCCCTCGGATAGGTAGCGATGATAAACTCGACAGTGTTGCGTTTAAGGCCCAGGTTATTCGCAAACTGCATGTAGTATCTCCGGGCTTCGAAAGCTTCGATATACGACTGACCTCATTTCTATAAACCCTGTATCTAATGCGCCCCAGCCCCCTCTGAAATTTTCTAGCCTTATCTTGTTAAAAAAAATCAACCCATTGTGCACAAGATTCTTAAATGTTCAATTCTAAAAATGACAGTCTTAGTCCCTTTGCTCCCTCACTTGCGTGTTTCCTTGAACACTTTACATTTTCACCCCCCCCCCCCCCGGAAAAACGGTCCGAAGTCTTATAGTTTGATGTTGTTCACATAGACTGAAAACATTGTGCTATACTTTATACGTCTCCTATACTTAATGATATGTTTTAACATTCAATTTAAAATACAGAGTAATGGAATTTCCAATGTACAACTTACAGATCTAATTTGAATGCTTCTTTTATGAACTTGTTTGCCCATATACGAATTTGAATGTGAGGAATGAGCTGGTGGCTTGTGAAGACGAAATTGAATGACCATTGCCGAAAACGTATGCGCATTCAGTGAATTAGAATGCTCAAATACGAAATCAATTGAAGTATTAGTTAATTTGAACGACCAAAAACGAATTTGGATGGCGATATTTTGATGCATGAACGTATTTGACGAAATGAATGCTTCTAATGTGAAATTGAATGACATAATAATGAAATTGGCCGGGAAAACCTATATTTTGTCGCCTTCCCACACAAAGGTCTTTACGGCCATTAGTTTGCGATTCATGGCTGTAACAGCGATTTGCACTTTTCTGACGAAATTGTGGACCGATATCGCCAGTTGATTATATCAGAGCTATGTTCATAATCATTAGATTAGTGAAATAATGTAGAACTTCTGGTTTTATTTCTCAAATGAGTGTGAAATACCTATTGCCACCTCTCCAAATGATATTCAAGATGACACGTCAGAAATGACGGCAGATAGCACAACTTGTATACGCTCTTCTTCGCTAGTTCTTTTACTATTTCTCGTACCATTTCTGTTACTATGCTCTAGGTCTTCATGCACTGCAATGCACACGTCTGCAATGTTTTAGACACCGATTCCCGCTGCTCGATCGGTTGCCTGTCGCGAGGCGGTCGAGCCCGTCGTGAAGTCGGTCCTACCGCGGTGTCCCTGACCGCTTCACTTTCTTACGGACCTCTGAAAACCAGACTTCGACGCGGTACTGGCAGCCAAGAAGCCGTTAATCAAACTGAAAAATCTGGTAAGCCTGAAACAACTTGTAGTAAGTCAATCAAAAGCAACTATAGGGTTATGTGGAGCTATAGCCGATCGAACCGTCCCTCTTATGAACTTTTATTGAATATAACGTTTCATTTCTTGAAATATTTCCAAGAAATAGTGTTTTTTAATGTTTAAACTGATCAGCCTCACTATCATATTTTGATCTACAATGTCGTCTATAATTTATTTTGTAACGACGTATTTGAAAAAATAAATATATAACTAAGCAAAACAAGATCATATTACATACAAACATACAAAAAAAAAATCATAAGAACATATTACAGAGCTCAAAGTGCTCTTCCTACCTCATATCAACGGGTGCTCCCTTTCTCTCCTCCGGTAATTTTTACTCAGATCTGCATCAAGCAACAAAAATCACCATCTTCGCCGTAGCTGGCGGCATGCTGATCATCGCCGTCGCGTTCATTGTCGTCGCTGTGGTGACTAGCAAACGCAGCCGACGATCATCTGCTGAATCGGATCAGATGATGACCTTGAAAGCCGCCGACATCACCACTTCTCGCATTTGAAACACTCGTGACGTCACCACGTCACGCATATGAAATACTTACGAACGTTTTTGATAAACAAATTGCAGTGAACATATGAATTTGATAAGAATGAGTAATCACTGACGAATCTGGGGGGGGGGGGGGGCGGAGAATCCTTTTTGCCCCGCTGCTTGGGGCCAGAAAGGCAACAACTACAATCCTTATTTAGTGCCCCTTGAGCTCCCAGCAGACGGTTTATTTATCCATAGCAATCCCCATCACGCCGTCAGTAGCTGTTATGCCCTAATGCTCACTTTGGATGATTTGATTTGATTGAAAGACTTACTATGCATTAAACAGTTTTGAAATTATATTTTTGTCGATCGGAATTCCCTCTTTCGTCCTGTGAGTGCCAAGAAAGCTTAGGTGGGTGCTAGTCATGTGATTTCATTTTCTACTCCCTTGTTGACGTCATTTTGGTGAAAGAAGCTGCATCGCCACCATGACGGTCGTAACGGTCGGCGACCTACGGAGATGTCACTAGCTGACAAACTGTTCAGTAAAAAACTGACAACTGACAAATTTATGTTATCGATGGCATCGGCTATAAAAACTTAGTTTTCATGACAATCCATATCGTGATTTATCTAAACACATTTTGAGGCTCAATATTGCTTAAGCTGTTCCAAAGTGGCAGCACGAATTAATGGAAATACTACAAGCATCCTCTTAACATGAAAAATTACGCTACTTAGGAAATCGATAAAAATTTAAAACAAAAACTTGCTTTTTCGATATTGGAGTCTAGATTTTTAATAAAGAGGATACCGTAAGTGAAAAATTATTGAAAGAAGAGACTTATTTGTTTTCATATGAAAAAAATAATGAAATTCGAATATTTCATGAACAGTTTTTGAAGTAAATTCCTCAAAACATATATTGAATTTCTAATTTCCAAATCAATATTAATGTCATTTACTTGTTAGAGGATAAAAAAAATCGTATAAGAATATGGGTGCTTCTATTTATATTTTGATATCAACAAAAATAACAGTTGTCAATGAAATAAGTGCTGGGAGATGAGTAATCACATTTTCTATAACTTTACCGTCTTATGTTTTTTTCTCTGCCCATCTAGTCTAAAAGTTGACTTGTGATGGCGTTCTAAAAGATAAGACAGGTTTGGAGTCGCTACAAGTCAGATCATTTGTCAGGGAAGTTGTCCCTGGTCTTGGCAAAGACGGTTTTGTGAAAAACATAGCAGACAAGGTGAACGATAGCGCCCAGATGTTGCTGATCTTGTACTTAGGATGATTTCAGTAAACGACTCAATGGATAATGGAAGAAAGGCAAAAATGGAATGGATTTTTTTTTTTCTACCATTCTTTAATTGTTTAAATTATGTGAGCTGTATTACAAAATATTTCAATAAGGTAATAAAATTCAAAATGAGGTTTAGTTCTTTTTTTCTCATGAGAAAGGATGTACTACCAGTGTTTCTAGATGGGCTAAGCAATAATATTATACTCTACCTCATTCTTAGCTAAGAACTATTTCCTGCAAATTCAGTCATATTACTGTACAAATCCTAAGGAAACTCTACCCTCTGCCGCCGGCGAGACATGGCCTTTCTGCAATCGACTAAGAACTGCTGTCGGCCAATGTAGAACCAACCTAGCAAAGTGGGGGTATAGTGAAAATAACGACACCACCTGCCTGTGTGGAGAGGAGCAAACTATGCAACATCTCCTTGTCTGCCCCCTTTTACCAGCGCCTTGCACCCAAGAAGATCTGGCAGCTCTGACCCCCTGTGCAAAGCAATGCATCCACCACTGGATTGGGACAATCTAAGCCTACAAGTACCTTGCTGAGGCGTAGTGATCCGATAAGAAGAAGACTGTACAAATATCATTTGATAGAGAAATGTCAAAATTAATTACTTGTTTATGAACACTTATTACTAGGCTTATTTATCAACTTTATAAAAGTTATCAGCAAGAATGTAACAATGAGAATTAAACAAAATTCATGATCTTTATTTTCCGTCGTGTTCTACTTTCTGGAGATGGGGCACGAGCCACCCCTCCCCCTTCCCCATTAAATGACCCCCCCCCCAAAAAAAAAAAAAAAAAATAGAAAAGGAGAAAGGGAGCGGCACAAGGGAAAGTGAAAAAGAGGCGCTACAACCTCCTAGTGCCCACACATTTTATTAAGGACTTTGTAACGTTACATTATTTTCATCTACGTAGTGAATCTGGTGCTCCCTGGTACTGCAACCTATTTATTTCACAACGATGATAAATTTCACAATTTTGTGGTAGGTTTTGTTCCTTCGATTGTAGAGTTCAAGAATACATCTGCCGGTAATGTTAATTTTTTTTGATAAATTACTCTACTGGCTGACGCATTCATGTCGTTTAATTTATTAGAAATATACATAAGAACTGCCCATGTTAAACAATGTGTTTGCATTTTCGGGCTCTGTGGTAACTGTGGTATTTACGACGGTGGCTCTTGACGCTCAAACCAGAGGGTCTGGGTTTGTTCAATGCTATGTGTGAATCCGTGCATCATTATGATGATGATGATGGTGGTGATGATGATGATGATGATAATGATGATGATGAACAGCATTTGTATAGCGCCATTTATCTGCAGGAACATTCAAAGGCACCCGGCTCCCTCAATATGTCACCTATTATTCACATTGTTGCTGGAAAAGATAGTTTTGGGTTCTGATTTGAAGGCTATTAGGTTAGAACACCTCTATGTCATATTCTTTATCATTTATCTATCGTATCAGTATTATTAATGATAATAAATCTGATCAATTACATCATGGTAACAAATGTTTAACAGTAAGCACAACACAATAATGCAATTAATCAATTTTATTATCATTAAATTAGAAGCACAAAATTCCTTTCTAATTTGATATTCAACTGCTATTTGCACAATATACACTCGTATCTGATCAGTATTTGTGTTGGAAATGAACATTAAAGTCAGAAACATAAAGCATATGTAAATGCACAAGATTTGCTTCTTTCATCTGTACAAATCCATGAACGGTCTACCAAGATGCAACATAGAAGTAGAAGAAGAACGTATGATATCAGCAGGTTAGTCAGTTAGGCGAAGAGAAGTTTCCAACAAGACCGTCGAAAGCTCTTATTAACCACAACATACACGAAGAAATTGCTGGAGTAATTGACACTACGTAAGGCATAGCCGAAGAATACTGCCAATTCTCCCATCTGTGTCTGTTGTATGGACGTGAGCTTATGGGGAGGAAGGTTCTCAAGTAAAGCCGATGGTATCAGGGTTACGATGTAGATGATGGCAGCCAACAACAACATCTTTGTCATGACGTCTTGCTTCTTTGGTCCCTTTGCAAATGGCTGATTTTGTTCTCTCGTACCAGGAACGGATCGTTTAGACTCTGCTGTTGTACCAATTCTCGAACCCGCTTGAAGGCCGTTGGATGGTTCCTGGCAGATCTCAGAGTCCATGAAGGTTTCGTCCGAAACCACGCTTGCAAATGCACTTTCACGTGTCTTTGTACTATTTCTTGGGGCTAGCTCACGTTGACCTGGCAATGACTGGTCTTGCGGTTGTGTAGAAGTACACGGACTGAGTGCTTCATTGGATTCAGTGTTGCCAACTTGGGGGCTGCCGTTTGCACTGACTGTAACCATTTCTTCCATCCTTGAGGAAACTGAATTGACAGGTTCCGGTGGGATCTGTCTGTTTGGCAAATCTGCAGCCGAGATACACCAGGCGGCCATAACACGACGATGTTGCCTCAGGTTCATCCATATCTTGAAGTAGCACCACAAGCAAATTGCGGCCAAAATCAGGAACAAACAGTCCATCATTGCATTGCTCAGTAGCCGCAGCCAGCGCAAACCTTCGAATGTGCATGACCTTATTGAAATGCTTCCAACATCTGCATTTGAGTTCATGGCATAGGAGATATTGATAAAATAGCTTACGATCACCGTAATGATAGATGCATACATAGCTCGTTTTTTGCAATTATTCCATTTGAAAGGATGGCAAACTGCGAAATAACGGTCAACGGCAATCAATGTTGTAACGATGGTCTCCACACAGACATACGAACGACCAGTAAACCAAATCGCTGAATAGAAGTCATCACTGTGTGCATCCCGATTGAGGAGCCATGCAATTTGGAAGAGATACATCAAGCAAGAGCAGCTGTTGGATGATGCTAGGGTCATCATGAAGACGTCTGTGATATCTTCTTACGGCGTTTAGCGAACACCAGCAAAATGAAAAAGTTACCGGGTAGACCTGTCAGACCGATTATCAGAATCCAGATGGTACTGACGATTTGTACCACAGACATGGTTTGTCTTCGTGTACCTGAATCCAAAATAGTCAAAGAATCCAAAATTAGTGAAATTACCACTACATCGAACAAGTAGTCCCGCACTTGCAACGAACCTAACCTGTGCTTCCACAGTCAAGACATTCCGGTCGTAACTTTATTGTTATTCCGCGCCTATAGGATATTTTAAGCTAAAGCTTTGAGCATCAACGACATTCAGCTCCATTCTGAAAAAGAAGGAGAGTTAAATCTCAAAATAATCCCGAGATGAAATAATTACGGACATTTCTTCTGCCTGTAAGCTTTTGGTACGTTTTATCATTAAAACTAAAAGACGTCGGTCTGTTCTTGTCATCCCTGTATTTAACTCAGTTCATGAAACGATATTGTCTTGAAATATCAGCGTGTGTCTTTACAGCCAAGAATTTGTAAACGTATTTTATCTCTAAATTTGTCCTTTCATGTCCACCATACCTCAAGTGAAGAAAAAGAAAAGATGCTTAACTTTTCAAACCATTCCGTTCACATGAAATATATCAAAAAGAATTTGATACTAACAGTAACTGTGAAATAGTCAAACAGGCAGTATACCTAGTAGGTTTTCTCCAACGCTGATATTGACAACAAAATGATTCGATGGCATTCCACTGAAGGCTTTCCTTGGTATATGACATAGATCGATTCAGTTTTCGAACCCTAGGCCTATATCTGTTCATATTTCATTCATGGAGTTTAAGTGCGAATCAACACAGCACCTATCATGTCCATACCGTCCTCTTCAAATGTTTGTCCTTAATGTGAACATCATCCACCACCACACCGCAAATTCTGAAGATATCTATTTTATGTGTGAGTATTATAGATCATGTATCACTGAACTGCATAGCCAACGTTTGTCAGTCGTTAGACTTTTAGTATAGAATTAACCTCAGAATACGCAAGCAAATATTCGCTCTAATTGCAAGACATCGATCTCAGTCGCTATGAGACTGCTTCCGTATCTTCAAATCATACATTATTCAATCAACAATGTCACTTTTAAAAGACAAATTCCTTTTACCTTTCATTGGTGCATAGGGTCCCTTAAAATCAGACGTGCGCGTTTAAATTTCTGCTAGTGCAAACTGAATAATGCATGTGGACATTGATGACTGGCAAGTGCAAAGGAGGGGGAAGGACTGATACAACAGTTGGCTAAATTTTAATATTTACCAGGTATTTTTTGCCGGATAAGGCATGTCATGTGCGTGACGCGTTTGAGGTGCCAAAAAGGCAGGCAAAAGGACCCCTCCCTCCCCCCCCCCCCCCAAAAAAAAAAAAAAAAGAAGAAGAAGAAGAAGAAAAAAAAAAAAAGAAGAAAAGAAAAAAAAAAAGAAAATCAGGAAAAACGGTGTATGTTATCTTTTTTTGTTTTTGTTTTTTGTTTTTGTTTTTAAAGCTTGTTAAGACGCGTTTAGGGTATCCTTTCTCCCATCTTAGGTATGGAGTTTTTGGAGTCTCGTATTTATTTAAGGTAAGTTCAGGGAGGTTCAGGGAGGTAAGTTCAGAGAAGAATCTGTGGAAGAAGAAAGTAGGCAAAAATTAGATGTGAATACACTCTGAAAATGATTCGACAGCAGTCTGACATTGTTTAATAACTCTGATGAAAACCAATTTAAGCCAATGGTAATCGGAACAGGGAGAGATATTGGGAGAGAAAGAGGGGGAGGAAAAAAGCATTGATCATGAATGAAAATCACGTAGGCTACATGTACATGCATGGACCCGTATACATAGGCAATTGATAGTATACTCAAGGAAACAATCATACAAATGATATTTTGTAATCAATCGCATACAAAATGCCAAAGCAGTCTATTGCAAAATAGCAATCAACTGCTAACTTTTTCTGTGTGTTTTATTGAACCCTGAAGAAATTCTTTTAAAATGCTGCACAGCAATAGTATTTTGGCGTAGGAAGATCTGCGTCGAATCTTATGTAGCGCCCTCATCGTTCAAACGAGGAAAGATTTCGCTGGATCAAAAACACTGATCAGTGATCAAGAAGGGGTAACAGCGCGAAGGAGGAAAACACGGTCAATGAACACAATGAGCAAAGCAAGCAAGACAGTGATAGAACAAAGAAGGAAAGAAAATATGAAGGAAAAATATCAAAAATAAAAGGACTTTAGAGGGGAAGAATGCAAGAGAGAAGAAGATAAATATAAGAAAGAGGGAGGGAGAGATATTAATGGAGTGAGAAGATTTGTACAAGGAAATCATGTAGAGAAAGGAATGACTGGAATGGGCTAGATAATATAGACAAGCGTGACAAGGCCAGAGAGAGAAAGAAAGGAAGAAAGAGAGAGAGAGAGAGAGGGGGGGGGGGAGGGCTAAAAATGATGCATGAAGATGGTCAAACGTCCAAAGTTGCATCACTGAAGTTCTCTCTTTTTCAGATAATCTGTCATGTTTTGGCGTCATCATTATTGCAATGCTTCAGTTATTGATTTTATCATCTATAAATAGCTAAAACCTCTGTCCACTCAGCAAAATGACTGATTCGAGAGTCTCCAAATAAAACATACTCGTCATTGCAAACAAAACAGTCATCCTTCATTGTGAAGGATGATGGGGTGTTCGTTCATGTAGGTCTAGTATTTTATCTTCTGAGGAAATTCCTCGTTTCATTCTCTAGGCTTCTGATAGATTTAATAAGGCTTCTCTTCTAAAATTTAAGTTAAAAATGGACCCAAAGGTATTTATCCCACAGGTCTGTCAATGATTTGGCCGACTTCCGATGGATGGGTTAAACCCAATGCTTATAGTAATTTTCAAAGGCGGGTCCAGAATTAAGTAAAATGGGGTCCAATTCCTTGAAATTATGACTAACAAATCAAGTTTTATTGATATAGAATCTACAATTTTTGTTTTTATTATCACCAATTTAACAACAAAAAAAAAACCAAAAAAACAAACAAACAAACAAGTGAGCTGTTGAAAAGGTCAAACAAAACAAAGTAAAGAGAGGAAATATTCAAGTAAGTAGGAGGAGAGGGGATATGCATGGGGGGGGGGTGTAACATGATGGCAAAAAGGAGGACCCAATGACTTGAATTACCCCAACCCTCGAACCCCCCCCCCCTCCCCAGAGAGAGAGAGAGAGAGAGAGAGAGAGAGAGAGAGAGAGAGCGGGGGAGGGACGTCTAGAAGAGATAAATTAATTAATTTTAAAAGACGAAAATAATAGTCCAGCAAAATAAATAAACGGAAAGAGAAAGAAAAGGAGTCGAAGTCCGATCGTGGCATCTTTGACGTCATCACACGTTACGAAGACAGAAATCTGAGAAAGACAGAATCAAGAAGAAGAAGAAGAATAGAACAAAAAACAAAAACAAACCCGACTACCCTGTCGGTCAATGACCCTTCGGAGTTTCGTATACCAGTACCCGCTTCCTGATAAGTATTCATGATGGTCAGAGAATGCGAGGCAAGTCCAGGCCGTTACTAATCTTAGCCGCACTTAAGTACTATTTCGACCGTCCTTATACTCATTATCGGGAAACTATTTTCATTTATTCATGTCGGAATTTTGATGCGTTTTCCTCCTGCAATCGTCTTGACGACATCAAAATGGATCTTTTATCACTTTTAAAATGAAGGGAAATGAGAGGGAAAAGAGGGAAATATCAACAAAGAGGAAGAATGCAGAACAAATCAGAAGACATGATATTGATATTCAGCACTATTTCATGATTTACATTTATTATCATTCAGTTCATGATTCAGACGCTAACGAACAACTTTTCCATAACGTATAGCCGACCTAGCGTGCACGGCTCAACGAATTCTGGAGGGTGAAGCAAAGAGCCCTATTATAATGTTGGAAAGAGAGTTTTCCTTCCTCCTGAGTCCTCAACTCTTGTTCTGTTCTTGTTCTGTGAAGGCAATGAAAGGCAAGTCATCCTGCATGTTTGGAAGACATTGAAAAGACAAGATGGCAATGGATGGCAGTTTCAAATCGCCAGTTTATTTAACGAGAAGTCCTTACACCCATGAACTGATAGGCCATCAGTGCATGACTATCCTGCAGATAGCAATCAGTTAATTGGTCAAGGTATATGATTGGTATCGCTGATAATGCTTGTGGCATCAGTTCTCTCCAGGACACGAGTTTCGGGTAGCACCTAAGGTATAAAGCTGTACCAGCGTGCACCAATATAGTGGACCACCCAAACGTCATTTCTTACATTAACATCATAATAAGAAAAAAAAAGAAAAACGTGACATCTTCGTTGATTTGACTTTTTTCGCTTTTGTTTATGTTTTTGTTTGTAAGATTTTTCATCCGTTTTGAATATCGAATGCTAAAAGAAGCCCTATATTAAGGTCAGCTCGATAATCAGTTTCATCGCATCAGGTAGTAATAATGAATAAATCAATTAACGAATAAACAAACAAACAAACAAAAAAAAATGATTGAATAAATAGATAGATAAAGAAATAAAGTGTCAATTTTCGGACTGTCACAGCGCCCCCTCCCCAAACCCTGGGGCTGATGTTAGATAGGGTACGTAAAAAGATAACGCGGGAAGAAAAGTTGATGAGTAGAATATAGTCGTACATTAGACCATAGGTGAAAGAGATCAAGCTATAAAAAGGGGGAGAACAAGAAGAATACGAAGAAGAAGAAAAGCTGGTAAAAAAAAAAGAGTATATAAGAAGAAGATTATGATCAGGAGAAGGAATAAAACGTAAACTGCCACCACTTCCACCACCACCACCACCACCAGCACCACCACCACCACCACCACCGCTACCACTACTACTACTACTACTACTACTACTACTACTACTACTACTACTACTACTACTACTACTACTACTACTACTACTACTACTACTACTACTACTACTACTACTACTACTACTACTACTACTACTACTACTACGATTATCACAGTATGCTTCAAAGTGGAATCATAAATGCTTGCCTACCTATACTCTCAATGGCGTGTTATTCAGGGGCGGCGCCAGGGTATTTTGATAGGGGCAAGATGACCCATAGGTAACTTTATTGACGTTTTAAATGAACAAATAGGGGTATATAGTTGCAAGCCCCATGTCTCTCTTTTCCCACCCTCTTCTTTCTTCTTCCTCCTCTTTTTCTTTTTTTTTTCTCCTCTTTTTTTTTCTTTTAATCACTTGAAAAATCATAGGGGGGCATTCGCCCACCTGCCCTTCCCTGTAGCGCCGCCCCTGGTGTTCTTCTTCTTCTTCTTCCAGTAAAAGTGCTGCTTCAAGGTGCTGAAGATAACGAGTTTCAGCGAAGAAAGAAAGGAGACCCATCTTTTTTCTAAAATTTTGGTTCATCCCAATTAAACAGATAGTGCGGGATGGATTGGCATATATATATTGGTCAACGTATTTTATTTTATTTCATATGCAACTTGCAAGATAAGTATAATTACTTTCAGCTTCATCATACATAACTTGCCCGTGCATATATAAATTCACACAATAGGTCGACTTTTCTCAGTGAAGGGTGTACTCTTTTCGATGAAATGTGGAGTTTTCTTTACATTGGTGTGTTCCCTTTTGTAGCCTTGAATGGCACGGTTTGGGACAAAACGTTCATTGAAAATCCTAATTGAAAAAGAAAAGTAGTTTCTTGTTTTAATAGGAATCGGTCTTCCGAAGTCATGCTTGAAACGATACCAGAACATTTCTTTATGAGATTAAAACACTTTCAGTTATTGACAAGAGAGATTTGTATCATGTTTACCCTCTTGTGACGCCATTCTCTTGAATGACGTCACTTAGCGACGAATGCATATTAATACCCGCGGCTGGACTGCTCTCGCCCAGGGAAATGATTTTCTTATATTTTTTTTTCAGCTAACGCCTTGCAAAAAGCCTATGCTTCGCTTATTATGCTTTTTCTGTGCTATTTCTTTAGGAAGCTTTATTTCCGCTTTATCAGGAGCGCTGGGTATTCCTTGCGACTCCTCTCTGTTGTGACTTTTGCCAATTTAGTCCTCCATTCTCACTTTATTTGTTCCCAGTTATTTAAAGCCAGCTAGAGTGAGAGTCTCACCAGTGAAAGTGTTCGTATAATCCCAGAGATTTGTAAGATTTAGATGTTTTTAGCGAAGGTGTTGCCGACGTAGCTCCGGAATTGTGGACGGCACAGTGTGAGGATCCTACACCGGTACATCGGGCGCCCTGCCACTTGCTGCCCCGTTGTGTCTCGTTTGTACGGGGATTAGAGACCTAACTGTTCAACTTTTCTTTTGTGTCCTGTAAGAATTAAAGTTTGTGCGAACCTGTCGACCGTGAGCGGTAAGTGACTGGATTATGTGTCTTCAATACACAGTCATGACAGTTAAATAAAGTGTACCTTAATTTACTTAGTTTTGACTTTGACACTAACGGCACACTAACAACAGCCATGAACAGTAGACTCTACCGTAACACTAACACTAACACTAACAGCTAAAATCAAAATGATCAATATCTCTGACTATGTCTCACAGTTACACTCCTAGTAAAATCCAGGCATGTCACTCAGAGCCAGAGGAGTTCTTTTTCACTGAGAACGTTTTGGAACTATAACTGCATTTGTGTGAGTAAGATTAGACATGTTAGAAGGAGCAATATCTAGATCTGTGTTGGGCTGTGCCATCATGGAAGTTGTAGATCTAAATGACTCTCACTTTAGTCTAGTAGTAGTAGTAGTAGTAGTAGTAATGGTTAGTGCAACATACATGATGTACATGTACAGACAGTGTATATCATCTAGATCTAATCACTGATAAATGAAAAATCAGAAAAGAAAGAAGAGAGAGAGAGAAAAAATTACCTCACTGCCATAGTCAAACGTAAAAAAATATGCAACATTTTACTATGTAGATCTTAGTTCCACCTTTACTTTATTTGTATAATTTAGTATTGGGTGCTCTGCACAGTCTGCAGTATTTATCAATATCATTGTCACTTTGATGTGTTTGTTCGTTTTTTTTTTCTTTCAAGTGCAAGGGGATGCAATTATTCTATATTATAGTTAAGGAAAAGGAACCTTTTCAATTTGATGGTTTAATAGTTTGTCAAGTATTTCTAGTCTTTGAAATTTAGAGGACGATACAACTTTCCTGTTCATTTTTAAAAAATTTTTAGAAGTAACATCATGATGCACTGAGTAAAGATTATGAAGCTTTAATTAGAAGCTTGTAGTTTGGTGATAGCAAGGGTGACCCAACATACGTGTTTGTCCGGGCAGTCATTGCTCTTGCCTCTTGGCCCTATTTCTCAAAGATGCTGTATATTTAGAGTCAGGGTTGTAATACAGTTTCTGGTGTCATAGACGATTTGTTCCGGGCAGGTGATTGATCCACCTCGGTCCAGTCGATGCGATAGTCATAGTCATTTTAACCTTCTCAAAGTCTCTGCAAGGTACATGCATACTTTGCATACCTAACAGTTTAATTATGTGTACGATAATTTTCTCAAAAAATGATAATTTTGACTCTCTAGTACGATAATACAGCATTTTGAACCTGGCAACGCTGTTCCGGGGAACGAATCGACTACTCGTTTCATTCCTCCGGAACCCGGAACAAAGCGCCTATGACACCAGCTGTGTATAAAATTTTTGCCCAAGCATGTGTCATACAACTGGCAGCAAGATATCAGATGGTTATTTATGCATGGGACTGACCTGTCATGTCACCATCCGAAAAACATGACTCGGGTTTGAACCAGAGTCAGAGTAGAAGTTACCGATAGACTGCGGACGTTACCGCAAGACCAGCTCCTGCTCAAGGTCAGTCAAATAACTGATAAATTAATGTTCAAGATACCACTTAAGATACCATACAACATCTCAAGAGAGCTACACCGTACAATACATGTACATGTAGTCAACCTTCATTTAAAAATACCCACTATTCGGGCATGCAGGAACATAGAGAGCACACAACGCATTGAGGGGACAAACCATTGTAAATTTTACAATTGATGCCCTCTCAATTGCATTGTCTGTTCTCAAACAGGCCTGCAACTACATGTACATGTATTTTGCATCCAGGCCTTCAAGGATGTCTCAGATATTACCACATGCTCAAAACATCTTTTACTTTTAGAGTTTTTTTACTTGCAAAGTCCAGAGTATACATGTACATGTATGTAGATCATACAAGAAGAAGTGGAAAATGAAAACCTGAATAATTTATTTTTCATTCGTTGCATTGGAAACTTTGAATTAGTAGTCGTGTATATTTTACATAAGTGATGTGATTCGGAAATTGATGATGTCCCATACAGTGATGGTCCTATGTGTATATTGTACATGTATGGGAGACATGTGAGCGGCAATGCGGCATAAAGAATTTCACACAGCATAAGAAGGCCACAAGCATATATATGTATGAGGGATAGTCTAATTTAATTGTAGGCCTACATGTAGTGTATGAGATATTGTGAGGCTTCTCAATAACAGAATATTATCAATAATAGGTTATTGTCTAGGTTTTCATTGTCACTGTGTATTTTTTAGTTTCTTAGTATAGCGGTATACCACTGCGCCAACATTTAAACATTGAGGGTCCATGTCTCTGTGATCTACATTGTAAGTGTATTTGATATGGAAAGACTGCTTGACTGCTTTTGGGAAGTCCACCAACAGAACTGTTAATCTTTAAAGTCTCATGATCTTTTATTGACTAAGCATTTGGAACCAGCTTTGGATTAACAGACACAATGGCCAGTCTTTATTCTGAGTTCAAAACTGCTTAAAACCCTTTAAGAAGCTATTAACCTACCATCTAATCTTACATCTCTATTTAAATTTCTGCTGAAGCCTTAATATTTGGTTTGCTCTCAATTCTATCCAACCATAATAAATTGTATTCAAGTGCTGTCTGCTCCAGTGTAGTTTTTGTAGTTGCCTATTAAATGTAGTCTATACATACATGAATTAAACTGAAGTGAGAATACTACATGTGTAGTTTGTACATGTACGTACATGTACTGTACCAGGGGGTGTTTCATGAAGCTGTTCGTAAGTTGTGCACGACTTTGCGCACGACTTTGCGCACGACTTTACGCACGACTGGTCATATGTTCTTGTGCTACATGTAAATGATTGAGAATCTGATTAGCACCCAAGAACGTGTTCCATTCGTGCGTAAAGTCATTCGTAACTTACGAACAGCTTTATGAAACACCTTCCTGTACTTTACCTGTATTGTATCTCATTTAACAAGTCCAGTATTGGACTTTTAAATTACACACATGTGTAGGGCATTGTATATGTTGTAGCTTTTATTCAGGTCAAGTGGTCAAGTGTCAGTATTCGAGATTTCTGTCCATTAATTTTGTTGGATTCACCAGTATACAGTGTGTTGCAAAGTATATTTTGCAGTCACTCAGAAACAGGGAAAGAGTGAGAGAGAGAATATCAAGCAGTGCTCCGTGTATATACCTTCAATGACTTTTCATCATTTTTCTCATAGAATGTCCAGATTGAAAAGAGAATACTGAAAGAGAGAATATGAAGTATCGGTGTGCACCTTCACAGATTCTGCATCTTTACTCATAAACTTTCTAGATTAAAGAGAGAGAGAGAGAGAGAGATAAGGAGAGTGAGATCTTTTTCACCATAGTTACACTTTACATGTACATGTACATGTACCTTACTCAGATAGTAACTTTATAATGTGTTTAGAGTTAATTTATCTCATTTGTAAACACACACATGTGTTTGATAGGCAAACAGCTAAATACTCTGAAGTTTGTTTAATTGAGATAATTCATGCATTCAGAATTATATACAGCTGTACTTCATTTGTAGGGATTTACATGTAGTTTTATTTCCAGAAAAAAAACACTTATGTAGCAGGCTAATATTACTGGACTTTTCTACATGACAGTATTTGGACTTCAGTGCCCCAAATATTACGTCTTGATCAGAGTGTTGAGTTGATACATGTAAGTTGATAATATCATGGATGTATTACAGTAGTAGGTCCATGATAATATGAAGTACCAGGTGTGTTCTTAAGCCAGTTTTCTAGTCTATAATGTTAAAGGAACTTACATGTACACCTTGTAAAAGCAGGTTACCATACATGTATGTGAGAAAGACAGTCTGCTACCTGAGGATCACTGTAATATTCCTGAAAGTAGACTTTGCAGCTGAAAATACATGTACCAGCATTTTCCCCCTAAAGATCAGTAATGTCAAAGTTCTCATGAAAAAAGAGGCCCTCAAAACCAGTTACACACACAATGTAGCAGACTTACATTTTGTACTAGTCGCATTAATATCTTTTAGCTTCATTGTTGCTGCAACTTCAATTGCTCTCTATTGTGATTTGAAACTTTAACTCTGGACCCAACAACACCATACCTTACCCTAACCCTAAACTGATGGTAAAAACCCAAACATTTCTTTGATGAAACACAGTTGTATAGAGCAGTTATTTTTTAATACATATACCTGCATACTACATGTATGTAAAGGATGTCTAATGGTATTGTAAATTGATATACATGTACACGTATATTTGTGTGTTTACGATCACTTACGTACATGTACTGCTTTCAAGCATCAATAACCATAACCCTTTTTTTGCTTGCATTAAAAAAAAAATTTGTTGATAATTACACACATCTCCACGGGACCATGAACATTTCATTTCTATCTATTGTTTTGTCATGTTATTGTGTCTTGCATTCATTGTATACATCTCATCTAGCTGTAGCATCAGATCATTAAAAACAATCGCAGAAGTGATGTAGCTGTTTGTTTGGATAGCATGTGGCATTTTTTGTTGTTGAATATGATTTGAAGTTTTTCTATTGTTAGCTACATGTTTGTATTCTGTATTGTTTATACATGTGCATTGTAGCCTGAAGCAGTTCAAGTACATACACCCTGTATGAACCCATGTATATTGTTCATATAATCGTCTGTTTGAAACCAGAAGGGCATTAAGTCTGTGTAAAGTAATATGAGTTAATGCCCTTCTGTCTCCAAACAGATATGTAGTGTACATTTTTGTGTAAATATTATAACTCCTATTGGTAAATGGATATTTTTACAAAGTAAAATTGATGTCAAGGTGCATACATGTACATGTACTCAGTGAAAATTGAAAACTCACCGGGGAGGGGGGGGGGGGGGGGGAACTCATTTGATTTTTTGTTTTATTATTGCATCATTCTAAATGAAGATGTATATGTATTTAGGGGGGGGGGGAACCTACCAATAATGAAAACAGTGATTTTTTTTTTATTCCCCCCCCCCCAAAAAAAATGATACGCCTTGAAGCGTCCATAATGACAATGTCCACGAAGAAAGCATGACAATAACAGCAAAGATGACTGAATTTACATTGTAATTCTATAGGCCTATCTTTCTTTCTTCTTGTATTAAATTTAAAACTTGATAACTAGCTGAATGGGGGAAATTTGAGTCTGTTTTGAGCCAATGTCTTTCTGAGACAGTGGCATCAAACATTGATGTTGAAGGAATCTCTCTGTGATTGATGTTAATTTGTTCTCAGCCATTCAACTCGGGCTGCTTTCAAGTGGAGTTCGAGGAAAGAAAATTGCCTCGATTTGCGACCATTGGTACAAACATAAGAGTCCTAGAGCCACGCAATTTTTCAATTGAAGTGCCCAAACAAGCAGCGAGTATTGACAGGGATGGTTTAGGGGTTTGGAGTGAGCTAGTCTTCTTACCAGTAAATGCATGCATTTTTCTATTTGTTTCACCTCTTCTTAGCATTTATCGATGATTAATCTTAGAAATTATTCAAACAAAACATTATTCGTTCCACATGTCATAAGTTGTTATTGGGCATTGCATGTACTTAGAAAATGTTCCTACATGTATACCATAAACAGTTACACATATGTTCATGTACTATGTACATTTCTCTTTAATCTGGCAACGATTCTTTCTTTTCTTTCATTGTTATTTTTTGTTTTGTTTTTGTTTGTTTGCTTTGCTTAGATTAAGATCTGTTCATCTCTGTGTTCACCTCTTTCTTAGCTTTGGTTTCACCTCATTAAATCTTGCAAGCAATAAAGACATTTTCTGGTCTGAGCCTGAAAAAAAAAGTTCATTGCAAGTCTTACTATTCAAATCAAACTTGCATTTTACTGTTGAGAATTAGCAAGGCATAATCACTATTGGGATCCCTAATACCACTTCAAAAGCACATTCATGTTTTATTCATTTCCAAGGAAGGCAAGCGGAAGAGTGATATTTTCGCTGAGCCTTTTGGAGCCAGAGGCATCACGGTATACATGTATAGGCTCAGCGTTGCCCCATATTTCGAATCTTGTTTGTGACTGTACATGTACATTTAGTGCAGTAGATGGGAATAGGGTGCAACTCAGAGGGCTACAAATTTCATTCAAAATAACCTGTCTTTTGAGACTTCTTGTTGTATGCAGAATAGATTTTAAAGGAATGCATTTGTCACCCAGCATTCCTAATGATAGGGTTCTATCCTTGGTTTGATAGTGCTTGTGCATCTGTAAATGTAGGTTCGAATATCGTTTCAAAATACATGGATAGGAACATTCATGTGTAATGTACATCATACATATACATGGCTTTGCGTGAAGAAAATATAAAATCCGCTCTGTGAAATTACTGATCATTTGCAGGAGCAAGTAAAATTGAAATCTTTTGAAATCTGTGAAATATTTCCACACATGTAGCTCTCTTGGATTGTTTTGTTTTGCTTTGTTTGCTATATTTGTACATTTGTAAGTGTACTTGCAAACAATGTACATACATCTACTTTCTTTCCATATCCTTCATGATGTGCATCCATATGTAGACTATCTACATGTATATGATAGATATTCCAAGTCACCCTTAGTGTCAACCACTTTTCCAAGAATGCTGTCTGCAAAAATTGCAGATAGCAAGTAGTGGATATGTTAATGCAATAATTCAAGAGAGAAGGGCTTAGGAGAGGGGGGGGGGGGTGTTATTGTGCCTGCTTCCAAAGTAGTCAAGGCTTGTCTTTGCTCTTGCAGATTCTTCTTGACGTCATGAGCGCTTTAATCACACTTCTGATCAATAAAGTATGCACATATGGGAGATTAATATACACCACAATTGGTATTAGAGAGAAGAACTTGATGTTGAGCTACTCATTTCACAACTGAGCAGATCGAGCTTGCCACATCAGTGTTAATAGTGGCTTGCTATAATTGCAATATAACAAGAATAGGCATTTTTCTACCTTTCTCCAACCACTCTTAAATTCCTTCTAGTCTCTTTTATCAGTCTAGTTTCACAAGCTGTTTAGATTTATTATTTTAATATGATGCACTTTACCGAAAGGAATTCAGTTAAGTGAATGTAAATCAATTTATAACTCTCGAATGGATATTTACCTGTAACTTCTCATTGCTTTTTGTTATTGCATAGGTTATTCCATATTACACAATGGTTTATACTTCAATGCAACAGGTCTAGAATACTTTATTTTTAGACAATTGTATATGAGAAGTTATTGAGTGTTTTTGTTCAGGTGAAGATGTTTTTTTTAACTATCGTGCTGAAATGGTCATCTCTCAGTCTGTGTGCATGTATATTATAGGTAAGCTTGATTTTGTTAATGAATATATTCTTGACAAGACAAACTTTTCAACACCTTTTTTTTTTCTTTTGTTTTGTTATTGAAGGAAAGTATTTACTAGTATTCTAAGCTGTTGTGAAGCTTTTCCCCAATTATAAGGAATGTTTAATCAGTTTACATTTTAGGCTATGAAGTGAACTGACATATTTCGTCCCTGTTTTCACGAAGTGATGGATACAAGGAAAATTGCAAATTTTTCAATTTTGAGTTTTGTGTTTTGGGGCATCTTTCACTAACATCTTGAACCTCACGGAGTTTCAGACTGTAATAATTTCTAATTCGTAACTATGGCAATGACGTCAACAAGAAAATACCTAGTAATAGGATTTTCTGTTTTCACGACTTTCAGCCGTCCCGTATGTTTTACGTGTGCAGCTGAGTTCCGTCACTTTGTGAAAAAAATTAAAAGAGTGCGTCTTCGATTTGAATACGTGATCACGCCCAATTAGATCAAAAGCGCTCATCAAGTCCCATTTGTTTAACACGCGTGTGGCTGAGATCCGTCATTTTGTGAAAACAAAATCACAGTGGGACCTTGAATTTTGTGTTTTCACGAAATGACAGCATTGTTTACACCTCGTTTTCTTCTAAAATATAAAAGGAATATGCAGATGATAAATAATGAACATTGTCCAGAATATGCCTATATGAGGATATAGAATTTATTCACCCTTCATACATTGAGGTTGAGATTGAGGTTTGAAACTTTGAAAGCGATTTACTCAAAACTAACTTTTTTAAAGTTGCGCGCTCATCCGACACTTCGTGAAAACAGGGATGATTTGTTGGCCATTAGGTTGTAAAAAACATGTAAATCTACATGTACATGTATGTGGATAACATCTTTGATATAATTGCTTAACAATATGACAGCATATTTAAAAAGTATCATTTTAGTGTTCCCTCTCTACATGTACCAACATTATCGCTGGGCTTTTAGTTATACAGTATTGTTTTGATGCTCATAGCATATTAACATACTGTTTGGACCTGCAATTTGAGGAAATATACATTTTCTGATTAGATGTCAAAACTTCATAGCTATACGTATTATACACAAGCCAGGTTACAAGTGTATATGATTGGCAATATTTTACATATTGTCTTGTTATAATTGGCACAGTTTGGAACTGTCAAATTTTACAAATTTAGATATTTTCTAGTGATGTATTTTATGTAGTTATGTAGTTATATATGTATGACTTGCGCTTCTTTTCATTTGGCACATTTTGGACCTGCAAATCTAATGAATTCCAACATTTCTTATTAATATATTGTGCCTTCATACATATGTAAGCCAGATAATATTGAACAATTCTCTCTCCACTTCCGATGACTGCTGAATTTGTAATTCCCATAGGTTTAATACATGGACCAGATGGCTCCTGAACATTGGCAATGATTTCACATTTGGCACAATTTTTGGCTGGCAAATTGAATATGTTTAAACATTTAACATACATTATGTCCTCATGTAGGAATACTATGCAAATGTACATGTATTACAGGTTATATAAAATAACATGTACCAAAAATGCTGTCTTCAAGGCAAAGTCCACCCCAGAAGTTTCACCGTTTCAATAAAAGGAGTTAAATTTGAACAGCATTTTAAAAAAGAAATGAGCAAAATCGGTCAAAGAATAAGAAAATTACACTCATTTACATTTTCTAGTAAATTACTCTCGGCTCTGCAAATTGGCAACACTGATGACATCATATGCCAGCAGTTCTCCATTCACTTTGTATATGAAATTTCACATTTTCTCAATTTTCTGGGAAGTTACACATTTTCTCACCCCATAGTCAAAGTATTTTATGTAAAAAGCAATTATTCTGAACATACATTGACAATGGGGGTTGGAAAATGTGTAACTTTCAAGAAAATTGAGAAAATGTGAAATTTCATGTACAAAGTGAATGGAGAGCTGCTCGCATATGATGTCATCAGTGTTGCCAATTTGCAGAGCTGAGAGTACTTACTAGAAAATGTAAATGAGTGTAATTTTCTTATTCTTTGATCGATTTTGCTAATTTCTTTTTTTAAATACTGTTCAAATTTAACTCCTTTTATTGAAACAGTGAAACTTCTGGGGTGGACTTTCCCTTTCATTGCTTGTTACTTGGCACAATCTTGACCAAATCTCAAGGTCTGTGAGTGACAAATGGGACTGGATAGGCCAAGTGGCTGCAATCTATCGATCTCACCTCCATTATTGCCACTGAGATATGTGTTGATAGACAGAGATCCATGAGATTTCCATAATTTACACAGTTTTTTTTCCCCCTTACCATCTTCTTCTCTTCTTTCTTTTCTCTTTACTCTTGTACAAAGGGAATCAACAGTTGTGACCCATTTCTCCCCATTATTTTACTTAAAACCTATTTGTGTCTTCATTCTCTATGTACATGATATTCTAGTGTAGATCTTTCTAATTGCTGTTGTCTGATGTTTTTCTCTTTCCCTTCTCTCTCCCATAATAATTATTCTCTGTTATCTTTTTCTTCCCCTTCACTGTTTATCTTGCTCTTTCCCTCTCTTTTCCTGTCTTTTGCCCCTTTCTTTTCTCCCTCCCCTCTCCCTTCCTGTCTCTCCCATCAATCAGTATTTTCCTTTTTTTCATTAGTTCACTTTGTGCCATTATCCCCTTCAGCCTCCAAACTGCATTAAGAGATACACAGTATAGGTCTTATTTTATGACTGTTATTACTGCTTCTTTTTTTCTCCCCTCCTCCCCTACCCTCCTGTTCTCTCTCCTTTATCATATGAAGGGAATCATATTTCGCATCCCGGGTCGCGAACTTCACATCTCGGGTCATGAATTTCGCATCGCGGGTTATGAATTTTGCATCGCGAAATTCATGACCCGGGATGCGAAATTCGCGACTACGACGCAAAGTTAGCGTCATGGGTCGCAAATTTCACGACTGGGGCGTAAAGTTGGCCGCGAAATTCATGTCGAACACGACCTGATGTCAAGCATACTTCAGGGCCACCATAGAATCAGCAGTTGTGACCCTTTCCTCATTATTTTACTCAGAGCTATTTTTGCCTTCAAACTCAAGAACTGCTTGTATGCTATGTATCTTTTTCATTGCTATTACAATGTATCTTTCTTCTCTTCCTCTTCTTTCTCCTCTTCTCTCTTCCCCTCTCTCTCTCCACTTATCTGTTTCTTTCCCTCTACTTTCCCCTCTCTCTTTTTCTTTCACTTTCCTTTTCGCTTCCTCTTCTATCAGTTCTCCAACAAGGGGAATCAACAGTTGTCCTTTCCCCCCATTATTTACATGTAACTTTGTGCCATTACATGGTAGGTCTACTCCCTGGTAATTGTGTTCTCTCCCCACCCCCCCCCCCCCCCCCACCCCCCTCTCTCTCTCTCTCTCTCTCTCCTCTCTCTCTCTCTCCTCTCTCTCTCTCTCTCTCTCTCTCTCTCTCTCTCTCTCTCTCTCTCCTCTCTCCTCTCTCTCTCTCTCTCACTCACTCACTTTCTCTTTCATATGAAGGGAATCTGAAGTCGTGACCCCCTTTTTAATGTAACTGAATTTTTCAAAAATGCATTATATGGAGGCCTGCTTATTTCTTCTCTCTCTCTAACATTTGATGTTAATCAACATTATACTACCCTTTCATTTTTGTTATTTGACTCTTAGTCATAATTTCTTCTTCAGAAGAGCACTAAAAATGCTGTCTCCAGTGTAATAAGGTAATACAGGAGGGGGGGGGGGGGGGGAGAGAAAACACAATTACCAGGGAGTAGAACTACCATGTAATGGCACAAATGTACATGTACATCCAGTATCTCATTTCTTCTATTTCTGCATGTAAGGTGAAGCAAACTGGGTTAGATGAAATAGGAGCTTGATATTCCATTACTAATGTATTTCTGTGTCAGCGAACCATGCTGCTTCATCAATATTGAATTACCAGTACACATGTGCAACAGGTAATATTTATTTATTGATGATATCCTTATGTGTATTTCTGCCTGATCTTTAATAAATGCATTTATATCATTTGCTTACAATGTATGTGGTTTTAATAGTCATGAACATGTCCTTGTACCACTTTGCTTTCAGCATTGGGATCATGGCCCCGTTTCATAAAACTTGTTATTAGTAATAAATGCCACATTATTCTATGACAAATTTGCTCTCACCCAATCAGATGCTAGGATTTCAGTAGCTTATAACAGTTATTACAACTTGTTATTGATAAGTTTTATGAAACGGGCCCCAGAACTACATGTACTTTAGGCCTGTATGTTTATCAAATGTTTTTCTAGCTTATTCCAAAGTTATTCAATGATTAATTTACATCAAACAGCAACCGAGTCAATGAAGTACAGTGCAGGTACATGTAACTTGCATTGTAAGTGGCATTTTGTTTTTAATCTAAAAGCCCCTAGAAATTTTTTTATCCATGACTATTGATTTTTTGTTTTACACTCTGTACACTTCAGACTTGTACATGTATATGTTCTATTTTCATGTTTTTATTGTTTTGTGAAATAAAGATGAAATTGAATTGAAATTGAATTGAATTAAACTTATATTAAAAGAATCCTGATGGCTTGAGCCTGTTCAGCTCCATATGGTACATACATGCCTGTCCAATCATGTATTTCAGATGTTCATTAGTTTTTGTGAATTTGTGATATCTTTTATTTTCAAATGGCAGTTGTTGGGATGTCAGAAGTTGAATGTACATGTATTATGTTCAAAACTTCCGACATCACAACATCTGGAATGTACAATGTTTACTACACAATACACATACTGTACACTGAAGTTGCACATGCATGCCATGCACATACATGTACACACATGTAATGTGCATGAAAATTGGTCATCATTTAAAAGTGGATATTTTTTTCCGCTCTGTTTTCTATTCTGCTCTCTCTCTCTCTCTCTCTGTCTGTCTTTCCATCCACTGGGAGCCTATTGATGATGTGATACAAATATACATGTATATACATTTAGGGGTGGCGTAATTAGAAGAGTTTGTGCTTGGGTCCATCTGACAGCTTGAGAGTTTTTTCAACTAAATGCATTTGGGAATTCTGGGGAGTGCCCCCGGATGCATTTCCTGCTTAATCAAATTGATGGGTATCCCCTGTGGGCACTTCAGCCCTTCACTATAGGACCATAATACGGATGGAGAGAGAGAGGACCATGTGTTTGTCCGTCCATTTAACGGCAGTTAAGCTCTCTTGTCAGTTGTTTCCTGGAGTACTTCCAATTGTCCGTTGTTTCTGGGACTGTTTCTAGGAGAACGTAAGAAAGAGGTGAGAACTTCGGTGAATTATGTTTCAATTTCATATACATCTTGTAAGACATTTTAGACTGCCTTTAAACGTGTTGAATTTTACCACTGGGTAATTTTGTAAAACATGCATAAGAAAAAAATATTGATATTTTTGTAAACATGCAAAAGAAAAAATATTGATATTTTGCTCTTTGTCCTGTGCAACCAACTTGTCCATATAGGCGTATGTGCAGTTTTCACTCTTAGAGGAAGTAATGCAATCATTCGCTATGGCCATTGACCTACATTAATTACTGGTTTTGCTAGTTTATTTTCTTGAAGCAATTTGCCATCAGTAAATCTGTAACAAAAGTAGACAGGCTATTGAAAATCTCAGAATGTCATTATTTTCAGGTACAGAATCGTCCCATGGTAAAATGCATTTTCATGCTAGTAGATGGTTTTTAGTAGGGCTGAAAAAGTAAAGAAAACACCAGAGATACATTCAATCAATATCCCCCATTAAAATGCTTTTCATGGAGGTGTAAAGGCTTTTTGACATGAAGCGGGAGATTACAAGATTGTGAAGGGTATTGGTTATCCTTGGAAAGTTGTCTTCGTTAAACCCTAGTAACCAGGTTATTGTATGGTCTGCAAATCTATGTAGTATTAGATTGTAAATAATCAACAGATTCATGCTACATTCACATTAAAACTGTACAACATTATTAGATTGGGTGATGTTCGTTATTCCGAAGGTTCGCTAGTCCGAAAATAAAATAAGGTTCATTATTCCAAAGGTTCGTTTATCCGAAAATGAAATACGGTTCATTTGTCCGAAAATAACTAATGAAATAACGAACCTTATTTCTTTTTCGGACTAACGAACCTTCGGACTAACGAAACTTATTATTTTGTTTTCGGAATAATGAACCTTTGGAATAGATGAACCTTTGGAATAACGAACCTTCAGAATAACGAACTGTAACCATTAGATTGGGATATGTAATCAAACATTCATCCTACATGTATCTAAAGTACCTCCTTATGTAATAAGAGGAAGCAACATGGTCCAACCAGGGTAGAATTCCACCACTGTCCTCAATACAAGATTAATGAAAGTCCTCATCTCAGGCAGAGATAATTTGAAGTTAGACATGGTCCAAACAGGATAGAATTCCACCAATTTCCTCACCACCATCATTAATGAAAGCCCTCATCTGAAGCAGAGATAATTCAGAGTCAGACGTCCTTTTGATTGGAATCAGAACAACGTCCTTTCCCTTCAACCTTCATCACATTCTGCATCACTAAGTTGATATCTTCAGCTGATAACAACTGCACAACACATTTCCCCAGCTTAGAGCCAGAAGGGCATTTGCTCTTGTTATAAGAGCCAAGGATTTAGGGTTGACACCCTTCTTACCGTCAACAGATGCTTTGTGTACTCTGTGAAGGCTTGTACACATACTGTGTGAAGCGGCAAACCCTCGCAGGTTCTTTTTTTGTTGCGTGTAAATGAATGGTAAATGAGGAGGCCCCCCTCCTTCAAAAACAAAAAACCTGCCGTGGCTAAAAGCATCTTTTTTGCCTCCTGCAAAAAAAGTTTGAACCATCAAAGTTTGATGAAATTAGCACAAACTGTGATGTCACAAGTTGTCTGTGCAACTTTTGTTAAAGCTCTCTTTTAATTGAGCGTGAATATGCATTAAAGGAGAAGTCCAGACGATTTCCTTAAAATTACACTATAAAGCTTAAAATTCAAGCTAACAAATAATGCTGCTTTGTCAACGTGATTTTTCTGATTTTTATATACCGATTAAGTGTTGGTTTTTTTACTCCGAATAATTGAATTTCCCACCGAAACCCAAATATGGTCATTGGTCGTGTGACGTAGGAGATTGCACTGCGCATGTGCACATATTCCCTGTATGTTCTATGCAAAATGCCGATATGTCAAGCTTTTGGGTGTACAAATCACACCAGTTCTGTTCCAAAGAGAAGGGTTTTTTTTGCATTCCCAAATCCCTTGACGGACAGGGAGAGGTGTGCCCAATGGATTAATAATATTGGAACGGACAGATTCGAATTTATAACTTATAAATATTCGAAGTAAAGGAAAGTATGCGAAGACCACTTCGAGCCAGAATGTTTTCAAGTGCCGGTGGATAGGGTCTATGCGTGCGAAAGTGATGGGCTACGAGCCCACAAGAAATTGAAAGGTCTTCCCGTCGATCACCCATGGTCAGATTTAACAGTCCTTACAAATTCTGAGGCCAACAACTAACAAGTAGGCACAAGAAGCATAAATAAAAATGTAAGACATTTTCTAGCAGCTGTAGATCTACTAAAATTCAGAAAAACGAAGCTACGGCACGCGTATCATATGAGAGAACAAAACAAACAAAATGTGTACCTCTACTGCAGTGGATCGTACAGCTCGCCCTAGCGAAGGATCACTTCATACAGGGATGGAAATTCACCCTAAGAATAGTGGAATCCACATAACATTAGACTACAAATCCACTCCAAAGTTTGCAGTTCCTTCCTTTAGAGTGGATTTCATTATGCTCAGTGTGGATTTCCACTCATGTATGTCTCAGAGGGTACTGTACATGCATGTGTTTTGCAGTCAAACCCCACCCTTTCTCTCCCCTTAGGCCTGCTTGTTTTCCTGGAGATCACATGAGGATACATGCCGTTACAAGGCCATGCTCTTGGAAGGATTGAGCTTATGAAAGCATGGAATGTTATTGAAGCTCTAGAAGGTTTCATCTCTGGTTAAGTTGGAAGTAGTGAAGAATATTTCTAATGTTTTTTTTTTCCATTTGTAAGAGTAAATTGTAATGTTCTTTTGGAATGTTGCAAATTTTCTCTGTAAGTTTCTTATGATTCCTTGAGAATTGATTTTTCAACCTTTCCAGCACTCAAGACAACCTTCAGAATCTTGATATTTTGCTTGACTGGAATTCAGCTTGTTTCATTTTCAAGCTTTAATCTGAGTTACTCCTTGTAACCTTGATATTTGCCTCCTACATGTAAGACGCCCAAATTTTGTTTAGAGAGGACCTGGAAAAGATTGATGTTGTTACGTCCTGGTGAAGATGGAAATTTGTGAGGTTTTAAGTTCTTTGTATGTTAGTTTCAAAGAATATGCAGAGAACAGATGACCCCTGAAAAGGATTACTCTTCAAATGTCCTAAGCTCAAAATATGATAAAAATAGCTACGGCCGCATTCATGTACAGTCCCATGTATGCATTTTTGTGTGAAGTGCATGTGGCTCGTAGCAAGAGTGAATCAATGTAGTATTGCTAATCTTGATGAATCCAAACCTCACAATACATGTATATAGAAGTTCTTATGTACTGCATAATCGTCCTTCTCTAAGGTTTCTGGCTAGTTTCTTTCATCTTTCCATCATATGACCAGGGGAGTGTTTCATGAAGAGTTTTATTGGTGATTTTCACTGACAAATTTTACAAGCTACTGAAAATCCTCGCATCTGATTGGCTGACAACAAATTAGTCGGTGAAAATCACCGACAAAACTCTTCATGAAACACTCCAACTCAACGTTGTCTTTAATCCCACATGCTTATTGCGACCTTGATGTTTGTGTCCTTGGATGTTTGCATCTTAAGACGTCAAGCCCTTGTTTGGAGAGTACGTGGGCAAAATTAACCCATTCGTGACAGGAATTATTTAAAGCCTGATTTGATCAGCTTTTATTCTTCAAATTGGCAACACCAACATTTTTATTTTATTGCTACATTTTTCTTATAAAATGTCTTGTATCTGAAATGAATATAAATTGACAGAAATTATGATGAGAAGTCAAAAAGTTGCCAATTTGCAGGGGATAACAGTGATTTCAAACTTTCTATCACATTGCCAATTTAAGGATTTTAATGCTTATTTTCCTTTAAAAAATCTTCAGCATCAAACAACGAATATTGACGCAACCAAAATGGGCACAGTTTGCGTAGAATTTTTTGCTCTTTCTGCTCATGTATTTGGTATGATTTTTAGGGTTCTGCAGCAAAAGATATTTGGCCAAACCACAAAATGTGGACCTCGGTCACGAATGGGTTAACAAGGATGGTTTTTCCAACTCCCTCGGCCTTTGGATGGACCATACAGCAAATCCAGGAAAATATCTTTTCAACTTCCCATGTTGTTACAGTATCACTATCGCCCAGTTACTGCTATCACATTCTCTCTCTCACAGTGCTGTGGATGGACATTGTGGATGAAAACAGGAAGCTACACTCTCTTTTTTTTTTCCTCTGTGTCCTCATTGCCATTAGAATTATTTTGCTTTGTTGATCGGCAATGGGCAGGCATCGATGACCTGGCCCAGTTTCTGCAAAGCTCCTTCCCTTGGTGCGTCAAGTCAACCATATAACCTGTTGATGTCTCAATTACAAATTAAAACCTGCAGGTGAATATTCTGCCTCTTACGTGTTGCCCTGTTTTGAACTGGTTTACCCACATTTTGAAGATGAAGTGTGTTGATGCTTGAGTGTAGTCTGGTGTTTTCGAAGTTTGCTTAGATGTTGCACTTGGCTGAGTTGAGGACTATTTTGAGCTGTTCTGTTTTCAGTTTGCATTGCTCATAGTTATCGTTTTCCACTTTAAGCTTTTTCAGCCAGCCTTCTTGCTTCTCAAACAGCATTTGAATTTAACCTCTGTGGAAAGAGTTGCTTGGTAAATGACACAGCTAGAAAAACGCTACGTTATGCACTCTGTAACTTTACATGCACATGGGATTTTACATGTAGCATGTGTTGTTCTGCTTGCTTGCACATTCATGTGGGCTTTTTTCCCTCGCATTGTCTTGTACTGTCAGAACTTTCGAGTTACAGTGTAAAATTTAATGGCTGCTTGAACATCTGTTTTAATTATTACTAGATTTCAGTGTAGAATAAATATTTTAAAAGGGACTTTGCATGCAGACTAGTTCCAGAAAGGAAGGATGTTTTTTTCTGTGGTCTATTCATATTGCTAACGTTTGCTTCTGTTGGAAAATAAGGAGCATCTCCTCGTGTAAAGTGGCGTCATTTTGTGCTTTTGGAATGGAAATGGTTATGGGGTACTCCTATGGGACTCTATGCTAGAGCAATTGGTGGCAGTAGCTCTCATGTCAGCATGTCATTTTTTTTTTTTTTCGCAATCTTTAGGTGCATATTTTTCCTTTGTCTTTCCTGTACAAATTTGTTGTTATGGCTTGCATTGATGATACACCGTTCAGCCACAAGGTATTAATTTATGTACATGTATCTCTCATGCCTTTCCTTCATTTAAAAAAATCTTTCCACTCTCTCTTTTGTCCTTTCTCTTCACTATTTCTTTCTCTCTCTCTCCCTTTCTCTCTCTCTTTTCTTCTCTTTTCTCTCTTTTATATTCCTACTCTTTTTGTCATGCATCAGGGATATGAGTGGATGGGGGGAGGGGAGGGGAGCTCAGCTACACATGTGTAAGCAAACATGCAGACATGACAGAAATAGATACTATCAAAATTGTTGTATGAATTTTATGACATTAAATGTGATCAATAAGCACTGGCGGCTCAGGTCACCACGTCTACTACATGTACCATGCAAGACAAATATTGATCATACTGCAGTCAGTTCTTGAAATGCCATTTCTCATTTCTCAAAGTCAAAGTAATAAATTAACACTTGGAGCAAGAAGAACTTGGCAATGCTTGCAGCTTCCTTGTAATTAAGTAGCAGTAGCATACACTTGAGTTTCATTAGAGAAACATCACATGATTAATGACTTGAAAAAACATGCTTGAGTGCATAAAGCGAATAAGTCAATCATAATGCTTAGGTGGATTTAGCTGGGGGAGGGGGGATGTCTCCCTACCCTGTTTTTAAAACCAAAGTTGCATATAAGAACACAACTCCAAGTTGGTGCTTTTTGAAGTGTTAACCTCTTTTTCCATGTCAGAAAATTTCTGGATATTACATGTTTGCTGACCCCCCCCCCCCCTTCTTTTTTACAGAATGCTGGATCTGCCCTTCCACAATGTACATCGAGATAAAAATAGAAGATGTGATTAGTCTTCAAGTACATGACGTTTGAATGCATACTTCTGTGATTGTATTACCGTGACATATTAACTTTACACTTCACATCATAATTATGTCCATTTCCTGATCTGGTTAGAGCCAGAAGGCCATTACAGGTACATTGTAGATTATCTACTTCAACCTTACATTTGCCATAATTGCCAATCAACGCATACACTTGTTTACCACACTTACCAATCTGTTCTACGCAAAAGCTTTGCAAATTTACCCATTTCCGGGCTAGATGAGCTGCATGGCATTCCAAGAGACATCCTTTATAGATTCATTTTGCACTTGATACACTTTGATAATCTTAAAGCTTATGGTAAATCTCTCTTACAGGAAATGCATTGTCTCAGAAGACAAAATACTTCTTATAGTAGCCTTGATAATTCTCCCTTTCATATATAACCAGTATTAGGTATAAATACTAATATCAAGGACATACACTGTATACGATGAAGCTCTTTCTTCCGGTATTATTGTGTCATCATGCCTTGCTCGTCTTCGTGTGTGATTGTTTGCTTAACTGACATCAAATTTTGGGTGAGCTAAAATATTTCCTCATTGCAAGAGACCCATTAGATAGTAAATCAATGACAACATATTTGTCAGATTATGGAAAAAGGTGACTGTTTACTACAATGAAATCATTCACCCCAATGTTATCAGTGGAGACTGACACTACCAACCTTAAGTGTAGTGATCAGATTTTGAAATAGTGTATTCTTTTGCAGTGAATTTGCTGTGAAAGGGTTGTAGAAAAGTCGTGGTTTTGTAGTGTTTTGTAGTGCCCATGCTTTTGTTGTGAAGCATTTGTTCTTAAGATGTGAAAGAAGTGTAAATAAGCTGTACAATAATGGTAGAATGAGTGTAGATTGGTAGTACTTTAGTTGCAAAAAAGTAGTGGTTTTGGCTCCAGCACATTAGTAGACATCCTATCATTAAGTGGTCCACGATCACCTGTCCTGAGCAGGTCTTTTTAATCCAGTGTGAAAATGGAACAATAGACCACCCCCTAGTCAAGGCAATAATCTGTGTATTGTTATATGGAGCTTTAACACATCCTGTTATTGATTATTCTGCTGGTGAACATGAAACTAAGCCTGATCATTATTTAACACCCTTTTTTAACAGCAAAATCACTACTTTTGAAAAACTTTTTCACTTCACTGCAAAAGACCAGCTTTTACACAAAACCGTGGATACCGGAAGTACCCTTCCCAAGAAATGAACTGTTTTACATGTCTAAAAATTAGAGCACTGCCAGCATTGGGATACGCAGAGGTACATGTACATACAATATGCAAAAGGAAGAATTTGTTGGCGGTCATCCGAACTGTTGTATAGCTACAGGTTGTATACGATGCTGCGAAACATGATTTCTAGAAAATCGAGCCTAAATCTAACCATATTTTCCCACCGTTCGTGCCAAGCCATCACAGATATTCATTCCTAAAAAAATACATGTAGGATCTCCTTAAAAGTAGTGTCTTTATTTTCACTCAAAATCAAGAATTTTGGGGAGAAATCACAAAAGAGCTAGATCCATGTATTTTCGGTTTCATGTGTCAAGATTTCCCCTGTACAAGAACCCCATAGGCAATGCGATACTTCTGATCGCACATTGGATGTGCGCAGTCGAGCCATACTGTCCTATGTCATATTGACATGCAAAGTCAATGCGCACACATATGGCACTTTGCTGACCTCCCGTATCATGCGCGCGGTCAACTGAACAGTTGTATATCTATGCAGCAATACACTATTTCAATTGGAAAAGCGCAATTTTTGTCTCGCCTGCATAGCAAGAGCTAGATATAGGTGCTGCTTTCCCGACGGCGACGGAAACACCCTCATTTCAAAAGTATTTGTTCTAAATCTATGAAACTTGTCCACATGGCTTATCAAGTAACACAAATCAGTTGGAACGAATTTCAGGTAACAAAGTCAAGGTCAAAGGTCATTTGAGGTCAATAAACTTAAATTATATTTTCAAAAACTTTTATACCGTAAGGTGAAGTTTTTAGATTTTCACCCTCATTTCAAAAGTATTTGTTCTAATTCCATGAAACTTGTCCACATGGGTTATCTAGTAATGCAGATTATGTGGAACAAATTTCAAGTCAAAAAGTCAAGGTCAAATGTCATTTCAGATAAATAAACTTAAATTATGTTTACAAAACTTAACCATAACGTTGAATTTTTTAATTGTTATCCTCATTTTTAAAGCATTTTTTAGAATTCCATGAAACTTGTTCACAAGGGATATCAAGTATGTGGAATAAATTTCATGTCAAAAAGTCCAGGTCAAAGGTTTTTTTTAGGTTAGTTACCATGAATTGTGTTGCAAAAGCTTTGCCTAAGGTTACATAGTATTCATTCAAATTTCATGAAGCTTCTTGAAAGGGGTTTCCAGGTATAACAGATCATTTGGAACCAATTTCAAGTCATAAAGTCAAGGTCAGGGGTAGCCCCCTTCATGTGCTCCCACCTCAATTTTCATTAAATAAGAATGCTGCCGTGGCAATTTGCGTGATGCAGGCAAGACTGCCGGGAGTGTTACACTTGTTACAAAATTGATACTTCCTTGCATTAAAAACATCACAAAATATCTTGAAAAGTCCAGATATTGAATGAGACTTCTACTTTTATTTTCTGCAGGAAACTCAAATCAATATTTTGACCCCAGACCGATGTATATACGATGGTTCGGATGACCATCGACGAATTGATTCACTGAAATAAACTCATGATTGTTATCAAATAATTAACGCTTGTTCAGATATGAATCAGCATACCCCATAAAAAACAGCATGTTTTTTTTTTTTTTCTTGTTAAAATTTACTTGTACTGCATGTGACATTTCTTTACTATGTTACACACATGTAAGTGAGTACAAATAGCACCCCTGTTGCATCATTAGCATTCCCTCTGTACACCAGAAACCCCAGTTTTTTTTTTAAGTGTTTTTCCGCTGTACGTGTAAATATATATGTATACCGGTACTACTTTTGTACAGGACTTGTAATGACTGTATAGGAGCACTGTGGCACATGACTATTTAGAGAGGTTTTGGGTTCAATCCTCCTTCTGTGTTTACAGCGTTGGTCTAGATGATTCTTTCCCCTGACTGAGGTTTAAATGAACACTTACATGTATTATCCCAGGGCCCTGTTTCTTAAAACTTGTTATCAGAAACAACTGCCACATTTCTATGACATATTTGCTCCCAGCCAATCAGTTGCAAGGATTTCAGTAGCTTATAACAGTTATTGCATCTTGTTATTAATAATAAGTTTTTATGAAAAAGGGCCCAGCAGTAATAATAGTTTCTCTGTCCTCAGGGGAAAAAGCAAATGATGCTAAAGAGTCTTTTCTGGGTAAACAAAATTGATATTATTATCCCATTTTACACAGATTCTGTGACACTGATTATTTCCACTTTGGACCATGACGTCAATGTAATTTGATGAACTGATACAGGTAATGTTGCTCTCAAGTACGTATGTCATGTTTTTGTAGACTTCCTTCTTTTTCCTGTTCCACTTTGCTGCTAGTCTACATGCCATACATGGACAAGGACTTTCTTTTTCAAAAAGCCTTCTTGAATTTCCTCTTATTTAGCAGTATTTTTTCCTGTCTTCTTCGTTTTGTTTTTTTAATTTTCAACCATTCGTTTCTTTCATTTTCTGTGATTTTTGCTTTCTTTGTTCAGTCACCCTAAAGGTAGTCTTCATTGCTGGTCATTGAAGATTTTTTTGCCTCTGCCCACCAAAGGCATTATGTTTTTGTGTTGTCAGTCTCTCCCACTTTTTAATTTTTCTTTCCTTGTAATTTTCCTAACCTGTTAAGCACGATTTGATTTTGGTATAGCACACTCTTTACAGTTTTCTTGCACATAGCATTCAGCAGGTTAATATTCACTTGAGGAGCTGCTTAATATATTTCTACACATAGGATCTTGCTATATACTACAGTTGTATCAATAAAATTTCTAAGGAAAATTAGATGGAAAGATTTTTAAAGGGCTCACCGAACTGTTTGTGTTTAAGATTATCCGTAAGCTAATTTATAGTATTTGTAACAAAAGAAAATTCGTATGAAATGAGTTTTATCTAGCTCCATGTTCTTGTACCAAAAGATACATATGGGAGATCATTTGATATTCTATCCGTGATTTCTGTCGAAGTTTAGCTTAAATTTCCGAAAGGAATGCTAGGATGTAGATCACAACTTCATATACTGCCATACGCTAGGATTCTTCCACTCCAACAGCTCTGTGTACAATGACTGTGGTGCTCCATTCTGATATACCAAGTTTATCACAGGCAGATAAAACCTTACAGGGTTTACATGTGTGCAGTTGTGGTGTGGGACACATGGACAGGCATGACAGCGTTAGAGTCCTCTGGCCCAGTATCTGGACCATTTTTTGAGTCTTGTTTGCTAAATATTCAGTGTGGGAAGAAAACAACTTTACATCATCTTCAGAGTTTCATAAAAGAGATATCTCCAGTTTTGCTAGTATCTTCAGTTTTCCTTCTCAAAGTAAAGAAATCTGATTGGTTTTTAAGGGTTACGAAAACTGTGTATAACCTTTCACCACAACACTTCCCCATACATGTACTTGTGTTGCGCAGATTATACATGTACTTGGAGTTATTAAGATTAGCATAGAAATTGCCCAATGATTTGGGCAAGTACCGGTACATGTAGGTGTATGTGCAGATGCATGTAACGTTAATTTTTCAAATTGCCTGACAGATATTGCTTAAGCTTCACGTTAGTGCTTTATAAATTACGTAGCTCCTAGGTAAATAAGCTGCGCCTCTAAATTGCTGAAAGCTCATAATGTGGGAAGATATGTGTACTAGTAGGTGGAAAGAAGGCTTGCAATGTTGATGTTCTGATTGTGCTTGTTAGTACATCGTATTTTCATGAATAACAAAGAGGGGGGGGGGGAAGAATATTACACAGAGACATAGTGCATATAGCTTTGTTTGCATGAGCCATTGTAGTTTTGAAACTTTGAGTAAGCAAAACCTCAACCTTAAACTATGATGAAAGTTCTTACAGGACTGAATAACAACTGATCAAATTTTCAACACTACATGCAAGCAGTTTGCATTGCATCAGAGTATCTGAAGGTTGAAATTCTCATTAATCAAAATGTGTGACAGGTATCTGAACTGTAAGAATGCCATATTCTCTGTGTTACATGTAGCTCTGCTTCTGACACAGCCAGAGACAGACAAAGTGAGACCCCGTTCTCATTACAAGGGATAGTGCGATCCAGTGCGCACTAGATCGCGCAACCATCCAAAGTGAGAACGCGGCAACGTTGCTTCAGTGCGACCGAGGGAGGTCCACGGCGATCCCAAACTGGGCCACCTCTGGGGGGTGGTCCTACTGGTCCAGGGGAGATAGCCTGATCCCGAGCACGCCAATTCGCAGTTTACTGTGCAGAGAGTGCCAAGATAGATTGCGCTACGATATGCAGGCGTGAACCCATGGCATGCCAGTGGACCTCCCTGGCGCGCACCATGGGTCGCCGCAAGATAGCATGATCCTCTTTCCAATCTTGTAATGAGAACGGGGTCGAAGACTCTATGCAAATGTTTTCACTTGGAATTATGCTTGAGCAACAAAATAGAGTCTGTCTACAGCCTAGCAAATGCAGGGATTCAAGTGAGGATCACCTTTCACTTGTAGTTGACTATAAGTTCTCCTGAGGTTTTGAAACTACAACTAAATTTAAAGATTCAAAACTACGAATATGTCCACTCAACTTGAAACTACATGTACAAGATAACCTTAAAGGTAACTTGTCCCTTTTGCAAAATTGACGAAAATCCATACAACTTGGCATGAGTTTAGGATATGCCCTTCTGATACTGTTCATTTCATCTTACAGTCATACATTTCAGCCAGCTGTATACAGCTAGCTAGCTCAGCCGCGCGCAGCTCGCGGCCACGACACGTACCGTACATAATATAGCGGCGCTGTAACGTGAATCCTTTCGTTGTGCGCTATCTCGAATCTTCAGGTCTTTTTTTCGTGGTACGAAAAAAGAAAGCTTTGATGAATTATCGAAGATTATTTCCTTAAAACCGAATTTCACGCTTTGTTAATTTCAGGGATAGGTTATATAGCCTTTCTCTCTCAAATGATGACAGAGTTGGGGAACTTTCAGACTTGGGTCTGCAAAAGGGACGGGCTACCTTTAAGATTTGGAAACCATAGATGTAGGTAATGTTTTAAGTTTACTTTATGGTCATGTGAATATCATACCCAGAAGGGCAGTAACTTATTCAAAAGGATATTTCTATAGTGCATTATAATGTTTTTTCTACGGGCTTTAGTTGTAAAGAGGGTGAATCCATATGTAAGTTATAACTAAGAAGATATGAACATTTTATGCTAATAAATCCAAATACTAATAAAACTCTAACAATAGTATAAATAACTGCTCATGACAATGGAATAGCAACATGATTACTGATAATGACACAGTTATATTAAAGCATGTTTACCGTGATTCATTTTCTTCTTATATTCTTTTTATTTGATCAATTCGATTCTAATATTTCCAGTGTAGATTTCCTCTCCAAAAATTAAAGGATCCCTGATATGACTCTAAGAAGCGTGAATTTTCACCTTTGTACACTTAGAGAGCGTGGACACTGAGGATCATAAGACATAAAACTCAGGACTCCTATTCCGTGCAAACTTCCCGTTCAGTGGCATCACATGGTTGTAACCCAATAACATAATGAATATTGTAAATTGCTAACGTCATCTTTATAGCTTTGTACATGTACATGTACTTGTACATCTATTCTCTAGCTGACTGCATATCCTGTAAGCACGTATCGCTGTAAGGCGACACCACAATTTATTCCTCATCACAGCTTTTATGTTTTTGTGGGTCTTTTATTGCACTGTCCTGCTATATTGTTTTACCATAATTTTCCAGGTTGTAGGACTTACATGTACATGTAGCTACATGTAAATGCATGTAGATGATGTGAGTAAGTCTTGTCTTCATGCAGCCTATTTCTTTCTCCCAAAGATGGACATTTTATAACTACTGCTCTAAATAGTGTTGGTACTGCATGATGTAGATATAGATCTGTGGAGCGTTTCATCAACATTTGTTGTCTGACAAGTTGTCAGATCTGACATCTTTCCTTGAGTTTGATTGGCTGAGAAGCATCGTTACTGTGGCAAGTGTCGGATAAAACAGACTTTGTCGGATAAAACATCCGACAAGTCCTTTCATGAAATGCTTCCCTGATTCCAGCCATTGCCATCAGTCATTTTTTTGTTGACCTTCTTTTATGTGAGAGAAATGGAGTTGTACTGATACATACAATGTTGTTGTATAATTTTTTTTTTTTTAATGTTTATTCTCATCTTGCAACTTACAACATAATTATACATGTACTTCTCCCAAAGTTGCACATGTGTAGTGGATCCCAGAGATGCAATTGTCTACACTTTCTTAAGATTTGTTTGAAATTTTTGTTATGATATTTGCTGCATTGAAGCTGAGCTGTCATGCTTCAAACTGCAAAAGGGTATAGAAATTGAGATAAAATAAAAGATGAAAAAAGATAAGATGACAGAGGTTGAAGAATACAGATATGATTTTATTTTGAAAACAAAATAGTTTAGAGATAAAAACGTGTCCAGAATACCACCATGGTGATAGTGAGAGCATTTGTTGTCAACAGTACATGGACAATGCCATTGGAAAGTGATGGTTAGTTTGTCTGTTTTGATATTTGATAAAAACAGTACTTTTGTCCAAGGTACAGTACGTAATTAATTTGCCATTGCTGTCAAAATACAAAGAGTGAATGAAATTCCCATATTTCTCTGACAATTTGTGAGAGACCTTATCAGTATCTTTGGTTCATTATTTGAAATGTGCCCTTGGCATTTAAGGAAGACATAATTATTTTTCTCTTTTGTCACAGTCGCAGACACGATTGGCAGAAAAGCTATTTCTGGAGACTGTTTTTTTTTCTTTTGCAGTTCTGCATGTGAAAAACATGTTTTTTTTTGTCAGACCAATAGCTTTTCATAGTCACTCTTGTTGATGGCAGTTGTTGCTGTGCCATGTACATGATGTTCCTTGATATAATGAACTGATTGAGAGCAGTTGGTGAAGTGAACTTGAGTATACACTTCATTCCTAATCACAGCATGGACCCTCTCAAGATGAGATTTTATTTCCACTTTTTGGCAAAGGTCAAGATATTCTAGCAGTTCAGTTGCCTTTGACCTTTCAGAGATATTCTCCAGTTTCCCCAGGCTTTATACAGACGATAGCGAGTTCTGGTAATTATCTAAAATAAATTCAGATAGAATCCTTCTCAAAAATTGCCACCAGACATGAGACAGATGGCATTTGCCATATACATGTAGTACTTTCTACTCTGAATGAAATCTTCAAGTACAGAGTGATAACTGATAAGCAACATATACAAGGCATTCTATGAAAAGTTGGGACCACCACATCCTTGCCATGTACATACATAATCTACATAGATTTTGTCCCATGCACTCGCATCCATCTTGGTAATTTTCAGGATATGCATTTTTTTTAATAGTTTGATTAGATTTGCTGGGGCTAGAGTACAGTGTAGCTGTACCATGCTTTCATTTACGTTTATTATAATCACATATACAGCATACAAAGCCCTTTAAAGAGATTTAAAAAAAAAACCTTCACTGTGATTGTTTAAGTTGGGGTTAAACAATGCAAACATCACTTTAAGCAATCGTACTTTCATATTGCATTAATTTATGAAGAGTGTCACTTTAAACAGATAATGCAATTGATCACTTTTCTCTAGCAAATTTCACTTGGGTTGCTTCATTGTTGTGTTAATTGAGTTTAGTTAGTATTCATGTGTGATGTATTAGAATATCTAAGGGTTTAGTACAGTAATTGACTGAAGTACGATGTACTTCCATCAAGGAGAATGGATGGGGAGTGAGGGGGAGGGGGAGGGGGGGGGGGGGGGAGGCAGGGCTAACAAGAGTGATTAACTGCCATCCATCCATATGTCATGCCTGGAAGATTCTCATTTTAGCAAGCTATGATGTCCAAATTATTTGCCTGTCACTGGCAATTTCGGCAAATTAGCTTTCGTTTGAGATGCTGGTATAATTAGGTAAATTCACCTCAGTACACTTTGTTCAATTTCATTTTAGATGATGCATGGTAAGTGAACCATTGGTAGACAGGTATGCAACAGGTTGCTAGAGTCTGCAAGAATTAAACTGAGGGAATGTTCTGCGTAATATGCTCGGTTGAAAAGAATTTCTATTTGATGGTGTACAGATGTGTTTGCAATGAATGGAAATAATGTTCAGTGGATAGTAGCGTACATGTACATTTTGAAAAAGATTTCCCTGGGATGTTTAAAGGAATACTACTGCATGATCTAGCAGTTATTCCATTTTAGTACACTTTGTCAGGTGCCTACGTGTATGCGTAAGTGATTTAATGTATTTTGTCTGTTTGTAGCCAGAAGGGCGTTAAGTCTGCATTAAAAGAAATGATTTGAGTTAATACCCTTCTTGCTCCGAAAAGACGATTTACAGGTGCAGTAATTCACTTCATATATTTAGTGTGATTTTGATAACAGTATGTATCTCCCAGCTCCAAGTGATCTGCTTTGGAGATGAACAAGAGTTCTGGGTCCCCATTCATAAAACTTGTTTTCAGTAACAACTGCCACATTTCTATCCCATGTTCAGACGCAAGAAAATTTATACTAGAACTCAATAAAGAAACGACGTATAAACAATCATCGTATAGCTGACAGACCGTTCAAACGCATAATCTCGGCCCTTCTGGAAAACGTCGTATAGATGCTTATAGTCATGACGTCAGCGCTAGCCCCTGCTGGCCTTCCACTTCCACGAATCACGGTCACCTTTTGCGTGCGGTCACATTAAGCCCCACCCAGTTATACCGTTCTGTGGTCACCATACGTTCAGACGTACACAGAATGCTGATTCGTTATCAAGTTCTAGTTCGAAACGATGCTCTGACCGTCATTTCGTTATACGTCGTTTCGTTATATGTCATTTCGTTATACGATGTTCAGACATATAAATTCATCGTATAGCTATACCGTTCTAGTATAAATTTTTAACGTCTGAACACTCTGCATGACATATTTGCTCACACCCAATCAGATGCAAGGATTTCAGTAGCTTATCACAGTTATTGCAACTTGATAACAAGTTTCATGATACAGGGGCCCTGGTCATGAGATCAGAATGTGAAATACAATGTTTCAAAGCTAGTAGGAAAGGATTTCTCCTTCTTTTCTCATTTCTGCAGGACTTTTGCAGTCTGTGACACTTGAAGTGGGTCCTCTTTTGTCCAACTTGGAATTGCAGGTGAGTTGCAAATTTTGAAAGACATGCAGTCCTCTATGTATGTGTGTATTACATCATTGTTCCCATACACCATACCTAATGAATTACAAGGACATTACTAGTTGTTGTCTGAGCATGACAAGAAAATTTGATTCGCCTCCTCGAAACTGCAGCAAGGGAGTCAGAAACCTTGCTGACATTTTTCAGAAAGGGAATCTGTGATGATGACTTTCCTGACAGGCATTCATTCTTTTCATTGGATGGGACGGCATATATTACATAAGGCCCATCAGTTATAAGATGTAGAGTCCTCTTGACTGATCATATACCCAAAGGATTTCAAATTCCCCTTGAGAGCTAATGACTATAATGTGTCTTTAACTAAAGTATGGTGCATGTTCTCTCTTTATCTGAGCAAATGTCTCTGCAGATGATTAACGAGTGGGGTGATGAATGTTACTGGCAATGTTTGAAATCAAATTTCAAGCATGCATCTTATATCTCTTTTACAGAATAAATGTTCTGTAATACCACCGTTGATTACATGTAAATCTATAATTAGAAACGGTCCTTATATAAGAGCAAGCAAGGTGGATGGCTTTAGATGAGTGATGCATCTTGGGATGATCATCCTGGATACCTGCAGATACCAGATATGTTCAAGCTAGAAAGTGGCATTTATCTTGTCATGTGTGCCAATGGTATATGCATGTACATGTACTTGTAGCTACAAGTACACGTAGCGTGATGTTTGAAGCGGTCAGTTTAGCAGCTGTCTGCAGTAGCTTTAAGGATATTACAGTGTACTTAAGGTGATCTTGAAGAAGGCAACAAAACACTTCATAGTTTGATTCAGAAACATTTGCAGGTATGTGGCCTGTGGTAACTGGTTCCAGTATGCAAGGTCTACTCTTTTATGATTTGTGGGAGGTCGAAGCTTGATACCATTATATGTCAAGTAAATCTGTTCCAGTGCTTCTCAGGAACTGACACCTCTCCCCAAATGATCCAATTTGCAGAGTAACATGTTACACTTCATCGCCCAGCAGGCAGAAGGCCGTTAGCACGTGCACATGCGCGATTTTATGCATCTTCCTGGATGGCAGAACGGCATTAGCTTGAGCCTGTGCTATGCGAAAGGTACAGTGTGAGCGCACTTTAATGCCCTTCTGCCAACCAGGGTTGCGCCGTGTGCGAGCATTAATGCCCTTCTGCCAGTCAGGCGACGACTTCATGTTATCTTTAATGGCACTGAGAGGAGGGAGGAGGAGGAATTGGATAAATTAAAAGAAACATTAATTAGCTAATGCATGTGGGCACTGGCCAAAGGCTGCTCAATATTTTGGCAGGAGAGTCAGTCAATATCTACACTATTTTGTCTGGTTGATTTGGGCTCGACATCCAAATTACCCACCCAATTTTCAGTCTCAGTCCATAAAAGATATTATTGGCAAATTACTGGTATAATCATGTGCTTTGAATGTTAACTCAGGCTTATTAACCCATGTATTACTAGTTTTGACTCTTAGGCAGGTTAATTCACAATGTGAATTCCCAATGGACTATGTGAATCAGATGCTCATGCTTTGCAGCTCAAGTTAACCTTTATTTAGAGCATGTTAGGATGGCACAACTCAATATTTTGGAGATGTGGAGTGTTGCAATGTAGCTCAGGCTAATTTCTTGAGAAGTTCTCATTTGTGTACTATCTCAAGCTCCAGCTTGCTTGGGCCAATGGAAAAGTGCCTACTGTAGTGGGGTGATGTTCATTATTCTGAAGGTTTGTTATTCCGAAGGTTTGTTATTTGGAAACACACAAATTGCTCATACCTACATTGTAGGTGTTCATTAGTCCGAAAATGAAAAAGGGTTTTTTAATCCAAACATTTTTGGCGTTTTTTCGAAGGTTTGTTATTCCGAAGGTTCGTTAGTCCGAAAATGAAATAAGGTTCGTTATTCTGAAAGTTTGTTAATTCGAAAAAGAGATAAGGTTCGTTATTCCGAAGGTTTGTTAATCCAAAAATGAAATAGGGTTTGTTATTCCGAAGGTTCGATGGTCCGAAAATGAAATAGGGCTCGTTAGTGCGAAAATAACTAACGAACTAATGAACTTTATTTCATTTTCGGACAAACGAACCTTCGGAATAACGAACTGTAACTACTATAGAGTAGGCCAAGCATGCTGCATGTAGTGTGCTGACAAGAAAGAGAGAGAGAGAGGGGTAGAGAGATAAAGCAGTGAAGATTTGGTGTGAAGATGGGAGATCTTCCATCTTGACACAGCAGTAGACCATTTCCTGGAGAGAGAAAGGGAGGGAAATAGATGGGTCGGTGTGATCGATACTTATGGGCAGGCATATCATGGTTCATTGAGAAACACAGAGAGAAAAGGTGTGGCAAAGGATTGGAAGGATGGCAAGGTAGAGGAAAAGAGAAAGAGAGAGAGAGATAGAGGGATAGGAGATTGAAAGGGGGGAGAGAGAGAGGGGGGGGGGGGGACAGACAGAGAAATAAAGAGTGAGAGCATGAGATGGAGAAGGTAAGGTAGCCTTGAGTTGTGAAAAACATACGAGGAAAAAAGGAAAAGAACAGTATATACACTGTAGAGATGTACATGTATTTAGAGACTGAGATGGAGAAAGTAGGACAATACCAAAGATGAGTACAGGTATAGACAAATATGAGGTAAGAAGGCAAAATGAAGAAATAAAAGATGAGGAAAATTAGTGCTAGGGAAATTTGAAGGATTATAAAGGTGATTAGAAGAGAGATTGATATATGAATAGAAGAGAGATTGATATATGAAAGTAATCATTTTTTTTAATAGAAAACTGAACATATGCATGTATGTAATCATAATTATTCTTGATCTAATCCAGTTTCATGTGTCTATCTAATTGGTCCTATATCTGTCTCATTCTCTTGCTCTGTTTCTATTCTTTTGTTGCAGTCTTTATTTTTTATTATTTTTAAATTTTATTTTTTATTTTTTGAAACAACACATGCACACGTTGGTATCAATGTGCATATAGCACATAAATTTATTTGATATACGATAAAACAGCAATTTAGATAAAATGAATTGCTCAAGGGCATATTAAAGTGCTGTGACGGGGATCGCACCCCGGACTTTTGCATCTCCAGGCAAGCGCCTTAAACCACTCGACTACGGCACCTCTACGGCACCTCTACAGTCTTTATACTTGTTTAATAAAAAAAAAGTTTAGTTTTTCTCTACTACTGCCTGTGTCTCTCAATGCTTCTCCTCTTCCTTCCAATATAATCCCTCTGTATCTCTCTCTGTCTCTCCCAAGACTATCTTTAAGTTTTTGCACCCTACCCCACCTCCTCCTACATGTACCACCTCCCCCTCTTTCCTCCTTGCTCTTACTCTTCCCCCTTTCTCTGACTCATATCTCCTTGGCTAGGGCTGCATGTGTAAACCCATCTCCCTCTGTGTTCAGGAAATGCGCTGCATCCTGGTACGGAACTCCACTCCGTGCCGCCACCCACTTCCAAGATATATGCCACCTTTAAGAGATGGTAGGCATCTCAAAGAGACATCCAACTCCAAGGGAAGGTTTATTAAAAAGAGGAGGAAAATTCACAGGAAATCAAAACAAAGTGAAAGAAAATTGTTTTTTATGCTTGAACAATTCATGGTTGATTTATTGCACACAACCTTACACAGGATCTTTTTGTGGTGTCTGTGGACATCATTGACTTTGACAAAATCACACTGTTATTTCAATAAAAGCAACTTGTTTGAGCTCTTTATGTAGTTCCTATGTCTATTTCATATTTTCCCCGATGGTAGATGCTTTCCTAGTTTATTTAAATGTTGTTTTCTTTTATAAAACCTTCATACACAAGATGGCAGGATTGGTATACAATGCAACAACATTAAAATATTCTTAGCAGGTCTTAAAGGGGGTACCCAATGCTGAAACAATGTTAGCTCATTTAAAAGAGCATGAATTTATTAGCAGAAAATCATCTGCCTAAAAGTTTTTTAAAAAGTCGTGTTGCCAAGGAAACCCCCTAATGTGGTAAGATTTCACGATATTTTTGACCCCTCAGCTGTGACCTTGTTTCAACTGGGTACCCACTTTTACGTCAAAATGACGTCAAAGTGGGTACCTTGTCGCGCACTTCTAGCAAAATGCGCGAAAGGTATAATGCATATTGTACAGTCCAGCGCGCAGCACAAATGCAATGCGCGAAGCTGGGTACCCACTTTTACGTCATACCTCTGACTCAAATTTTTTGGTCAACTCTTGACTTTTTATGAGAAAATTAGCCAAAATGCATTGATTTCGACTGAAAATCATCAAATTTTTAATGTTATTCTTCTTAGAGTTCTATTCTCGATCATATATCAAAAAAAATTTATCATTGTGTAATCACTTTAAGAGTATGAGTGACTTCTGCAGCTCATAGAGCTACAAATGTACCTGTATATACAGTATGTACAAAAACTGTTCAACTCATTTGTCTTCCTGTATGATCTGAGCAACTCAACTGATGCATTGAAAATAAAATCCACCACAGTGTCCCTCCATCAATTTCTCATATTTTCCAAAGATGAAATGATTTTATAGCCTTATTTGCTCATGCAGTAGGACAGTGTTAAATATGAAACATGAAAAAAAAAATGGTAAAAATTTGAAATACAGGACTAAAACAAACATTGAGTTGTGCACAGGTGGTTTGGCAACACGGCAGGTTGTTCTCTTTGATGGAAGAGAGATTTATTCAGGTCGTTTATTAGTGATTCGCTGTGTTTAATAATTCACAGTGTCCCCTGGCTATTAGATCTGGAATAATCAAATATATGGATGTAACGTAAAGGCCACAGATATTGGTTACTCGTAACTAAATTGTAAGACAAAGAGTGGAGAGTGTACACGTGTATACATGTACTGTGCAAGTTGTTGAAAGATTTTGTGTCATGTAACAGAAAGATACATTTTCAGGAATGAAAAGGGTTTTTTTAAAGTTTCTTTTCGTTTGTAAAATATATACTTATAACACCATATTTGTGGTATACTTCTTTTTTTTTTTGCATTGTATATGTACGTGCTCACATTGATTCAGATTCAAGCCTGTATTAAAGTTAATGCTACTACATGTACATGTGCCTGTACATGTACATTTACTTTTAACCAATTCTGGAGCAATTCACAACTTTTATTTCAAACATTGTATGTAAGTCTCACTGTTCGTGATAAACATCACCAACTATTCATGATATACATTCATCATATTCAATGCAATTAGCATTACCAATTGCAGTGATACTTGATGTTTTTTATTCTCTTTTCCATGAGGTTTTTAATTTTTCAATTTTTATTTTTTAGTTTGGTGAATGGTTTGGTAACTTATGCCCAGGTTGAGGATACTGGATGAAGTAAAGTCGTTCAAGTTTGATAATGATAATAATAATTTCAAACAAATTTCATGTACATCAGCAGCACCATCATATGAAATATGTAATTGGTTGTTACAGATACTCAATCAGGGGGGTGTAACATAAAGAGATACAATCAATCTTACAATCAATTGTATCTCTTTAGTACATGGTTTGCCATAGACTTACGATTGATATCAGTCATAAGATTGATTGCATTTTTTATGTTACACCCCCCTGATCATATTATCTACATGTGTGTCTAAAATAAATAACAAGAAGAATACTTGATCCATGAAATTTTTGAAATATTTGTTAAAAGAATAGGTATCAGAGGGGCCAACCATGCATGACCACCAGTTTCCCCAATCCACCATAAACAGGTCTAATCCACTCATCAAAATCACACCCAATTTTAGGTGTTTTTTTTATGTGCATTTAAAAAAAATCCAAACCCCGAAGCACGTGTATTCTTCCCAAACATACTGTATGTAGACTGAATTAAATACCCTTCTTTGTGTGCCGTTTTTACCCTATTTGACATACTAATGCATCACACATTTCACATGCCTTAACTCTACAAAGCCACCCTTTTCATGCGTTTTTTTAGGTCATGCGTGTGTACAGCAGTGTGTTTAAATATGATTAACTTCCCAACCCCCCTACCCCCCCCCCCTCCCGAAAAGATATTTGTATGTACTAGACTATATACAGTTGTGTAAGAAGTCTAATCGTATCTGCCTCATGTACGTCGACATGTTGGTCCATTCAACTCGGTGAGCTTTCGCTGGGTCGATCAATTATTCACTCTTACCTGAGGGGTAGTTTGTCTGAGAAAGATGAGAGACTTTATCAGATTGGAAGAACATCTATCCCCGTCTAAGAGCTTACGCAAGGCATCAGTTTTTTTTTTCTTTCCCTGGAGTATTCATGATATAGGCTGTTCCACATGAAGATGGGTAACAGGCATGAATTAAAGTGTACCAGTCGCCTTCAAATGATTTGTATATCTCAAGAATATATGAAATTAACCTCGAAGATACTTCCTGACTTTCTGTTGGGTTAACAGTAAATGCTTGATCAGATATGTAGCATTAAACTGCTTTAACCAGTGTAGTACAGAGTTGTCTCATGGGCTAAATTAATCATCTTCCCGTCCTCAAATAAGCAGCAATCATTCTTCTATTTCTCTACTGCCTAGTTTGAAAAAAATAAAATGTATATAACATGAACCAATTAGAATGAAAACTACAAAGTTTAACAGGAAAATTGCCAATTTGTACACAAATTTAATGATTATATATTTTTCACTGAATTACCAATTTAGAGACTTTAATGATTACTGACAATAAAATTGCTCTTATTCAAGAACGACAAAACATACTGCTTTAACGTGGACTCAAAATTTTCAGTGAAATGTTCTCTTTCTGCTCATATATAAAATCCATTTCCTAGCATTCTGGATTGCCAAAGTGTGACTTAAAGCGATATTGGGTACCCAATGCTGAAACAATGTTAGTTCATTTAAAAGAGCATGATTTCATTAGCAGAAAATCATCTGCCTGAATTTTTTTTAAAAGTCATGTTGCCAAGGAAACCCCTAAATGTGGTAAGATTTCAGGATATTTTTGACCCCTCAGCTGTGACCCAGTTTCAACTGGGTACCCACTTTTACGTCATACCTCATACTCAAATTTTATGGTCAACTCTTGACTTTTTAAGAGAAAATTAACCAAAGTGCATGGATTTCGATTGAAAATCATCAAATTTTTAATGTTCTTCTTCTTAGAATTCTATTCTCGATCATATATCAAAAAAAAAAATTACCATTGTGTAATCACTTTAAAGGAGACGCTGTACTGCTATGGGTTGAATAAATGTGACTTTTTTCTTTTTCTTTTTTGAAAAGAGGTGAATGGTGAATGAATGGGAAGTGGTGAGTGCAGGAACAAAGGTGGCATACATACATGTATATGCATATTCAGTAGTATACCTGTGTTTTATAAGATAAAGAAATTTGAATTTGGGAATTTTTATATGTGTGCAATTTCATTTGTGAATGAGCCATTATGATATGTAAAGAAAGTAAAGGAGAGCAAAAGGACCCCTTGGGGACCATGCGAAGCTCTTTTCTATGTGAATTTGTATGGGTGTGCTTACCACTTATGAGTTGCTATAATGTTTATTTTAAGTGTATCAAATCTAGCAGTGCCTCTTCATATATTTCATATTTGGAGCTGATATTTTTATATATACATGTAGTTTAGCAGCATGGAAACCCCTATACAGATATTTTTAAAGGTGAGGGGGACCCTTTATGACTTAGAGTGTATATTTATGAGATAAACCAATGGGATAAGACTTGAGCATTACCTTGTCTTGCAGGAGAAATTGAAGCCTGGCCGAGGGCAATCTGTCGAGAGTAGAAACGTGAATGACTAGGTATGAATTCCATGGGATGGATTGGAAAGCCTCAATGCTGTAAACACGTTGCTAGAATTGTGTGGTGTTTCATAAAAAGAAAATATCAATAAAATGGTGTTGAAACCCCTATGTCAAAGTAGGACAAAGTGTAATATAACATTACTAACCATCATTTTTTTATGTTACTTAAAAATCAAAGGGGTATACTGCACACTTCAGTATGCAGTGTGCAGTATTAAATGTATAAAACAACTGAAAAAAATTACATTTTATCTAACTGTGAAGTCAGAAATAATATGGTTAGAATATCAAAATATCTGGCATGTTGATCAACTGGTACCAGTTAAATGATACCGGTTCATAATTCAACAACTTTCAAGGCACCTTTCCCCAAACTTTTGTCTTGCTCTAAAGGCAACCCAAAACAAGCAAAACAAACATTTCATTACAATCTCCTATACACTACAAAAAATTATCTATCAGAAATAATGCATGTCACCCACATACTAATTTCTGCTTGTAAACAAATATTTTGTAGTATACACCCTGTAATTCAGTAGACCTAATAATCTGACCCCTTGTCTCGTTTTGTGTGAAATTCATTGGACCTTTTAATAGTCAATGCCTCTTTCTTTCAAATTCTATTGATTTTTCTGCTCACCCATAACCAAAATCAAGGGTTTTAGAGACGATGGGTGATTTGAAGCTTGTAAATAGAGAGAAAAAAGGCGCAGCTCTTATCAACTACCCGCCCACTTCTAGATTGAATGCGTGGTTGATGTATGGGATAGGGTACTGAATGGAGCAGTGATAGTCACTCTTGCACACTGTACTACTCACTCGTTGGAGGAAGTAGATCGAGCTAACACTTTACATGCCTTGTGGATCATACTAGCAGCTCTAGAAACTCTACTTGTGGAGCCCCATTTGCAACAGATTTGAGAGAGAGAACTTTGTAGGTATGAACTTGCGTCAGTTTCAGAAAAGTTTGGATTTGCACTAAAATAGCTACAGTTCTGCTAAGCACTTTTGAGAGGTGAGGTTAAGTTTGATATTATTTGCCCAGGCAATCTTAAGTAAATTAAATTGTACATGTATCGTTTATTGTGGTATTTGATTTCAACATCAAGCATTATTCGTTGCTGTTGTACCATATGTAAATTACCTGCATATTTTTCTCGTATTGTGTCAATTAAATTGAGCTAGTGCTTGTGTATACTCAGTAAATGTTTACATTGTACATCAACTAAATAGAGAGTAATTCCGCTTTAGAGAGTCCAGACTCATGCAAGCGTGATTATTTTGTTGGAGTTGTTACAAGGGCATATTATTGTGCTTTCAGTCTGTAATATCAGCTGTTATGCACAAGTTTTGTTTGGTTTATAGACAAAACTAAGGCAGTGAAATAGCCTACAGTATGTAAAGTGGTTATTGTTGGGTGATCTATTGGGAGTGTCACATTTCCAACTTTTGGTACACATTTCTATAGAGGTTGTATGCAATGTGTCAAACGCTATACAGTGATCAAGTAGTAATTAGTTATTGCAGTTACAATACACAGGGGTATTACATGTACATGTGTCATGATGTATGAAAAAGAGGGTGATGCTCTTTATTCCGAAGGTTCGTTTATTCCGAAGGTCCGTTATTCCAAAGGTTCGTTATTCTGAAACACCCAAATTGCGTATACCCAGATGTTCGTTAGTCCGAAAATAAAAAAGAGGGTTCGTTAGTCTGAACATTTGTGGCGTTATTCCGAAGGTTTGTTAATCCATAGATTCATTACTCCGAAAATGAAATAAGTTTCGTTATTCCGAAGGCTCATTAATCCGAAAATGAAATAAGTTTCGTTATTCTGAAGTTTTGTTAATCCGAAAATGAAATAAGGTTTGTTATTCCGAAGGTTCCATAGTCCGAAAAATGAAATAAGGTTTGTTAGTCTGAAAATAACTAACAAACTAACGAACCTTGTTTCATTTTCGGACTAACGAACCTTCGGAATAATGAAGTGTAACTGAAAAAGATGAGTTCCACATCTTTTCTTTCTGTCAAGGACAAGGAAATTTTCGCAATGTGGCAAGTTTCTTTCTTCTGTACTGTGAACACATTCACAACTGAAACTATAGTGTACACATCTGTAGACCTTCGACTAGTATTAAAAGGCTATTAAAAAGTGTCAAATAATACACCATATTATACATGTATTAAGGACATGTAATATTTTCATAATGAGAATTGTGCTGGTACATGTGTTGGCAGTTAGATGAATGTAGGAATATCCATTAGCAGGTGATCATAATTTATCTTGGGCAAATAGCGTCATTATGATACAGAATTTCATGGGGGAGGGGGATGGGGAAGGGGGGGGAGTGGGAAGGAAGAGGTCAAGTTCTTGGCAATGGTGGTAGATTGTTAAGAAGTTCATCCCACTTTTTATCTACTGTACTTGTTCAATGTTTTAACCCATTGAGCATGATTTGATTTCAATATAACATGCATTTTCCATAGATCCTTGCCCGAGTTATCATGGGCTTAGCATTCATCGGGTTAAACACTCCCCTCAGGGTTTAAAGGGGGTACCCAATGCTGAAACAATGTTAGTTCATTTAAAAGAGCATGATTTTATTAGCAGAAAATCATCTGCCTAAAATTTTGTTAAAGTCATGTTGCCAAGGAAACCCCCAAATGTAAGATTTCAGAATATTTTTGACCCCTCAGCTGTGACCCAGTTTCAACTGGGTACCCATTTTGACGTCAAAATGACGTCAAGTGGGTACTTTGTCGTGCAATTCTAGCAAAATGCGCGCAAGGTATAATACAAATTGTACAGTCTAGCGCGAAGCACAACTGCAATGCGCGAAGCTGGGTACCCACTTTTACGTCGTACCTCATACTCAAATTTTTTGGTCAACTCCTGTCTTTTAAGGGGAAAATTAGCCAAAATGCATTGATTTCGATTGAAAATCATCAAATTTTAATGTTATTCTTCTTAGAATTCTATTCTCGATCATATATAAAAAAAAAAATTTACCATTGTGTATTCACTTTAAGAGGAGAATCAGCTAGTTCATAAACTAAAGCTTAGAAGTGCAAGAATATACACATTCTGTGAACTTGAAAATTCTTTTCCTGCTTTTCAAGTAGAGTTAAAGATAAACTGGAGTTCTGGTCATACATTATCAATTCAAGAATATATATATTCAAGTATACATGGATCCACACACAAATCTGGTATGAATGTTTGGCCTGAACAAGTCAGCTATTTCTATATTTTTAATACAGTAAAGGCATTTGATGAGCAGTCTTTCCAGGGAACCTGTTCTGTGATATTCTTCCTAACTGACAAAAAGAGAATAAGAAAGCTCCCAAATTATTTTTCACTTTTTCCAGAACTCGAGCTTCTCTTGATTAAGGTTGACCCGCATAGTAGATTTCCACAATGCTGATTGTGCTTTCCACCCTTATACCAGTCCTTGTGCACTCTTGAAAACATTGAAAAAACCTACAAGTACAAGAACTTGATAGGGAACCATAATTCATGTCGAGAACAGCAAAATTCACAAGGAGGGAAGAAAGCTGTCTAAGCATAATATATAACTAGAACTGGTGATCAAAAGAACTATTGTCAACATGGAACCAGGAACTTCTGCTACGAGTATTGTAGTCCCTGGTAATTCATTCAAATGTGTGTGAGCATGTTTGTTGAACGATTCAAAGGTGGGAGAAAAAAAAAAATGATGGAAATGGCATATTTTGCGGCTGGATGTTTTAATTTCATGAGCAGCCCGGTTGGTGATTTTAGCAATGACGTCACCCATCGTTTGTTTTGATTGTGTCTAGGAGGGCCACTTGCCATGGAAACCCGTGAAACTACAGGAAATGTGTGGGGTTATGGGCGTGTGCATAAATATAGGAAAATTATTGAAAGGAGAAGGAGGAAGTTTTTGTGGGTTGAAAATTGGCTCCCTTTTCTGGGCCTGGAAGCACGTTCTTATGTATTTTGAGGTTGATGAAGAGTTCAAGTTCCAGAGTTAATGGAATGATCAGGCAGGATTTGGAAATTCATTTTTTACATGAGTATGTAGTGATTTCTGCATATTTGACTATTTTAGGCACAGAGTGATATTGACGTCATGACTCCATTCACCCTGTTGCCCTCCAGGGAGAAGTTTCTATTGGTATTCTTTCTACCAGGAAGTTGTGGCGAGGTTGCCATGGTGATGCAGCAATATCTGTAGAACTGCATTATCATGTGGACATGTGGACAGTTGGAAAGCAAATGCACAGGTTGGAGATTAGCAATTATGAAAATGCTTCTGATTTGATTAGAATTGTCTGGATGTATAAATCATGTTTCAGGAAACTAAAAATAATCCTGTCAGTTCACCCTTTTGCAAGCTGTTAGCAATCTTTTCGGTTTTAACGTCAACCTGAGACCAAACTAAATTGTTGCTGCAGAATAGGGTTTCATTAAACTCTTGTGGTACAGACCATTGTGTTTTTCCTACCCAGGTGAATAGAGGCATTTGGTCTTAATTAATACTACATGTAGTTGAAGGTATACTGCATGTTGCATTTTTCTTTGTTTGCAGTTGGGTGATTGTAAAGTAAAGTGTACTAGTCAATCAGTCACCTAAAAATGTTTTGCTCTGTATGTCCCTATACTGTATTCAAAATTTGAGTGATTGATATCAATATTGCAAGTTAAGATATATTCTAGATCAATGTAAAACAGACTAGTGAATTAGACTAGTCGACACACACCAACGTGTGGGCATGAATTACACATACATGTAGGGCGTTCATGGAATCAGCCATTTGATTACATAAATGCCTTAATTGTGTGGTCTTATGTTATCCTTTATTTTCCTTAATTGTTAACCCCTAAAATGTCGCATTAAGTTGGGTGGTTTTTTTTTTGATAATTTCACTCTAACCAGCTGTCCTCATTAATTTTTCAAGTGATTGTTTCAGCTGCTTACATGTACATGCAGATAGGGGCATTAAGCCTTGTATCTTAGCCTTTATTGTACCAGCATGTATTCCACAAACTCCATCACAAGGATTAGTTGTACTATGTCTTCATATTTTCTGCCCACCAAAGATCATGATATCCTATTGTCTTCAGTGCAGAATGTAACTGATACAAAGTTTATTGATTATTAGCTGATTGTATGAAGGTTAGCAATACATGTAGGCATTTAAGAGATAGTAATGTGATGTGAAGAGTGAGATGAGCATTGAGTGTGTTAAATGGTATGAGTTTAAAGCCCATCTGGCTTTTACCCCATTTATACTGGGAGTTACCCCGCTTCAGGTCCGGACCTGAAGCGGGGCAACTCCCAGTATAAATGGTCCAAAAAATATTTAGCCCGAGCTAAAGTTAGTGTGCTCTAGGAGGTGGATCAGGTCCGCATCAGGCCCGAGCTAAAGTCAGTATAAAACGTATATCTTGCTTTTAGCTCGGACTAAATTCAGTGACCCATGAACCAGAAATAGTGTATGCCGCTTCCGGGTTACCCACGCGAACGTGTGTACCAAAGATTCTCCATAGGGCATGGAGAATCTTTGGTGTTACGCGGTACTTTCGTGACCTCAAATAGATCTGACCAGGGAAGGTGTGACTAATAATCAGTACATATCGCTGAGATGCTGACTGTATTAAATCATCTGTCTTGAATTTGAACATGGCGAATAAAGACGAGAAGAACACGGGCTCGGCTAGCTTGAGAGGGAAGAACTGGGAAAACGAAGAGGAGCTTTATATGCTCCAACTTTGTGCAGAGCCAGAAATTTCGAAACATTTCAAAGGGAATTGTAATGACCACAAGCCGTTACAGGTAGGCTGCTAGTCCGATCTCGCACGCGACATGGGTGGTCGAGAATGGCAGTATAAAACAACCTACCCTGGGCTAAACTTACCCCACTTCAGAAGTGGGCCAAAGTCGTGCGCGGTATAAAAAGGGTATTTCCCCAATAGCAGGTGGTACATGTATATTGTAGTTCTAACTTTGTAAGAAATGTGATCCTGCAGAAGAAGATTGAGTGTGAAATATGAATTTAAATTGTCATCAAGGGTCAACTGATTAAAAAGGACAGAAAGGAAGAATGATCCTGTTAAATACAAAATGACCTCTAAATTTCAACTGTTATGATATATTATTATCTTAGCGATTTGACATGTTTCTTTGATTCGACCCCTTGTTCTCATATGACATGTTTAGATACCCCCCTCCCTACAAAAAAAACAAAAAAAAAATCCCACAATACCACAGAACCTAAAAGCATTTTATATGGCCTTGTAAATAAATGACAAGAAAAGGTTTGAAAAAAAATGGTAAAATAGCTTTGTGCAACAATAGCCAAAATTAATTTCCTAGATGCAGAGATTTAGCATGCTGTGCTTTTACTGCTGCCTTTGGTCTTTTAAGGATTACTTTGTCATGTGCTAACAAAGCTGTACAGTGTGTAGTGTTGATGCCATCCTTTTTTTTTTTTTAATAATGATACACTTATTGCGTGTCATTCATTCTGGGATCTTTAATAAGAAGCATGTGCATCAAATTGCAATGCAGTGCTCGGCCCTTGATCTAAATGAAGTGCAAGGATGGAGTACAAACTGAGCTTTATTTGTTTGTACTCAGGGGCTACCTCTAAAAATAGGCCAGTGCCCTTATACACAAAGAGGCAAATCATTTTAATGACAGAGAGAAGATTGAGACAGGGAGAATTGAAAGGTGATACTGAATTCTGACAATGACAGAAAATAGAATCATATTACAGATACAGATAAAACTTAGTCTGAATTTTCTTTATGAGAAGTAAATAAAAGTTATGTAACAGATGTAAGAGTTCTGAGTAAAGAGCAAAGAAAGATTTAATAAATGGACCTGGTCATCCTATGTGTTGATCAGTGGAACAGATGCATGTATTGAGATTTTCCGCAAGTTTTCTTGACTTTCTTTATATTTTTGCTGATCCACTGTCAATCTAATATACATGTACTTGTACATGCCTTAATAATCCAGCCAATTTTTCTCTACAAGCAGTTCCATCAGAGGTGAAATATAGCTTCAGAGTAGGAAGGGACTGTGGAAGAAAACTACAACAGCTAATAATTAAAAAAAAAAAAATTAAAAAAAATCTGCACCAAGGGGATTGCAAAGGACAAGCTTTGCTTTTTTGCATTCTCCTCCATTTTCAGCATTTATTTATAGAATTATCTTTGAAAATTATATTGCATGAAAATTATTGCTATTATGTGCATTTTGCTAACAATGATATTTATGATGTAATTACGTTTGTTATGTTGAAAATGGAAAAATAAATGAATAAATGAATGAATTAAGCTCTAGGCCCCGTTTCATAGAACTTGTTATCAGTATACCTGCCGCATTTCTATGACAAATTTTCTCGCAGCCAATCAGATGTAAGGATTTCAGTGGCTTATAACAGTCATTGCAACTTGTTACTGAAACAAGTTTTATGAAACGGGGCACAGAAGTACACAAAAGAGTTTGTTGTGAAACAATTTTTTTTTAGAAGATTACCTGATTTTTTTGTGAGATTTCGCTTGCTGGTCTACAAGCTTCTTCGGATTTTTATCGAAAGAGGTTGATGAAAGAGGTTTTGCAGTGTATTTTTTTAAGAAATGTCATTTGTCTTGTGTACCTGTAGCTAAAGTTTTGTGCTCGAAATTTCTAAGGTGTTTTATCTTAATGTTGATGTGTGAAAGAATGCGTCCAGAACACAAAATACCAAAATGCAAAAATTAAAATGTCTATTTTGACATATTGAAATAGAATTTTAGCAAAGATCATACCACTAGAAGATCATATTTCAATTTAGAAGGTCTACATGCTATCTGTGAAATTATCAAATTCAATTTTAAATAATTTTCCATTTTGCGTTCCGAACATGTTCTTTCGCACGACGACAAAAAGATAAGATGCCTAAGTGCATTACTGTTTCCTTGCTTGCTGAGAGCCAGAAAGGCATTAAATTCATATCCTTCAGTGTGCAGTCAAAGGCTTTCTGGCACCGAGCCACCATTAGAGGCCTACATGTGATAAAATTTCTAGATCGTTAATCCTTTTTAATCATCTGTAAAATGATTTCAAAACCAAACCAGACTGATCAAAGTCATTGCATTGAAATGATTATGGGAAACTATAAAGGATGTGAAAGTTTATGGGCCACAATCTTTCATTTTTCATTTAGTGATAACCAGATATTTTGTTAGTTTGTAGTACTAATTAAGCATGGCTAAGTGTTCAGAATACTTGTAGACATTGATAAGGCTTTCTGTCAGCATTGTATCTTTATGAAATTGCTCACTCATCCTGAAGTTTCATTGTGATTGAGTTGTTTCCACTTTCAATTACAATTAAGGACATGCTTTATGTCTAAAAATATTTAGCCTTGTAGATTATCATTATTCCCATTTATTTTGAGAGAGAAACTGAAACATGAATATTACCATGATGATTTTACCTGAGCTATTGATGATAAGAGTTTGGAAGCTTTCATTTTTAGTAGTCTCAGCTTTGAGACGTGATTCTTTGTGAATGGTATACAAATAGCGAATAGACACGAGTGCGATGGTACGAGATTTCGCATGAGGTGAAAGAGCGATCTTCTCGGCTTCGCCTCGTGGAATAGAAGTTACGTCGCGATCTTTCACCGAATGCGAAATCTTGTACCATTGCACAAATTAGAATATTCGCTATTTGTATTGTACAACGCCCCAGAAGTCTGAGAAATTGATGAAAATCAAGAAAAAAAATCACATTTTGGTTAAGAAATCAAGGTTTATAAAGCAGGGAAAGAAGTTCCGACTGAAATATGTGCCGGCATAGTCTGTGCGCGTGCGCGTATCTGGCATAGAGCTGAGCATGCAAAAATCAATACGTGTATAGGGTCTACAACGCAAGCTACTTGTGACATCACAAAAGAAATAAAAGAAGTAATTTGTGGGAATCTACTGTGACGTCACGCTAACCGTGCAATGGTACATTTTGGATGGTACGAGTGCAATGGTACGAATATCGCACGTTCAGCTCCCATAGACTTGCGTACAACAAGCTGAGTGGGCGTTGTACAATTGCATCTATACTAGTATCCCTTGTAATCATGATCCATCTACTGTATGAAAGGAAAGGGACGTAAATCATATCATTGATAGTGACTTTCATGACTGTAATGTTTATGCAGTAAGTTTGTGTAAAGTTTTATGATCTAGAAATTGAATCAAGTATGGCTTGAATGAGGAAGGTAGATAATGCTTGCTTTATTCTTTCAGTGATGTACGTACATGTGTACATCAGTGTACATGTATCTGATGTGTGATAAAGTTTAAAGGCATTGGTTAATATTGTTATGATTTTAAAAAATCTTGTTTTGTTACTTGAAAATGGGATAAACATAAGGGTTATAGTGTAAAAATACCAGTCTGAAAGTTTCAAAGTATAATATCCACAGGAAGTAATTTTTAATATCAAAAATGTGAACCAATGTTTGAAAAATATACGAGGGTCGGTTGCACAGAATAGACATCAGGAGTGCGAATGCGCGTATGACTCACCTTACCGTACTGTGTGTATTGGCGTATCACGCGGCGGGAGGCACATAACGGCACTTTCAAATTGAAGCAAAGTGGTCCTCTTAGTGATTGTCTCGTGAGACGAAGGATAATAAAATCGCCGTTTGCGTCTAACTTACACTTTTTCATTCCAAATTATGGTTGGTTTCAGGGTTTTTGAGTACAAATACAAATACTCCTACACATGTTTCATCTTAGTTTGAGAATTTTTTAAATCTGCTACTCACAAAGTTGGTTATGAATATCTCTGGAGAAAGAAGTAAAGATGGCTGCACCGGTAGTCAGACCAATTACTAAGGACCAAGTTTCAACTTCTCTCTTCTGTACTATGAATTGGTAGCAGTATTCATTAACAAGTTATTGAGTCATTGAATAAAAATGGGCATTTGAATAATTTTGTGATGGCATGTACATGTATTTATTTGTTTATGACAGAAATCCATTAATTTGTATGGAATGGGAACACCAACAATTAGCACTCCAAAAACAGTTTGATTGACCCGGAACAGTAAGAAAATATTAGCCTTGCCCATGATTAGTCTGTTTGTGGAAATACCAGTTATATTTATTATGACTTTTCTTCATAAGAAACGAATGGAGTGGATGACCGTGACAGAATAGGGGCAGGAGAAAGAGAAAAGAGAGGAAATGAAGGAGAGAGAGAAGGAGAGAGAGAGAGAGAGAGAGAGAGAGAGAGAGCAAGAGGGTTAGGAGATTGTAAGGAAAATAGGGAAAGGAAAGAGAAAGATGACTTTTTTTGACATTCTATATGTATACTGTACATGTAGGTAAGGGGGCAAGAGAGGGAGAAAAGAAATATTAACGATGGGAGAGAGAGAGAGAGAGAGAGAGAGAGAGAGAGAGAGAGAGAGAGAGAGAGAGAGTGGGGGGGGGGGGTTAAGGGGGAAAGAGAAATAGTAAAGAGGAAGGAGCAGACAGATAGAGCTGGAGCTAAATTTAGAATCCATTTTTCAACTCTATAATTGGTTGGGATGGAATGGCCCGCCTAATTGGTTGGGGCAATGTATGATTTGATGAATTCATATCGGACACCATACTGACGGCTAGGCTAGGTTTTATCTCTGCCTTTGTGAGCGTAAAGCATGAATGAGGGCTTTTACAGGCAAGAAGTATACAGTATAGGTATGTTGCTTAGGGGCTATACATAGGGCATTAAACTGTAAGTCTTTTTAAAATTAGGTATGAGATATCTTCCAGTGTACTTAAGCAAATCTTTGTAGTGCATGTGTTTTGTTTTGAGCTACATGTATTTAATGGCCCTAGATGTCACGAAATTTGGTGCTTGGTTCAGAATATGTGTATGACAGCATTTTACACTTTTTTTTTTGAATAGTTACTTATTATTGTTTGTCATATCTTTCATTATGTTTCATAAAATGTGGCTGTATTTGCAGTAAATGCAACAGTTGGAACCTGAAAAGTAAAAATTCATCAGGCTTCTTACCAAATGGTACATTTATAGTACTGCCATTTTTGGTAGGGGGCCTGGATAAAAATTCTGGGTTCTGTATTGAGCCCTACATGAAAATTGTTTATTTTTTGAGGTCCAGACCTAACTTTTAGGGGCCTGTGTGTCCCAGTGCCTAATAGTGTTGAGCCCTGCCCAAAGTATGAATGAAGTAATTTGCAAATTTCCCCTTTAAAGATGCATTTCTGGAAATTTGGAATTAAAGAATTAAAAAAAAAACATTTACAGAAAGAATATCCAGATTTTGAAAAAATAGTCAAAAGTGAAATAAAAATGAATAGATGTTAATGGCAAATGAGGAATTGAAGGGGAAAATGCATAAGGTATAGAATATTACCTGTGCATAAAACAACCCAGACAAAGTAGTTTTAAATTTTTATGACAACTGAGAAATTTTTCTGGAATGTTTGCATTTCACTTTTCTTTAAAAAGAATGATCAATTTGTCTTAGAGTATCATGCTTTTTTCATCACATTTTACAGTTGATACTGTACAGATGGAAATCATTGATATGCATGTACATGTATGTACACCCTCCTGTTGGGTTGGTTTTTCTATCTTTACTGTATCTTGAAGTACAGTGTGTTTTTAAGTTTAGTGAGTTTCTGATGTCTGCTGCATTCCAAATTTCCCATCTGATCCTGGGTTTACTTTGCACTTAAATAGAATTTGAGAAGGAGAAACTTAAGTGAGCATGGTGTTGACAAGATCGTCTATCATGTTCACGGAGCCGTCTTAAGCGAACAGAGTAGGTAATAAAACTAAGGATGGGTGATGAAGGGTATACACATTTAGGTAATACGATCAATGAGCAGTGATGAAAGGGAGTCATTTTAATTTCATTAAATGCACATCCCGCTCGTCGGAGGGGAGACAGAAGCGTCTGGCAGCTCGATGCTGGCGTTGGGGGGATTGGCCAATTATTATTACGGCGGTGAGTTGCACGGCGGGAGTAGTAGTAGGAGTAGTCGTGGCGCAGCGCCGTCACCGGCTTGGGGGAGCGTGGAGATGTGACAGATATGATAGAAAGGTTATATTATTTTGATAGACAGAGTGGGTCATCCTCTGGGATAGTAGGAGAAGAAGGGTGATGGATTATTACCCTGCATCTCCCTCTATGGGTCTTGTCTATTGACTAGACACGTTAGGATTGCTATCGCTTCCTGGCAGTTGGATTTGGAGCTCGCCTCCTTATCCTTGGGGTTTATACATGTTTGTCAACCTGCTTGGAGGGAACCAAGTTTACGTTTTTTTTTATAGCAAGCTTTTAGTGCTGCCCTTGTCAACTTGCTGTAAAAATGAAATAGGAGACTGTCTCATGATATTGTAGAGATAGCAAAGAATAACATGTGATAATGCAGTTGCTGGCTGCCTGGGCGCTAGACTTTTCTTGCTTTATAGATCATTGCATTTTTCAGTTTTTATTTCAAGACATTGCTTTTTCAAGTGAAGCATTAGCCTCGCCTCACTGGCGAAGATGCTTAACTCATGTGTGAGTGGCCTCTCTTCATATCTAAAAGAATTGTAACAATCCCAGCATGTTACAAACTCATGTGCAAAATATCACAGAATAACCAAAATTGGCAGATTAGAAACTAAACTTTAAATTAAAGTTGGCAAATCACTTGCCAAACTGGGATCTCTGACTCACTGTACATGCTAACACGTATGTGAACGCTCTGCCTAGATGAAAAACCCTTGTAAAACAGTGTTTGTAGATCTGTAGTTTGTCACTAATTTAAACACAGGGGTCATGATTTAAGTTTGTAAAAAATAATGATATTTACTTGGATTTAGCACCTACACATAGGACAAGTTGATTTGACTATTTGTCCCATTAGTAATTGTTGACTGTCCTATTGGGCAGATGGAAAAATATTTCCAGTCTCGAACCCTCCGACTCTATTCTTGATCTTAAATGGAAAACCTTAAAGGTAGGAGATCCCTTTTGCAAAATCTTCGAAAATCCATATAGCTTGGCAGGAGTTTAGGATATGCCCTTCTGATACTGTTTATTTAATCTTACGGTCATACAAAAATGAAAATCTGACTACCATCCTTGAATAAGCAAGTCAGATCAGCTCACCGGCAGAAGCGAAGCCAGCTAGCTAGCTAGCTCAGCCGCGCGCAGCTCACGGCCACCACACGTACCGCATAATAGCAGCGCTGTACTGTATATAACGTGAATCCTTTTGTTGTGCGCTATCTAAAAAAAAAAAATCCGCTAAAATTTTCGGTCCAAAATAAGAACAGAGTTATCAAAAATGTTAATGATTCAGTTAATTAGCCATGTACAATCCATTTTTCTTTCACAGAAGTTTTTAATAATCATTCTCCTATAATTGAACACATATTCACACATCTTAATATTTTAGAGCTGTAAATGGGATCTCCTACCTTTAATGCATTTATCATGCATTATACATGTGCAGCTAGCCTCTGAGAAACTTTTTTGTATGGGGGGGGGTGCAAAGCTTCAAAATTCTTGGGCAAGCAAGCCCCCCCCCCCCCCCCATAAAAAAGGGGGTAGCACCTTTTTCACTTTGCACCTTTTCAGTCCTCCCTTTTCTGACATGCAAAGAGAGAAAAAAAACATTCAATGCAAACACTGGACTTTTGAATTACCTCTTGATATTCAATGCCAGAGAAGGTAGAATAGAACATTTCCATTTGCCTAGCCAAAGTTATGACACTCATGATAGTAATGCTACAGTTATAATGATAGTAATAATGTTTACAAGAGACTCATTTTTCGTGCCTTGTAAACTCCATTTAAGCGTGTCACAATTTGGAACAACACTTCGTACTCACCCTTACCTGAATTGATTCAATAATAGCACCAGCCGTGAGTTACAAAACCACAAATAACAATAACGGAGAAGAATAGTTGAGGCTTGATGGCAAAAGGGGAAAAAAATTCTTTATTCAAACAGGATGCTACTGATCACTTTGATGGTATCTAATATTCATTTGTCATTAATTTTAATGCAATGTAATTGTGTTGGCCAAATGCCCTGTCACTTTCTCATCCCCCTTTTTTTTTCTCTTTGCCAGCGGTGTCACAGCCTCGTTTAATTTGCATGAAATATAGATGAGGGCAATTTGTCATCTGTCGTCGCAGTGCTGTCGCTTGCTCGCTATGGCATCAGGTTCTTTCGATGGACAAGCATGACGTGGTTTGATCGAAGCATAGATGGCAGTTGTATTGTAATTATAAGATGGCATGAAGTAGAGCTGGCATTTGTTGTTCATACAAGAGGCGCAAATCTCGCAGGATGCAGAAAGTCATTTTTAAGCTGAGAGAATTGCAGAAAAGAAAGTAAAAAGCGTACTCTCTTGTATTGTATTTGGACATATTGTATGCTTACTCATATCACTTCCACATTCAAAATGAAAGTCTGTATATGTGGTTTGAACCACTTTTCATTTCTCTGTAAATGATCTTTAAAAAACCCCTTATTCATTTTGACTCTTTAAGCTAATTTATTAGGTATATTGTCAAATCTTATGATAACCAACTGTCCCTGCGGGATTATTTAGTTATTTATTCATTTATTTATTTGTTTATTTATTCATTCATTTATTTATCTAATTATTTATTAATCAATCTATTTATTTTGACTTTTTATCATTTATTTATTTTTTTGTTTGTTTATTAATTTAATCATTTGTTTCTTTTGATGGATAGATGGATGGATTGATTGGCTGATTGACTGATTGATTGATTGATTTCTTTCTTTCTTTTTTAAAACATGATCTTTATATTCAGGTTTTAAAGCTTGGGAGATAAAATGACAGCCATCACTGAATATATTCCTTGTATGTGCATATATATGTGTAGTAGCCTTGTTTGTTCAAAATGTAGCTATATTTAAAACCATTGATGTACAAGATGGCAAACACTGGAGTCCATGTTTTGACAGATTTGGCTATATCTTTAATGTACTTGTATACAACATGTAGACAATTCAAATGATAGATGATGCTTCTCGTACGGCTTGATCATCCACAGTCATTGATTATCCGATGAACATGTTTAGGTTAAGTACACAAGTTGATCTGGAGCTGATTCATGTAGAGACATACATCAGGCAAGTTATATGCCATTAAAGATAAACCTGAGTTCTGGGCCCCATTTCATAAAATTTGATATCAGTAACAACTGCCACATTTCTAGGACAATTTTGCACTCAGGCAATCAGATGCAAGGATTTCAGTAGTTTATAACAGTTATTGCAACTTGTTATTGATAACAAGTTTTATGAAATGGGGCTCTGTTCTTACAAACAGTGTGAAAGAAGCTGTTTCACAGAAATTGGGAATGGTTGATTAAGTAGTGAATAAAAATTTGTGTGTACTCTGAGGTTTTCCAGTAATCACATCGATAATAAGAAATCAACTTAGTCTTGTAAAGCGCATGCACTGTGCATAGAAATGGGTGTATGGGGACTACAAACAAATGTTCAAGCTGAACAGTTACCATTTCTTCTTATATGTCAAATATGAAAGCATTTGAAGAATCCTTTTTCAGGGTAAGATTCAGGCTTCAGAATCTTCAGTTTCAGATTTCAGATAACATTTCTGTTAGATATTTCACCAAACTGACATCAAAAGACTGAGAAATCTCCCAAATTATCTGTCACCTTCTTCCAGAACTTGATCATTCTCCCATGGATGTACATACTGTAGTGTGCATTTATCTTTTGTACAAATACAGTTTACTTTGCATTTAAACTTATATCTGTGAGTGACGTGTGTATACAGAAGAGGCACCATGGCTCAGTGGTTGGGCAGAAGTCTTGTAGATGGAAGTGGGAGTTGCTGGGTTCATAACCGAGTCATTGCATCAGTGCTGTATGGTGAGGCATGAATCCTTATTACAAAGTCCTTCAGATTGGACTTAAAGGTGGAGGTCCTCTGGTTGCTTACTGACAAGCATTGGCATACTTCCTTAGCAATAAATAAATAAATAAATAAATAATGAATAAATAAATAAATAAATAAATAAATAAATAAATAAATAAATAAATAAATAAATAAATAAATAAATAAACCCATCAAACCAACCAGTTGGCCTACAGGTTGTATTTGAGAATGCAACAAGTGGGATTTGTGTATGTCAGGTATTATTTCTATCAGTCTTCATACGATTCCAGTCAGCAATCTAATATGAATGATAAGGAGTCCAACCACACTCATTGATGTCATATGTTGTGGTTTTGGTTCATTGAATGAATTCATGTACATATGTTTCTTCAGTATAAGAGGGCATGCTGGCATTATTTCCCTTGTGCCACTGTAATGTCACCAGACAAAACAAATATCTCAATCAGACTTTCATATAAAACACTATTGTGTATTTCATACATTAATTAAGTACAGTTACATGTGAAAAGTCATTAAGTTTTTCTTGGGAATACATTATCATATAAACCTTGGTCTCAGAGACACTACCAGTATTATATATTAGTTTGCTATGATGAATTATTCATTTAATTTGTTCAAGGCATCCAGGGGGTGTTTCACAAAGACTAAGATTGACTAAAATCACACTTAACTATGGCTGGTCATTCATGCCACTGTTTTCTTTCACCATGGATCTCTCAAAGGATTTGCAAATCATGGTCACAAATCTGCAGAATTGACAATTTTTTATAGTTCACTGATGAAGAAAACAAAAAATATAAATTCTTCAAATTTGTGATAATGATTTGCGCATCCCTAAAGAGGCCGATGGTTAAAGCAAACAGTGGCATTAATGGCCAGCCATAGTTGAGAGCAATTTGAGGCAATCTTAGTCTTTGTGAAACACCCCCCTGATGAATAATTGAAAACTATAACTAGTTTTGTTCTTTGTTGATTCTGGCATTTATCCCTTAGGGTGTTTACAAAATGCAGGCATGATAGAAATATTGAAAAGGTAAATATCTCTTTTACACACAAAGGGTCATCTTTTTGTTCATTGACGCCTTTTAAGAACTTGAAGATTTCTGTGAGAAAAAGTAGCATTCTATGTTTTGGGATGTACCGCTCATAGACTTTGTCTGTGTGTCAGGGCTCTGTGTATCAATGAACTTTGACTCCGTTAGATTCTGGAAATCCTTCTCTTCCACCGCCTTAGGATAAAATGATTATATTTTTATCATTTTCTTATGAATACAAGATGGATGATGATGAAAATGGAAGACAGATCGATGAAAACAAAGTTGGACAAACAATATTCTTAATTTTCCAAGCTTCATTTGACAAAATGGAAGTTTTCTTGATAATTCGTAATACAATCATCAGCAATTTCTGCTGCCTTTCCCGTCATTTGACGAGGGGACAATATTCCGTTTTGTAATTTGGAGTACGTCCAGAAGGCAAAATCATTTTTCCTTGTCCCTGGCTTGCGTAGATGCTGACGTCACCATCTTTCAGTTGCGATACAATCGATGGGAAATTAACAACTCTAAATTGATAAAGGCGACTCTTATTTTGTAAACCTTAGAGCAATTCATATGAATAGCGATCATTTCTTACGAAGGGGTAACAGGGAGCTTTATTTTCATCGAGAGAAGGTGATATAATAAGAGGAAATGATAACTAGGTTTTCCCCTTCTCTCATGGGCAACTGAAGGCCAGGAAAAAATTGTGTTGAATCTCACTAGGCTTGGCGAAGAAAGGTCAGCGATATTCAGATCAGAAACGTGTTTGAATGGATATTGGGAAATATTTCATCACTACTGAAAGAAATACTCCAAACTTGTAATATGCGGTGTTTTATAATCGCTGCCCTTCAGAATATATTACATCATACCATACATGTAGCCTGATGCTGTTAATAATCCTTTTCTCAGAAAAAAAAAAATGCAGCCCGTTTAATGAATTATGCAGTCGTCAAGGATAAAGTCTAGCATTGAAAACATTTGAATTGTATGCTTCTGCAATTAAGTAGGTGATATATGTGTGATGATAAATATTTCATGCTTGTGATTGCAGAATAATAATATGATTGCAGGGCCCTCAGGGAGAAAGTATTGATACTGATGAGGCTACCCATGGTTGAAAAGACATAATTCTTGTATTCATTTATTCATGTGAATTATTCTATTCATTTATTTATTCATTATTCTATGTATGTATGTATGTATGTATTTATTATCTATTTAATTATCTATCAATCTGTTTCTATGTTTGTTTGTTATCTAGTCATTATTAATGTTATTAACATTATTGTCATTATTTTTATTGTTGATATTATTCTTGCTGCTGTGGTCATCATCATCATCATCATCATTTTGTGGAACTATTTGCATAATATAGCAAAAGTATATTGCAGTACTGATGTGTACCTCTTGAAAATGGAAAATAGACAAAAATCCTGCAAGTTACATTCATGCACTATTTAAAAGAAATTTCATAGTGAGGGTTTATCAATCAAGTCCACTTGTGTGCAGATGTTCATATCCTTATAATGCCACATTATAGTTTTCTTGGAAGACATCGTCCTTGGAGATAATGTATATTCCTTTAAGGGACAGGGGGAAAGCAATTATTAGCTCTGAAAGGAACCGATTTCTTGTCACAGGACATTTTACTACTGTCCTTCTACAATCAATATCCTGCTCAGTATACTCGTAAATATAGCGCAGTGTAAACACAGGGCAATATGATCAGTGACATTGAGTATTCAATATTATGAGTTCATGCTCAGACAAATGCTGGTATTTGTCAAGATACTCCGAAACACACAAAAGAGTAAGGGGAGAATAAATGCCGGTGATGTTACGAGTGTGGGGAGTTTGAGAGAGAGAGGGAGAGAGTAGGCGCACGCCTGAATTGATCGTGCGCATTAGGCCTCGCTGAACTTGTTGCCACTGTTTGCCCGGCTCTCCTGAAAGTATGCTCCCTGATGCTCCCTGATTGATTTTGCACCAAACGAATGAGCACCGCGGTGGTGGGAGACGAGCATGGTTGTACGAGGTCCCAGAGATAAGATTGAATTCTTTGTCTCTTAGCATCTATTGGGATGTACACTTGGAATTGAGAATGAGACCTGGATATTGTGTGCTCTAACTTGGTGTCCTCTGTGTAGTCAATATTAGCTGAATCTGAAAGGTAAGGTTGTCATATGCATGTGTGTGTTTGTGCTCTTTATGCTGAGGGGGGGGGGGGGGTGTGCATTGCAACATGGGGATTGTTTATAGGGGAGGGGCAACTCATGACATTATTGCATGAGATTGCTGTATCAGTGAATGGAAGGGGAGGAGGAGGAGATATTGCATGTTACATGCAGTCATTGTATTCATTTAGTCATTCAGTCAGTCTGTCTATCTGTCAGTCAGTCAGTCTGTCAGTCAGTCAGTCAGTCAGTCTGCCTGTCTGTTTGTTAGTCAGTCAGTCAGTATGTCTTTCTGTCAGTCAGTCAGTCAGTCAGAAGATGTGCTATCCCTACATATATCAGTGTCCAGCTAAAATGGAAATTTAGGGAAACCAGAAATCAGACCCAGCTAATTTGATGAAAATATCTCAAATCATTAAAATCAGTTCATTTCTTTGTTTCCTTCACAATTTAAAGGTCACACCCTTACCTTGTGTGCAAACAAATTATCCTTTGTATGATTGGCTGTTTGTGGGTTTGTAGTGTGTCTTTATGCCACCCTTAATGATCCTAGAATTTTAAAACTCCATTATGGAATAACTCAGAAAAATTAGGGAATTTTTTTTTCTGAAATGCTTGAAGCCCTTCTATAGATCTTGAATAGTATAGAAATTTGGCATTACCCTTACATGTAAGTGTAGAAATTTAGGGTTACAGTTAAGTGTATATTGCAGGAAGAAAAAAAGATGAATGGAATTTTATGGAATATTCATTGAGCACCAGTATTACATGATAAATGCTGCCTGTCTTTATGCAATCAATTATTAATTCACTTATTTAGCCTACCCCTGATCTCCGTCAAGCCCTCAAGTCATAGTTCTCATGAATAATGCAGAATTCATAATGATATATCAAGAATTAATGGAGAGGAGTGCGACAACGTCATGATGAATTGGTGTAAAGTGGAAAGCTGCTTTATGCAGTGTGCAAACAAGGCGGGAAATTAATTCTATATTTGAAACTTCATGAATTAATCACACTATTAGATTTATAAGTATATTATGATGTCATATGGTTGACAAAATTGATAGAATTCCTATAGAAAATTGAAATGACAGAAACGGTAGCATATGAGGAATGATTGAAGGATAAATGAGACTAGAATGAGATGAGAGCATTTTTTTCCTTGCTCCAAATTGTCTTGAGAATATGTATGAAGAGGAGAGAATTGAATTGAATAGTGTATTAAACAGTAATGGGAGTAAGTCAAGTATTAGCTTTGTATAAAACGCAGTAGGTGGGATCTCGATGCTCATTTTATAGGTTTTTTTGTTCCTTAGACATGGAATACCCTTTTAGCAACAAACCCAATCATTTGTAAAACTTGGCATAGTGTTTATTTAAAACATTCACTGTTTAAAAATTGTAGTTGATTTCTTCTATGTATGAAAATGGAAAAGAATTTTTTGCTGTGGTACTCATTTAAAGAAGATCAACAAGTTTTCTTTTTTTAGAGGACAGGATTTATCTGTTTTGATGAATTCTTGAAATATATGGGAATAACTCATCCTTGCAGAAGTGTTAAATATCAAACATTTACAGTTACAAGTTCATTGTTTGTTTATTTGACTTGCATACAAGGTTTGACATAGTAAAACATTTCATCCGAACATTCTTCAAATATGCTGCTTGGTAGTATAAATGGCAATACCAATAATGATCTTGAAACATGCATGTAATTGAGAGAACCACCTTCTCACGACAAACATACCCCTGCACCTTTGTGCATTCACCAGGCATATACATTGCACAAGATAATGTGTAAAAAATTTGATTGCATTTGGAAAGCAAATAGGGAGCCATCATGCATGCCAACGCCTGCATGTTGCGGACGATACCCCTGCCCTCGACCCAAATAGCCGATGATGCTCTCACACCAAGCATTAATGCACGTTTAAATACCCATGTACATTTACTCTACACTCCTACGTTGCCCCATAAAACTACACACTTTCACCGTCTCTCTGTCCCTCTCTTTCTCTCAGCCCCTCACACTCACTCACACACTCACACACAAACACACACACAAGACGGACTCTCCGTCTTCCTCTACGAGAGTCTCACTGCCACCACTTACTTGCTGGCGGGATGTTCTTGTGCTCCTACCGTCGTTCTCTCGTGTTTTGGGTATACTTTAGCGTAGCGGATGGGACGGCCTGCCTGCCAATGGATCCGTGTAGTGGAGAATGATTTCTGATGGGTGATAAGGGCAGATGTTATTGCATTTTCCAACTCTTGCCATCCTATACAGAGAGATTGAGAATCGTCAGTTTACTGAGCTGGATACTCCATTTGTGTGTTCATGGGGGCGTACTGATGCTTGTACATGTAAGTGTAGATAACATTTCCATTTGTATTTCGGGCCTTCGCCATCACTCAATATCTCCCACTTTGTCCTTCTATCACTACTTCTCTCCTTTCCTTATTTTTATTGGTATACTCATACCACATCTCTTTTGATGATCTTAAACATGTGTTTTTTTATTTTTACCCCAAACGATCTTTCTGAATCCTTTATTGATTTTGTTTGCATTCAACAGCTGTCTTCATTAGTTCTCTCTGTTTCTCTATATACCCTCCTCTCTCTTTATCTCTTTCATTTCCTTATTTACTTTGTTTTACTCTTCCTGTAGTAATATCTTTCCCTTTGTCACTTTCTCTTTTTCTCTTTTCCTTCTTTCTTTTTCTCTTTTGTTCCTCCTGATCCTTCCCCCTCACTCCTTCCTCTTTCTCTCTGTCATCTTCCCTCTCTTCCTTTTTTCTCTTTCACTCATACTCACTCTTCTATTCTCACTCCCCAATGCACACACACACACACACACACACACACACACACACACACACCCTCACACACATGCGAGGTGTTATTTACAATTTGCCCTTTGTTTTTATCTGTAGATGGTCCAGTTGTAACATGTGTGTTATATCCGTTGACATTTCTCTTCTCGCCATTGCTTCCTGTTTGTAGTCCACTGATCTTTAGAAGATATGAACCTGTTACTCGTCTTCATCATCTCCAGAATAGACCAATATCTCCCATCCTCAGTTAAATTTATTTGATGCTCAAACTTTTTCCTTCTTTTCGTGATGTAGCCTGTAGAACATATGAATATAAATCCTCTATGACTGGTAATTATCAGTTTATAATTTCATGGTGTCATACAATTGCATAAAGTAACGGTTGATGGTGGATTAGGGTTGATGGATTTGGTTAACCTGTCTGTTGAGAAAGCATGTATATGCTTGTCAGTGATTAGGGGGAAACTAATGGCTTTAAGTCCTCCCTACCCCCCACCCAGCCCCCTCCTGGAGGCTAAGTAATAAGGATCAAGGTCTTTTAGGCTCATCATAAATCATTTGCACTTTGCATTGGTGATACAGTTTTATCAATATTGAAAATGAGTCAATCTTCATGGTATTGTTGCTGAGTGAGTGCAAGTCAGACAAGCAATTATTTTTTTTCTTTTTTTTTTTTATAATGAAAAGTTAAACAGTAATTTCATGGCATATTCTGTAATCGTAGCCTGCCTTAGCCTGTATCACTTTCTAATCTTCTTGACTTTCTTTCATTTTACTGCCCATTTTTTTTTTACATCCTTTCAAAGATTCTCCATTCTGTAAAACTACCATATTTTCCTGTCTCAACTTTCCTCCATGTAATCTCCATTATTCCCTCTGTGTCTATGAATGGAATCTTTTCTTTCACATGTGACCTACATACATTATGAATGAAGATGCTTTTGATATGGTGTCGGATTGCTTTTCACTATTTCCTTATCATATTTTCTTCTTTTTTTACATTAGCAATCATATACATCTTCTTATGTTATTTTTTCTTTGTTTTGAAGTAGAACAATTCTGTGTTCTCTCTGAACTCCTTTTACCCCTTGAACTGTTCAGTTATTTCCTTATTTGAAAAATATTTCTTTGTCCCTCTATACATTTGCTTGTTTGTTTTCTTCATTTTTTTTTTCTTCTCTTCTTCCTCTCTCTTCCTTCCTCTCTAGACATCTCTCATATCAACTCCTTTTAGGGCAAAAGGACCCAACTGGAATTACGAGTGCGTACAGGAAACTCTTGGTGCACGCGCCCCAGGGCCTATAGGCTCTGTGTATTAATACATTCAATTCAATTCAATTTGTATATATTTCATTTCCAACAGAAAGAAAAACAATGGCATTACAATGTTATTACCGAAAATATATGTATGCATTCATTTTTTTTCTTGATAAGTATATACAAGTACAATTTACACATAAATAAATTATCGTAATGAATTTATAAAAAGGATATATATATATATATATATATATTTTTTTTTTTAGTTCTGAGGAAATGGGGGGATCCACTTGTAATTTTGGACCCCCCATAATGCATTGTGTATGCAAACATCTGTCTTTATCGTGTTGACTATGCATGCCCGCATACATACTGGTGCATGCATAGTCATAGGCTCGTAGGCTAGCGTAGCGCTTGCGTAGAGTATAGCAGACATTGCGTTGGATAGATGAGCCAGACTTTACCATTGGATTTTAGTTTGAAACATACTTATCAAAAGCTAAAACGGATCACAATACCGGTATTCAACCAATCAAAATGATTCTTATATTGTTGAGAAGTGTAGAAGAAGTGGAAAACTGACTTAATGGAACTAAGATGTACAGTGTCACCGACAGAGATAAACAGGGAGTTGAAGTCATCAGTTTGTGCCAGAAAGTGGGAACTTACGTACATTTGCGGTAATTTTTAATTAAAAGTGGTTAAGTTTGGCCCCCCAAACGCAAATGCATTTGACATCTTTTGCCTGATTGAAAGTTATTTTAACAACTAGATTTCATCTTCATATTAGTGGAACTAAGGATAACAGTAAGAACTGTTTTCAAAAATTACAAAAAAAAGTGTTTGAGAAAGGCATATTTTTCAATCATTTCTCGATAGGGTAGGTGCGAGCGGAAAGCACGGACAGAATTTATTCATGTAGTTCTCCAAAGGAATTGATATGCTGCCCATCTCTCTGTACTGTCCTTCTCCATCTACCTTTTGCATTCTCCCTCTCCCTCCCTCCCTCCTCTCTCTCCCTCCTCCTCTCTCTCTCTCCCTCCCTCCTCCTCTCTCTCCCTCTCCCCTCTACCCCCTCCCTATCCCCCTTTCTCTTGTCTCTCATATATCCCCTTCTGCCTGTATATTTATTAATCATCTTAACCTCTGTCTTCTTCAATGAACCTGCCTGTTTGTGTGTAGACAGCTATATATTTCGGTTCATTTCGGGAGCATCGTGGCCCAGTTAATTCAACCCCATGCTTATGAGCAGTAGGTCCCAGGGGGGCGCCAAGTATACTCCTTCATATCTCAGCATGAGATTGCATTTTCTCCTCTCCTCTCTTTCTGTTTTTCATCTTTTCTCTCTTCTTTCTGTCAAGGTTATTCACCATGTCTTTGAGATATCCATGTCAATGCCTCTATACCCCATGCAGATTGGTATTCCATGATATTTTCTTTTTTTCAATGTTATTTCTTATTTCAAAAATCTTCAGTATTATTTCTTATTCCTTACTCTCTGTCTGCATTTATCCCACGCATATTCAGATGACATTTGATGTGGGCTTTAGTTTGAGTGAAATAAAGATTATTGTTGTCTCTGTCACGGGCTTTTGTATTGGGTTAAGAGTTAGGGTTAGGATTAGTGTTTGTGTTAGTGGAAGACTTGAAATTCATTTTAGTCAGCCAAATAGTTCACTTTTACGCGGCAGATGGCTTTCAAAAAGCAAGGCAACCAAAAGACACGCTTCAAGATAAAAATCAACCTTCCCCCATCCATCCATCCATCCCATCCAGTGACCTTGTTTGCACACAGCGTTGCAAGTCAGGAGGCGTGAAGAAAGTCGCCCCTCTCAAAGGGTTGTGACACCTCAGCAAACAGACTGGGAGCAGAGAAAAAGAGGGAGAGAGAGAGTTTTAAGATCAATGTGATCAATAGAGGTCGCCACCTTAATGAGACTGATAGCTTGGTCAGAGTAAACACCAAGTTAAATCAATTCATCAATCAGCACAGGATACTGTGTCGTTCATCTTTTTACTGTTGCTCTGGATATCCATTGAATCTGTCTTTCATGCCCTCTCATATCACCTCTCCTCCACTTCTGTGATCACTTTTTCTTTTTTCACTCTCCATATTTTATAACTTTCCCACTTTTGCTCATGCCCTCTCTCCCACTTTCGTTCTCTTTCCCTCTTTTCCTGAAAAATGAAACTTAGAATGTTATCATATTTTCTCAAATATTTATACCCCAGTATGTCTGACACAATGAATTTTGTTAAAGATTTTCATTTTAAGAATACCGGTAAATATGTTACTACATTTATGGAAACCAGAAAGGTAATAGTTTCTTAGACAAATGAAGTTCACAACTGCAAGAATATTTTACAAATTATCAGGGATACAAGTTATTTTTGTACAGTTAATCTGTCTCTGGTAAATATGAATTTGAATTTGAATTTGAACAAGTGTGGTGAATATCTGTACTGCATCCACCTTTACAGGATTTGACTTTTTATTCAGACTTGTAAGGTATCATGCTATCCCATCAGTCTACTCTTGTAGTCAATAATATCCTCATTTTTCTGTTCTATCCCAATCATTGCATATATAGATCAGGAAAAAAGGGCATGCTCAGTGCCCCAAATGAGGACTTCCTATCCCATCAGTCTACTCTTGTAGTCAATAATATCCTCATTTTTCTGTTCTATCCCAATCATTGCATATATAGATCAGGAAAAAAAGGGCATGCTCAGTGCCCCAAATGAGGACTTCCTATAAGTAGCATCAGGTAAAGGTTAACAGTGCCAAACTTTGAAGCAATCTGTCTCTATTGACAGGTTCTGTCTTCGGTAAATCAGAATTTTGGCTAAAAATAAACCGAAAGAGGAAGGAAACGCCAATTAGCATTTATTGAGCTCCCCTTTTTTGCGGTCGAATAGGTGGAGAAGAGGAGGGGGAATGATGATACATGATAGAAATATGAAAGAAGACTTCCATATGGGGGAATATGAGGCAAGGTGGGAGGGCAAAAGAGGCGTTTTAGTACTTAGTAGCGGAAGAGGGCTTTATGTAATTTTCAGTGGATATTAAAGTTAAAGGAAGGATATATTATGTTAACGAAGAGAAGAGGGAGAGAGAGAGAGGCTGAGAGAGAGGGAGAGAGAGAGAGAGGCTGAGAGAGAGAGAGAGGCTGAGAGAGAGGGAGAGAGAGGCTGAGAGAGGGAGAGAGAGGCTGAGAGAGAGGCTGAGAGAGAGAGAGAGGCTGAGAGGGAGAGAGAGGGAGAGAGGGAGAGAGAGAGGCTGAGAGAGAGGGAGAGAGAATGTGACTGATCTGAATGCAGACCATGGATTTGTGTATGGATGTTAGACTACTTCTTTTTGATCATTCAATACAATGTACTTGTCTTGGAGGCTTTGATTAAGTTTTCAAATCATCACATTAATATGAAAAAGCAAAATCATTAATATCCTGATGGAATTAACAACCATTTTTATTATCAAGGAAAGTAATTAATGACCAGTATTTATAGCATATTTGTAGAAAGCAAGAATTGGTAAAAAGTTTGGTGATGAAGCAGTAGCATATCACAGGGTATTTCAAAAATTTCCTTGACCTGTTGAAATTTAATCTTAAGCCTTTTGACATCATCTCATTAGGAAATGACGCTTATAAAAATCGAAACTGTTACCAGTGAATTACTTTGCTTTATATACATGTATAAGTGAATGAAATAGTGGGTATGTGGGTAGTGTAATGAAGGTCATTGATCTCTACCTCTCAGCTCCCCCCCCCCCCCCCTCCTTTGCTCTCTTGCTTTTTGCCTTGCCATGTCTAAAATAAATGGGAATGCCCATTCAAGCATTAATCAAAAGAAAAGAACAAAAAAATCGCCACCAGAAATAAACCGTTAATGGCTTCTTGATTTGTGTATATTTGCCAGAGAGCACTCCTTCGCATCATCTAATATAGCCAGCCTAATGGACAAGCCATTGCTTGGCCTAGAGGCAGGTTCATCATGCTCAGGGCTTAAGGGGTTTTGCCATGTTTTTCCTTGAATTTTACATTTTATGCGTTTATTCTGCACATTAAGGATTGTTGATACAATTACTGAGGTCAAACAGGTAGTTTTTCCCCCTAATGAATGGGAGCAGCATTGTATATTGATGTTATGATTAGTAATTATTGATGCACTTATAGAATGCTTATTCCTCCTCCCCTCATTCAACTTCATGAATACATTTTCTTATGAATATATTAAGGTTAAACAAGATCTGAATTATGCTTTCGAATGATGCATTCATTACTTCTTCAGTAAACAAAAAAGAATTTGAACATGTGGTTCTTATTTTTCTATACTCTTTTATTTTCCAGTCTTTTATTTTCTCAGTTTCCACCTTCTCTCACATTCTGTGATCAAAACTTTGTTGCATCATTTCGTCATTCCGATGAATGTATCAAATGTCACAAATAAATCCCAGAGTTGGGTATCATTAACTCTCAAAGTGTGCTTCAGCAAAAAAAAAAGACTGTAGATGTATGTTTTCCTTTCAAGGGAAAATAAAAATTTCCATTATGATTGTCCTTTAAAGTGCTGCTGAACATTTTATAATGCAATTTAATCCTACAAACCAATTCACTGTACGAATTGCTTAGATAAATGCGAGGATACTGAATCCTTTTGTGACATTTTTTTTTTATAAATGAAATTCCATAGCAATATATCCTGACAATTTGACCGCTCTTTCCCGCCCCTCATTATTAAGTTAGGCATAACCTTTTCAGTCTTTCTCCTTCAATACAAGAACACATCCTGATACCAAGAAAAGACTAGATGAATATAGTATCTACTGATTCAATCAAACAATTTTCTGCCCCATTTTTTCTTTGCCATATTTGATCTTCATATTTGGTCTCTTTGTGTCGTATATATTGTAAGAGTTCATCCATGTTCTTATGCTGATGATGGTTCCCCGTAATAGAACTTTATTTGATGCAATGGATCTGCCCTTGCATCAATGTAAAGAATGCATGTCTTGAGGTTATTGGTAAAGACGTAACATGCAAATTATTTTCTTCCTATCACATGAATAAAACATTTGTCATTTTACTGCAACATTGTGTCATATTATAGTGTATACCTTTTGAATTTACTGTTATATTGACATTTTGCTTTTCATTTAATATCATTGGACCATCAGAAACCCAAATTTAAATTCATGTTTTCTATGCTTCTTTTAGGCCTAACTGCTAAAAAGTTGCTTTGAAAATTGTGTAGATAGGAGTCACTTATTATCATCAACATTTTTTTTTTTTCAGATATATGCTCATAATTTTTTAAATTTTTTTCTAGAGTGCATCTTTCAGCTCTTGGCATATTTGTCTAAAACGAGTAGAACAAAAATATAAAAATCTTAAACTGGTTTAGGTTATTCAAATAGAATTATTCAATTTGCCTTCACTAATCAGTCGATGATGAAATAAACTTTTGAAAAGGTACATGTATATAAGAAGTATGTTTAACAAAACAAATTTGAGGAAATATGAAAAAAGGAATTCTTTTTGTTCAGCAGTATGATTTTAAAGGTGGAGTTATGTAATAGGATAAGGTTTGTTATAAGATTTGTATTTCTATCGTATTGCATTTGTTTAATCATTGTAAAACTCTGTCATCAGCTAGAAGCTGCTTTTCAGCAAGGGCATCAACAATATTCAAAACCTAATGGTACAGGATCAATAAAAAAATGATACACAAAGGAATCACCAAAAATATAAGTATTACAGTAAATAAGAATTGAACAAAAAACAAACAATGCAGGAACATCAAGAGAAAACATTATATGAAAAGCAACATATGAAAATGAAATAAGTAGAATCATGGATGAATTTTTAAAAGATGGTGGGATGTAATGTAAGTGTAGTAGGTTGCTTTCTTCATAACTTTATAAAGAAAATTGATGATGTCATGCTGCGCTCTCATCTTGCATCTTGCGGGGGGGGGGGGGGGGGGGGGGCGCGGTACTGGTGATGGGGAGTGTTCTGGCATTTGATGTGGGCAGGAATCTGAAACTTTGTGACAGGGATACCAAAGGGTTTTTTTTCTTCATATTTTGGGTTTCCATTTTTTTTGGGGGGGGGGGGGGGCAGGTGGTATGGAGGTGCACAAATGTTTGGCACAATTTCTGTTTCTACAGTTTTATGTATGTATACTTACAGTATGGCAGATTGGGTTTGGCTGAGGGGCACATGTCACTTGTGCCCCCACAATTCAACAGTTTCATTATTAACTGAGTAAGATATACAATTACACAAACTGCGTGTGGGCCTGGATTAAACTTAGTGTACCTTAAACTTTAAAGTCTTGCTTATTTACCATTTAATGTGTTTATGGTAGGGGTCAGTCTGACTTCTGACATTCACTTTATGAGTCTACCAATGCCTGCTAGGAATGGGTGGCCTTTTGTGTGATACATGGCTCAAAAAACATCAGCATTATTCGATTTGATTGTTTGCGCTGTAATGCATAAACAAAGCGACACATGCAACCTTTTCAAGTCCCCCATGGCCCTTAATGTTCATGTACAACCCCAAGGGCATCTCTAATTGCTTATTCATTCTGCTGGTAATTGAATCTGACATATTGCACATTGCTGTGGAAAGGCATAAGCATGGGCAATTACAGGGGGTAGCTCACATGAATTGTTAGGTTTGTTCTAATGAGCATTCTTACAGAAATACTTCAGACATTCGCTCTTTCTGTTGAGGTTTTTGAAATTTGGAACTATATTTCTTTGTGAGTATAAATAACCAGTGTGCCTGCATTATTGGATTGACTTCATTGTGGGTTTCTTAGATTATTTTTAAAAATTTATTATGAAATTCTACATGGTTGCATATGTAATATTCCATAAATTCTTTATTACATACCGTATGATTGCAAATAATTCTTAAGGTCAACCTGATAGGCTTTCCTGTGATTGATATTTTGCTTATAATGATTGATAACAAGATTATGAAAATGTCTACTTATATTATTTGTTTTGCAGGGATATGGAGTTTTTCATTCAGGATGAACAGAATAAATTTTTGTTAATTTGTCAGTTAGTGTATTTGATTCCTTAAAGACATTGGTTAACATTGTTATGATTTTTAAAAATCTTGTTTTGTTACTTGAAAATGGGATAAACATAAGGTTATAGTGTAAAAATACCGGTCTGAAAGTTTCAAAGTATAATATCCACAGGAAGTATTTTTAAATATAAAAAATGTGAACCAATGTTTGAAAAATATACGAGGGTCGGTTGCACAGAATAGACATAAGGAGTGCGCATGTGCGTATGACTCACCTTACTGTACTGTGTGTATTGGCGTATCACGCAGCAGGAGGCACATAACGGCATTTTCAAATTCAAGCAAAGTGGTCCTCTTAGTGATTGTCTCGTGAGACGAAGGATAATAAAATCGCCGTTTGCGTCTAACTTACACTTTTTTATTCCAAATTATGGTTGGTTTCAGGGTTTTTGAGTACAAATACAAGTACTCATACACATGTTTCATCTTAGTTTGAGAATTTTTTAAATCAGCTACTCACAAAGTTAGCCAATGCCTTTAACCTTTTAGTAATTCTTTCCGGGGGGGGGGGGGGGGGGGATGCATCTGGTTGACTGGTTTATTTTCTTCAGTGAGGGTTACAGACAAGGCCTAAATGATGTGCTTCATTTAATGACAGTTATTTACTCTTAGTGTAAAGTGTAGTCCTTTGAGTACAGGATATGATTTATGAACTCTATAAATAAATACATGTATTATATCAGAATATGAAAAAAAAGGCAAAAATTTTCATTCTTCCTGTGGTAGCAAAAGGGTAAGCTCTGTTAAGCTTTGTTTACACTCCAGAATTTAAGCCACCACAAAATAACCACTAGGGAGAAAAAATGGCATAAGCACAGTGCAAGCGCTATTATACTTCAATATATTACAACTCGCTGAAAGATTCATCAAAGTGAAGGATCACCACCAATTATTTGTAAAATATTTCTAATTTTGCCAAAGCAGTTTTTTTGAGGTGATCTAGTATGTTTTGTGTGAAAGAGGCTTCTGACATGGTAATGATGATTATCAGTCGTCAAATGATATGACCCTCAGAATAGCATAAAATGGTTAAATCAAGTTTCTACTCCATCGATGGTGCATGGCGCATAGTGTGGAAGCTCCTCAAAATGGCTAGAGTTATCGAAGCAAGGTGGGAAAGTGAAATGAACTGTCAGTGACCGTTCCTATAGGCGTACATGTAGTTAGGGGGACCAAGGGGGCTATGGACTCCTCTCCTGTTCATGTGCCAAAAAATAAGCTCATCCCAAAGAAAGGAACTTTAATGGCCAAGATCTTAACCCTACCCTAAATTTGTGTGTTTGGGTGTGTGTGTGTGTTACTATGTGACTCTGTGTCACACTGTGTGTTACCCCACCCCCCCCCCCCAAAAAAAAAAAAAAAAAAATTGTGGGTATACCAGTGTTGTTCACTGTGTATTTTCTCAATGTTTTTGCTTTAGCTTCTGTATTCTAGTCTCAGTGTGTGTATGATGGGGGGGGGGGGGATAAAAGAGCCATGCCCCTCTGATTATATTTTTAAAAAAGAATTTGGTATTCCTACTTATACATTACATGGGAAAGAGTATCCTTCTTATTTCATTTGCAGAAAGTAAGAAATTCTTGTTTTCTCAAAACTTGCCTGGAGTGTTACATTTTTAATAATATCGTAGGAAAGCTTCCTGAAAAATGATTTATGGATAAAATGAAATTGCCATAGTTTGTACCACTGATTTGGAATAATGATTTTATCTAATGTACTACTATACAATGTAAATTGGGAATGTTAAACCAGTTGAATATGTCTGATTGTATTCTCGCTCTCTCTCTCTCTCTTTTCTCTCTCCTCTTTTATTCTCTCTCTCTTTCTATCTCTCAAACACTCTTGCTCTTGCTCACTTTAAACCCTGCCTTGTATACTGTTCATTTATTTGTTTTCAAACTGGGTTCGCTGGTAGGCCATAATAGATATTAAGCTAGCACCTGCCATGCAAAAATGGAAAGATTGTCATAAAGCCTTTAACCCTTTCTGCATTGCCTTTAATGACCTTATGGGAGTGTGTTTTCATATTTGTATGGCTCTATCCAAACAAATTCGTCCCTGTTTTCACAAAGTGAGAGATGAGCACGCAACTTAAAGAAAGTTAGTTTTGAGTAAATCGTTTTCAAAGTTTTAAATCTCAATCTCAACCTCTTTAATGAATGGAGGGTGAATAACTTTGATATCCTGGTATAGGACATATTCTGGACAATGTTTATTACTAATCATTTGCATATTTTGGAAGAAAATGAGGTGCAAACATAACCGTCATTTCATGAAAACACAAAATTCAAGGACGTACTGTGATTTTGTTTCACGAAGTGTTGGATCTCAGCCGTGCACTTGTAAAACAAATGGGACTTGATGGGCAAGCATTTGACCTAATTGTGCGTAAACACATGTTCAAATCAAGGACGCGCTCTTTGATTTTTTTCATGAAGAAACGGATCTCAGCCACACACGTAAAACATACGGGACGGCTGTAAGCCATCACTTCGTGAAAGCAGAAAATCCTCTTACTACTTATTTTCTGGTTGACATTATTGCCATAGTTACATAATTAAACATTATTACAATCTGAAACTCTGTGAGGTTCAAGATGTTAGTGAAAGATGTCCAAAAATGAAAAAAAAAATCAAAATTGAAAAAAATATGCGATTTTCCTCATTACCATCACTTTGGGGAAAAAAGGGACAAATTGTTTATTCACAGCTTGTAATTTTTAGTTTTAGAATGAAGTGTGGGGTGTTGTAAACTGTACAGTAAACTCAAGCACTCTTTTAATAGGGTTGAGTAAATGTAATTGAGGAATATGTTTACACTGAACATAATCATTTATTTTTCTTTTAAACCAAACACATTTTGAGTATATTGTAATATGACTCTCGATTTTCCTTTCTTTATAAGAGTCAGATCCCTGTTTCATAAAATCTGTTAATAACAGCTGTCACAATTCCATAACTGTTGCTTTCTGTCAATTTAATATTAGGATTTCAGCAGCCTTTAAATGTTACTGAAACTTGTTATTGTCAGATTTATAACAAATCTTATGAGAGGAAAGAGAGATTGATACAAAGAGGAAAGAAATAAATAGAGAGAAAGAGAGAAACTTGTTGTTAATAACAAGTTTTATGAAATAGAAAGAGAGATTGATACAAAGAGGAGAAAATGAAATAGTGAGTTATAGAGAAACTTGTTTTTAATAACAAGTTTTATGAAGTAGAAAGAAAGATTGATTCAAAGAGACAAGAGAGAAATACAGAGGAGAAAATATATAAAGAGAGGGCAGGAGAGAGAGAAGAGGAAGGAAGGGAAAAGGACAATCTAGGAGGTAAAATATATACCATAGCAGAAATATAAATCAAGAGAGAAAGTTAGAGAGAGAGAGAGAGCTGGAATGGAGAAATTCAAAGGGCTAGAATAGACAGCATAGTATATAGATAGTAGAAATAGAAATAAAAAGGAACGGAAGAAGAAGAAAATGAAAAAGAAGGAGGAGGAGAGGAAGAAGAAGAAGGAGAAGAAGAAGGAGAAGGAGGAGAAGAGGAAGAAGAAGAAATGGAATAATGAGACAAAGGAGAAGAAGATGATAATGATGATGAAGGAGGAGAAGAAGAAGAAGAAGGAAAGAAGAACAGATTGTGATAGTAAGAAAACTTCTGGAATGTAACGTTTGAGTGGAAACACGTTGACATCTACTGCTGATCTGCGATAGGGTGTAAGTGTGTGAGTGTATTTTTTTGTGGAGTGTGTGTACTGTGGGTTTTAGGGGGGAATGCCATGTACAATGTTGGTATGGATGGCATTCATGGTAGCCCATTGTAGAATTCCTCAGGAACCCCTTGTCTTGTGGTTTGAGAAGCAGCAGGTGAATTGCTGAAAAGTACATTACACGGGTTACTTCAAATGTCACTGCAGTGCATTGTACAATTTGCGGTGAGGGGTTTAACAAAAAAACATGGGTGCAAATATATGTGTATGTGTCTCTCCCCATTAGGGGTTTGGGAAATTGAAGTTTTTATTGAGATGATGAGAGAGAGAGAGAAAGAACGAGAAAACATATGGAAGTGTGATGTAGGATGATGCACCATGATCTGAGAAGAAGCGTGTTAGGAGTGAAAAGTTCATTGTTTGTTATTTTTTAATAGAAAAGATGCACAAGATGAAGGGAGACATATGTGTTTATTGTCAGTGATTGTGGTAAGGATGATTTAATGAAATCATGGTGATGATCAGTAGAAAAAGGATTAAAGTTTTGTGCCCCCCCCCCAACTTAAGCCCCTGTACAATAATTTGTAACAATTGGTTTTATAATTGGATGTATAAAGTTGTCAGACATGTTAGCCCTGTCGTTTTGACGTAAGAGTAGCCTCAGAAATAATATAATGTTTCTACTTTCTTGCAGTAATAGTGATGATTAGTGATGTGGATAATTCCAACAAAGGGGGAATTTTTTCACAATTATTTTTAAAGTATTATTAGAAGCACAGAAAGTGGTTTAAAGGTTAGTTTAAAACCGTTGGACCAAGTTTGAGGAAGTATTTTAGATGCATGTAAGGAGAAGTGATGTAAAATTCTTGTTTTCATATACATGTATATAAAACGTAATTAAATTAAGCTCTTTTAATTCTTTAATGATATGATAAGTAATTTCATTGTGCAGGTATTTTGTATCATGTTTTCAAAAGCAAGATATACAAGTAGGTTAACATATAGCAGAGAGCAATAGTAAGAAGTAACCATATGTTCCATTAGATGCCATTTTCACCATATGGGACCGACCCTCGTCGTACATTAGGCATGGTCAGCGACGGGTATTTGCGGATGCCTGCTTATTCAAACTCAAGATCTTTATCTAAAAACACCCCCACCATTCTCTTCCTTTACTGTTTTCTCTCTCTCCTCTTCCATTTTCCTTCTCTGTAACATCTTCTCCCTACTTTGCTGCAGCATGTGCCTGTCAGCACACACGGCTCATTTCATGCGCGTTCATATAATACGTAGACTTATTATGACAGCAATCGGAAGGGATAAGAAAAGTAGTGCCCTCAAGTGAAGTAGGTACACTTTGTATTCTACCTGTTTAAAGGTTGATGGTGCACTCATAAGGAAGTTGGCGAGATTAAACTGTCAATCAGAAGACCAATCATTTTGATGACAATGAGGAAGGAGTTATGCTTCATTTGGAGGAGGACATACAATCATGCTTTAGTCCTTGGATCGTCACTCTTTGTAGCACTTGAACTTTAATACAGAATGTGCTTTTTTTTAAAAACTCTTTATAGTTTGCTCTTTGTGAATTGATTTAAAATATCATCTGATAGAGTATGTTTATGATTGCAATAAATTATGTCTTTTCAACTGCAATATCCTTTTAGTATTAAAAGTGCTTTTATATTTGATTAGCATCGTTCCTTTAATACAATCTTCCGAAATTATTTCATCCCAGGAATAAACTTCATTCATGGACAATTTAACAAAGGCCTTTGGAAAATTTGCACGAAGATCATCACAATCTAACAAATCACAGGTATATCTGATATTGAATAACAAAGCGAATACAAATTTTATTGAAATGATAAATGCCAAAATGTGACACTAGATTAATACTCCTGAGAGACTGAAGGGCATTTTGATGCAGAGTTTGAGAAAAGTTGAAGTTCTGGGTAAGGACAAATGATTTTGTGACCTTTCTCATTATTTTTTTTGTCAATTTGGAAGAATATCATAATAGAAATATCCCTTGAAAGAATTGCTCTTTAAGTCCCATATTGTATTTTGAAATATGACAAGAAATAGCTCAAGTGTTTGGCCCCGAGTACTTGTGTATGGTCCCACATACCCATTTCTGTATGCAGTGCTTGTGCTTTTCAGCAAGATAAAGATGGCTTCTAATAAGCTTGATTATTATTAAGTAACATTAAGTAACATGAAGTAACATTTTAAAGCGCATTGCAATATTCATGTAATGCGCTATATATGTAGTATATTATTGTTATTATTATTGAGTATTTGGCCTCACCTATTATTAATAATGATGATGATAAAAGTCGGTTTGATGATTCCAAAATTGCAATATATAATACTTAGTCAACCTTTGCTGATTGCTTTGGAATAGTTTCTTTTGCATCGTAATCGTATACCCGGGGGAAGGGGGTGTTAGTCAACCTTTGCCGATTGCTTTGGAATAGTTTCTTTTGCATTGTAATCGTATACCTGGGGGAAGGGGGTGTTTCAAAAGCTGCGCGCAAAGTTATGACTTTAGGAATGACTTGAATATGGAAAGCTATATGGGATTCTCAGTCCTTTTTAATTATGGAAGCTAGATTTGAAATATCTGTGTATATCAACGTTATTATTATTAGTAAGACATTTTTCATGTGAAGTACGTTTTTTGCCAGCAATTTGATTGAGTCCATGGGAAAGGCAGTCACACTTTATTAAAACAAGAGGAAAAACTCTGGGCATCCCATTTAGCTCTTCTTAGTTAAGCCATTCTTAAAGTCATGTGCAACTTAGTGGAAAACTTTGTAAAACACCCACCTGTACTCATTTTATCTTGAACACCCTCCTTACCCTCAACACCCTCCTTACCCTCAACACATGCTTTGATATGATATAAATCTTTTTATTTCAGTTTATATTCATTTACAAAGTGAAAGACAACAAGTCAGCTTTCTTAAAGACGCTCGGTCGTGGACTTTGTGAAAAGCACTGGAAATACCTGTAATAGAGCTACATTTCTGGAGCACAGCAAAACATGCTGTCCCACCATAAACATTCTTCGGCCTGCTTCGGGCATTCTCGGGCCAGGGAAAATGAGATAATGACTTTGCCATATGGGGAAAAGGGTGGAATATACAGAGCATTACATAAGGTCTGTTGGTCATAAAACTCATAGTGATGGACAACACCTGTTACTGGGTGAGCACCCATGGTGTCAAATTCCCCATGAAAGCCCACGACCTAGCGTCTTTAAACAATGATTTCTTCATATTTGTGGCCTCCCTGCAATAAGGCTATTACTACTATTATTAGTATCACGATGGCCACGTTGCAGGCAGCTGACGGTTTCTTGATGTTGCATTCTACTTTTAAGCGAGACAAAAGATTCTATTTTTCTTCTTAGTCAACCTTAAGTGTGGTATGAAAAGAAGAGATAAATCACAATTCGATAAGGCGCTTGGGGGCCATTGAAATTGCTTTCAAAATAGCTTGCATTAAATTTGAAACAGATGTGAGGATCTTGCAGTCCCTTTAAATTGGCAACGCTGGAACCGTTAAGTCTTGAGTGTAATGTGCCATGTATAATCTGTTTACTGCGGGACGCCAACCAAAATATGGAGGGTGAAATCCGGCGATACGCTGCATGATGCGTTGGATGAAGAAGTAAAAACGTTCTAGTGAAGGTGCTTGCCATACATTACTTGAAGTGAATCTTCCATTGCTTTTGATCAAAAGGGCCTGAAATCTGTGCCATAGAATATACATGTAGATTGATAGATGGACAAGATTACATCAGATCACTAAAATATTGTTTAGAATTAGTACTGCTATGTATTTACATGGTGTAGCGTTAAAAGGTGATATTATTTTGGTGCCACTGTTACAAAGTATTGTAACTTCTATTTGAAAGGATTCGTTTGGATTTACTAGCATTCATGTACCATAGTTAAACTTTTTTTTTGGGGGGGATATGTTTAATATTTTGGTTGTGAATTTTCATGCTACTCTTGCCTGAAGGTGTGGACATGGTGAACATTATAGGAGACGCTTTGGAATATGTTCACTTGATTTTTATTTACATTTATTTGCAGAGACATTGCCCAGTGTTGCTATATGTACAAATATATTTCATGGTTTATTTGTAACATTTATCAGCATTTTCAGAAGCCATTATAATGTGAAAACTAAACGGACATGGCATTCATGTTCTAGTCAAATATATCTTTTTTTTCGTCATGTATAAAGTTTACATAAGTTTGTGTTCTCATGGCCTTACATATAGCTAGTATATTAGACACACCTTGGGTATTGAAAGCAAGCAAGCAAGCAAGCATTTGGGATGGCTCTAATGTAGGGGAAACAGAAACTTAAATTGAACATGGAACAGGAGAAAAAACATGCATCCCTTCGAGGCAAATCATTCCAAGCGTCATAGAACACCAGCATCATCATTTAGAAGAATATTTGACTACTATGAACCTGTAGAGATAAAATTGATGATATTCTTGAAGGAACCAGGATTTGTTTTTCCCCTGTCCATCTGTCTGCTATGTGATTTTCAAATGGTGACATGCAAGATTGAGAGATTATGTGAAACTTGTACTAGCTGCCCCCGGGGCAAGTGTCTCATGTCTGTGTCTTGGACTTGGTGAAAAGCCATCCTTTTTCTTCTTTGTTCTCCAATTTCAATGAATGACAAGGAGAATTTGTGTTTTGATGCGTGACATGGAAAGAATATCTATGACAGTTTTTCCTTGGAATTTTACAAGCGGAGAGGCACGCATATACAGGAGGGAAGACAGGAGATGTAAGATTCATCAAACCATTATGAAACTTGGTCAGTGCAGGCTATATGTTTCAAGAAATGAGGCTGCACTAGATCCTGGTAATTTCATAATCAACTTTATGTTGGATTATGGTTGTACAAAACTAAACTGCTTTGCAGTATTTGTATTTGGGTATTATTTATTATGATATTTCCTATGATTTAATGACAGAGGAATTAAAATCATAGAAGCAGAGGAAAAAATTGATATACATGTATTCCACAAGGGTATCCATTCACTGAAGTGGAATTCAACAAATTAATTGTGATGATCATGTGCTGTAATCTGGCATACGAATAAAAAGCAATTTATAATTGATTGGAAATACATTCATAACCGATTCTGACATGTTTGTAAGGGGTAATCTTCCAACTGAATTATGGGAAATCAAAGACAAACAACATTGGTTCACCCTGGGTCACACATGTACACTGTAAGGATAATGTTGTTTTGCAGATAACTTCTGCTCACTTTTGTCATGTTTAGTAGTTACTTGGTAAAACATTGCAAGAGATTTATTCTCTAGTGCATGTACATGTATGAGAACAAACATAGAGTTTGATTTAAAGGACAGTTTATCCCTTTTTGAAAATTTGAGAGATTTGCAATTGATGTTGCGAAAATATGAAGAAAGTGATAAGAAAATATAAATTTCATATCATTATTCCAAACTTTTGAGTAGGGTATCAAATAGAAGGCATTTGGGTTTTATGCAGTGGTGGTGTTACTTTAAAAATGTTTTTGAAAAATGGTCTTCATTGGTTTTTGCAATGCAAGTTAAATAGTGAATTCTATGTGAATTAGCTTTATATATTTTGAAGATAGTAAGTGCTTGAAGTAACAGTTTATAGATGAGTAACCTCATTATGACTGTTAGATAATTGGGAGAAAGGGGAAAGGATTAGTCTCGCATGGACAATGAATATTTAAAATGTCAATTATAACCAATTTTCTTTCGTAGTCAGCACAGTAGTCAGTATCTCGGTGTCGTAAAGGTATACAGGCTTTTTATCCGTAATCTAATCTTCCAAAATGCTGAATGTAGTTTTGAGCCTGCATTGTGAATGGGTAAAAAGCAAGGCAGAGAGCAAGGAGTATAACAAGTGTAGAGTTAATTACTCTGTATTAGCACTAGACATTGCTGTCATGATTAACGCCATCTGTGTATGTTGGTTTGCTGAAATGAACTCGTTATTGTGAGTTCATTCCGTGGCATGGATAATTAATAGGATCTTAATGAACTTTTACGGAGATAGAAATAGTCTTAACCTATTATGCGCGAGCCCGGTGCCCTTATATCCACCCTGTACCCAAACTCCCCTCTGCTTCCTCGATTCGTCTACGAGCTGGATGGTTAAAGCAGACGCCTGCGTTAATTCAAAGTAGAAACGTAATTACTCCACTCAGTTGCAAATTATGTGTAAAGCAAGGAATGAGGAAATAATGGGCCTCTGCTGGTTTGTATTTTGATTAGTCAGGTCTCTTGTATGCTTGGGGTATGCTTCAGGAGTAGTTAGTACACTGCATCGCTCAGCCTACATGTATGTTGGTGTGTTGGTTGCAGTGTTCAGGCCATTGTTACTTGGTAGTGACAAGATATGTGATGAGGACTTGTTTGGTGTTTTGTTTTGGAACATGTTTTGTGACCAATTGCTTCATCGACTCTATACAGGATGATTGCTGGTGATAGTGTATAGGCCTTATATCTAGATCAGTGTCTTTTATGCTAATATTATTAGCTGTCAGGAACTCTTTGAGACAAGACTATGGTCAGTTTTAATGACATTATTTATTGCCGTCATAGAAAGCAAACATCAAGTATAAACTTTCACATACGCGTGCAATTAAAATGCGGATGTGTACAGAATTTATGTCAAAGTTTAATTATGACTATGAAGTGGACAGTTGGTCTTTTCGGTATATTCTGCAGAGCTAAACTTTTGTGCATGTATGTAGCTAATCTGACTCGTTAATCGTTACTTATGAGCTTCAGTTATTGTGGTTACTATCGGTATGTTAAATCCTTGTAGTGGAATTTTCCTGAGGTGTCTCATGCCTACATGTAGTACAGGTTAAAGTAACACCATTCTTCTTTTGTTTCTCACTCTTTCTTTTCTTCTCCCACTTTTCCACAGACATGCCGTTCCAGACATCTGATTGACCCAAATTCTTGTGCCATGCCTACGCCGTTGTGATCCAAAGGTTCTATTAAGGATTAGCGTTACGTCCGCCTGGTGGTGCTAGCGAGTGGTAGAGAGAGAGACGACCGTGTCGCGGGAAAATTACATCTGAAGTTACATTAAAACCAAAGGTGAACCCATACTGGCATGAATCAGCGGTGGTGATGATAGTGTAATTGCAACGAAAAGTGTGAGAGATTTGAATATATATATATACACCACTTTCCTGTTACACATGGCTTTGAAACGTTGCAGTCAGGTAGACTAGTGGTCTTGGAAATCGAGGACGTTTACGACATTGTGATTGCAGTGTTACGCTGGGAATTTTTTAGTCAACGGCTGCTGCCGCAGGCGTTTTGGAGTTGACCAAAGCGTTGACGAGTGAGCTATGGCGCTCTCAATATGGGACAAGCTAAGCCCCAACGAATTTGAGATTCTGCTGGACTACGTGAGCTGTGAGTATAATCTATCTGATTTGATTTCTTACCGTGTCTCTCGCATTCTCTCCCACCGTCTCCATCTTCCTCCATCTCCTTTCCCTTCTCTCTCTCTCTCCCTCTCACCCTCCTTCAATTTTATTTGATTGTCCCATATCTATTATCACAGTTTCCCATTTTACTCCATCATGTCAAATGTGTCCCTCTCTCAGTCTACTTTTCTTGCATTCCCTCTGCCCTAGTTATTTCTTCCATACTTGCGTGTATATCTGTAACATGATGCTCTTTATCCTTTAAAGAGAAGCAAAAATAATTTGTGAGCTCTCTCATTCTTTCCATGTCAGAGGAAGAATATAAAAAATGTCCCCTAGCAAGGATTGCTCTCCAAATGCCCTCATATTGGAAATATGAAAAGAAAGAGCTGAAAAGTTGGAGTGTAACTATCATTCCAGATTAGTGTGTGGTCCCATATACTCATTTCTTTGTGCATTGCAAGTACCTTTCTGGGAAAGTAAATGAATTTCCCTTGCAAATCTCCAAATCTCACACTAGACACCTGTGCTTATATACAGCTAATCTTATTCTCCCAGTTGCTTTGGAACCATTTCTTTTGCATTATGATCACATGACCAGAGCTCCAGTTTCTCTTTAAACATTATATTTGGAATCTTTTGTAAAATTTTGTATGTAAAGCACATGGGGATTTTTGTAAACCAACCATTGATAGGTTCATACACATATTTTAAATGACCCCCTGATTTTTAAGCAACTGTTCTGAGAGTGTTTAATCTCACATTGTCTACCTTACAATTTGCATAAAAAGATACATATATGTATTTGAGATCATACAGGGCTCTACAAAAATTTGTCGTCCTGCTTGCCAATTTGGGAAAGTTTCTTTGAAAATTGCTAGCCCAAAACATATTTTGCTTGTCCAAAAACATATATTACTTGCTCTGTTTCCACAAAATAAGAAAATTCATGATAGTTTGAATTAAATTTTGCAACAGTGATATTTATTAGCCATTGCTGAAGATGAACTTGCACTCTGAGCATTATATTAACTGATTTTGTCATTTGTTCTCATGATAGTTTTGATGGAATAGACTTTTGGGCAAGTGATTTCAAAATTCACTTGCCCTTTCATGATTTTTACTTGCCCCGGGCAAGCGGGCAAGTGGGTTTTTAGAGCTGTGTCATATGTTATTCCATTTATGATTTTCCAGTGAATTTCAGTATAAATATTTGAAATGAATGCAATGTTGCGGTTACACTCTGTCCTACGCTGGGACCCCTGCACCACTACTGCTCCCTGCACAAGGATCATAGCTCTTTGTACATCTGTTGTGTAAACAGAACTCTCCTCGGTTTTACTTCAGTGCAGGCACTGTGGTGACTTTATGTCACTGACCCAAGAGAGTTAATGCCCTTCTTGCTTCAGACAAAGTGTGGATTACGTGATATGTCTGTATGTACTAAGACTAGATATAGAGGGCATCGCTGGCGTGTGCACATGATACTGTGTTAGTCATACCAGGCATTAGATGTGTGGAGTGATTATCTTGTAAATTAACCACTGTGTAATCACTGTGGGAGATTTTGTCGGAGCATTTTATGGTAAGTTACTAGTGTTCATTTAATGCCATTTTGCAAGGCTTAGTGCTTCTGTAATATTGTCAGGACTTTATATATGGATGGAATTGAAAAATGGTTCTTTCAGTGCTCATTTGATGAAGGGAAAAAAATCTAATTTTGTATAGGGTTCGAACGGGTTTTGTTAGAAATATAATGTTATTTAAACACTGCCTGCAAAAACATCTCAGTGAGATTACAAAATTATTGAGAAGTCCCATCTTATAAAGTGGGTCTTTTGGGACCTAAAACAACATGTTAATGCCCTTTTCCTCATAGAAAATAAGAGATGACTTAGGAGTCATATTATTGTAATCATTATCACTGTGTTTAGGCTAAGACTGGCCCTCTACTATTCAATAGCAGCACCAAACCAAGCTATCTTCAGTAGATTTGTAAAGGTCCATCTTGAAATGGTGACCTTTGAGTAAGCAATAGCCAGTGTGATAAATACACCTGCCTGATCCAGACTGTTATTGAGTTATCAGTATAAAAGCCACCCTTGGTGGATTTAGATGGTAGAAAATGGTTCTTATCGACAGGTGGCTTTTTGATAACTCTAATTGCATGGTATAAATGCGAATAACTGTAGATGACCTTTTATTGTGGGTTCTTACTCGCTGTAATATAGCTTATGTGTCATTTTTGCATTTGGAATGTTTAGTTCTTATAAGGAAAATTTGAATTTATCTGAAGGTTTCTAGTCACATACTGCTTTCACATCAAGGTACGGTCGCTGCGACCGGTCGCTGCGACCGTACCCAGCGACCGATCGGACGTGCTTTCACACCTCCGTCAAAATTTGGTCAGGCCCAGAGCGATCGGTCACTGTATAGCTGACCTAGCCGGAAGGGGAAGTAGAGATAGTGCGTAGGCATGTATGGGGGTCATTGCATTTCGATCGGTCGCTGAGTACGATGTGCTTTCACATCTAGCTTGCATCGGTCGCGATCGGTCGCTGAAGTACCTCAACGACCGTACTCAGCGACCGATGAAATGCTTTCACATTATGATTTCATCGGTCGCAGCGACCGTACCTTGGTGTGAAAGCAGTAACAGTCACATGTGGCTAGACTACTAAGACACATGTTTACTACCAATACACAAGCACCTTTATAATTGGAAGCTATTTTGTGAAATATACCCGCTTTCAGATTGTCCAGCTTTATTGGAGATTTAATTTTACGAACGTTTTCTAGTGACTGTCTCAGTGGACAAGATATTCAATGAAAACGAAGACCCTTTAATACTGGTGCGACATAGCTCTTATACCTTTTTTTCTCTCTCTCAAAAAGGTCAATCACAATTACTGCTGTAACATCACGGTTATTTTCAATTCCGTTTAACGGGGAGTCAAAACCGAATGGTTTTTCGGATAAATTAACGAAAACATTACACCTTTGCCAAAGTTGCCGCCTATTGAAAGTACACTGTCAGCCGGTCCGGGATCGGGATCAAAAACCCTGCGGTCTCAGGCCCCGAGACGGTTCCGGTATCAATCGATTGCGATTGTATCCCAGCAGAAAAAAATAAATAAACAACTTATTTATATTTAGGTTGTAAACTTTAGTAATTGTACTTACAAAATACCGTGCGAGAGAACTAATGCATAGATCTATTTAGCTTTCACTGCGATTGTATTGCGCAATAATTTGCTGTGGCGTATTCGTGTTCGCTTTCTACACATAGCTGAAGACGTACATGGTGTAACGGTCAGCGAACGTTTTTCTAGTTCTGTGGTAACGATAAGTACGAAATTGTTGCTTATTTCAGTTATCAGTGAAAAGTTGCACAGACGAAATCCCATAGACTAGTACAGCATTTTCCCTCGCAGAACCATTCTTTTATACATGCTGAAGGTATCGATCATTTTTTAATTCTCAATTTGAAGAGTGTGTACTTTTGCTGCACATCGAAAGTACATGTACTAACAGGGCATATTAATGATTAATGAGGCGATCTCTATGGGCAATTCCTGATCTTCGAATTGGCTTTGAAAGCTCTGGGCATGGTGCTTTTGTGGAACGTACATATTTTTGTGTTGGTGGGCGATCGTGAGCCAGTAAACAAATCAAGTGCCCGTTAGATACATCCGAGTGTATCGCTTGTGAAATACAGTACGGAGGTGCTGCATCACCATGCTTCGCAAAATTTTCACAGATCGTCATGAATCGCCATGGTCGCCATGATCGCCTTTCTAGTGAGATGGGGGCCTTAAATGTGATGGTTGCTATTTGAAATCTACAGGCTGTAGCATTTTTTTAAGTAGTCAAAATGGTAAATTTTCTGGGGAATTTAATTTGGATTTTCTGATGACAGTATAGCTGGAGTAAATACGTACAGCAATTATATCTTATAGATTCTGTAGGTGCGCATAGAGATTCAAAACATGTGTCTAGTAGCAGTAGCGTAACCCACACCCCATTCCTAAGTTTGGATACGATACTGTGTTAGTCATACCTCACATTTAGAGTGATGAAAGATAATCTTATGAAGGGAAGGTGCCATTTGTTTGAGAAGAGGATCGCCCAAGGGGTTAAGAGGAGGGAAAAAGGGAGAGGATCAGAGAGACGGGGAAGGACAGTGGCATTCATATAAAGAGGCTAGGATGGGATACAAGGCAAGAGAGAGGAGGAGGGGAAGAAAGAAAGGGAGAGATAGGGAGAGTGGGGGGGGGGGATAAAGACCAGAGAGACTGGAGGATAAGGAGGAGGAAGAGAAATAGAGAGAGGGGGAGATGGGGGGGGATCAGATAGATTTGGGGACATAGAGGAGAGGTAGAGAGAGATGGAGGAGCAGGGGGAAGAGATATAGGAAAGAAATACTAAGTAGACAGAGACTGAGGCATTTAAGAGTGCAAAATTGAGAATGAGAGAGGGGGGAGATGGGGGGGGGGTAGAGAATCAGAGAGATTTTGGGGTATAGAGGAGAGGTAGAAAGAGATGGAGGAGCAGGGGAAAGAGATATAGGAAAGAAATACTAAGTAGACAGAGACTGAGGCATTTGTTAGTGCAAAATGGATTCGAAAATGGTTCGAATTAATACTAGACTTTGAGAAAACCTTAATGAAATACATGTATTTCTATTGAAATTCCTGAAGTGTTTACTGCCTATATTGCACAGCAACAGAATGAGAGTCTGCTGACAAGCTGTTCATTTGATAAAAAATGTGACACAATTTGTGAAACCAATGCATGTGAAACAGTTCACACTATAGATCTCTGTGAAATTTACACATTTGTTTTGTTTCCTTCCGCTTGATGCTGACAAGTGAGGAATATCTCTTGCACATGCGAGAATTGATTTTTTGTCGTCTTTTGAGACGTCGATCATTCTACGGACCATGGGCCTGGCTTCCAGGAAACCGTTGAGACGTGTCTCCTTGATGCGTGAATGGAGCCCTCGTTTGTTGTCGAGTGGGGGGATTTTCGAGAATTTGCTCAGCGTTGTTAGAGGGTGTCATCCCCGGCCAGCCAACCAAGGCGGTGCCCCCATCTCCTGTTTGCTCAGAAGCGATCCCGATTGTGGATTATTATCCAGGGAGACTCGTGTATCGCATTTACATTTATTTGAGTTGGAATCGGATAGCGCGATAGAAGGGGCCCCCATGTGCTGTATTGCAAGTGAATGACCACCTTGTAGTGGAGACTTCAAAGCTAGAGGTCTCAAATAATTCTGACACTATCCATGAAGATACCCTATTGTATTATATCCTTTGAATTTTTTATATTTTACTAAGTTAAGTTTTAAGTTTTGTTTATATTCTGATAATCTAAGTTTTGCTTTCTTTTTCTGTTTTGTAGGAGTTGTATACAATAATAAGTGAAAGGTCAGGTTTAGAGAAGGCTAAGATACACTTGTACATACATGTAAGTGGAAATTCATGCACATTTGGACCATAAATGTGCATTTGTAAAGGAAATGAGACACAAAAACCCAAACACATATGAGGAGTATGGAGAGTATTGTGAATTGTGCAAATATACATATGCACAGTATATTACTACTGCAAGCAAATCAGCATACATGTATCATGTCAATAACAGATTTTGTTCCTGACATAGATTACAGTATAAAAAACAACAACAACAAAACAATGATAGCTGTGTTTTTGTTGTCGATCTAAACATTAATATGTCATTTGCCTGAAAACATGACCTTTTTGTGAAAAGTGCATGGTACTTGCAGTTAAGTGGCTTACTCCTTTTTCTTCCTTTTTTTTCCCCTTGCCCAGTCATGGTTTATGTAGGTATATGTGTGTGTATTCACAACAGTAGACCCTGGGCAGGATTCCTGGAAAAGACTCAAGTAAGGAGATATGCAGGCTGTGGTAATGGAGTGTGAATGGTTTTTAGGTTCTTCTATATCCCATCATCTCTCTCCCCCCTCCCCCCCCCCCCTCTCTCTCTCCCCCTTCTTTCTCTCTCTTTGTGTGTGTCTCTCTCTCAAAACCTCAATCTACAAATCTCTATCTCTTTCCCTGTATTTTGTTTTATTTATTATCTTTTATTTCTCTTTCTCTCTTATCTTAATAAAAAAAATATTTAAAAAATTATTCCTATCTCTTTCACACTGTATGTATCTTTCTCTCACTTTCTCATTTTTTTCTTTTTTTTTTTCTTCTCTCTTATATATTACTTTTCTGTCTGTCTCTCCCATCCAGGTATATATAATTTGCTTTTTTATCTTCCTCTTTTTCTTTTTAAATTGTTTCTTCTAGATTTAATCTTGTTTCCTTGCATCTGTTATTGTTGCTTTACTTCTTTCTATACATTCCTTTACTTAAATACAAATTTGCTGATTTTCCTTTGTTTTTTTTTTCTTTCTTTCTTTCCATTTGTTTCCATTTTTTATCTCTGCTGTGCGATTTCCCCTCTTTTTTATTAGTTTTTCCACCCACTCTCATCTTCCTCTGTGCCTTCATCATTTACTGCCCTGCCTGTACAAGTCATGACGGTGAATTAAATCAACCATATTTGTTGACTCAAAATCTACAAGTATTTCCTGAAATTCCAGCTAGACCTTGAATTTGAAGCCATTCTGACCTTTTTCCTCCACTCATGCATGTTTGCAAGGAGTTATTCACTTGACAGGTCACAGTGCACATTAAGGCAAAGAGAAGGCAGCCTGCATTCTTCTTCTTTTTTTTTTAAATAAAAAAATTGCACTATCCACATAGGGTATTTTGTACTGGCCCCTAAAATAGTATTTTTATTTCATAAGAATATAAATGTAACTGTAGATCTACAACATTGTATCTCTGGGATAAAATATATTTTCTCATTTAGTATATCAATAATCCTGCTAAAAAAAAAAAGCTTTATTTTTATGACCATCTTAGCACTAACTTTGATATACACGTATACAAGGTACATTTATGATACCAGTGAAATTATGCTGTTATCCAAGGGAGGAGGGGGAGGGGGTGTTCTGATATATATGTTACTAATGCCTTGATGTACAGGTATTTATCCTGTATGTATAGTAAAAACTATTTTATGATTGTAACTATAGAATAAGATATATTTTCATATTCATACAAATTAGGATTTTGTTATCTATAGTAGATGTGGATTTATACACATTGGGGTCGTCATATTGATCTAAGTGATTTACGGATAGTATAGTTTTAGCTAATATTTCTTTTTTTCTTTCCATTTTCAAGCCTCTGTATAGGATATTTATGTAGGTACAACAAGTAGTTCATCCCAATATAGCATGAGAATATAATACATGTAAGTGTAATACTGTTTGAGACCATTTATAGAATACATTTTGTGACCTTTTCTGATGTATGCATACATGTATGCTTACAGCATCAAGTTGATGGCCTTTGTGTAATTTTTGAACAGCTGTTGCTGGAAATCCATAATAGATTTTTAAACTGGAAACTAGATATTAGCTTATTGAATTATAAATACCTTTTTGGCAAAAAGAATATTAAATTATTTCATCCAGACCTAACATAAGGCGCATACTACTGAAGAGTGGTTTATAGGACAGTAATGAACATTCTAAATTTATACCCATGAAAGCATCTGGGATCTTTGGATGACTTAAACTTTTTGTAGTGCTCTTTGAATCTTAACATTATGGTAGGCAATGCCAAATAGGTGGAGATGGTGCACACAAGGTGTAAACTTGAAATGAACCTGACTGGTATGTCACTGAGTTTTAAAAGTATAATGAAGATGCTAAAAGCATAATGGAGATGCTAGTGTTTATCTTGGACCCTACTCCATGTATTTATTTTGCAACAGGTTCTGAAAATGTACTTCTGTGCTCACAGGTGTACATTTAGGTTCATGCTCCAAAATGATGTATAAAAAAAATATCTTGATTATTTTATGTAGTTCATTGATTTACCTCTCTTTGTCTAAAATACCCTTTGTCTAAAGTACTGTTGAAATTCATAGTGGTTTCCCCTAAATCTTCAAGTGATAAAAAAACCCATCCTACCTTTCCATATTTCCCCTTTACCAAAACACTTCTGCGTTATAATTATCACAGAGGCCATGTAATCTTTTGAAAGTACTCCGTGCAATGATAAGGATCAATCCAGGTATTACCACCTCATTTTCGAGATATTTTATTCATTGCCGAGTGCCTCCAGGGGATGGGTATTAGCAGTGCATTGAGGAGGACATCGTGGGAAGAGATCATGATAATCATCACTTTATTCTTGCAATGCTTGTGGATTGTGGGGTGGATATGATCTAAAGCTAGCGGATCTTTATTTTTTTAAGCCTTCCACTATTTAAGCAGTTTGTTCAGTTTTGAATATGAGGGGTATGGATAATGGAAGTGAGAGCTTTCTATTTTTAGCTTTTACTTAAATATCAAACACTTTATCGTAACTTTTCATATATTCCCCCTCTTTATATGGTAAATGCTTTGGTTATCATAGTTCTGAGGGAACACCTTGGCAACTTATGGTTATACTTTGGTCTCTTGGCCTTCATGCATGTGCGGAGGATGTTTTTTGCATCACGAATGTGCTTATTATACCAGTATCGAGAGCACCAATATGAAAAGCTTTTTTTCTGTTTTGTAGATTACTGTATGCTTTTGCCTATGGAATCTATTTATATTGCATAGTGACATTAATTATTATCTGAAATAAACGGGCAAAAAAATTCATTAAGACTTCAGTTGATTTTCTTGTAAGTGGATTCCTTGATAATTTTGTCATTCACTCTACCGATTGTGCTGTCTTCATTGGCGGTCATTGCCATTATCAATTTCTATGAAGCAGCAAAGATCATTGCTTTTATGTTTGCGAATCATTTTTGAAATGAGCAGGGACCATTTGCGTTAAGTGTTTTATGAGTGATTCTTGCCGGCAAAATGAATTATCTTGACAATCCCACTCTCTGTCATTCTTTTATTTTTATTCTATAATTCTCCTTCTGACTCCCAATTTCTCCTTTCTCTCTTCCCTTTCACCTTTCTCTCCCTCTCCCATTCTTTCCCTCTCCTTACTTCTATCTTCTTTCCTTCTATCTTCTTTCCTTACTTCTATCTTCTTTCCCTCCTCTCTTATCTGTTTCCCATACTCCACATATCTCTCTCTCTCTCTCTCTCTCTCTCTCTCTCTCCCTCATCTTCTCTCAATCTCCCTCTACGCCTCCTACCGTCCTGCAATGACAGGCTGGGACATGGTTGTAGTCCCTCGCATGCCAACGCTTTTCTAGATTCTTGATGAAGGAGGGCCCGCCAATGTTATGATTGCCCATCCAATTAAAGCAAGCCTGGTCGACCATTCATCCTGCATGTACGCACTCCCTGGCGTTCTCCAGCTCTAATCAGTGGCGACGGGGGGATGGTCCCCGTCGACTGGCGCATTCGCGAGGGTTGAATCACCGCTAATTTGCCCAGCGGGGTCCTCCCTTGCCAATTTATCACATCGTTGTCTGGAAGGAATTTGGGTTGGATTTCTTTTTTCTTCAAGCAAATATGATGTATACAGAAAACAAAAAAATTTATTTGTAGGCCTTCTATCTATAAATGTAAAGTAGTTGGTCATATCTGTTGATTGGGTTGTCCGTATATGTTGATCAGCTCATTGTGTTTGTGGAGAAAGGTGATAAAACGTGTATCCATTGTACATCTAGTGCGAACACAACACATTGCTTAGATGCGTTAAGCCCTTTTTATACCGAGGTGACAGAATGTAAATTCATTCATTGGGTTTATTGTACATGTATTCCCATGGCCTGTCAGATTGTATTAAAATGTATTCATATTGCTGAATTTTTTACATATATATGTGTAATGTACATTGCAGGATATCATTTTGTTATTGTCCGCTAAGAACCAGAAGATTTTAAGTCATTTCAGTGTATTACATATAGGTAGAAAGCTTACACCCTTCTGACTCTCAGAAGAAATAGTTTGAATGTATTTATTCCAGATCATTCTAAATCTTATATCTGAGGATTAATATCGGCCTCCTTCTATGCATCATTCCACGACACTAGCGAGCCATAGCGCTTCGTTCACTGGAATACCATACCAAGGTGTCATATCATTCAATCTGTTGATGAAGTGTGATGAATAATTGATGCAAACTGCGGTAAGAAGCAACAGAAGAAGAAGAAAAAAATTTGGCTGAAATCCGATGAAAGCATCTCTTTCTACACACCGATGTAGCACGAGGGAGTTCTTGTGTTTCATCAACGTGAAAGCCGCAATACGATTCCAACTCATTCCGTGAAGGCTTACATCACTGAAAAGAGCGTCGAAACCGAGTATTTACATCACGGCTTGTCATTCGTCATAATCAAGCTGGCACCCGTCCAAGAGTCCCAATTTGCATGTGACCCCGTTGAAAATCTCCAATTTTTATTTGTCTCAAGAATGCCAAATAAAAAGAGATATTTTGTTGATTGTCATTTATCTGCTCATAGTATTTAAAAAAAAATAAATGATAATGATATTGTTAAAATCATCTGTTCGGAGCCAGAAGGGCATTAACTCATATCATTTTATACAGATTTAACGCCCTTCTGGCTTCAAACAAGCACAGAATCTATGTGTGTGTGTACATGTACACACATATAAGGGGGAGGTTTCGTACATGTCGTCGTAGTCGAGTGGTTTAAGGCACTTGACTGGAGACGTGAGACTCGGGGGTTCAATCCCCGGCACAGCACTTATGCCCTTGAGCAAGGCATTTTTCCCCCATTGCTCTTTTATCATACATAAAATGAATTATCGTGCTATAGGCATATTGATACCATTGTACATATGTGTGTTTGAAAAAAAAATGAAAATTTACAGGCACATGTACTGGTTGTAATTGGTCATTTGGTGCTTGGGGGGTGCTTGCAGGGTTAATAATTATTTAGAACGATGGTTGATATGACTCAACAGATTGTCTGCACGTTAGAAATGGAAACAATTTTTGTTACTGTGTCGTGAGCATGTGCAGTAGTGAGCAGGAAGAAAATAATAGAGCATGTGCAGTGCTGCCCAGGAAAAAAAATAGTAAAAATTATTCAGAGCTAGTGAAATCATTTTTAACCCTGTGAGCTCCTATTGACCAATCACTTTTTCAGAATACTCATGAATATTCATAGAAGGGAAATAATTTAAAATGTTTTCTGGCTTCTAGGAGATGATGTATAGCAAATAGCATCATCATGTATTCTAATCAATGACATTGAGCATTCCTACTGAATGTTACACAAGCATCCTTAGAATGATAGAGAAGCTATTTCTGCAGGCTTGTTTTTAAGAAGAGGTTGGTTAAAAAGAAGATTGAACATATATGCTACCTTGACTGCCTAGGATAAAAGCATACTTTATCATGAAAGAGAGAACCTTGAACATTGAGAAAGAGCCATGATAATCATATGAGAGAAAAACAGAAATATGCCATACCCTCCCCCCCCCCCCCTCCCAGATGAAAATGCATTCATTATGAAGATGGATGAAGCAAGTTAGATGCACAATTAGAGAGAGGCTCAAAACAAACATAGAAAGAAAAGATAAAAACATGTGAATATGGCATTCTCTTCAAGTATTGAAGTATTGTAGAATTTTTTAGTAAAAAGATGGAAAGACAGAGAGAGAGAGAGAGAGAGAGAGAGAGAGAGAGAGAGAGAGAGAGAGAGAGAGAGAGCTATCAAGGTTTAAGCAAAAAGGGGAGAGGGAGAGAGAGCTTGAGCTTGTAATAAAACTGTAGAGAGATTTGAAGGAGAGGACAAGATTATAGAAAGTTCTTTGGACTGGTATTCAAATGTCATGATTTGCATTACTAGAAAACTAAAATATCATCTGCTTAGGCAGGGCTTAAAGACATTGGTTAACATTGTTATGATTTTAAAAAATCTTGTTTTGTTACTTGAAAATGGGACAAACATAAGGGTTATAGTGTATAAATACCAGTCTGAAAGTTTCAAAGTATAATATCCACAGGAAGTATTTTTAAATATCAAAAATGTGAACCAATGTTTGAAAAATATACGAGGGTCGGTTGCACAGAATAGACATAAGGAGTGCACATGCGCGTATGACTCACCTTACCGCACTGTGTGTATGGGCGTATCACGTGGCGGGAGGCACATAACGGCATTTTCAAATTCAAGCAAAGTGGTCCTCTTAGTGATTGTCTCATGAGACGAAGGATAATAAAATCGCTGTTTGCGTCTAACTTACACTTTTTCATTCCAAATTATGGTTGGTTTCAGGGTTTTTGAGTACAAATACAAGTATTCATACACATGTTTCATCTTAGTTTGAGAATTTTTTAAATCAGCTGCTCACAAAGTTAGCCAATGCCTTTAACAGTAGCAGGCGCCCGGGACACATGGGCCTTCAAAATTTGGATCCAGACCCCTAAAACCGAACAATTTTAACATAGGCCTCAATACATACATACATGTAGCTCGGAATTTCAATCTGGACCCCCTCCCCCCCTCCCCCCCCCCCCCTCACCTTCAAAAAAGATCAGTGCGTAGTCACGGTTAAGGGCAAGAAAGGCATTATTTAAAAGTATACCATATGTGTTAATGTCCTTCTTGCTCTCAGCGGAAGATATTGTCTGTTTGGAGCCAGAAGGGCATTAACTCATATCACTTTTTACAGACCTAATGCCCTTCTATCTCCAAACAGAAAATATGCAAGAAAATATCCAAGGCAATACATTAATCAACAGAGAAGAAGTTCCACGAATCAACTGGAGATGCCCTCCAATAAAACTGGCCAAGAAAATTGAGTTAGACTAATGCTACAATGCCAGCACCTGTGGTTTGATTTGCAGCCCTGAGGTTAGAAATGTACCTTGTACAGTATTACCTACCTCTGTGTCCCTGTGCCATCTTTAAAGGTGCAGATACAGGTTTTTAGTCATCTTTTGCACTAACAGAGTTCTTTTAAGATGTACTTTTAATAGTGCTGTACTTTAAAGAAGCTTTTCAAAAAGATGCTTGCATGTGCATTCACCCGAAATCTTATGTGTGCATCGGTGGAAAGCTCTCTCTTCATGAGGGGGGCATGCACATCCGAAATTCTCAGACGAGAAAAAAAAAAAAGAATTAAGTGAGCTATGAGCTATAGGCATGCACATTATTTTGGAAAAGAAAAACTAGCAAGCAATTAAGCAAAAAAAAAAAAAAAAAAAAAAAAAAAAAAAAAAGAAAGGAGGAAAAATTTGCAAGTGGGGGAAGTAAAATTAAGCTACTCTTATAGACATACATGTAGGCTCCTCTGATGTGGAAAAATATATAGTATTACATGCATTTTATGTCTTAAATTGAAAATGTGTATTCCATGAGCTGTTCTTTATACCATTCATACTAGAATTTGGAGAAGATAAAAAAATGTCACTAAAGGTCAATAAAGTTCAAAGTAATAAAAAATCATTCCATTGAGTTGCTAATCGAGACATGCATTGGGCATTGTAAAGCCCTCCATGTTGCCGGAGCACGTTTATAGCGGCAAAACATTTATTCATTGCATGAATACGGGTGACTCATCGGCCAAGTATCTTAGGCAAACAAACTCATTTCTTGCCCCTAATCCTCTCCCGTCCATCTTTCTGTTCTCTCTCGCGATCTCCACTTGTAAATGTCAGAGTTAAAATACATGTCAGGGTTAAAGGCAGGCAAGATATTGCATTGAAGCTTGGTTGTGCCGTAATGGTAATTCTCCTAGAAAAAAAAAAGAAAAGAAAACGGTGCTCGTGTAATGTATAGACAGTTAAGCCACAAAAGTAGTGGTAAATCTCGTGATTTGCTTTCAGCTATTACGATACTTCCACAGTTGAGTATTCGTTCTTCACAGCCTTTTTCCCTTGAGGAACTTTTTTTGTTTCAGGGATTTTCCCACTGTAAGCTTTGTTTATTTCCTATGTCCTTATTTGATCTATTCTCTGAAAGTGATATTGTATTTTTGACTTGGGTTATTCCCTAGATACATGGCAATGTATGGCTGTCAGTCAAGGCATCAGTATTTTACAACTTTAGACAATTTTACAATTGGCTCTTTTACAAACCACGCTTATGAAGCCAGTTGGGTCACAAACTCGTTTAACAAATTTTTTAAAGCTCCCATTAGCCATGTTGTACTTGAAACCTCCTAGTCTTAGTTAACACTACAGTGTAGTTAACACAATTTAAGAGGATGCAAAACAAGGTTTTCAGAGGAGATCACATAATTTGGAAATAAGCCTTGATAATTATCTCTGTATTTTATACTATCATTGAAACTGCTAATCAGTAATGCCATAATAAGTCAAAATGGGATGCTTTATGAATATCATGTCCTTGGTATTAGCATGTGAGGATGGTGCTCTAATACTTTCAGTATGATAGAAATGAGGATAAAATCATTGATCTGATTGTCGGGCATTATGAAAATCTGAAGGGAGTGAAGCTTAAATTATTTCAGTATGTTTATCTTGTGAATGAACAATGCATAACTTTAACCCGTTGGAAACTAGATTCTCTTCTCCTCATAGACTTAGTACAAGGGTCACCTGGTTCCAGTATCCTGCGGGTTAATGTTGTTCTTGAATTGAAGAAGGGAGATGTGGAAGAACAGATATTATCATGTTTTTTTCATCCAGAATGTGAAAATAATGACCAAATGATATCCAGATAATGTTGGTAGGTCGGCGATGCTTTGATGATTATCATAGCCGCCGAAAAGTGTGATGCAATTTTGATGATGAACAGAGTGTGTTGTAATTCTTTCTTTTAATTACTTCAAAGTCAAATATTTCAGCAATTAGCATGCATGAAATATTTGTGAATTTTGCAAGCACTTCAGATTCTCAAAAGTGTCATATTGCTGAATAAACAAATTGCAACTGACATAGTGCTCATTTTTTTGTGGTTGTAAAAAAATTAGTTTTTAAGTAGTTTAAACAAATGGGTAAGCATGTGTTTGTGATTTTTTTTTTCAGCTTCAAAAAAATTATGTAATACAAAAATTAATGTTTTTTTTTTCTTAATTGTAGTACGCCACAAAATGATTCCACCTTGATTGGTTCTTAACTCTTGAAAGAGTAAATAAAATGTATGATTTACTTGTAAAAGATTATAACAGAAAGAAGATAAAGAAGTGCATAGGAGAAAGAGAGAGGGGGAGGGGGGGGGGGGTCTAGTGAGCGAGGGAGAGGGGTCAGACAGAGAATCACTGTTAACAGTAACTTAGCAAAATGGAGGGGTGTGATAAGATGCATCCAGAATGCATACAATACCGGCAATATGAATTTTGCATTCTTTACACGTCTTTTGGCACCACTTTGCTTCGCTAAGCTACTAAGATATCAGGAAATATAGAAATTGAGAGATGTGCATAAAGTAAAGAAAAAGGGGAGAAAGAAGTGAGTGAAAGAGATGGGGAGTGATAAGGAGAAGAGGAGGGAGAGAGGGAGATAGAGTTAACCCATTTGTGACAGAGGTCCACATTTTGTGGTTTGGCCTAATATCTTTTGATACAGAGCCTTAAAAATCATACCAAATACATGGGCAGAAAGAGCAAAAAATTCTTCACAAACATAAGCATTAAAATCCTTAAATTGGCAATGGGATAGAAAGTTTAAAGTTACCGTTTTCCCCTGCAAATTTGCAACTCTTTGACTTATAATTTCTGTCAATTTATATTCATTTCAGATACATGACGTTTTATAAGAAAAATGTAGCAATAAAATAAAAATGTTGGTGTTGCCTACTTGAAGAATAAAAGCTGATCAAATTAGGCTTTAAATAATTCCTGTCACGAATGGGTTAATAGAATATTAAGAAAATTGAGAAATGCGGGAACATGGAGTCAAAATAAGACAAGGAGGTGAATGGGAAAGAGAAAGAGAATCAAAGAGGAGGAGAAAGAAAGCAAGACTGAAGAGAGAATGCATGATTAGGATATCGGGAGGGTTTTTCATCGGCTTACGTATTCAAGCTGTTGACGTTTGAATTAAGAGCCGCTTACCGAGGTTCGATGTCGATCTTACGATGAGACATTCTAGGAGGTGATGCTATCTTGGGTTGCACACTTCAAGGCCGGTTTTTCTCGATTTTTTTCCAAGGCACAGTAGGTGTTAGCATTCTGGCATGCAAAACAAGACCGTTTCTCTTTCATCCAACATACGCATAGTGTGTTATGGTAAAAGGGTAGTGATGTGCATAGCCATAAAGAATCTGATTTGTGTACAGCAGTGCCCTGATATTTATTTATCAAATATTACTAACTACATGTATTTACTTGTTGAAAGAATATCCGAATTGATCTAGATTATACCGTTTGTGAGAAACAATACTGTTTGTTTAAAGAAATTATATATGTATATTAAACATATTACAGCAGTGCTATATGATGCTGAAATTGTTTTTTATTTTTTATTTTTTTAGTCGCCAAGATATGTAGAAGAAAAGGAACACTGGGTAGACTAATTGAAATGTACAGGTGTATAGATGATTACATTGTTTTTTGTATTGAATTTATTTAATGTATCTACTTTGATAAAAGGATATGAGATGAAAAACAAAAAGTACAAAATTCTTAATCTTCTTATTATTTATGCAAGGTATGCTATCTATTCACTTTTTATTCGAACAGAAAACCAAAGTGGCATATTTCATGAGTTGGGCTTATTCAAAAGAATGATTCGCAATCGTCTAGAAATGGAGAAACATTGTAAGAGTAAGAATTTGTGTATTTTTGAAAACAGCATTGTTGAAGAGAACATCTCATGTTTTGTATGACATTGTTTATATCATTCGTAATAGTTTTGACATGTGACTATTTATTAATAAAATGATTTTTGAAAAAGAAAAGAAAAAAATTATTTACGTAGGCCTGTGCCATATACACGTATTGCAAGCATTAGCACCAGTTTCCAAGTAATTCTTATTCTAATGCTTCAGATTTAATTTTAGTGTTGTACCTTCATGTTTTACCATTCAATTTGGCCTGTACTTTGTTTTGCAAAGATCCCATAAATGATTCATTTACTGTTATCCAACACCTGTATGTAAACTGATATTTTAAGTAGTTCATGAACACATTCTGAAAAATGAATTCACATATCATATTTGCAGAGCCATTGAGCTTTTCGATATTCTGTCAGCTTCTGTTAGTTTTTCCTTTTTTTTAAATGTGAATCGTGTTGTGGTATCAATCAACAAGCTTTAATAGGAGAATAATGAAATGCAAATATGAGTTTAATAGCCTACTTTGTCATAATAATGCTTTATGAAATGCATACCTGCATTTGCCATGCAATTTAAAGGAAAATAACACATATTTGTAAATATAGCCATCAAGTACCCACCACCCAACATGGTACAAATATGCCAATTTCAGAAGGCAGGGTATTGTGGCTTGTTTACAATACATATTATTTTCCTTTGTTAAGTCTGCTGGATCTATTCCAAAGTAGCAATAATTGTATTACAGGATTCATGGTACATGTAGCTCAGGGAAAAAATTAATAATTTTTTTTCCGGGGCTACTTTTTGAGCCCATTTGCCCAAATTTTCTGCATTATATTACAGTTTACATTGAGCCCTATGAGAATTTCAGGGGCTCTTTTTTAGTTTTCCAGGGCTCTTTTTGGCGTTTCGGGGGCGAATTCGCCCCGAGCCCCCGTGTATTTTTTCCCTGATGTAGCAAGAGCTCTGTGGATGATCTGTGGCTAATGACTTCTCTCTGCTCTTTTAAAGCTTTACAAGACTCCTAAAAATGAAGTTCAACGTGACTTTGGTTATCTAATAAATCTTATAGATCTAAAGAATTGAGATCTTAAGCTTTTGAGTTATGTGATGCCATATGTATCTTTACATCATCTTTATTACACGTTTTCACAGCAGTTATGCTGGAATGTTATTCAAAATATATGAAGAAACGTCATATGAAGAAACATCGAAGCTTTAGGGAGTTAATTTTGTGGGTTTGCCATTAACATTGCTGGACCCAAAAAATGAGATATACTGGGAATTATGGAAACATAATTGAGGAATCATAATTGAGCCCTGCCCAGTCATCCGATTTTCATATGATACAATGTTCGAACTTTCAAACTCTCAGTTAAAACAATGCTCAAACATGCATTTCACTATAAGATGTTATGCAATATCCTGATCAGCTGTTCACACTATAGAAAATTAGGTACTTATTGTATATCTGTAGTTTTTCATATGGCAGTATGATGAATTTAGGTAGTCTGAATGAGGGTCAATGTTATCCATCGTGCGGAACCTCACACATGTTCAGTTGTACAAGAAACTGTTTCTTCTATTGCTCTATCTCCTCTCAATTTGCACTGTATAATTTGGAACTCATAGCATTTTTTGATGGATGACAACCATTAAGCAAGAATCCTTGCATGAAATTGCTCCTGGAGTGACTCTCTTACCCTTTATCTATCCTTGATATGCAATTCATAATGAGGCTGCAAATGGATTGAAAAGGAATGGCTTAAGAGCCACTTACAGACACTCACTAATGCTCTAATATGCTTTCCCTTCCTCTCTCTATCTCTTCTTCCTTCTCTCTCTCTCCATCTCCCTCTGTCTCTCTTGCTTTCTCATACTGTGTCATTATCTCTACATCTATCTTGCTTTTTAAGCATATTTCTCTCTCTCTCTCTCTCTCTCTCTCTCTCTTCTGCCTGTAAGTCCTCATCCTCTCTTTTTCATCTCTCTTTTTTCCCAATCTCATAACATGTTTATCTCTTTTTTTTCTGTATATTTTCTCTCCATCTCATTTCTTTTGTCTTTCCTTTGTTCTCTTTTACACCCTTTACTTCATCTCTCTCCCCCAGTCCTCACCTTTCCCCTGTTCCCATCCCCCTCCCCTCCCCCTCCCCTCTCCCTCCCATCCACCTCCCCTCCCCCTCCATCTTTCACTTCCTTTCTCTCACTCCCCCTCTCTGAATTTATTTTGATTTCAGGGATTGAGCGATTTACTCTTCATGAGCCTATTTAACGATGCAAGTTGGAAGGAATATCAAATTTTGCAACTATTATTTCGGCTATGAATTACAGTTACTTCACATTATGAATGTTTCAAAACAATATAAAGGTTTTCTAGAAGAGGTGAGCTACCCATCTTGGGTTTTTCAAAGAGCACAGCTGTTGCATGCATAATAGGTCATAATGGTTATTGGGGCTGGCGGCATCTTTGGTAAATGTAGAAACTGTCGGTATCCAACCTCGCATACGTTCTTTCCTCCAAGGAGGGCATCTTTTTGACGAGGAGGAGCTGACTGAGATGGAGAGGGGGACCTTGTGTGATTAGAGTTATGCCTTGTCAAGGTTTGTTCACATATGCACCGATAAACAACTTTAAAAAGGCTGGGAGACTGTTTAAAGCATACTGCACATCACATTTCTATATCATATAACACAGGTAAAGTCAGCATGCGTATAGTGTCTTTGTTGTGCCACCCATGACCACTTGCTATTCATTCACTACACAAAAAACGACCATGTTTTTTTAAAGCAGTTTACCACTGTGTACAGTACCTGAACGGGCCTTAAAGGGGAGGGGAGCTTAAAAGAAGCAATTATCTCTTTGAAGATGCCCTCTTAAGGCTCATTTAGATATCCATTTTAAAGTTGCCCAAGGAAGCTTGTGATGGCATATCTTTTGCCAACTTCATAAGAATTCGATTGGTACACACCTTTTTGCCCCCAGGAGGCGAAAAGAAATTTTTACCCCACCTCATGCACCATTCATTTATCCGTAAAAAAAATGTTGGGGTTTATTGCGGAGGGGTGGGGTGGGGGCGGTCGCCACTTCAAGGGTGAACAGGCTTTCAGTTGTTAATTACACAAAATGGTTTGTTTTGAGCCAGAAGGACTTAACATGTGTATACAACAATATGAACCAACACCTTTCTTGCTCCAAGCAAATGATATAGTGTTTTTGTCAGGAAATCTTACCATATTGGGCACATCTACACATACGTACCTTACAGTTTTGTATTCCTTTTAGAAAAAGGGGATGCTTGTAATGATATTTCATTTCTGTTGTCAATATCTCAATGGCTGTATGCATTTCAAATGGGTTTATTAAAGTATTACAATTAATACAATAATTATTGTTAGTTTAAAATTTCCATGGGCTAAACATGAGAATAGATGCATGTTATATAAGTCAAGTTTCAGGTGACTGGAATAACCAAGATTTATTGGGTTATTTACACTAAGAATGAAGTTTGCATGTTTGTTGTGATGCCTTATACTGAAGTTAAAATGCTGTCAGAGACGACTGTAGTTTAGTTTATCAGTAATGAAGGCTTTCAGATAATGAGCATGGAGTCTTGCACTAGATTTATCAACTAAACGCACTGGCTATTCCAATTGCTAGATATGCATTGAATAATGGCATCAGTTATGGCGAATGAGTGATTACCGGTACACAACAGCACAAATTCACCATACGGGTAATCGTAATCGGCTCTTGAATATTCCCAGTGCATTAATGGACCCCTAGTGGGTGTCCTTAGTTACCTCTTAATGGATGAATATGGGGCTAGATTTACTCTTTAAGGACACAACATGCAGTTAATCTCTCTTCTCAAGGGGCGTGAAACTTCGCCCCTCCTGCCTCCTCGTGTTTCGCAGGCTGCTTTGCAGGCCCTCGATCGCGGGGCGCTGGACTCGGTTTCAGTAAGGCGCTTTCGTACAATTTCAATTAATTGAAAATATGGTCTTCCTTTCAAATGAGAAGAGAGAGTGATGGGTGTTAAAGGTGTTCTGTATATGATGGCCTTCACTTTTGAATTTGTACAAATATGTGTCATGAATACGATTTGTCAAGGCCTCAATAAATAAGTGCCACAATAACTTGTTGGTTCTCGCTTTTCTCCCTCAAATAAAGTTACTTTCTAGTACATTATTGTAATTACTGAATACTATTTGGTACTATTGCAGATTTTAGTTTCATGTTAATGTTCCAGATTGCCTCTGCCAGTATTTTGAAATTCTGGTGACCTTGGATGTCAATTGTGCAATTTGAAAAGGTCCATAATCCTTCAATGCAGGACTCCACACTACATCTTCTTCTCAGGAGGATCTAGCATAGAATCTATGGGTCTGCATGCATAATTCCTGTGTTAACACATGATGTTCTGGGAGTCCTGGAGTTCGCATTTTTATGCCCATGCCTTTCAGGTAATTAGATACCTGTTCGACGTGAATCCTCTTTAAGGTGGAATGCAGCTTTAAAGCAGCACAGAAAATTGAGAGTAAGAGAGGATGACGTCAAAGCGATTTGACCCCATCATGGTCGTGTCATTCCCGGTTTGTGATGTCTGAGTGGAGCGGACAGAGGAAGAAATGAGAGAAAAACAGAAGGAGTTGTGTAGACAGAAGACATGGTGTGATAGACGGTGCATGAGGAGGGGAGTTTGGACTTCTTGAAGGGATAATCGATTGAAGAAAAAAGGCGGAGAATGAAGTAGAGGAAGAGAAGGAGGGAAGGAGAGAGAGAGAGAGAATATTTTTGATGGAAGAGGTAAGGAGAGAAAAACAGGAGATGTGTAGACAGGAAGACACAATCTGATGGACAGTGAGAAGAGGAGGTAGAACTTCTTGAAGGAGGAAATCGATAAAAGAAAAGAAGATGAGAGAGAGGGAAACAGAATGTTTTCGTAAAAAATAAAGAAAGCAAGAAGGATAGAAAGCAAGAGAGATGAAGAAGAGATGAGGAAAAAGAAAGTTGAGGCAAGGCATCTTATGCAACATACACTCATCATGAGAGTGTGGTTACATGTAGCAAGGTCTTGAGTGGAGCCTAACTTCATTTGTATACCCTATAACTACAACATGCATAAACTGGAGTGTGTAGCATATTTGTACCCTCCCTGCTCATCAGCCTTCTACTTCTGGAATAGTCTGCCTCCCCAGACTCCATATCTACTCCATGATCTGTATGCTGCTTGTAGTTTATGTATAGATGTTTGCAGAGCTAGACTAATGATCTTGCATCCCCGAACAACTAACTGTTTACATGTATTATCTTAAAATGGTCAATTCTTAGTCTTCCATGTGAAGTTTTGATGATTTTGGAATGTTCAGGGTCTTCACCTCCAAGCCTAGGCCCTCCGTCCCCATCTCGCTGGGCACTGGCAGGCTAAGCAGCTGCAGACGAGATCCGCGTTTAATCGTTTTTCAATATGGGATAAGCATTCTCCGCCAAGATGGAGGACGAAGATGATCAGAAGACGAGGGGGCCGGACTCGAAACATCTGCGTGTTATTCATCTCGCAAAGTGAAGTCACAAAGGAAGCAATTCGACGACATGATTGCTCTCTTTTTATATCAAGCTCTATCAGATCAAAGTTTCTCAGAAAAAACGGTTTGAGATGTATGAACACCTGCCCCTGGCCTGCAATGGCAGGGGCTGTGCAACTCTTCATGATGTGTTGGTGTTGTCAGCAGTGATTCTGTTGAATGTTGGTTAGAGAGCACTGAGCACCTCAAAGTGATGCAAATATTCCCCTTTTGCTTGCTAGTTTATTCATTATTCCAAGTTCAGCACCTGTTGATCTCTCCTGTGCTACAAGTTTGTTGTGATATATGTGTTTTGGAAAAAAAAATAATGTTGAAGTGGTCAACTTTTACTTCTGATGCTTGTTTTACTCTTAAATTTGGCATTAAACAAATTGGATGCAAGTGAATTTTAACAACTAGGCTATATGCTTACGTTTCAGGATGAAATAAAAAAAACATTGCAGTTCTGGTCCAAATACACTGTTTTTAATTTAGGAGTTACCACATTATTGCATGTTGGTGATTCTAAGAATAGTAACATGAAAACTGAAAATGTGCTTCAAGTTTTTGAAAGATTTTTGAAACACAAAACACATAACTTTGATGCTGTAGTGCACCATTACTATAAACCCCTTTGTGACAGGAATTATTTAAAGCCTAATTTGATCAGCTTTTATTCTTCAAATTGGCAACACCAACATTTTTATTTTATTGCTACATTTTTCTTATAAAGCGTCATGTATCTGAAATGAATATAAATTGACAGAAATTATGATGAGAAGTAAAAAAGTTGCCAATTTGCAGGGGAAAACGGTGATTTTAAACTTTCTATCACATTGCTAATTTAAGGATTTTAATGCTTATTTTCCTTTAAAAAATTTTCAGCATCAAACAACGAATATTGACGCAACCAAAATGGGCACTGTTTGTGTAAATTTTTTGCTCTTTCTGCTCATGTTTTTGGTATGATTTTTAGGGCTTTGCATCAAAAGATATCAGGCCAAACCACAAAATGTGGACCTATGTCACGAATGAGTTAAATGAGGGCATTACATTTAGAGTTATTTTTAGGGTACAGAAGATATATAGAAGTTAATTTATCCAAACTTTTGTATCCTGATATGAAATTGTTATCAATCCTACAAATTTAACCACTGCTTATATTTTGAGGATTTCTTTAAAATTTCAGGATGAAGCTTCAGTGTTTGTCAGAATGTAGTAAAGCAGACATTATGGTATACATATATTTAAACAAAAAGAATGTGCCTCACTATCTAATATCTATTTAGAACCATAAAAGGCAGTAAATCCATTTCAAATGATGAGACTTATTGCTTGTTTGGCTTCCACCGGCCAAATCGTTGATACAGCTTTTGTTATCTTGTGAAGATTGTAAAGTGGTGAAATTCTATAGTGAAAATTGCACAAAAATTGGAAATTAAGTATACTCCAATGATTATGTTGCAAGAGAGGTAGGGTTCTAACCACGATACGAATAACCATATGTTCAACATTTTCAATTTATCCGTATAGGATGTAAATACATGGTGGCATATAAGTGCTGTGCATTGTCATCATCATCTATTTCAGACGTTAAAGTAGTTTGGGGGTTTTAAGAGACTGCTCTACCACTAGGATCAATCATTGTACCTGTGTGTGTGTTTTTTTTTTCTGATTAATAAATCATTCTCCAAATTACTTAATTATTTTACTGGATGTATGACTAGAACTCTCACACAAATATTCTCAGCGATGAAGGTACTTTCATGAAAATTGCTTATATGTGAAGAAGATTTTCGCAGAATTCCAAGCAAATGCCAGTGTCCACTCATGTGCACTCAATCATGCACACTCAATCCAAACCTTGGGTGCAGCCGTGAAACATTCACACTTTTGGAGAGCAGATTATTGAGTGTTGGTCCCTGGGGATTGTTCTGTACCACTCCATAGAATGCTGTCAAAACATTAGCGATGTTCACACACAGGACAGTCATAAACTTTCAGCTTGTGAAACAGTGATAGCACGCCATCACTCATGGTCTAAGTATGGTGGCCCTGAAGTACATTCAACAACAGGTCATATGCAACGTGAATTTCGCATCCCAGGTCCTGAATTTCGCATCCCGTGTCCAGGACTTCGCATCCCAGGTCCTGAATTTCGCATCCTAGGTCCTGAATTTCGCATCCCAGGTCCTGAATTTTGCATCCCAGGTCCTGAATTTCGCATCCCGTGTCCAGGACTTCGCATCTCAGGTCATGAATTTTGCCTCCCAGGTCCTGAACTTTGCATCATGGGTCATGAATTTTGTGTCACAGGTCACAGATTTCGCGACTGGGACGCAAAGTTCACGTTACCGGTCAGGAATTTCGCGACTGGGGTGCAAAGTTGGCCGCGAAATTCACATCACACATGACCTCTTGTTGAGCGTACTTCAGGGCCACCATATCTAAGCCAATTAACCAAGCAGATATAGTGTTTGAATGCTAGAGTTAATATTATCTGAATGGCACATGAATGTGAGCATTCCCCATGGCTTGTAGTTATTAGCCGAAGAATAAGATCACTTTTGGTTCAAAACTTGGAGTATATTTTAAGTTTCTGGAAGCACAAGTACTTCTTCTTGATACCTAAAAGTTTAAAACTGTGAGCTAAACTTAAATTTTATGGTTTGTGTGAACCTACATGTAGGTATTAAGGTTGGTTTTCACTCACTATTTAGAAAGCATTGCCAAATTGCAGTCATTTTTTTCTACTACAAATATATTTCTGTAAAGCACATTCCCATAGCAGGACTGCTTCATACGTGTAGAATTATAATCGTACATGTATGTATTAATGTGAATAACACTCTTGATGCAACTTAGGTATAGCTATGTAACCCTTGAGGGCAGCAAAGAGGGATCACAGACACTCTGATCTAGTCTGTTAAGAAAATGGTACACGTCCGATGCTAAGAAAGAGATGGTCCTTTCATGCGACCCTCACATTTTCTAAGAGTGTACATTTGTATATTCGCGTGGTTGGTTGAGATGTCATGATCCATGTGGGATGTGTGTAGGTAGGAAAATTAAGAGAGCAACTAAAAAATGAAAAAAAAAAAGATTAAAACTGGACAGAATGCGACCAGCTCCAACCTTGCGCTTACTCTCTATGCAACCCAAAAAAGGGAACACCCCCTCCCAATAAGAATCCCAGATTTACATTGTTTGTCATGTTTGTTGCTATGCCTCAACTCCAGTGAATGAAAACTATCTTCCAGATTGTCATTGAGCTTCATCCTTGCCCTTACCTTCTCTGTGACCTCAAAAAAACCATCTCTCCACCCCCCCCCCCTCCAATAGGAATCCTGATTCGTTGCTTTTGGTCGCCAAAAACCCCAGTCTGGTGCCACGGAGTTGAGCTTGTTTATACAGGGGGCCACTACTGTTCATGTCAGCTATGCATGGGTGATATTTGTTTTAGCAACGACAAACCCCTCAGTGGGAATGCTGCCTACGATGGTGGGCACCAGCTGCAACCCAACACAACTTCTCATATTTTTCTTTCTGTCTTTCATTGTAGATCTTCTGTATACTTTTGAAGTGAGAGCCAGAAGGAATTTAAATGAACATGAGTTACATCATTCCAGTCCTCAGGGGACAAGTTTCTGCACAGATTTTTTTTTTTCATTATTTGCCCTTTTCATATTTTCATGTGTTCAAGTTCAAGTTCAGGTTTTATTTCCAATATAACACAAGACATAAATTTTTTTTCTTCTTTTTTAAAACAGAAGTATTGTAAATTAACATTCCGGAATTTTTTTTTTTTCTTATTTAACATCAAAACAAATTAAATGTCTGCTTGACATAGTGTATTAAAAGAAAAAAAAATGATATTGGGAAAGAGAAATACACAAAAAAGCAATGTTTGTAATGACATGGATTCCTCAAGAAAGAAAAAAGAAAGTAAAGAAAAGAAAAAAGAAGGTATGATACAGAGCTAGGTGAAACAGCAGTATATATTACAGTTGCAGATTCAGTCACACAGTGAGGACTCATACTTGGCATTCCTTATTCTTTTTTCTTTGGTTGTATATGAGAATTTGAAATTATATGAAATGTTTTTTAAAGTCATTATTTGATTTTTTTTTTAAAGTATGGATTATAGTGCATCTAATACAGAATAATGAAATTTTCAGGCATGCATCATAGCAGATATATGCATTTGTTTTATTGTACATACAGTATATCTCTATCTTTTTAGCATGTAATGTGTAAAAAGATGTACAAAACCAGGCCATCTGTAAACAGAGAGGAGAGAGAGAGAGAGAGAGAGAGAGAGCAAGAGAGAGAGAGAGAGAGAGAGAGAGAGGGGAGTGAGAGGGAGGGAGAGAGAAAGGAGAGAGAGAGGAAGAAAGAAGAGATAGAGAATGGGAAAGAAACAGGGAGATGTGGATAAAGCAAAAGAGGGGGAGAGTGAGAGGAGAGCAGGGGGAGAAGGGGAAGGGAGGGGTAGACATTAGTGGAAAAAAGAGAGAGAGAAGGGGAGAAAGAGTAAGAAATAGGCATGTAAGATGGAAGGGAAGGAAGTACAAAGCAGAACTAAGATTACATAGCTGTGCTATGCAGCTAGAAGTGTGAGTGCCCTAGATATGATCCAGCTATTGACACAGATTTTTCTGTGTCCATTTCCAAAGTCCAGCATAAAATGGATCAATTAATTCACATATGTACGCTTGATCTACTTCACCCCAATCAGAGAGATGCTGAGCTAGAGAAGGAGAGAGTGAAGGAAAGAAGGGCAAAGAACAAGTAATTAAGAAGAATTCAGTAATCAGAATGCCATCAAAAGAGAGAGAGAGAGACATATTGAGAGGAAGGGAACATAAAGTTATGTAGAGGGGGAAAGGGGGAGAAGAAATAAGTATAGGAGAGAGAGAGGGTTGAGATAAAAAGGAATATATCGTCTGTTCGGAGCCAGAAGGGCATTAACTCATATCATTTTACAAAGACTTAATGCTCCAAACAGACGACATACAGGGTAAATTTAGAATTATGTACAAAGGGTAGGCCCTACACTTTTTCAAGTATCCCATCAAGTACCTTTTACATTGGTGGGAAAAAACTAGACCAAAAAAGTACATAATTAAATCCTTACCCTCATCACCAAATTTTGTTATAAAACTAAAAGTTCTTTTCAAGAAGAGATACATAGCAAAATACTATTTTTTTCCCCTTCAAAATTTGATAAAGTGGCACACTGTATGACATCATCATGGAGGGCAGAGTATCAAGTTCAAATTTAATTTCATTGTGTTGCCAATTTGATAGAAATTTGTCTCTGCAACTTTTCTCCTTTTTTTCTGATGGTATTCATATCAGTTGGTCTTCTGTATCATTTGATAAGAGTTTGCATATTTCATCTCAAAAGAAAAGAGATATTCAATATTTTTTAGACTGCTTCTTTTTTCTGAGATGGGGAATTACTAGGGAGCTAGTTCCAGGGGAGATATTAGGTAGAGCGTGAAAGAGAGATAACAAGAGAGATATAAATGTCACTAAAGTGATTTTGAAATTAAATAAAACCTTGATAACTAAGTAGGGAATGAGGACACTAATTCAATGTATCAGATATATTACTCCTCGTTTCTCCCATGAGGAGTTCGTTGCAGTCGTGACTGAAGGACAATTATTCCAGCGCATGTGTAAACTGCATTGAGTGACCAAATTATATATTTATACCCAGGGCTGAGGTATGCCAAGGTCTGACTTATTTTTATCGTCTTCCTGTGGTGGTCAGTCTTGAGCATCTTCTTAAAGTTACACTTCAGCCTGGTGAATATTAAACCAAGATACCTCTGGAATGCTTTTAATCAATTTGAAATGCTTGTTTTTATTCAAAGGCTTACTTGAATTCTTGTTGAGATATACAACTGCATGTACACATACATGTAGCTAAAATTTACATAAGTTTTAAGAAAGTTTTTCTGGATACCTAAGTATGTACCTGGGCAGAAAGAAGCAGTGTGAATGAAGTACCTTGTCCTTAGACATGAACACTGAGCTGCGTACCAAATTTTATGTAGAAAAGTGCTGGTACATGTAGGCAGTAACATTAGAAGAAATGATAAAATCCCCTGTTACCACTCTTGTTATAAATTGTTTGTTTGCCATTCAACTTACCAAAGTTGTATTTTTTCTCTGAAATGGAATAACAAATTACTGCACCAATTCAAAAGGAAGAAATAAAACTAATTTTAGAGAGACTAGTAAATAGGGCATTTTCTGTTTAATAGAGCATGTTGTTCGTGTACAAGCTCTAGAAAATTTATGTAGACCAGACATCCTGAATTCATATCAAAACAACTTTAGAAAATACAAAGTAGTTGTGAATTTGTGATACTTACACATGCAGCTCTGAATGGGTATTGGTTTTGGTATACGATTATTGTACATACTAACTGAGATGGATTTAGTAGGAAATTATAGATGCAGACATTTTTAAACCAAAGATAAACTTTTACTCTGAATAATTGATTTTGACTTTTACAAAAATATGATTAAAATGGTGAAATTTAAAGTTACATGGCTATTGATTGTTTGATGTCTCAGACTAGATATGCTGCAGATCAAGAAATCTATTTTCAAAGAAACTGTGTTTTTGTGTTAGAGTCTTAGTAAAGCTCCTACAAGACTTAATCATATAAACAATGCACATAATTTCACACAATTTAAGCCTGTGAAATAGAACAGTATACAATGTATATGAAGAGCTAAATTAAAACAAGGGAAATATCCATTTTGGGGATTAAATTTGAGATGTTTGTATTTAAAGTTGCTCGAATATCAAGAAAATAAGAAGAAAATATATAAATCAGGATTCCAAACTTCTTCCTTGATGTATAATGAGTGAAGTATCAATTAGAAGACATTTTCTGGTTTCATACAATGGCGGTTTTTATACTTTAAAGTGATTACGCAATGGTAGATTTTTTTTTTTTGATATACACTGTATGATCGAGAATAGAATTCTAAGAAGAATAACATTAAAAATTTGATGATTTTCAACCGAAATCAATGCAATTTGGCTAATTTTCTCATAAAAAGTTAAGAGTTGACAAAAAAAATTGAGTATGAGGTATGACGTAAAAGTGTGTACCAGCTTCGCGCATTGCAGTTGTGCTGTGCGCTAGACTGTACAATATGTATTATACCTTGCGCACATTTTGCTAGAATTGCGTGACAAGGTACCCAGTTTGGCGTCATTTTGACGTCAAAGTGGGTACCCAGTTGAAACTGGGTCACAGCTGAGGGGTCAAAAATATCCTGAAATCTTACTACATTTGGGGGTTTCCTTGGCAACATGACTTTTAAAAACTTTAGGCAGATGATTTTCTGCTAAAAAAATCATGCTCTTTAAGTGAACTAACATTGTTTCAGCATTGGGTACCACCTTTAAGAATGTGAAATTCACTGTATGGCCTTTATACATGAAGGTTTTTTGCAATCAAATCTTCATACATTTGTGATGAAAAAAGGGGGAAAATGAAGTTTTAAAAAATGGAAAAAAATGGGAGGAAAAAGACAAGAGGATACAGTAAATTGATCACAATTGCACCGCTTGTACAGCTGCTTTTGTCAGCTTTAAGCAATCATTTAGATGTAGAGTCAGAATTCTCACTAGCAATTGGAGTCTCATCAATCCTGACTTTTGCCCTTTTTAGCAGAAAATGTCGGCATGAAATGATTCCTCTCGTAGTACCTCATCCAAGCATTTTATTTTCTGAGGACTGAAAGAGGAAGGATGGAGGAAAGAGATGATAAGCGTAGAATCCACAATTACTTATCCCAGATGTCAATATTACCCCTATTTCCTATTGCCCTTCAATTTTTGTAATTTTCCTTCGTGAGGGGCAATTTTTTACTGTTGTGATTTGTTTTTCTTCTTTCTTGGAGCAAGACAGTGGTTGTTTTTTAAATAGCTCTTGCAGGTTAGGATATACAGTATATGGTTTCAATATGTAACATCAAGGAAATAAGGACAGAATTCTGTTTGAAGAAGTAAAACCAAAGAAATACATATTTCTGTTGGTGTTGCTAGATTATTATTTTCATCTCGGTGTTCTGAATGTTTGCATTTTTTGGGGGGTTGCTGTTTATCACTTTATTGTAAAGAAAATGGCTTAGGATATCATATTAAATTACACTGTACTGAAAGCAAGTTCAGAAATCAGAGTAACTTATATTAGAATCCATGTAGATCACTCCTCCCCCCCCCCCCTCTCTCTCTCTCTCTCTCTCTCTCTCTCTCTTTTCTCTTTTTGATATTTTGTTTTGCCCTCTCTAAACTCTACCAGGCATCTCTTTAACCCGTTGGCTACTGGAACTGGGTTACCCCTGTATTGAGTCTATGAGAAAGAGGGAATAAAGTATTCGACGGGTTTACACTCCTGTTATTTTCTGCCTCTTTTATTTTCTCCTCCATCCATAGTGCTCCCACGTCTGTAGAGGTGTGATTGAAAAAAAAATCTGTTCTATCTTTATTTTTTCCCATTCTGCCCCACTTTTTTCACCTTTCATTGTTATCCACTCTCTGCAATTTCCCATTATGTATTTTTCAGTGTGACTAACAATCTTTGGAGTTCATGCGGTGGAAAATAATTGATTTAGATTTCCTTCAAATAGGTACGTGATCTGAATGGAATATCCATCATCTTGTTCTCTTTTATGCAAGAGACCTAGTTTTTCTTCCATTATCTCTTTTTGTTCTCTCATTATTGAAAACCGAGGTCATTGACCATCTGATACAAGCTTACCTGTGAGGAAACGCACATTCGTCTATTTGATATTTGCGTAGGATCGTGATGGAAAAACCGGGCGGTCTGTGGCCCTATGAAATGGGTGATTGTATCTAGTTGATTGATGGCTTATATTACAGAATTTGGCTGTTTACTTGAGGAAGTGATTATTATTGCTAAGTATATATCACAGAACTGATTGATTAGAGAAGAACAATGGGGGGGGGGGGTCCTTGCCCTGATAGATTCTAGATTGTTCACACCTTTTATGGAAGCTTGCACATACTAGTAAGTATACATTTATGTACATGTAGGTGACTCCTTATTTTTACGTTGGAAACGAAAGGCATAACTTGATTTCCTCTTTAAAGGAAATCCACTCTGGCTTCAAATTGACTTACGAATAAGCATACAAATGAGAGAAATGGATAGTTGCAAGTTTGAGGATGAAAAATATAAAGGATAAAAATAAAATATTTTGAATTTTTAAAGTTGTTATCGATCAAACACATGGGCAACTCTGTGTATTATTTTTTTTTATAGCACCTCTTCAACTTATTCTGTCCTGAGAATTTTATAAATTCTAATTTTTCTGAACAAAATATCTCATTATACGGTGTACCTGTGCCCTAAAATTATAAAAGGGAAAAATGTTTTACAAACCTCCAAAAGAAAAAACACATGCTCTTTCTTGAATAACAACCATGAGCATGAAATAATAATGATTTTCCATTACGAAGGAAATAGTACTTTATTAAGTAAATGGTAAAGTAGCTCCTCAAGTTACATATATATCACAGAGCTGCCAGTTTTGCATATACCTTTAAGTGTTAAGAACTTTCTAATGCTTTGTTAGATATTTTCTCAAACTTCGGCATGCACGCAGACCAACTTTACCACTATTACTGTCATGATCGTTAATACACCATGACCTGGGGTGGTATTCTGAAACACTGTTTAACTGTGTTTTTAAGTTTCTGTTGTACTTCTGTTTTAAGTCACCCCACTTACAACACCGCTAAAACAGTCTTTAAAACGGTATTCTGGGAACGTTTTAACGGTGTTGTAAGTCATCAAAGCCACACCCACCAAAAATATAATCCAGTAGGAAAGTCATAAGAGATGGTTCTAAGATTATTCAGCAATAAGATCGCCCCCTGGGGAAGGGGTGCGTGAAATGCGTGTGAACTTATATTCGCGTTGTAAATGAGCGCATTAATTTGCGCTTAGTTTCTTGCTTGAATTAAACCGATGAGATGATATGGAGGGACAGAATTAGTTTGTGCAATCATCTCTGATATTATCGCAGACAATTGCCAAAATTTCTCCACGCGAGGCAAAAATTCTCTCGAAATGTTGTTTTGGAATATCAGAAAGGTTACTGGACACTCGTTATCCCCCTCATTGCAACAAAAAACACAATGAGGCAAGAAATATTGCCACCATCATGACCATACCACAGACAAAGTTAAACACCCTACCCCACCCTGTTTTATCTCATGAGCATGACTGTCCAGTGGAAAAGTTAACCCAGAAGATATTAAAACGGCTCTTCAGGAATACCGGGTTATGCATACGGCATTTTACGCGCTTTGCGCAACGATTTGCGCCAAGCATGCAAATTAAATGCGCTAGTGAAAGATAAAACCAAAGTTAAAACAGAAGTTAAAACAGAAAGTTAAACAGAGATAAAACGGTGTCTGAATACCGATTTGCTAAAACAGACTTAAAACAGAGTTAAAACAGTCCTCAGAATACCACCCCAGTTGTTGAAATATATGCAAATATGGCTTAAAATATTTCAGAGGGGGAGAGATCTGCAAGAGATTCATTAAACCTTACTGGGGTATTATCAAAGTGATTTAAAATAAAGCTGAATACCATGCTAATTAAACCATGAACCTACCATGTAGACAAATCAGGAAACAATGGATTGAAAAAAGTGACCATTGATAATAGGTTGGAAATCGTGCTATTAATAGTTTTGTTTGTGAAACAAGGAATATGAAAGATGAAAGCATCAACAAGAGACTTGATAGTTAGACAGAAGATGTCCATGTTCTGTTACATGTATTACATGGTATCATTGCATTGTCACTGCCAAGGACCTCCATCACAATATGGCTATTTATTCTGTTGCAAAATGTTACACAATGCCTGTCATGCCCCCGTCTCATCTTTCATTGGTTCCCCCGCATACGCATTTCGTAATGGTCTCTCCGAGGAACCGCTGCCACGTGATGCACTCGGGGAGTATCGGTGCTCGCGGATCAGCTTTTGGTTGCCTAACTCGATCTGACCGATGATAGATATTTCATTAATCGAGGGTGCCGTAAAGTAAGCGTCTCTGTTTAGAGGCCTGCCTGTGCATCCCACGATAAAAGCAATAGAGTCATAATGCAGATTTCAGGGAAACTCGATGGGTATGTTTTCATGGTATTGTAGCACAATTTGGCCATGCATCTTGTGCATATGTATACTCAAATAGAATCAAGTTTTACTTGTGTCTACAAATCCACTAGAAGCCTGCTTGTTTGAATAAACAGTATTTATCCAATCAATTTTTACACATTGAATTAGCCTCATAAAGTTTGCTGGGCCTTGGTAAAACAAAATACCTTTACTCAAACATGGGTACGTGCATGCATTACCTATTCATGACAGGATTTATTTGAAAACCGTATTTGATCAGCTTTTATTCTTAAAATTGGCAACACCAGTACTTTTCTGTTATTGCAGCATTATCAAAAAGACATGTGTCTGTAATAAATGCGAATTATAACAAAAGTATGTTATTTTGCATGGAGAAACAGTGAATTTTAACTTTCATTGCACTGCTTTTGCTTTATTTCCTATTAAGTTTTTTTTTTCCACCATCAAGCACAAAATTAATAGTGACTTGAACAAAATGGGCATAGTTTTTAGCTCTTCTGCTCATGTATTTGGATTTTCAGAGAGCACTCCGCATCAAAAGCTATTGGGCCAAACTACACAATGTGGACCCTCTGTCATGAATTTATAAGTTAATATAACAACTAAATCTGATCAATCATGGTGTGGGGTTTTTTTCAGCTACCTCTTTTGCACAGGGTATCCATGTCTCTAATGTACATGCAGAGTACACACATAATGTAATCAGAGGGCTAACTTGGCTTTCAAGTTCTTTTCTAAAATGTTATATACTGCAAAATACTCCTCAGAATCAAACGAAAGTTTGAGATTTCAAATATATTCTTAAATTTAGGGACCATCATGTGAACTTAACTTATGGAAGCCTCAGGAGTAGCAAGCTGCAGGCTTCCCAGTATTCATACAAAATATGATAGTGATATTGTTGGAGTCCTTGATCAGGGTATGAATTAATTATGTA
>CM057151.1:15941035-15958606 GCA_029962745.1 Echinometra lucunter
AGAAGGGGATGAAAGAGTAAGAAATAGGCATGTAAGATGGAAGGGAAGGGAATTACAAAGCAGAACTAAGATTACTAGCTGTGCTATGCAGCTAAAGTGTGAGTGCCCTAGATATGATCCAGCTATTGACACAGATTTTTCTGTGTCCATTTCCAAAGTCCAGGCATAAACTGGATCAATTAATTCACATATGTACGCTTGAGCTACTTCACCCCAATCATAGAGATGCGGAGCTAGAGAAGGAGAGAGTGAGGAAAGAAGGGCAAAGACAAGTAATTAAGAAGAGAATTCAGTTAATCAGAATGCCATCAAAAGAGAGAGAGAGATACATATTGAGAGGAAGGGGAACATAAAGTTTAGGTAGAGGGGGAAAGGGGGAGAAGAAATAAGTTAGGAGAGAGATATAGGGTTGAGATAAAAGGAATATATCGTCTGTTCGGAGCAGAAGGGCATTAACTCATATCATTTTAACAAGTACTTAATGCTCCAAACAGACGACATACAGGGTAAATTTAGAATTATGTACAAAGGGTAAGGCCCTACACTTTTTCAAGTATCCCATCAAGTACCTTTTCCATTGGTGGGAAAAAACTAGACCAAAAAAGTACATAATATAAATCCTTACCCTCATCACCAAATTTTGTTATAAAAACTAAAAGTTCTTTTCAAGAAGAGATACATAGCAAAATACTATTTTTTTTCCCTTCAAAATTTGAATAAAGTGGCACACTGTATGACATCATCATGGAGGGCAGAGTATCAAGTTCAAATTTAATTTCATTGTGTTGCCAATTGATAGAAATTTGTCTCTGCAACTTTTCTCCTTTTTTTTCCTGATGGTATTCATATCATTGGTCTTCTGTATCATTTGATAAGAGTTTGCATATTTCATCTCAAAAGAAAAGAGATATTCAATATTTTTTAGACTGCTTCTTTTTTCTGAGATGGGGAATTACTAGGGAGCTAGTTCCAGGGGAGATATTAGGTAGAAGCGTGAAAGAGAGATAACAAGAGAGATATAAATGTCACTAAAGTGATTTTGAAATTAAATAAAACCTTGATAACTAAGTAGGGAATGAGGACACTAATTCAATGTATCAGATATATTACTCCTCGTTTCTCCCATGAGGAGTTCGTTGCAGGTCGTGACTGAAGGACAATTATTCCAGCCGCATGTGTAAACTGCATTGAGTGACCAAATTATATATTTATACCCAGGGCTGAGGTATGCCAAGGTCTGACTTATTTTTATCGTCTTCCTGTGGTGGTCAGTCTTGAGCATCTTCTTAAAGTTACACTTCAGCCTGGTGAATATTAAACCAAGATACCTCTGGATGCTTTATCATTTGAAATGCTTGTTTTTATTCAAAGGCTTACTTGAATTCTTGTTGAGATATCAACTGCATGTACACATACATGTAGCTAAAATTTACATAAGTTTTAAGAAAGTTTTTCTGGATACCTAAGTATGTACCTGGGCAGAAAGAAGCAGTGTGAAGTGAAGTACCTTGTCCTTAGACATGAACACTGAGCTGCGGACCAAATTTTATGTAGAAAAGTGCTGGTACATGTAGGCATAACATTAGAAGAAATGATAAAATCCCCTGTTACCACTCTTGTTATAAATTGTTTGTTTGCCATTCAACTTACCAAAGTTGTATTTTTTCTCTGAAATGGAATAACAAATTACTGCACCAATTCAAAAGGAAGAAATAAAACTAATTTTAGAGAGACTAGTAAATAGGGCATTTTCTGTTTAATAGAGCATGTTGTTCGTGTACAAGCTCTAGAAAATTTATGTAGACCAGACATCCTGAATTCATATCAAAACAACTTTAGAAAATACAAAGTAGTTGTGAATTTGTGATACTTACACATGCAGCTCTGAATGGGTATTGGTTTTTGGTATACGATTATTGTACATACTAACTGAGATGGATTTAGTAGGAATTATAGATGCAGACATTTTTAAAAAACCAAAGATAACTTTTACTCTGAATAATTGATTTTGACTTTTACAAAAATATGATTAAAATGGTGAAATTTAAAGTTACATGGCTATTGATTGTTTGATGTCTCAGACTAGATATGCTGCAGATCAAGAAATCTATTTTCAAAGAAACTGTGTTTTTGTGTTAGAGTCTTAGTAAAGCTCCTACAAGACTTAATCATATAAACAATGCACATAATTTCACACAATTTAAGCCTGTGAAATAGAACAGTATACATGTATATGAAGAGCTAAATTAAAACAAGGGAAATATCCATTTTGGGGGATTAAATTTGAGATGTTTGTATTTAAAGTTGCTCTGAATATCAAGAAAATAAGAAGAAAATATATAAATCAGGATTCCAAACTTCTTCCTTGATGTATAATGAGTGAGTATCAATTAGAAGACATTTTCTGGTTTCATACAATGGCGGTTTTATACTTAAAGTGATTAACGCAATGGTAGATTTTTTTTTTTGATATACACTGTATGATCGAGAATAGAATTCTAAGAAGAATAACATTAAAAATTTGATGATTTTCAACCGAAATCAATGCAATTTGGCTAATTTTCTCATAAAAAGTTAAGAGTTGACAAAAAAAATTGAGTATGAGGTATGACGTAAAAGTGTGTACCAGCTTCGCGCATTGCAGTTGTGCTGTGCGCTAGACTGTACAATATGTATTATACCTTGCGCACATTTTGCTAGAATTGCGTGACAAGGTACCCAGTTTGGCGTCATTTTGACGTCAAAGTGGGTACCCAGTTGAAACTGGGTCACAGCTGAGGGGTCAAAAATATCCTGAAATCTTACTACATTTGGGGGTTTCCTTGGCAACATGACTTTTTAAAAAACTTTAGGCAGATGATTTTCTGCTAAAAAAATCATGCTCTTTTAAGTGAACTAACATTGTTTCAGCATTGGGTACCACCTTTAAGAATGTGAAATTCACTGTATGGCCTTTATACATGAAGGTTTTTGCAATCAAAATCTTCATACATTTGTGATGAAAAAAGGGGGAAAATGAAGTTTTAAAAAATGGAAAAAAATGGGAGGAAAAAGACAAGAGGATACAGTAAAATTGATCACAATTGCACCGCTTGTACAGCTGCTTTTGTCAGCGTTAAGCAATCATTTAGATGTAGAGTCAGAATTCTCACTAGCAATTGGAGTCCTCATCAATCCTGACTTTTGCCCTTTTTAGCAGAAAATGTCGGCATGAAATGATTCCTCTCGTAGTACCTCATCCAAGCATTTTTTTTGTCTGAGGACTGAAAGAGGAAGGATGGAGGAAAGAGATGATAAGCGTAGAATCCACAATTACTTATCCCAGATGTCAATAGTACCCTATTTCCTATTGCCCTTCAATTTTTGTAATTTTTCTTCGTGAGGGGCAATTTTTTACTGTTGTGATTTGTTTTTCTTCTTTCTTGGAGCAAGACAGTGGTTGTTTTTAAATAGCTCTTGCAGGTTAGGATATACAGTATATGGGTTTCAATATGTAACATCAAGGAAATAAGGACAGAATTCTGTTTGAAGAAGTAAAACCAAAGAAATACATATTTCTGTTGGTGTTGCTAGATTATTATTTTCATCTCGGTGTTCTGAATGTTTGCATTTTTTGGGGGGGTTGCTGTTTATCACTTTATTGTAAAGAAAATGGCTTAGGATATCATATTAAATTACACTGTACTGAAAGCAAGTTCAGAAATCAGAGTAACTTATATTAGAATCCATGTAGATCACTCCTCCCCCCCCCCCCTCTCTCTCTCTCTCCTCTCTCTCTCTCTCTCTCTCTTTCTCTTTTGATATTTTGTTTTGCCCTCTCTAAACTCTACCAGGCATCTTCTTTAACCCGTTGGCTACTGGAACTGGGTTACCCCCTGTATTGAGTCTATGAGAAAGAGGGAATAAAGTATTCGACGGGTTTACACTCCTGTTATTTTCTGCCTCTTTTTATTTTCTCCTCCATCCATAGTGCTCCCACGTCTGTAGAGGTGTGATTGAAAAAAAAAATCTGTTCTATCTTTATTTTTTCCCATTCTGCCCCACTTTTTTCACCTTTCATTGTTATCCACTCTCTGCAAATTTCCCATTATGTATTTTCAGTGTGACTAACAATCTTTGGAGTTCATGCGGTGGAAAATAATTGATTTAGATTTCCTTCAAATAGGTACGTGATCTGAATGGAATATCCATCATCTTGTTCTCTTTATGCAAGAGACCTAGTTTTTCTTCCATTATCTCTTTTTGTTCTCTCATTATTGAAAAACCGAGGTCATTGACCATCTGATACAAGCTTACCTGTGAGGAACGCACATTCGTCTATTTGATATTTGCGTAGGATCGTGATGGGAAAAACCGGGCGGTCTGTGCCCTATGAAATGGGTGATTGTATCTAGTTGATTGATGGCTTATATTACAGAATTTGGCTGTTTACTTGAGGAAAGTGATTATTATTGCTAAGTATATATCACAGAACTGATTGATTAGAGAAGAACATGGGGGGGGGGGGGGGGGTCCTTGCCCTGATAGATTCTAGATTGTTCACACCTTTTATGGAAGCTTGCACATACTAGTAAGTATACATTTATGTACATGTAGGTGACTCCTTATTTTTACGTTGGAAACGAAAGGCATAACTTGATTTCCTCTTTAAAGGAAATCCACTCTGGCTTCAAATTGACTTACGAATAAGCATACAAATGAGAGAAATGGATAGTTGCAAGTTTGAGGATGAAAAATATAAAGGATAAAAATAAAATATTTTGAATTTTTAAAGTTGTTATCGATCAAACACATGGGCAACTCTGTGTATTATTTTTTTTTATAGCACCTCTTCAACTTATTCTGTCCTGAGAATTTTATAAATTCTAATTTTTCTGAACAAAATATCTCATTATACGGTGTACCTGTGCCCTAAAATTATAAAAGGGAAAAATGTTTTACAAACCTCCAAAAGAAAAAACACATGCTCTTTCTTGAATAACAACCATGAGCATGAAAAATTAATGATTTTCCATTACGAAGGAAATAGTACTTTATTAAGTAAATGGTAAAGTAGCTCCTCAAGTACATATATATCACAGAGCTGCCAGTTTGCATATACCTTTAAGTGTTTAAGAACTTTCTAATGCTTTGTTAGATATTTTCTCAAACTTCGGCATGCACGCAGACCAACTTTACCACTATTACTGTCATGATCGTTAATACACCATGACCTGGGGTGGTATTCTGAACACTGTTTTAACTGTGTTTTAAGTTCTGTTGTAACTTCTGTTTTAAGTCACCCACTTACAACACCGCTAAAACAGTCTTTACGGTATTCTGGGAACTGTTTTAACGGTGTTGTAAGTCATCAAAGCCACACCCACCAAAAATATCATCCAGTAGGGAAAGTCATAAGAGATGGTTCTAAGATGATTCAGCCAATAAGATCGCCCCCTGGGGAAGGGGTGCGTGAAATGCGTGAACTTATATTCGCGTTGTAAATGAGCGCATTAATTTGCGCTTAGTTTCTTGCTTGAATTAACCGATGCGATGATATGATGTGACAGAATTAGTTGTGCAAATCATCTCTGATATTATCGCAGACAATTGCCAAATTTCTCCACGCGAGGCAAAAATTCTCTCGAAATGTTGTTTTGGAATATCAGAAAGGTTTACTGGACCTCGTTATCCCCCTCATTGCAACCAAAAACACAATGAGCAAGAAATATTGCCACCATGACATACCACATACAAAGTTAAAACACCTCCCACCCTGTTTTATCTCATGAGCATGAACTGTCCAGTGGAAAAAGTTAAACCAGAAGATAAAACGGTCTTCAGAATACCGTGTTATTGCATACGGCATTTTTACGCGCTTGCGCACGATTTGCGCCAAGCATGCAAATTAAAATGCGCAGTTAGAAAGATAAAACCAAAGTTAAAACAGAAGTTAAAACAGAAGTTAAAACAGAGATAAAACGGTGTTCTGAATACCGATTTGCTAAAACAGACTTAAAACAGAGTTAAAACAGTCTCAGAATACCACCCCAGTTGTTGAAATATATGCAAATATGGCTTAAAATATTTCAGAGGGGGAGAGATCTGCAAGAGATTCATGAAACCTTACTGGGTATTATCAAGTGATTTAAAAATAAAGCTGAATACCATGCTAATAAACCATGAACCTACCATGGTAGACAAATCAGGAAAACATGGATTGAAAAAAAGTGACCATTGATAATAGGTTGGAAATCGTGCTATTAATAGTTTTGTTTGTGAAACAAGGAATATGAAAGATGAAAGCATCAACAAGAGACTTGATAGTTAGACAGAAGATGTCCATGTTCTGTTACATGTATACATGGTATCATTGCATTGTCACTGCCAAGGACTCCATCACAATATGGCTATTTATTCTGTGCAAATGTTTACACAATGCCTGTCATGCCCCCGTCTCATCTTTCATGGTTCCCCCGCATACGCATGTCGTAATGGTCTCTCCGAGGACCGCTGCCACGTGATGCACTCGGGGAGTATCGGTGCTCGCGGATCACGCTTTGGTTGCCTAACTCGATCTGACCGATGATAGATATTTCATTAATCGGAGGTGCCGTAAAGTAGCGTCTCTGTTTAGAGGCCTTCCTGTGCATCCCACGATAAAAGCAATAGAGTCATAATGCAGATTTCAGGGAAACTCGATGGGTATGTTTTCATGGTATTGTAGCACAATTTGCCATGCATCTTGTGCATGATGTATACTCAAATAGAATCAGTTTTACTTGTGTCTACAAATCCACTAGAAAGCCTGCTTGTTTGAATAAACAGTATTTATCCAATCAATTTTTACACATTGAATTAGCCTCAATAAAGTTTGCTGGGCCTTGGTAAACAAAATACCTTTACTCAAACATGGGTACGTGCATGCATTTACCTATTCATGACAGGATTTATTTGAAACCGTATTTGATCAGCTTTTATTCTTAAAATTGGCAACACCAGTACTTTTCTGTTATTGCAGCATTATACAAAAAGACATGTGTCTGTAATAAATGCGAATTAACAAAAAGTATTGTTATTTTGCATGGAGAAACAGTGAATTTTAACTTTCATTGCACTGCTTTGTGCTTATTTTCCTATTAAGTTTTTTTTTTCCACCATCAAGCAACAAAATTAATAGTGACTTGAACAAAATGGGCATAGTTTTTAGCTCTTTCTGCTCATGTATTTGGATTTTCAGAGCACTCCGCATCAAAAGCTATTGGGCCAAACTACACAATGTGGACCCTCTGTCATGAATTTATAAGTTAATATAACAACTAAATCTGATCAATCATGGTGTGGGGTTTTTTCAGCTACCTCTTTTGCACAGGGTATCCATGTCTCTAATGTACATGCAGGAGTACACACATAATGTAATCAGAGGGCTAACTTGGCTTTCAAGTTCTTTTCTAAAATGTTATATACTGCAAAATACTCCTCAGAATCAAACGAAAGTTTGAGATTTCAAATATATTCTTAAATTTAGGGACCATCATGTGAACTTAACTTATGGAAGCCTCAGGAGTAGCAAGCTGCAGGCTTTCCAGTATTCATACAAAATATGATAGTGATATTGTTGGAGTCCTTGATCAGGGTATGAATTAATTATGTAACCCTCTACAAAAATCCCTTTCACAATTCTTTTTAGTATATGGCTTTTATTGTATAGAGTTATATTCAACATTGTGAAGCGCGTAGAGACCTTTCAAGGTATTATGCGCTACATAAGAACCTATTATTATTATTATTAGTATTACTGTTATTATTCTTCTTCTTATTATTATTATTATTGTGTATATTGCGGTTGAATGGCAATAGGCTTTCCATCTTTCATGAAAAGGATGTGTCAGTGTAACCCTAGAGTGGTTAGTGACAAATTATACATGCATCCCTTTCAAGAAGCAATTAGAGAGATTGATAATAGCCGTCACATTACCCTGACTATGCTCAAGGATGGTTTAGAGTGGTCTATAGGAGCTGAGACAAAACGAGTAGAAAAAAGTGTGATTTGGTTGTATGTCGTTTCATTTCGAGGACCCTGGTTTTTCAGTAATGTATTCTGAACAAATTTCCTTTGGCATTTCATCTACTCTAAGAATAGAGTTAGTCTTCACTTTGTGTGCATGCACGAAATTTGAGTTTTACTGATATCTATATACATTTTATCAGAAACACTGCTTTTTGAAATGTGCTTTGATTTATCTTATGCTTTCCATATTTTTTCTGTAATCTGTCAAATAAACATCTGTCATTCTTTTTTTTTTCTTGAATATTTCTCTTTCATCCTTTCCTGAGATTAATCATTTTGATTTTGTCATTTGTATTTATCTTTTTGTTTCTGCTTTCAGTTTTTATCATCCAGCATCCAAGTCCACCTCGCAGGCTAGCTTACCTTCAGCATGTTATATTATATACAACATGTACTCAGATATTATGCCTGCTTGTTTTAGATCTCCCAAGAAGACTTTTTTTTTTGTTGCTAAGCCCCCAAGTTAAAGAAAGCATTTCATCAAGTTAGATTGTGTCAGGTTGTTTTTATGTTCTTGCTCCAACAAACCCAAATATTCTCATTCTGCTCCTTTTTTTCTCATTTTCATCATCATTTTCTTTCTCTCTGTACCCCCTATCCCTGTCTCCCCTTCCTTACTCCCTCTTGTACTGCATCACTCCCTATACCTATATCCCTATACCCCCCTTTCTCTCTGTCATTGCATTGTTGCTTACAGGCATCAATGTATTGTTCTTGTTCATGTTTTGCATTATCCTCCTCCCCCTCCTCTGCCCCCTCCTCTCCCTCCTCCTCCTCCTCCTCCCCTTCCTCCCCTCCTCCCCCTCCTCCTCCTCCTCCTCCTCCTCCTCCCCTCCTCCTCCTCCCTCCTCCTCCTCCTCCTCCTCCTCCCCCTCCTCCCCCCTCCTCCTACTTCTCCTCCCTCCTCCTACTCTCCTCCTCTCCTCCTCCTCCTCCTCCCCCTCCTCCTCCTCCCCCCTCCTCCTCCCTCCTCCTCCTCCTCCTCCTCCTCCCCTCCTCCTCCTCCCCTCCTCCTCCTCCTCCTCCTCCTCCTCCCCCTCCTCCCCCTCCTTCTATTCCTCCCCCTCCTCCTACTTCTCCTCCTCTCCCTCCTCCTCCTCCTCCCCCCTCCTCCTCCCCCCTCCTCCTCCTCCTCCTCCTCCTCCTCCCCCTCCTCCTCCTCCCTCCTCCTCCCCTCCTCCTCCCCCCTCCTCCTCCTCCTCCTCCCCCCTCCCCCTCCTTCCATTCCTCCCCCTCCTCCTCCTTCTTCTCCTCGCAAAACCCATGCAATTTATTGTTGTCTCATATTTTCACAGTATTTTTATCCATGATACCTTGCTATATTCATAGGATCAGCTAATTGCTTTCATAATTTATATGCTCAAGGAACAAAAGGGAAGGGTGACAATGCATCCATATCGTTCTAACACGATCACAATTATAGTAACTTCTTCCTCTCTTTCCACTCCTCTCTCTCTTGAATCCCCCCTCTCCCTCTTGCACCACGTCACCCTTCTCCCAATCTCTCTCTCCATCTCTTCTCTCCCTTCATTTCTCCTGATGATGTTCGAATGTACCTGTAAGTGCTTTTCGGCACAGAGACAATATTTTTCCTTGGCGAGTGTGTAAAAATAGGCCAGGGCTTCAAGGTATTTAGTCCAAGCCCTCCACTTTCCAGCAGCGATGCTAATAATTTGGATGGGAAGGGATGCTGGGAAGAAGAGCAGTGTATGTGCCCTCCGTTGTCGGCACACATATGTCTGCTTTTTGCCCCCAGTACCACATAAGATAGTAGGTTGATATACTGTGTGGTTGTATATATGAGTTGCCATTTAGCAATAACATTAATGCTTGCTACGTGATAAATGGTTTTACTTAACATGAGCGGTGCTTTTTTCTCCTTTTGCCACATTAAACAGATTGTGTATATAGCATGGACATTCAAAGTGATTTATTTCAAATGAGAATGATGTATAATGTAACTCGATATGTTTGAAAGAATCGGGAGCGTAGTTTTTTTTTTATTTGATTTTCTGCATTTAAGAACATGATGTTTGTATATCTGTGTGTTGGTATATTTCTTAATAAAACTGAATAATTTCTTTGCCTGCATGTAATTGAAACTTCACAAAAATGTTTTCTGTGATCAAAACAAACAAAAAAATCTAAAACTTTTTGACATTTTTCATTCCTGCTAAATTTCTTCTTCAATTTCATGTTATCTCATGTCATACAGTTATAGCCCTCCCCTTTTTTTCAAACTCTGCATTTTCTCTCAGTTCACTAAATTTGGTACGAATTTCAAAATCTTACCAGTAAATTACAGTTACAGTTACAGTCATAATTTGAAACCAGTATACTAAGTCTCTAATTAAATCTGAACTGAATGTTTTATCAAATTTGTATATATCCATGAAACTCCTATATGTCTTTTTGTTGTTGATTAGCCTTCTGGTTACCAAGAAGGCTTAAGTAAGTAAATACTGTAAGTAAAATAATAGAATACCATTTAAAAAAATAACTTCATTGACTATGACAGGTGTTATAACAAACAAGTTTATCATTTCAGCAGACTCTCTCTAATTCAGCTTTGATTTGCCTCATCTACATGTGTAAACCCTAATCGTCAATGCTGTCACATATTTAATGGATGAATCCTCATCAGATAAAGTGCCCTAACTGGGCATAGATTAATTAATCCCTCTATAGGGATGCAATTCATTCACTTGGGATTAAATTCTGTCCTCTTCATTTTCCGTGAGTATAGTCTATGGCTACAGGTGTCCTGGTTGATTAGGAGAACTGCCAGCAGCTTTTGAGAATTGATCTCTTGCAAATTAGAAATATCATGGTGGCATTTTGTTGCAATTTACATTTACATGTATATAGAGGGAGCATGGATCCTTATTTGGATGGTATAGCAAATGCTTTTTGAACTGTAATCATTAGTCCTTGATGGAAAAGTTTTAATATATCAACTCTGTAGGTCTCAATGTGCTTATTATGACAGAGTGGTATTAAATGAAGATTGTCAGGAACTTCAAAGGCTTCTATTTTGTACGAGAAGGCATAAACATTTAAGATTTGAAAACTTCCAAGGATTTCTTTCGACAAATAAGGTCATTGCATGTTGGTCTTGACTCTATAAAGGATAGTTCAGGAGAACTTCTCTTTGCATCTTTTATTCTCTTAATTTTTTTCCTTTTTCTTTAAATTTTGAAATGAGTACAACTGCATCCTACGCACTGCCCTTTCTACATGTATGTTCTCTCCTTCAATTAGGTAAAAAATAAACCTGATCAATTCTAATTCCAATTCCAATTCATTTGGTATTGAAGATACCTCTCTAAAGTCACCCCCTCTCTCTCTCTGTCTCTCTCCTTTCCTCTCTTCTTTCTCTCTTTCCCTTCCCCTAGCTCTTCCTTTATCTTTTCCTAGTATCTTGTTACAGTATATTTCAGTTTGATTAATTTGAAATCCAATCCATTTCCCCCATAAATGTCTGCATTCCCTCCAGTTACATGTACGTTCAATTTTTCTCATGTTCTGCACCCCTTCCTTCATGTATATCTTATATTATATTTTGGCATATCTTGCAAGATACATGTATTTATTGTCGTATCTTCATTTTCCCTCACTGAATGTAATTTCAACCTTCCATTTTAATATTAGACGACCCTGTTTTGTATGCTAAGAGCCACAACTCATATATATATATATATATATATATATATATATATTTATATAAAGAGCAAATGGCCTTCTGAATGTGCCTTTCGTACAATATTATGACTGTCTCTCCAACATCCTGGTTCTTTACATTGCCTCTGATCCCCGCCCCTATCTCCCCTGTTATTGTTGACATGAGAGGTATCTGGGGGTCAATCCTGTGTTAGAAAGTCCCTGGGCCCGTGCTGCCTGCCGGGGGACGGCACGGGGCTATTTATAGCCTTCGTTTGACGTCATCGAGCGGGATGATGCCTCCTTGCTGCCCTCGTGGACGAATTATGATTGACTTTTATTAAGAGCAACCAGCCGGTTGAATGCCTGTGGGAGAGCTGTAACTGAAAGCAAAGCCCAGATAGCTCTCTGCCTGGCTTGTCTAAGTACCCCTTCGCAGCACCCGAAGAAAACCTTCCTGGCACAATTGGAAGCAAAGAAGATGGCCCTGATCAATTTAGCTGTTTGCATCGCTCTCTTTTTCTGAATGATTCTCATTTTACTTTATCTCTCTCTCTCTCTCTCTCTCTCTCTCCCTCATTCTCTCCATCTCATCAGTGTTCCCTCTCTTTCTTCCCTTTCCTATTTTAGCTTCTTATTTATCCTGCAGTGCCTCAATCCAATTTCCATCATCTGTTCTATTTCAAGGTGCTCTATTCTCAAATATCATCAGGCCTAATTGTGGAAATGGCTTTTTAGTTTAAGCTTCTCTTTCTCATCTTCTACTTATGTTTTTACAATAGTAATTTTTACTTATTTTTTCAAACTCTTTTTCCTCTCAGGCTTTTTCTCCCCAAATTCGTTCTTCTCCACCATCTTAACATGGAAGCCTATACAACAACCAACAAATTTTCGAATGTGTGGGTAGTTCTTGCCATTTTCACTGTTACTTATAGATGATGTTTGAAGGTTTGCATGGTGGTACGGGTATTCGTAAAAAGGGTTTACGGTTCACCATGTGGTAAGTCCTGAGGGACTATAGATAAAGGATAGGATAGATCCTACTTTCTCGCCTCTCTATTTCACCTCCATCTCTATCCACTTTATCTATAGTCCCTCAGGACTTACCACATGGTGAACCGTAAACCCTTTTTACGAATACTGTTACTTATAGTTGAGTTTCTGTTGAATTTTATTCACTTTTCTATCTTGTGTCTTAACTGGCAGAAATTGTAAAGAGAATGACATTTTTCCATTCTTGTGTAACATATATATGATTTATATCTTTTTGAGCTTCTTAGAATGTGTTATGTTGACTTCAGCACCAGCAGTCATCATCAGTGAAGCAAGGAAAAAAATATACGGGGGCTCGGAGTGAATTCACCCCCGAAATGCCAAAAAGAGCCCTAGAAAACTAAAAAGAGCCCCTGAAATTCTCATAGGCTCCAATGTAAACTGTAATACAATGTAGAAAATTCGGGTGAGTGAGCTCAGAAAGTAGCCCCGGAAAAAAAATAATTAATTTTTTCCCTGCAGTGAAGAGTACCCATGTATTACACCTGGGTTAAAAGCAGCAAACATAGATGAAATGACTTTACAAAGAAATTGTAATCCTTCTAGTCCAACAAGAAAGTCACCTTTTTCCACCCCCCCCCCCACAAGGTTTGCAAAAGTTGCTCTTTAAAAACAGAGCTTAATATGCCGCTATTTTGGGAGGGGAATTAGAACTTGCCCCTTTAAAGAATCTCTTTTTCTGTTTTTCTTGAGGAGGAGACTTTCAGTGTCTTGTAGGGTGGGTGATTTATGGCTATCACATCTGTGTATAAACAATGAATGTATACTCCCAATATGTCATACATACGTCATACACCACATGCCCACAGACAGTCGTCATATTTCATTTATTTGGAGCTCTTTTTTTTGTGTTGTCTGCATGTTATCAGATTGGGGGGGGGGGGGGGGGGGGGTTGTCAGACCCAGACCCCTCCCGTTCTATCCTTTGCCAGAGATTTTTAATTCGGACCCTTCCTCTTTTAATGCATGATATATTGGGGGAGGCGGGTTGGCTTGTCAGGTTTTTTGAGCTCCCCCCCTCCCCCCTGTTTTTTTCTACAAAATTCTGGAGCTGCCCTGACCTAACATTTTTTCTTTTGATCAGCAGGCATTTTGAGCCTGAATGTTTCTGTTCATGTCTGTGCATTACAAAACAAGTCTTATCTGCCGAAGTCCCCTCATGCGTCAATGGGATTACATATACAGTTTGATTTATTGCGCCTCGTCTCGTTTCTCTAATGTTTTATAATGGCAACATTTGGAATTTCTCCTTTGCTGAATGTAGATGGATCTTTACTGTGATTGGATTGAGATTGAATGTGGTGTACTTTATTTATTGATGTTTGACAGCCGAATCTGTTGATATATCATGATATTAGATCAGGTTTCTTTTAATGGTACAAGCATCCATTTGCACAGATTCTACTGTAGTATGTGATGTGAATCTAAACCCCTTGCCTACTGGATGTGGGTAGTTCATACATTAAAGGTATTGGATAACATTGTTATGATTTAAAAAAATCTTGTTTTGTTACTTGAAAATGGGATAAACATAAGGGTTATAGTGTAAAAATACCAGTCTGAAAGTTTCAAAGTATAATATCCACAGGAAGTATTTTTAAATATCAAAAATGTGAACCAATGTTTGAAAAATATACGAGGGTCGGCTGCACAGAATAGACATAAGGAGTGCGCATGCGCGTATGACTCACCTTACCGTAATGTGTGTATTGGCCTATCACACGGCGGGAGGCACATAACGGCATTTTCAAATTCAAGCAAAGTGGTCCTCTTATGATTGTTTCGTGAGACGAAGGATAATAAAATTGCCGTTTGCGTCTAACTTAAACTTTTTCATTCCAAATTATGGTTGGTTTCAGGGTTTTTGAGTACAAATACAAGTACTCATACACATGTTTCATCTTAGTTTGAGAATTTTTTAAATCAACTACTCACAAAGTTAGCCAATGCCTTTAAGTGTATCAGAGTGATACAAGTCAGTTGTAACATGTTATAGAGTAATTTTTAAGTTCTAGTTCTGACACTTGAGCTGAGAAGGTGTCAAACATTACATTGCAGTGTGCTATTTTGAAAACTCTGATGCCATTAAAGTCTGTTTAAGATCTTGTTCGCCTTTGCGTATGTTTGGAAATCTTGAAATTATCTAAACTTTTGTTTCAAGACAGCAGAGCATCTGGCAACAACTGCTCAGCATCAACCCTAAACCAATAAGCTAACCTAAAGCCCTATTGCTATCCTAACCCTAACCCCTAAACTGACCTAAGGCTGTATTGTTACCCTCACCCTAACCCCCAAACTAACCTAAAGTCATACTGCCTATCCTAACTCTAACTCCCAAACTAACCTAGCTCTATTGCTATCCTAACCCTAACCTCCAAACTAACCTAAAGCCGTATATTTACCCTAATCCTAACCCCCAAACTAACCCAAAGCCCTATTGCTACCCTACCCCTACCCCCCCCCCCCCCAGACTAACCTGTATTGCTATCCTAACCTAACCCCTAGCTAACCTAAAGCCCTATTGCTGGTAACCCTTCAGTTGTTCTACATCTTGTTGATGAAATAAAGCCCGGAGTAATAGTTGATAGAGCATATATTGGCCCTGTACATTTCATCATGTCTGAAATTCACGATCTCACTCTAGATTCAATTTACGACTGCAAAAAAAAGTTAATTAATACAGCTGCTTTAACTTGTTGATCACAATTTGATTTCAGTCTTACACACATTTTACATAGACCCTTGCCTGAGTTATCTTGGGCTTAATGTTCAAGGGATTAAACCAAACCTGTTTTCAAACCATGTTGAAAAAATTTTGTAAACATAAACTATCTGAGATGCATCTGTATGGGGTTCTAGGACTACTCCCCCGGAGGACAACTCCCCCGGGGACAACTCCCACCTGGCAACTCCCCCGGAGGACAGCTCCCCCGGAGGGCAACTCCCCCGGAGGACAACTCCCCCGGAGGACGACTCCCCCGCAGGACGGGTCCCCCGGAGGACATCTCCCCTGGAGGACAACTCCCCCGCAGGACAACTCCCCCGAAGACAACTCCCCCGCAGGACGACTCCCCCGGAGGACGACTCCCCCGGAGGACGACTCCCCCGAGGACGACTCCCCCGGAGGACGACTCCCCCCGAGGACGACTCCCCCGAGGACAACTCCCCGGGGGATGACTTCCATCACAAAAACTCCCCCGGAGGACACCCCCCCCCCCCTTTAAGGACAAATTACGCATGAAATTTGTTTTTATGACAACGTCCTGCTCGTGAGGAACTGTAAAATAAATCTTTCCTTTTTATAAATCAAACTTAAGTAATTAATCCAGTATTTTTTGTTTTTATTACAACTCTCCCGGAGGAAAACAGCTCCTCGGGGATGACAAACGGGGATGGGTGAGGGGTAGAGGGTTGCTATTCGTTTAATAAGGTATTAGGTATTAGTATTTGTCGCTCTGATTACTTTTTTTAAAAATACCCACCCTTTTGCTCCCATTTTTGCGCCAAATTACACATTCAAGAAAATAAAAACTCTAGTAATGGGTACGCTTTTCCGAGCAAGGGTGTTGGGTTTGACAGCTTCAGCGGCACACTCCCATCGGAACCAAATCTGATCATGAGAAGAGAGAAAAGAAAGGAATAAAATGAAGAAAGGAAAGTGAGGAACCTAAGTAGGAAGCTACAAAAGTAGAGAATGGTGTATCTAGTCGTAGTCTTCAGGAAAATGGCCCACAATCAAGCTGAAGAATAGAAGTCACTTCGCTCGATCAGCAGCCGTGATTGGGTCCCGTTCCTTTTTTAAAAATCTAAATGCACAATTTTCAAGCAAGATATCATATAAAAATTCTTACTTTTTAGGGGAGCGGTCGACCCCTCCCCCCCCCCCCCCCCCCCCCCCCCCCCCCCCCGAGATCCCTTTGTTAAACTCACTGACTATAAATGAAAAGAAAACCTTAACGGAATTTTATAATGAATGCATGTTAATTTCCTTAAAGGACTTGTGCTTCTACGTATTTAGCGTCCAGCGAGCATGTGCGAGTATCATTGTTTGCGCTGAAACCACATGAAAACATTAATAATAAAGTATCTCATTCAAGAGTAGAAGATAAACAAAAGGAAAAGTCATCGTTAGATTCTTATGATTTGACAAATTTGGACACATATTGAGCTTTGATATCTAAATTCGCTGATGAAATTAATCATTTTTCTTACTTAGAATATCTGCATTCAGCTGAGCTGAAACCTAGAGGTTTTATGTATTTGTTCTTCTTATTTTTTCTTTGTTATATAGAGCCTAACAGTGCCTAAAGAAATCTATCAGTCCATAAAGCTTGGAGAAAACATTAGTTTACTCATTAAAAATTACACTAATCCAGTCTATGTTTGACAGATAACATTTGATTCCATAATGTGTTGCATACAAAAAGAAACAATCATCAAACATGATATGACCATTGCAACTATGTTTCAGTTGGTGATAAACTTTGGCTTACTAATAAACATATTAACAATGTGTTTTATACAATATCAGTTGTATTAGTTTGAGAATGGAAAACAACAATCCCACAAACAAACATACATAAGAGGTGGGTGTAAAAGTTGAAAAAAATCCTAAGAGACACAATTTCGTTTTTAAGTATTTATTTTCTGAAAAAAAAACCCTTAACAAAAACAAGTGAATCATTTCAAACATTATCTCAGAGATAACAGTATTTATGTAACGCTATTATCATCATTGAATGTAACATCATATAGAAGAACTGTTTTATACTTATCAAAAACAAATAGACATCCCACACCTGGACGAT
>CM057151.1:15959106-15981606 GCA_029962745.1 Echinometra lucunter
CCCCCTCCTCCTTCTCCTCCTCCTCCTCCTCCTTCTTCTCCTCACAAAACCCATGCAATTTATTGTTGTCTCAAATTTTCATAGTATTTTTATCTCCATGATACCTTGCTATATTCATAGGATCAGCTAATTACTTTCATCATTTATATGCTCAAGGAACAAAAGGGATGGGTGACAATGCACCCATATTGTTCTAACATGATCACAATTATAGTAACTTCTTCCTCTCTTTCCACTCCTCTCTCTCTTGAATCCCCCTCTCTCTCTTGCACCACGTCACCCTTCTCCCAATCTCTCTCTCTATCTCTCCTCTCCCTTCATTTCTCCCGATGATGTTCGAATGTACCTGTAAGTGCTTTTCGGCACAGAGACAATATTTTTCCTTGGCAAGTGTGTAAAAATAGGCCAGGGCTTCAAGGTATTTAGTCCAAGCCCTCCACTTTCCAGCAGCGATGCTAATAATTTGGATGGGAAGGGATGCTGGGAAGAAGAGCAGTGTATGTGCCCTCCGTTGTCGGCACACATATGTCTGCTTTTTGCCCCCAGTACCACATAAGATAGTAGGTTGATATACTGTGTGGTTGTATATATGAGTCGCCATTTAGCAATAACATTAATGCTTGCTACGTGATAAATGGTTTTACTTAACATGAGCGGTGCTTTTTTCTCCTTTTGCCACATTAAACAGATTGTGTATATAGCATGGACATTCAAAGTGATTTATTTCAAATGAGAATGATGTATAGTGTAACTCGATATGTTTGAAAGAATCGGGAGCTTAGTTTTTTTTTTATTTGATGGTTGATTTCCTGCATTTAAGAACATGATATTTGTATATCTCTGTGTTGGTATATTTCTTAATAAAACTGAATAATTTCTTTGCTTGCATGTAATTGAAACTTCACAAAAATGTTTTCTGTGATCAAAACAAACAAAAAAATCTAAAACCTTTTTGACATTTTTCATTCCTGCTAAATTTCTTCTTCAATTTCATGTTATCTCATGTCATACAGTTATAGCCCTCCCCTTTTTTTCAAACTCTGCATTTTTCTCTCAGTTCACTAAATTTGGTAGGAATTTCAAAATCTTACCAGCAGATTACAGTTACAGTTACAGTCATAATTTGAAACCAGTATACTTAGTCTCTAATTAAATCTGAACTGAATGTTTTATCAAATTTGTATATAACCATGAAACTCCAATATGTCTTTTTGTTGTTGATTAGCCTTCTGGTTACCAAGAAGGCTTAAGTAAGTAAATACTGTAAGTAAAATAATAGAATACCAGAAAAACAAATAATTTCATTGACTATGACAGGTGTTATAAAAAACAAGTTTATTATTTCAGCAGAATCTTTCTAATTCAGCTTTGATTTGCCTCATCTACATGTGTAAACCCTAATCGTCAATGCTGTCACATATTTAATGGATGAATCCTCATCGGATAAAGTGCCCTAACTGGGCATAGATTAATTAATCTCTCTATAGGGATGCAATTCATTCACTTGGGATTAAATTCTGTCCTCTTCATTTTCCGTGAGTATAGTCTATGGCTACAGGTGTCCTGGTTGATTAGGAGAACTGCCAGCAGCTTTTGAGAATTGATCTCTTGCAAATTAGAAATCTCATGGTGGCATTTTCTTGCGATTTACATGTACACTTACATATAGAGGGAGCATGGATCCTTATTCGGATGGTGTAACACACGCTTTTTGATCTGTAATCATTAGTCCTTGATGGAAAAGTTTTAATATATCAACTCTGTAGGTCTCAATGTGCTTATTATGACAGAGTGGTATTAAATGAAGATTGTCAGGAACTTCTTCAAAGGCTTCTGTTGTGTACGAGAAGGCATAAACATTTAAGATTTGAAAACTTCCAAGGATTTCTTTCGACAAATAAGGTCATTGCATGTTGGTCTTGACTCTATAAAGGATAGTTCAGGAGAACTTCTCTTTGCATCTTTTATTCTTTTAATTTTTTTTCCTTTTTCTTTAAATTTTGAAATGAGTACAACTGTATCCTAGGCACTGCCCTTTCTACATGTATGTCCTCTCCTTCAATTAGGTAAAAAATAAACCTGATCAATTCTAATTCCAATTCCAATTCATTTGGTATTGAAGATACCTCTCTAAAGTCACCCTCTCTCTCTGTCTCTCTCCTTTCCTCTCTTTCTTTCTCTCTTTCCCTTCCCCTAGCTCTTCCTTTATCTTTTCCTAGTATCTTGTTACAGTATATTTCAGTTTGATTAATTTGAAACCCAATCCATTTCCCCTATAAATGTCTGCATTCCCTCCAGTTACATGTACATTCAATTTTTCTCATGTTCTGCACCCCTTCCTTCATGTATACCTTATGTTATATTTTGGCATATCTTGCAAGATACATGTATTTATTGTCGTATCTTCATTTTCCCTCACTGAATGTAATTTCAACCTTCCATTTTAATATTAGACGACCCTGTTTTGTATGCTAAGAGCCACAACTCATTTTATATATATATATATATATATATATATATATATATATATATATATATATATTTATATAAAGAGCAAATGGCCTTCTGAATGTGCCTTTCGTACAATATTATGACTGTCTCTCCAACATCCTGGTTCTTTACATTGCCTCTGATCCCCGCCCCTATCTCCCCTGTTATTGTTGACATGAGAGGTATCTGGGGGTCAATCCTGTGTTAGAAAGTCCCTGGGCCCGGGCTGCCTGCCGGGGGACGGCACGGGGCTATTTATAGCCTTCGTTTGACGTCATCGAGCGGGATGATGCCTCCTTGCTGCCCTCGTGGACGAATTATGATTGACTTTTATTAAGAGCAACCAGCCGGTTGAATGCCTGTGGGAGAGCTGTAACTGAAAGCAAAGCCCAGATAGCTCTCTGCCTGGCTTGTCTAAGTACCCCTTCGCAGCGCCCGAAGAAAACCTTCCTGGCACAATTGGAAGCAAAGAAGATGGCCCTGATCCATTTAGCTGTTTGCATCGCTCTCTTTTTCTGAATGATTCTCATTTTACTTTATCTCTCTCTCTCTCTCTCTCTCTCTCCCTCATTCTCTCCATCTCATCAGTGTTCCCTCTCTTTCTTCCCTTTCCTATTTTAGCTTCTTATTTATCCTGCAGTGCCTCAATCCAATTTCCATCATCTGTTCTATTTTAAGGTGCTCTGTTCTCAAATATCATCAAGCCTAATTGTGGAAATGGCTTTTTAGTTTAACCTTCTCTTTCTCATCTTCTACTTATGTTTTTACAATAGTAATTTTTACTTATTTTTTCAAACTCTTTTTCCTCTCAGGCTTTTTCTCCCCAAATTCATTCTTCACCATCTTAACATGGAATCCTATACAACAACCAACAAATTTTCAAATGTGTGGGTAGTTCTTGCTATTTTCACTGTTACTTATAGTTGAGTTTCTGTTGAATTTTATTCACTTTTCTATCCTGTGTCTTACTGGCAGAGATTGTAAAGAGAATGACATTTTTCCATTCTTGTGTAACATATATATGATTTATATCTTTTTGAGCTTCTTAGAATGTGTTATGATGGTTCAGCACCAGAAGTCATCATCAGTGAAGAGTACCCACGTATTTCACCTGGGTTAAAAGCAGCAAACATAGATGAAATGACTTTACAAAGAACTTGTAATCCTTCTAGTCCAACAAGAAAGTCACCTTTTTCCACCCCCCCCCCACAAGGTTTGCAAAAGTTGCTCTTAAAAAAAAGAGCTTTATATGCCGCTATTTTGTGAGGGGAATTAGAACTTGCCCCTTTAAAGAATCTCTTTTTCTATTTTTCTTGAGGAGGAGACTTTCAGTGTCTTGTAGGGTGGGTGATTTATGGCTATCACATCTGTGTATAAACAATGAATGTATACTCCCAATATGTCATACATACGTCATACACCACATGCCCACAGACAGTCGTCATATTTCATTTATTTGGAGCTCTTTTTTTTTGTGTTGTCTGCATGTTATCAGATGGGGGGGGGGGGGTTGTCAGACCCAGACCCCTCCCGTTCTATCCTTTGCCAGAGATTTTTAATTCGGACCCTTCCTCTTTTAATGCATGATATATTGGGGGAGGCGGGCTGGCTTGTCAGGTTTTTTGAGCTCCCCCCTTCCCCCCCCCCTGTTTTTTTCTACAAAATTCTGGAGCTGCCCTGACCTAACATTTTTTCTTTTGATCAGCAGGCATTTTGAGCCTGAATGTTTCTGTTCGTGTCTGTGCATTACAAAACAAGTCTTATCTGCCGAAGTCCCCTCATGCGTCAATGGGATTACATATACAGTTTGATTTATTGCGCCTCGTCTCGTTTCTCTAATGTTTTATAATGGCAACATTTGGAATTTCTCCTTTGCTGAATGTAGATGGATCTTTACTGTGATTGGATTGAGATTGAATGTGGTGTACTTTATTTATTGATGTTTGACAGCCGAATCTGTTGATATATCATGATATTAGATCAGGTTTCTTTTAATGGTACAAGCATCCATTTGCACAGATTCTACCATGGTATGTGATGTGAATCTAAACCCCTTGCCTACTGGATGTGGGTAGTTCATACATTAAGTGTATTAGAGTGATACAAGTCAGTAGTAACATGTTATAGAGTAATTTTTAAGTTCTAGTTCTGACACTTGAGCTGAGAAGGTGTCAAACATTACATTGCAGTGTGCTATTTTGAAAACTCTGATGCCATTAAAGTCTGTTTAAGATCTTGTTTGCCTTTGTGTATGTTTGGAAATCTTGAAATTATCTAAACTTTTGTTTCAAGACAGCAGAGCATCTGGCAACAACTGCTCCGCATCAACCCTAAACCAATAAGCTAACCTAAAGCCCTATTGCTATCCTAACCCTAACCCCTAAACTGACCTAAGGCTGTATTGTTACCCTCACCCTTACCCCCAAACTAACCTAAAGTCATACTGCCTATCCTAACTCCAACTCCCAAACTAACCTAGCTCTATTGCTATCCTAACCCTAACCTCCAAACTAACCTAAAGCCGTATATTTACCCCAATCCTAACCCCCAAACTAACCCAAAGCCCTATTGCTACCCTACCCCTACCCCCCCCCCCCCCCCCCCCCCCCCCCCCCCCCCCCCCCCCCGACTAACCTGTATTGCTATCCTAACCTAACCCCTAGCTAACCTAAAGCCCTATTGCTGGTAACCCTTCAGTTGTTCTACATCTTGTTGATGAAATAAAGCCCAGAGTAATAGTTGATAGAGCATATGTTGGCCCTGTACATTTCATCATGTCTGAAATTCACGATCTCACTCTAGATTCAATTTACGACTGCAAAAAAAAGTTAATTAATACAGCTGCTTTAACTTGTTGATCACAATATGATTTCAGTCTTACACACATTTTACATAGACCCTTGCCTGAGTTATCTTGGGCTTAGTGTTCAAGGGATTAAACCAAACCTGTTTTGAAACCATGTTGAAAAAATTTTGTAAACATAAACTATCTGAGATGCATCTGTATGGTAATAGGGCAAATTGCCCTCATGAATTATAAATACTTTGCATTCGTTTTTACCTATTTGAAACTGCATGCTCTCTTTACACTAATTCATCCTGGTATTAATGTATCAAAGGATCAGAGATGAATGTTCCAGTTCATTTCTCCACTTATTGGTGATCAGTCCCTAAAAGGGAGTGGGATCTCTTCATTTCTAAAACCCTTTATGATATTTGCAAACCATTCAGGCATTACTACTATACATGATACGTGTACAAAAAGTTAAGGATTTTTAAAAAGATCATCAGGATTTACATGTACTTGTAGGTATTTGTTTAATGTATTCTATGAATAACTTCAATAACTTCAAAATCGCACCAGGTAATATGATTCTACTATCATGTATTATGTATGGTATGTCTTCCATGGTAATGAAGAGATACAATGTAAATCCTCAAAAAAATGAGGATCATCTATTTTTTTTTTACATGTATGAGAAATAATATTTGGAATTCATTGTCAATATTGCCTGAAGAAATGCTTCATGATTTTTCTTTTATAAAGAGATGCATATATTAAAGCAGGTGCAATATGTAGTTACTGTATGGTGCCCATCCACTAAGACAGAGATGATGGATTGCTTTAAATTACCATTTTTTGTAGATATTTACATTGAAATTCATCCAAAAATCAATCATGCACATATGTGGTCTACATTATCAGAAATTCAACAAGTTTCGTTTAAATTATAAAAGTTGAATTAGATTTAAAAATGAATTCAAGATTATATTTCAGCTGAAAAATCTTTTTTTTAATTAATTTGAGCTTAGGAATATCTTATTGCTAAAACTAAAATGAATGTATGAAAAAATGTGTGAAATATTTATATTGTATTGGATGGCTCTGAATGGGATACCAGAGAATATTCCACAAGTTGGGGCTTGCACAAATCGAAGATGAGTGCAATATTGGCCCTAACAAGTGGAATATTTCTGGTATTCCATGAAATAAAGCAATCCAATATAATTATTATTATCTATACCCAACAGGAAAGTGATTTAAAATTCAGTAAAAATCATTTCAGCAACCAAAAAGGGCCCCTCATCATACATTAATTTTGATCACACAAGTTTGACTTACTCTTTATGACATCATCTAAGTATCATTTTTGCATTGCGTATCCGCTCATTGTAATTCTTATTGCATATGTTTGTTTTATTGCGCATGCAAAGAGACCATGCAAAATACAGAATGATATTGCACGTCAAATTTAGTACAGTAGCTTATGGGGAATTTAGCGTTCTGCCCCCATTCACGCAATATGCTCTGATGTTGCACCTGTAGATAAATCATGCAGACAAAATATGCTGCTAAAATACCTTATATAGATAATAATTGTTTTTATTTCACTGAGGTGTCTGTCTGTAGCTGCACTTTCTATTTAAAAGAGGGCCCCTTGGTTACAAGCTTTGTGTTAATGGAAGTAGTAAAGTAAAAATGAGATACATAAAACCACTTTTTTTAAAGGTCTAATGCACCTAATTCGTGCTCAACAATTGGCTCCCTCTTGCCACTTAAAATAATTGGTTGTAAACCTCTATTGCCCCCCCCCCCCCCCCCGTCTCTCCTTCTTTCTCTCTCAAATATCTGTCTGTCTTTTCCATGTCTCATATCTGTCTCCTATAGTCTTTTTTTTTTTGCTGCCTCTTTCTCTCACCTTCACTTTTCACTTTCACAATATCTCTCCCTCTCTCCATCTCTCTCTCCTCTCTTCTCTCTCTCTCTCTCTCTCTCTAAATATCCATGTCATATACATTCTGTCTTTCCATGTCTGTCTGAGTCTCGTTCCTTCTCCCCCACCTCTCTCTCTCTCTCTCTCTCTACCTGCTCTTCTTTTTCTCTTTTTCCGTGTCTGTTTCTCATTCTCTTAATACCTCTCTGCGTCTCCTTCTCATAATGTATCACTTTCTCCTTCTCTTACTTACAGTATTATCTGTCTCATTCCCTTTTTAAATTTTTCTCTTTCTTTTGCAATCGGCATTGATGCATGAGGTAAAATGAAATGATTGGTGTTAAAGTATTAAAATGCTATTAAAAAGTGCCTGACTGAGCCTGCACTTAGCATTAATTAGCTCCTAAAATATTCATTACAAATGACACTTTTGCTTTTTCAATATAAGCTTATAAGATATAATTAGCCTATAAAGTATGATCTTGATAATAATTCATGAAGATGAAAATACTTTTTTCACTCTTCTTTGGCCTGTTGATTATCTCCCTCTGTCTCTTACTCTCTCTCTCTCTCTGTTGCTGTCTGACATTGATGGATGAGTTGCATGAGATGACTGGCATTATAGTGTTAGAACACCATTAAAGGGTGCCTGACTATGCTTGCACTTAACTGTGGTGAGCTCCTAAAAGATTCAGTAGAAATTATAGATGCTCTCTTGACATCAGTAGCTTATAAGATATGAACTTGCAAATCTTCCCACAGAATCCGACCTTGATAGTAATTCATAAAGATGGACATTATATTACTTTACACAATAAATTGCCTTTTGTCATTAGTATCTTCCTCACCAGGAGAGAGAAAGAGAGAGAAAGAGAAAGAGAGAAGGAGGGGTGGAATAATAATTGATACTGTATAAATTGCTGCATAAGCCATTATTTTTCCAATAGTTTTATTTTTGCAAATTTCATGAATTGCAGGGGTGCAGATTTCATAAAATGTCCTTGTCTCTGACATCTTTGAATATATTTCTGCATGAAAATACCTGTACTAAAAATATAATATTGGTTTTATTGTGCAGTATTTGATTTGGCACGCGGTAACCTGGGGTACCGTCAAAACCCGGGGTACGGCGTTGTGTAGCACCATCTCGCGTCCATCGGAGTACAGTTATGCAATGTTTTCAAGCGACTTTTAGGTCACGATCGGCAATAATGATCACAAAAGCCGATTTTCCTACTTTTATGATGACATATGAAGACAAATTTCTTTTAAAAATTCATTCAAATCTTCTTGAATGAAATACTGAAAAATTACTTTTTTACGCTTTTTGTACCCAAGGTACAGCGCTGAAAAAAAAAAAATTAAATAATTCAGCAAAACAGAAGATTTTTTTTGTTGTTTAATTGGTACCCCAGGGTACCAAACACCAAATCATTTAGGGAAAACACATGTTATAAAGTTCATGTTTGACATTTCATAGTCTTAAAGCATTTAAGAGCATTTGGATAAAAAGAATTTGAATATTTTAGTCATTGACTCTGTATTGCTCTTGTACTATCAGTATTCAGGAATATTCACCCGACAAGTACGCGCTTAATTAACCTATTGTAACGTCGATGCTGTACCGTCGTCCATTTTGATGTACTTGAAAGGGCCTCCGCAGTGAATTAATCATCCTCCTTGCCAGTAATTATTCTTGTGTCTATTCATGTAGGTAATGGCATTGGATAAATATTAGATGATTAGCAGTGCTTAATTAAACTCTGTGGGTGAAAATTCCCAAGTTATCGGTGCCTTTGAGTTGAATGCAGACTGATGGATTGACTGCTTGTAATGACATTACTGTTTGTGCTTGTTTTCACTGCATGCAAGTACATTGTAGATCTATATCACAAAGAAATAAATTGATAGTTATATTCATCAAGTATTCATCAGGGCCCTGTTGCATAAAACTTACCATTAATGGTAACTCTGCCGTCAATGGTAACTGCCATGGTAACATTGCTCAACAGCCAGTCAGATTCAAGGTTTTCATGAAAGTTGCCATTGATGGCAAAGTTACCATCAGTGGTAAGTTTTATGCACCGGGGCCCAAGTGTTTGCATTTTTAATGTAAATCTATTTTATACATTATTTGTATCAGCAATTAAAGATGTCTAAGTTATCTAAATGCAATTTTTTTTCTCCCTTTATCCTTTGTTTTTCCATTTATCTGTAATTTCTTTCTTCCCTTTATCTGTTTCTTCTTACCTTCATTTATTTTATCTTTCATATCATCCTTCTCTATTTATTTACAACCTTCTTCCCGTTTATCTTCTCCCCTTCATATCTTTCTTTTCATTTCTCCACCTTGATTTCTTTCTTTCCTCTGTTATTTCCTATTTCTATTATTCACTTATTTCTTTTCCTCTTCATTTATAACTCATCCCTCCAAATTTTCTTCTTGTCTTCATTTCATTCTAGTCATTTGTTACATCATATTAATCTGGTTTATCAATGTCATTCCATACTTCGTCTATACATAGTATTGAAAAGCAGAGTTGTCGGCAATGAAGTCATGAATGGTGTTGATAAGTCTGGACATTAGAGATTGTGCTGTCTTTGCCGTAGAGGGGGTGATTCCTTTATTCCAATGTTTCATGTTGCTTGAAGTCGGCATCAGTCTTGGCATAGTAGTGACTACTGATGTAGGGTCTGTAGGATCTGTCAGTTCATATGAAAGATTTTTTTTTTCATAGTATATAATGAAAGAAAAGGGTTAGTTATGTTATTAGTGAAATTCTGTCAGTTTATATTAAAGATTTTTTTTTCATAGTAATAATGAAAGAAAAGGGTTGGTTATGTTATTAGTGAAATTCTGTCAGTTCATATTAAAGATTTTTTTTTCATAGTAATAATGAAAGAAAAGGGTTAGTTATGTTATTAGTGAAATTCTGTCAGTTCATATTAAAGATTTTTTTTTTCATAGTATATAATGAAAGAAAAAGGTTAGTTATGTTATTAGTGAAATTCTGTCAGTTTATATTAAAGATTTTTTTTTCATAGTAATAATGAAAGAAAAGGGTTAGTTATGTTATTAGTGAAATTCTGTCAGTTTATATTAAAGATTTTTTTTTCATAGTAATAATGAAAGAAAAGGGTTAGTTATGTTATTAGTGAAATTCTGTCAGTTCATATTAAAGATTTTTTTTTCATAGTAATAATGAAAGAAAAGGGTTAGTTATGTTATTAGTGAAATTCTGTCAGTTCATATTAAAGATTTTTTTTTTCATAGTATATAATGAAAGAAAAAGGTTAGTTATGTTATTAGTGAAATTCTGTCAGTTTATATTAAAGATTTTTTTTTCATAGTAATAATGAAAGAAAAGGGTTGGTTATGTTATTAGTGAAATTTAAAAACCTATCAGTATGCTTGTGAACATTTTGAGAAATGGCATTGGTGTATTTAGCTTATGACCTTGTAAAATATTTGGTTTTTTATATGTTTGAAAGGAATTTTAAATCTTTTCTCTTTTTTGTTTTTACTTATAACAGCAATCTTTTGAAAAGCCTTGATTATTTGATATACATATCTTGACTTTAATCTTGACTTAGATGCAACAGGAAACTTTAGCTTTGAATGTATTTCTAGAAGGCCCCCCCCCCCCCGAATAAGTTTTTAGAAATGATTGTAATCAGGAGACAGAATTTTACTCAGTATTCTATAAGGTATTTTCTTAAAAATTCAGGATACAGCAGTGTGAATATAGTTATTCTGTTGTACATCGGGCCAGTAGAAAGAACTAAAATATAATGCTTTTACCAATAGAGGGCTCACTACCATTACAGGCACAGAAGACTGATATGGCAATCATGTTGTCATGAAACTTTCTTGTTTTCTTGCCCTCACATTTGTACCGATAAGATTCCTGTCCTAATCAACAAGATATGTGATATAGGAGAGAGAGAGAGAGAGGGGAGGGGGTGGTGGCAAGGGGGGGGGTAAGAGGGAAGAAAGTAGATTGAAAGTGAAGATAGTCAATGAAAAATGTACTCAATACAATGTAAGTCTTGAGAAGGGTTCAAGAAAGTAATTCTAAAAAAATCTGGTGACAAAAAGAAAATGCAATTTTAGTAGATATGAAGAAAGAGAAAAATGAAATCATTGTGAAGAGAGAATACATTAGAAGACAGAAACCGTGAAGAAACTGTGTGATGATTTCTATTTTGAAAGAGAAAAATTAATGAAGATCATGATGGTGTCAGTATTGATTAATGATTGGATGATAGCAAGTTAAGAGATTTATGATAAATAGTGTAAGAAGGAAAGAGAGAAGAGATGCAAAGACAGAGACAAAGAAAAAAAAAGAAAGAAAGAAAAAGAAAGATATACTGTAAGAATGAAGAAACTCGTACAATTATGTACATATTTCAACCCACACAACTTTAATACATGTAGATGCTGGTAGAGATAAGGAACCATGACAGATGATGTTAAGACATTCATTCATTCTTGTGCTTCCCTTGATTGTGCATCAGCCAATCACCCCCAGATTTCCTCCTTCCTCCATCTTCAACACCACTACTAAAAAGGAAGAAAAATAATCATTTCATGATTTGGGAATAAAATATTGATTGCTTTTTATCACTACACTTGTTACAAGCAAGCCATACAGATAGGTCTCATTCAGGTAACTTTTCATGAATTGATGAAATGCAAATGTGAATAATGCATGTAATTTATTCCAATATCTATCAATTTATAATGTATGTATATATACATATAATTAAAAAGGTTGTCGTATTACTTAGAATCTTGTTTGTAAATTACCCCCCCCCCCCCAAAAAAAAAAAAAAAAAAAAAAAAAAAAAAGACAAAAGAAAAGAAAAGAGAAGCAATATGAACATGGAATGACAAGGACAGATTTGTGGTTTTCCAATAAAACCTCATCTTATCAAGGATTGGAAGGGATGCATTCCGCTACTGTATGTATGCATGATGTGAATATCATCTAAAATGTCTTTATACGCCCCCGCATTCTCCTTGATCTGGGTTTGGCCCCTGCGGTGGGTGCTCACATTAGTAATGCTTCTGATGTACTGCTGCACATTGTGGGCAGCTGTTACAAATAGCAGCTTACAATTGTTTGTGTTTTATCCAGGTACTACATGTATAGCTCCTCACTACAGTAAATGATTTGGTGATATTGCTACTATTACTACTACTACCACTATCACTACTACTACTACCACTACTACTACTACTACTACTACTACTACTACTATTACTGCTACTACCACCACTACTACTACTACCACCACTACTACTACTACTACTACCACTATCACTACTACTACTACCACCACTACTGCTACTACTGCTACCACTACTACTACTACTACTACTACTACTACTACTACTACTACTACTACTACTACTACTACTGCTACCACTACTACTACTACTACTGCTACCACTACTACTACAACTACTACTACTACTACTACTACTACTACTACTACTGCTACTACTACTACTACTACCACTACTACCACTACTACTACTACTACTGCTACCACTACTACTACTACTACTACTGCTACCACTACTACTACTACTACTGCTACCACTACTACTACTACTACTACTACTACTACTACTACTACTACTACTACTACTACTACTACTACTACCACTACTACCACTACTACTACTACTACTACTACTACTACTACTACTTCTACTACTACTACTACTACTACTACTACTACTACTACTACTGCCACCACTACTACTACTACTACTTTTCACTTCAGATCTGTCAAATGTAGATTTTAATCATCTCTACCATTCTCTTCCTTTGATGTTATTCGTGTTTGGGATGCTTTAATTACTTTTTATCTGTCTTATCATCTGTAGATATGAAAGTTCGGCTTCCGCTTCTCTAGCCAGTACACTTAGTTACGTCACTCTTCAGCTCTTGACATTTGGCAGCCTAGCTTTATCACTGTTGCCAAACAGATATCACAAGAAAATGCACAAGTTGCTTGTACATTGATTGAGGGACATGGAAAAATAAATTTGTCTCATCTTCCTCTTATCTGATGCGGGGATCATTGAAAACATCAATCCTACACCTATTTACTGTTTACACCAGAAAGGTTAACTTGCTCATTAACTCAATCTCAGGACCCTCCGCATTTTGACACACTCTAAAGTTTCCCTGGTAACACAACAGAGAAAAAGGTGTAGTTAATGATTAATCATTACAATATCTTAGCATCGAGGGAAAGAAAATCACATTTTCTCCCCTTTCACTTTGGCCGATTGTGCCTCATACCCTTATAGTGTTCTCCTTTTCCCTGCCTCCTCTTCTTTCTTCACGAGCCTGCATCTTTTTTTTTTTTCTCAAGGATTGATGCTATTTCAATTTGCTGTAAGAGCCTGTTGTGTGGCCCTTTGACATTTTCTTCTGGTAATTTGTTAGAGATCCTCGGCTTGGAACATAAGATAAACTTTGCTACACTGTTTGTTGAGTAGCAATTTCACCAAATCAATCACACTTATAAACGCTATTTGTAAATTCTCTAAGTATTGCTATTTTTCAATATGCTTTGATATTCACAGGGATGGGGATATTTCTTTAATTTCATGTACTATTATAGTGAAATTATTTGCTGTTCATTTTTAAATTAATTATGAAATTGAGCAGATAGAAATAGATTTAAGGCGTAGATTCTTATGAGTTTATATTGATTCAACTATTTTGACACTGATACCAGTCTTTCATATGTTTTGATATGATAACAGGCGAGGATAGACGAACTGTTAGTATCGATGTTTAGAAAATGTTTTGGTGAAAGTGCGAGTGAAAGGGGATGACAATTCATGAAGAAAAGGGAAAGAAGAGGAAGATATGATGAAATATGGAAATTGAGAGAGGGGGAGAGAGATAGATAGAGACTGAGACAGAATGATGGAGACAAGGAATAAAATTTGCTGTCGTGGTGACCGAGATAAAAATGAAGTACATGGAACTCAATACAGTTATCATGAGATGTATGGGGCAGATCAATATCATCATATGTAGTCATATTCCTCATTGAAGGAAATGTATTGATGCATCTCCCCCGTATGATTCTTGCCGACATCCAAATGAGGATTAACGGTATAAACGCTGCCATTCTGTCGCAAATTAATGAAACGCTGTTGATATTACAGCCAAATTGTGCGGGGAGCCGATCTGCGTGGAAGTGCATTGCACGGAGATAATGCTCCTAAGACAGCGTCATTTTGTTAGGAGGGAAATAAGGCTCTGAGCACACTTTGCAATTTTTATTGTGTTATCCTCCCACGCCTTATACTATAAAGCCCTTTTAAAAGTGGAGTGCAGTGAGGGTTGAACCAGGGGGGGGGGATATTAATATCAGGACCTGTAATGATGGGATGATTCAAAGGTATCATCTCTCTTGCTTTTCCGTGATTAGTCCAGTCTGGTATTAAATTGGAGGATGGGATGTCTTAATCAACTATTTAATAGAAAGTGACATGGAATTAAGAGACGGAGCAGAACACGTTGGCTCATCTCCCCAAAACCTCACTGTTTCGCTCCAGAAAGTTGTCTGGTGACTGAGGTTTTTTAAAGTGGGTGGCATAAATATATGTTGGATGTTGAAATGCACATTCATTTCTATGTTTAGGTTGTAACACAAGATGTACTCCACAGCCACCTCATTTTTATGCTAACCTGTTGATTCATTCAAGCTCATTTTTCATTAGATCTCAATCCACCTTAATCCCCCCTCAAAAATATATAATAAAAGTAAAACAAGTACACATTTTCCAATAAATTTCCTATACTTACATGCTAATTAATTCATTACAAATCACTAGTAACTATGAAACCATTCAAAAGGAATATTATTTTCTGCAATATCGGCAGTGAAAAATGATTTGCATTCTAATATGCTTGCTTTCTCAGGCATAATTTCAAAGTAAATAATTTCTGCTATTGATATGTTTATTGTAAATACAATTTCTCATGTTTACAAAAGTTATTTTATTTACTTTTTGTCTAATGTTTCATTTCTTTCCTTTTTGTCTACTTTGCATATGATGATGCCTGCTCATGATGTCTACTTCTGTGTGCTTTTATATGCATCATCCTCCTTCATATTTGTGATCATTAGGTAAGTACCATTTGAACTTTAAAATCCTTCTAAGCAGGAAATACACAGGAAAACCATGTCACCGTGGCATAATTTATTCAGTTTGGTTTTATAAGCTCATAATATCATAAAATATGAGTGAACTTTTCTCTTGATTGAGATACTATGAGAGATATGAGAGGATGTAGGCAACTCCCCGTTAGATTATGTACATAATATTTTGCAGCAACAGAATGGTGTTTAATTTTCTTCTGATTCTAAAGGCTTGTTCATGTATTACATGTATGCAATGGCAAATCCCCACAGTAACCTGGTGTTATTTTTCTGTACTTAAATAAATTGTACTTGAGGAGGTAAAAAAAAAAATGCTGGGGCCAAACTTTTCATTCGTGCCTCTAGACAGTAAAAAAGATGTGGACCAGTCAAATTCTCAAGCACTTAGCACTTGATATGACATTATGGTTATAGCTTGTGCAGCTTTTGGTAAAAACTTTCCTGCAATAACCGAGTGTGAAGTAATGTTGGCGCATTTCACTATCGTGCGTGATGCCATTAACCGAGTCATATGTGAATGCTGTAAAAACTGTGGGTTTGCCACTTGAGATGTGAATAAGCCTTAAGTAGATGATGATACAAGTGTACACATATGGCAAACAAAAAAAAATTTTGTCTGCATTTGCACAAGTCAACTTTAGTATGCTAAGATCTTAGAAGGGGTGCAAAAACTATGTCACCATCTTAAACTCTGTTCTTGGAATTTTTTAGTAGGATCCAATATGTCGGATTTTTCTGGCAAGTCTTCTTATGGTGACATTTCAATTTTCTCTACCTAGCATTCCTTCATGTACCCTGAGCAAAAAGAATAATAATACTGTCTAGAAGTTTCTCTCTTTCCGCGTGATTATTCCTAGAAACGTAGGCCCGGTCAAAGAAAGTTCGGCATTCTCGCATTATTGCCTACAAGCAGGATATTGTGACATCACCAGTTTGTGTTTTCTTGTGCTCTCATATTACAATATATGATTTATACCTTCTGCAGAGGGAATGGTGCTTCTATGTTTGACTTGAATGATGGTGTTCTAAATTTTGGCTTAATTTTGTGCCAAAAGATAGAGTTGCAACAGGGTTTACAGTGTACAAATTACATGACAGCATTATTTGTGCACCAATACTAATGAAATAAGCCCCCCCCCAAAAAAAAAAAACAAAAACAAAAACAACTTTACCTAACATTCTATGAGTCAATGGCAAAGGAGATTGCAGAAAATAAAGGATAACATGCGACCATATCATGCCGAATCAAAGGTCAATTCCATTCTGTACATGCTCAACTATACTCACTACTGGTATTTGTTTTTAGTTTGAGAGTATATTTGAACTCGCAGTATATCTTCTTAGAAGTGGTATTTGACAATCATATTTTGAATATATGATACACATAGTGATAAGGAAGCATCTTTATAGTAATTGGTACTATACACTGTATCATTGTTTTTAGGAACTGATGAATCTGCGCACGTGTGCAGACAGGTGTGTTGGAGAAAATGTTTTTACAAATCGTCAAATTGTGTTTGAATGGCCAGTGCTTCCTTATTTTATATCAGTGTGCATGGTGATATATACAATTATGAAATTTAAAGTCATAAGCTTTCTTTTAAAGTACTGTATATATCTGTGAAATTATACAAAGAAATCAAATTTTGATATTTGAGAACAGCTAAATCTATAATTGCATTCTCCTCCAATTCACTTTTCTGCACACTGCATACGGATTCACTGGTTCATAAAAATGATGATGACTTTTAGGTTGCATTTAGGTCAGAGTAAGGGTTAGAGTTGGGTATAGTTTTGGGTCCATGGTTAAAACAAATACTCGGGTAGGAATGGATATTGCCTGCAGAGCAATTGTTGCTGGTGTATAGGTTGTACAACCAAGTAGAATGTTAGAATTTTATTATGTTTGAAACTTTTAATGTATGGAGATATCATTTCAAATTAATCATTATGTCCCATCATTCAGTAATGCCAATTACATAATATGTGATCATGAGTTTTGAAGAGGTTAAAAAATTCTAACCTAGATTGAAGCGATGCCACTAATTTCTTTGGTTTGGTTTGGTTTTATTTTCCTTAATATTAAAAAACATTGGATGTAAACATATGAAACAAACAGATAAATATAAACAAATTTGTAAATCAAAGTTCAAAATAATGTACAGCTGGAAAGCTCTATTCAGAGGCATTATTAAAGTGCTTCTGTTCTTCCTATTGATATGTTTAAACTTTGAATTATTTGAAGTATTTCAGTGTGTTTTGCTTTCTCCCTTGAGGTGTCAAATCATAAATTTTCACGATATGAAACTTTTACAAGTTGTTATTAATGTTGAAGAGTGTATATGCATATTGATGAAATGTTCATTATTAATCTCCCTGCCCCCTTTCCCTGCCTATGCATAATGAGCAGTGGATGTTTTCAAAGATGATGAGTACAGCTAGACCTTGTGTGAAGGGATTATAATTTGTCTGAAATTATAAACCACAGACTCTCAGAGCATAAACAGCCCGATTGTGATGATCAAATATTCTACTTCTCTGTAACCCGAGCTGTTCCGATGCACTCGTCTTACCATTTAGATTTCTGTTGTACAAGAACATCTAGGGGTTTTTTTTTTCTTGATAAATTCATTAATTCGGGGCAAGAATTCTCATGCTGTTTTCCTGGAGCAAGTATGGTTTCTCATTTCTCTCTCTCTCTCTCTCTCTCTCTCTCTCTCTCTTTCTCTTTCTCTTTCTCTTTCTCGAGCATACACACACACCCTCACACCCACAACTCACTATTCCTCTCTTTCTCGCTCTCCCTTTTTTCTCCTTTTTTTTTTGCTCTCTCTCTCTCTTTCTCTCTCTCTCTCTCTCTTCCTCTCTATCTAGCTCTCTCCTTTCTCCCTGACCGTCTGGCTTAGTCAGTGTACATACTTTTTTTAATGAGCATTCTATTTTCTTTAATTCTATAATAATAATGATGAGACTTCTTTACTTACATTCTTGACCCCCACCATGCCACTTATAATGTCATTTTTCTTCAATAAGACTTGAATTTCAGTGCATGTTTCATCCCTTTTTTTCCTATTTTACTTTTAGCATGCACAATAATTTCCATATGAACTATGTTCTTTTACTTTATCAATATTGAATTTTTATAATTTCATCAGAAGTCATTTCTTTTTCATACTGATAGTGGCAAAAATGTATGGTTGAAGAAAACTTTATTTTTAGAGTAAAAACTTTTTAGGCAGAGATGCCGCCCACGGCCAGCTGCAGGGATATCCGCCCACAGCATGCTAGAGGTTAAGTATTTTATTGTGATAAACATTGTAAGAAAACATCTTTGGGGGAGAATTCTGGTGCTCCATTGCTTATAGTAATATATCGTCACCTGGCTGGCAGAAGGGCGTTAACACGCATGCACGGCACAATGTTATAGGCCTACATCCCTGGTGCACACTGTACCTTTTGTGTAGCACGTGCTCGAGCTAACGCCCTTCTGCCAGCTGGGAGGATGTATAAAATCGCGCACATATTAAGGTGTTAAGGCCCTTCTGCCAGCCCGGTGATGATATATCCAAGATAACCAGTTGACCCTTATTTTTGTTATTGGTCTCTCATTTAGAGTGATGCCCACAGTCCCACACTTCACTTTTGCCAGTGTTTCATCTTGCTTACTGTGATTATACACAAGCAAGAATTTAGTACTGATCATAAGCTTTATGTGTTCTCTTCTTTTACAATGAATCGCATCAGTTTTGACTAAATTAGTAGAATATGGAACCGGATGGCTCTTGTATAAAGCTTACGGGAATTAGAGAATTTAGTAGTCAACCGGTTAAAGGTGTGAAAAGGGGGAACTCTCCTGAAACAAGTATGGTATACAGTATATACTCAGTTGGATTGGTGGATAGACCCTTGAATGTGTACAAACACTATGAACATGACAGACAAAGAAAGCGGACAAAATAAACGACCCCTCATTCTACCCTTCACAATGGTTTGGGTAGTCAAAAGAACGTCCCTTCACTGCCATTGTCTAAAATATGTGGAACAGGTAACATGCTTATTCACCTGGAACTACATGATTAAACATAATAGCTGTGAAGGGATGTTCTTTTGACTACCAGAACCATTGTGAAGGGTAGAATGAGAGGTTTATTTTGTCCGCTTTCTTTGTCCGTCCTGTTCATAGTGAAAGCTCAATCTCTACATTTATTGAGAAGTTACTGATCCATAGGAATTTTGATTGGCTGCATTGAAAAGTTTGTGTCCTCCCCCTCTTTTGTTGGTAGCAAGGATTAGCGTAGGAGATAGCTTGTTAACTGTTGAATGCATTGAACCTTGGTGCTTTGAGGTATGCAGCAAAAAAAGAAGTCTTAGAATTCATCCCTTTCGGTGAAATCCATTTGATTGGGAAATATTTCATGGACTGTCAACCATACCAAATTAAAAAAGGGTCTAGCTATTGTGTGTGAGCTCTTGACTGTGATGGAATTTTAATTCCTGAGGCCTTGTTAGTAAATTTGACATAGAATACCTTTGTGGAGGGTGTAAAGTTTCATTACATTGATCTCTCTAATATCAAGGTACGTCAATGACCAGGATATGCGCAACACATTAACAACTCATGACGTGTCCAACTGCTCAGGTTAGGGCCAGGATACTGTCTGATCTGTATTATCTTCCGCTACTCCTATTGATTTGTAGTTCTACTGGGGTAATATCAGTAGTGACATTCCGCTAAGGATATGTCGCTGGTTTGTGATTACGTACAGGAAGGCCACGGAACACTTCCAATATAGACACCACTTCCTTCCCTCTTTGTGTGTAGTCACTGGTATAATGTTTCTTGCATTTAATTGCTGGGATATGCCATTGTATAATCTGATAAGAGCCCAGCTTTAGTAATCCTTGACTGCTTCAGCTAGTAAATCAGTGCATGCATTCTGGAGGAAATGCTATGGGCACCTCTTTTGATATCATGGTGCGAACATTAAAAGCTTGCTACTGGTAGCAGATGTGTGACTCTGCCACTGCAGGCTTTTCTCTCAGCTGTAGTGAAGTGTCAGCTTTCAGGATTTTATCGATTTTGTTTTTGAGCAAACGTGAAAAGCGATCTACCCTCATATATCCAGCGTCAAGGATATTAGTACCAGGGACACGCAGGTAACGTGCCTTGCCGCGGAAAGTGATTGAAGAAACTCAGCTATAACTTCCAGATAAGGAAAGCTGCTATATTATACAGTAACAAGTCACTGCCGCAACTCTCTCTCTCTCCCTCTCTTTCACAGTCTGAGCAAATTTGCAGGAGGGCCTGCTTGGGCAGTAGTTGTGCATATCGGAGCTCACTTGCTCACTCCTAATGGGCAGCATTCAACAGTTTGTGTGTTTAGGCTGAGAGAGGGCGAGAGAGAACCTTGCTCATATTATCACATTAGGAACATGCGATAACGCCAGGCAAACACACGCCGTGGAAGGATTCATACCTCGTTAAAGCACAACATTTCTCTCCGGGGAGTTTGAAGAAGACTGTGGATCAGTCATCCTCTCTTCTTCACCTCTTCCGTCTTCTGTCTCTCCTTCTTGCTCACCTTCCCGTATGCGACTTTTCTCCACGCACACGCATCCAGAGATAACATACTACCAGGAATCTAACAGCCTGCTGATTTTTAAAGTGAGCTCTCTTTATATATTTAGTGCATGATACACTTCCTAATGCTCATCTGTACCACGGGTGCTCTGAAACTCAATCTGTTTGGCTACGTCAGTTAGCGTCCTTGCAGAAAGCTGCTTCTTTCCTGGTGGATATTGCAATCTACTTCTCTATTTTTTTCGATGGATGGTTTCAAGCTAAGATACTTTTGAATAATGTGATTGCTTTTTTTCAGCCAGGATATCTAAAACACCAAATAGAAATCAGCATTCATATCATAATTCTTCGTCACCAGGAAAATTACAAATTTTTCTGAGGAGGTCCACAGATGTATGACATTTGAACTGTGTCTGATATAACCCAGGAGAGAAAGAAAAATTCCTTCACTTGGTCTCTCTCTCTCCCTCTCTCTTTCTCTTTCTTTCTCTCTTTCTCTCCCTGATAGTTTTGTGATATTGTGTGGGTTGTTGTTTGGGGTGTATCAATGTAGCAACCAATCATAACATTCCATTGAGGAAGTACTTGTCAGCTACCTTTGGCAAAAGTCTTGTATTCCCTCCGTTTTCATAACAGAAACCAGACTGAATTGGAAAGAGAGTTGAATTCCCTCTCTGTCGATTTCTTGTGAAAGCTCAATAAGGGACGTTAAAGCCTTTCGTTTTGTGTTTGCTGCATCTTGCCATCAAGTCAGGCAGCCATATTCAGCACTCTCAAGACGTAAAACACTTTCTATTCCACTATCTTCTTTATTCAACAGAGAAGTTTAGTTAGAATCGCATTGCACTGGAATGCAAAACAGCATAACTTTAACAAAAACTTTGAAGGATTTTAACACCATACTGAACTTGGTGAGAAGGAAAGCTTTATGTGGATTTTTAGGACAGCCCTCTGTTTGAATTCACTCCATGGACAAACAATAGCTTGAATATTAATAGACACCCTTTTGTGGCTTATCCCACGACTGCAGTAGGAGAAATGTGGTGTACCTATGGTGCACAAGCAAGCATTACTCCTCATTCCAATGCATGCCTACCAGCTTAGTAGCTAGGGAGCTCTAGCTCGATACCACTCAGCGATTCAGTGTGCGAGTGTGTCCTACGAACATTACTCTCTCCCAGCTCTCCTCACGGCCTCTCGTCTCGTCCGAGCAGTGGTGTCATCGTGGAAGGAGAAGAGGAGGACAACTAGGAAAAACCTGGGAAGAAAAAAAAAAACAGTGATGAGAGCTAGCTCCCAGGCTTGTTGATTATTAAGGACAAAACAGCTGCTTAGTGAAAACCCACAAGTATTGCCAAATTGAATGGAGTTGTACATTGAAGAAGAGTTCTTGATTGTCTAGAGGTTGGTTTGCAGGCATACAAATACAAATATTGAGATGAGATTATGACCTTGCAAAGCTTTTGTCTACTTTGAAAGAACATTGAAGGAGATAACAGAGCAGGATAAAGC